>CAIIXF020000006.1:3803095-4546506 GCA_903813345.2 Owenia fusiformis
CTTGGTCCCGCTCTATGACAAACTTGTAACTTGGTCACCCTCTCTGAGAAACTTGTAACTTGGTCATCATCCATGACAAACTTGAAACTTGGTCAACATCCATGACAAAAACTTGAAACTTGGTCAACATCCATGACAAACTTGAAATTTGGTCATCATTGATGATAAATTTGTAACTTGGTCAACATCCATGACAAAAAATTGAAACTTGGTCAACATCCATGACAAAAACTTGAAACTTGGTCATCATCTATGACAAACCTGAAACTTGGTCAACATCCATCACAAATTTGTAACTTGGTCACCCTCTCTGACAAACTTGTGACTTAGTTAACATCCATGACAATCTTGTAACTCGGTCATCATCCCCAGGCACCATTCATGACAAACTTGTAACTTGGTCCCGCTCTCTGACAAACTTGTAACTTGGTCACCATCAATGACAAACTTGTAGCTTGTATGGCACAAGCACTTATTAGTTTTTGAGTCAATGCAACTAAATAATGCAAATTATTCACTCAGTGCATCAGTCTTTACATTAATATTGTGTGGCACAAGCACTTATTAACTTTTGAGTAAATGCAACTAAATAATGCAAATTATTCACTCAGTGCATCAGTATTTACATTAATTTTGTATGGCACAAGCACTTATTAGCTTAAGATTTAATGCAACTAAATAATGCAAATTATTCACTCAGTGCATCAGTTTTTACATTAATTTTGCATGGCACAAGCACTTATTAGCTTTAGAGTAAATGCAACTAAATAATGCAAATTATTCACTCAGTGCATCAGTTTTTACATTAATTTTGTATGGCACAAGCACTTATTAGTTTTTGAGTAAATGCAACTAAATAGTGCAAATTATGCACATCAGTGCATCAGTTTTTACATTAATTTTGTTATTTGTATGGCACAAGCACTTATTAGTTTTTGAGTAAATGCAACTGAATAATGCAAATTATTCACTCAGTGCATCAGTATTTTATTTAAATTAATTTTGCATGGCACAAGCACTTATTTGTTTTTCCATTCATACTTTACTTTGTGACTATTACATGTATTACACACCCGTGGGGTGTTCAGGTCACATATTATGCTATATAAAAGTTTGAATGATTTTTTCATTAAAAGAGATGAGACATGACTAAGGATAAAGCCCCTTCACCACTCAAAGATAGTCATCCTCCACCCTCCAAAATCATAAACTATCACTACCAATCAGAATACTCTGTATATAAACTAGAAGTCATCTGTGTCCTAAAAACACAAGATGCATTTAGTCATATCAAATTCAGTCGTAAAGTATTAATGTTATTTTTTTCATCAATATCTTTCAATATTTGAAGATATATGTTCAATACAGCTCTCTACATGATGTTCTTCTTTTACTAAAATGGCATCAAGTTCAGGAAAAAGATCTGAAATTACTGCCACTTTGTTAATTCTTCCATAATGGTTTTGTAGCTGACAATCCTGCCAAAACCTTTCATGTTCTTAAGAGCTGCATCATGAGCTGGCTGGTCGTGAGTGGCGATACAATCCTCCAATACTGATATCAAGAATCCTTTATCCGCGCCATCGCGTACAGCACTCTCTACACATTGGTTTGTAACAAGTCCACATACGGCCAATTGTGTAACACCTAAGTTTCGCAAAACATACTCAATATTGGTTGAATTGAAAACGCTGCATGCAGTTTTTGGAATCATGATAGTGTCTTCAGGACGAATTGGTTTTATTTCATCGAGAAGTTCAGCATCTTCGGATCCTTTAGGAAAACTGAATCCAGTAATCTTATAGTCCAGGCTACGGTCTCTTCCATCTTGTGTTAGGTTCTCAACATATGTGTATATCACTTCACATTTGTTTTGTTCGCAGTGACGAATTAATTCAGCAACATTTGGAACAACGAGTTGTGATATTCTGTTGAAAAGATACTGGTCCTTTTCTGGGATGTTTTCTGGATCTATGTCACTACAGATACCTTTACCTGGAACTAAATAATTAATGGGAAGTTGAGATGAAAGTCATACAATAGAAAATACTATTTTAGAAAAGAAAACATCTGTTCACATTTTATTATAGAAGGCATGAATACAGTCTTGTTGGAATCTTGATTATACACTTTTGGTATTTGATAAGTTTGATAATTGATATGGTTCTGTGAAACAAAAATGTACCTTTAACTTCACTTAATAATATCATTTCGTACCTGCAAATCCCTTCTGCATGTCAATCACCAGTAATGCAGATTCACCTTTCTTAAGAGGAATTTCTCTCCCAGCTGCTGCCATAGTTGTGAATGTATGAATGAAGTATACTAAGTCTGGACCCTATCACTTGATTCGCTGATTTAAGCGGGTATCTGAAATTTTAATTTGAAACATTCAGTGAAATGCCATAACCTGTTGATAGTTTCTAAGGACATATGTTTCATGAATGGACCAATGACACCAAATACTAGTTAATGAAAACACAGAACGAAATCCTGTGTTAATGAAAACACACAACGAAATCCTGTGCTAATGAAAACACACAACGAAATCCTGTGTTAATGAAAGCACAGAACGAAATACTGTGTTAATGAAAACACAGAATGAAATCCTGTGCTAAGGGCTGAAGTGAAAATGTCAGTCCACCCAAATGGAGATCGAACCCACGACCCCTCGTTTACAAGGCGATTGCTCTACAACTGAGCTATAGGACCGACTGGCTTTTCCACAATACTATACTTAATACTGTACTTCTATTTAATTTGGCGGATCTGCCAAATAGTTAAAGTTCGCAAAATTAAGTAGCCGCCAAATTCCCCGGTAATTTTAATACCATGTAAATTAGTACCCTTAGTGCATCATAATATTGCAAGTCTGAAAAATCCAGTAGCCACCAAACTCCCCTGTAACTTTAGTACCATGTAAATTAGTACCCTTAGTCAGCAGTCAGTGCATTGTAATATTGCAAGTCCGCCAAATTAAATAGCCTCCTCAAAATGTTCAAAACAGCAAATCTGCCAAAATAAGTAGCACAAAATTAAGTAGTAGCAGAGTTGATAGTTTGTCTCAGCTGACTGACCTGCATGTACAGGGTGATCAATAAACAAGGTAAAAGTATCTGGTATTTTGTAAATATTGGTCCAAACATCCTGAAATTTGTAACCCTTAAGAGTACAAATGGGATTAAGAAAAGAACATATGGTGTCACAATGATCACTATCACCCATTAATCTGGAAAGAAATGTTTAATAATAGCTTTTGTTCTCTGTGTATCATCTAAACCTAAGTGATGCTGAATTCGTATTGGTTATGATTAGATTTGAGATTTTCAATTTTAAAATGTCACCACCTGCCATTTGTTTTGAGAAACAAGACCATCTCTTCATTCTAAGACGTAGTGATAAATATAGGTTGTAGGTTTGGAACTAGGTAACCATTTTTCACCAATACCAAACACTAACCACCACGAACATCAACTGTCGAACACCAATCACCACCATACAAAAAAAAGTTGGAGATTTCTAGTATTAGGTTATCACTTCTAATGGTGATAACTGAACACAGCCTGTCTAAACTAGCCCATCAGCTCGATAGAGGGTGAAATAAAAAGTCCAATAAGATTGCAATGCAAAAATGTAGGTCCAGGGAGGGGGAGGAGTACTATACTAGGGGTACATTGTAAGCAGTATAGAAAGACACAACTTTAAGTTCTACTTTTCACCGGGCATACATGTATGAGCGCAGTACATATGCATAGAAGAAAGTGGGCGTTTCACAATAATCATTAACCTTTGGATTTGACATGAGTGTTTTTTGAGTGATGATAAATAGCTGACAGAAGTAGAACAAATGATCTTGGGCAATATTCTACGACATGATACATATTTTGTGAAAAGCATGAGATCAGATCTCATGACAAAGCGGAATAACCATGTTAACAGGAAAAATAAGAGACATGCTTTCTTACCACTTATTTGTTTTTTTTAATTTTCCGCTGTCTGCAAAACCAGTATTGAAACGAAACTAATACTTTTAAAATTAAATGGTCAAAATAACTAGCCATATAATTTGATATCATAATATAATTCGTATTAAGTGTATTTTCATATAAAAGTTTAAATATAATTCTCACCGATTCTCACCGATTCTCACCGATTCTCACTTTTCATTTTATTTTCGTATCTAAAAATTGCTAGAGAGTGGGCATTTTGACAAATTCAAAGTGTGCGCGCGCAGCTCACCATGGAAATGTCAACAAGATGAACCAGAAAATGATTGGAAACCTGGGGTATTATAACATCAAGAATAGGTATTTCCTTGAACTATATATTCCAGAGTTCTTTTGAAACACTACAGGAATATATGATCAATGTTTTGCCATGTTATTTTCAGATATTTCTATCGTTCATTTTATTTATTTGGCATTCAAAGGTCTGAGATTTTTACGAATGATTTTTCTGAAAATAATAAAATTAAAAACTCTCCCACATGCTTGTCAAGGGGAGGGAATCCACTATTCTGCCATCAACTAAATACTTTCCAGAAAATACTGAAGTTTCCCATCAGTATCTGTGCGTGTCACCCGTGACGCCATTTCGTTTCAACTTACGCTTACTTTGACATATAACTTTTAACACCTTGTTGTTTATTTGCTCTTGTTTCCGATCTAGGACGACGTGTGTGTATTTAAGGTAAGAGACATAATTTTTCTGCCATGTTTGATTTCTGGAGACACAGATATTGGCCAGATCGTTTTGTAGTAGGATCTCATAGGCTCAAAGAATAATACAGAAGATGCGTCACTAAATTGGAAAATTTCAAAAAAAGTGACCACCTTTCAAAACGTTCCTTATACAAAATGTTACCTGCTTCCCCGTGACAGATTTTGCACTTATTTTATAGCTGAGATCTTCATCTTTCTATTTCTACTTGTTTGGTTCGAGTAAATAACCTTTTAATACGGCGAATATTTTTCAAGAAATCCGGACTCTTGTGTGTCCAAATATCATTGTACTGATGACGTCACATTTCTGGAACCACGGGAGCACCATTCAGATTTGGACAGACAAGAGTCCGGCGATAAAATATCACTGTTTTGGCCTCTTATCAACACAGTATTGCTTGAATAACGGTCATTGGTGATAAAAAAGGTAAAGAATAACAAGACCCTTCGAATGAGGTATGATTTGTCTCATATTTTTCAGAAATGGCTCCAGAATCGTCATTTTAAAATTTGAAATTTTCTGAGGTGTCTCATCTTGAGGAATATTTATTGAGCTACTGATCCTACCTCAAAATAATCTGGCCGGGATCTATGTCTGGAGAGATTAAAATCTCGCAAGATCTCTATCCATGCGAGAAAAAAGCATGGCTTCCCCCTAGATCAGAAGTTGGAGCAAATAAACAACAAGGTGTCAAAGTTACTCTCAAGAATTTTATTATTTTCGAAAATCAAACACAGTGGAAAGCGGAAATTCTAATTTCTGCAGAAGTAAATGTCGAAGTTACCCCATTTCTCATGTTAACGTAGTTTAACAAGTTAAACCCAATACCACGACTTTCATTTATAATCTGAATGTTCTTGTTGCCATGATTGGGTTTCACTTCCATGCTATGCTTTCATTGGTTGCAAATTCTCACTATCAGTTATTATTAAAACGTGCACACAGCAGAGGTGTTCCTACATTGATACATAAACGATTTTCTATTGATATTTTAGACTGCTTTAAAAGTGCTGATGCACGGTCGTTACTTATCAATGTGAAAATTAATGATAATTTATTTACATTTGTTAATATGTATGCACCAAATTCAAATACTGGTAGGGCAGAATTTTTTACACAAATGTCTAAAAAGATCATACAATTTGCTACATTTAACAACAACATTATAGTAGCAGGTGATTTAAATTGTTATCTTACCAAAGATGACAAATTTCCAAAGACAATAGAAACTGACAATAGCAGATTAAAATTAGAAAACCTGATAAGATATCTGAATGTCAATGATGAATTTAAGCATTTTGGCTATACATGTATATCAAAAGGAAAAAATGCTAAATCAAGAATTGATTACATATTATATAATAAAGATGCTCAATTCAAAGTTATATCAAGAACTAAGCATCACTATCCAATGTCAGATCATAAATGTCTCATGATGAAGTTAGATACAAGTAAAAATATGCGAGGTCCTGGTTATTGGAAATTCAATAATTCTCTTTTACTTGATAGCACTTTTGTATACGAAGTAAAAGGGTTGATTAGAAATATAAATGAACATGAACTAAACCAGATTAACTCAAAACAATTAAAATGGGAATTTTTGAAAGTCAAAATTAAAGAATTTGCAATTCAATTCTCAATCAAAAAATGTTCAATTTCAAAGAAAAAATTACATGTTCTAAATAAAGAGCTTGATTTAATACAGAGTAGTGATCATACTTCTGACACTACAAAAGCTAGAGAGCTTGAAGTTTTATCTATTTTTGAAAAAGACCTTGAAAACAAAACAAAGGGTGCCATCTTAAGGTCAAAAGAGCAAGAAATAGAATTTGGAGATAAAAACTCAAAATACTTTCTGAATTTAGAAAAAGCACGTCAGGCAAATAATACAATTACATCATTGAAATCAGAAAATGGTATACTTAGATTAGATGAGGATATTTTGAAAGAAGAAATTAAATTCTATAGCGAATTATATAGATCAAAATCCCAACCAACCAATAAAGTAAAAAATTATTTGAATTCTATTAACTTTCCTAATACATTAGATAAACAAGATAATGACATCCTTGAAGGTGTTATCAATAATAGTGAGTGTTTACCTGTTATTTCCAGTATGAAAAAAGATATTTCCCCAGGATCAGATGGTTTAACCACTGACTTCTATAAATGCTTTTGGAAAGATATACATATTTATGTTATAGAAGCAATTAATGAGTCATATGAAGTTGGAATCTTACCAACATCATTTCGTAAAATTATCATATCTTTGTTATTCAAAAAAGGAGACCGTGAACTATTAAAAAATTATTGTCCAATATCATTTTCTAATACAGATTATAAGATTTTAGCTTTTATCTTGGCAAAAAGACTTTAAAAGGTTATAGGTAAATTAATTGGTATGCAACAAACGGCTTATATTAATGGTCGTTTTATAGGAAATAGTAGCCGACTGGTATTAGATGTATTTGAATATTTTGAAAATCAAAATCAGATAGGTGGCGCTATAATCTTTCTTGACTTCCAAAAAGCGTTTGATAGTATAGAGTGGAATTTTATGTATGAAACGTTGAAAAAATTTAAATTCAGTGATAAGATTATCAAATGGCTCAAACTTTTATACGAAAAACCTTTCTTAAACATTAAGCAAAATGGATGGTTATCAAAAAATATTGATGTTGAACGCTCATGTCGGCAGGGCTGCCCCGTTTCCGCAATGGCATTTATTTTATGTTGCGAAGTTATGAACTTAGCAATTCAGCAAAATAATGATATATCAGGTATAACTGTTGATGGTAAAGAATATAAGATGTCCCAATATGCGGACGATACTTCACTTTTCATTAAAGATAAAGAGTCATTGAAAAATGCTCTTAATACTATTTCCAATTTCTCAAAATTTTCTGGTCTGAAGTTAAACATAGAAAAAACTGAAGGCATTTGGCTTGGGAAAAATAAGGACTTTGAAAAGAAATGTGAAAATATAACTTTTACTGATGAACCAATCAAATATTTAGGAATCTTTTTAGGACAGAACAAACAAAGATGTTATGAATTAAACTGGGAAGATAGAGTAAAAAAAGTAGAAAAAATATTAGATAGCTGGAAGAACCGATACTTAACACTTTTTGGCAAAGTTACAGTGATTAAATCACTGGCAATTCCAAAATTAATTTATGCAGCATCAGTATTATCTGTGCCACATGAGATTATAAAAAATCTTGTATTTAAATTTCTATGGGATGGAAAAAAGGACAAAATAAGAAGATCTATAATCATAAATAATATTAATAAGGGTGGAATAAATATGATTGACTTAGAGTCTCAAATACATGCACTTAAAGCAGCATGGATCCCCCGTTTGCATAATCAAAACATGTACAATAAAATCCCTTACTTCTATTTCAATAAATTTCTTCCAAATATAGATGTATTATTCAAGATAAATGATACTAGATTCAAAGAATTTGAAAATGTTCCACTTTTTTATCAACAAGTGCTGGAAGCACATTGTTTATGTAAATGCATCAAAAATATAAGAGTTATGAAGCAACATGAACTCTTGCAAGAGGTTATATGGGGAAACAAATTATTCACCGTCAAAAATAAACCAATTTTCTTTGAATCATGGATCAAAAGTGGAATTATATACATAAAAGACTTGATAATTCAGCACAGGTTCCTTGATGTTATATGTTATATCAAAAACTTGTAAATAAACAAAATTGGATATCTGAATATTACAGAGTTTTATCAGCCACGGGCACACTGAAAGAAAGATTCAATTTAGAATCTGTAAAGTATACAAATATTCATAAAACTTTTAAATTTAATATAAATAATGTGATTATCACTGTGAATAATCAGAAATCCAAATTCTTTTATGAAATATTAAAAAACAAACGATCGGAAAAATGGTTTATGAAAAGGAAATGGGAACAAGAGTTTTGCTATGAAGCCAATGATGAAATAAATTGGCAAAACTTTTTCTCTACAAAAATAAGTTGTAAAGAAAAGAAAATAGGTAATTTCAACTTTAAAATAATCAACAATATTCTTCCTAGCCTTAGTGATTTATATATATTTGGTAAAAGTGAAACCTACAAATGTAGTTTATGTAATGAATTATGTACCTTGAAACATTTGTTATTTTCATGCTCATATTCTCAAAACATTTGGAAACATATTTATAATATCTCAGGGTTAAGAGTAACTTACAGAAAATTGATAATTGGTTATGATGGAAATGACAATCATACTGAATTTTTAAACTATTTAATAAGTATTGTGTCATTTGTTATATATAAAACATATATTCAAGAACTGAATAATGGTATTAAGCGTAATTTTGAAGGCACTATTAAAACTTTAAATTTTGAAATCTGTACTCGTAAAAATGTATTTTTTAAAAACAAATGGAAACTCATTATACATTATTGTAATTAATTGTATCATTGTATTTCTGTATCGTAAAAACCTAAATTGGAATAAACTATATTTGAAAAAGAAAAAAAAAAAAAACGTGCATGGAATTTCATGCGCTGCCATAGGCCACCATTGAATTTTTTGCATCAAGGGCCGAATAGGCACAAAGGTTAAACCTAGGGTGGGCCACAAGATATGCCAGATAAGAAATAAGGCCCAGACTAGGTTTAACTTGTTGAACTAATGTCAACGTTACCCCACACATCAACGTTACACCCCTTTGCCTTAGAATAATTTAAGGTGAATGATAGTCCAAGACCTTAAAACTGGCGCCCATACCGGCAAACGTTTAAAAATAGTGTCGTCATCTTAGTATTTAGTCCCCATCATCTCATTCTCTGGTACCCGTAAGGCGTCATCGAGTGACATCATTTTATTTTTGTTACCGGTCAATTTGGTTCCCATCAACTCAATTTTTCTTACCCATCATCTCATATATCCAATCAAACACCAAGGCCATCAGTTCATTTGCCAATCAGATCATAACAGTTTTACATTGACCAATCTATTGGAATTTAGTTAAGTGCCCATGATTGGTAGCTGGGATGAAAGGATAAAAGCCTATATAGAACTTTCCCCTGTATAAGGGGTTTTATCACAAGAAAATCCTGTATGTATAGCATTGCATTACTGTATATTACAACTTGCCAAGATTTTGGAGTATTTGTGTCATGCAATTTCAAAGTCTTTGCTCAGAGATTTACTGTTAAATCTTAAAATAATTTATACATTATTTTCCAGTTTAAAGTTTAATGCTGTCATGTAGACCTGATTTCCCAAAGCAGCACCATGATGGCAAACTCTTTGAAGGATATGGATGGGTTACCCAGTAGACTAGAGAACCTGGGAATACAAGACGGTCAACCCACATTAGAGTCACAAGACAATGGAGTAAACAGACCACCCACCCCCGAATCACCTGGTGGTACAGAGTACAATGACTTTCGACGCAAGTCTCAAATTGATTTAGAAAATATACCAGATGTACATCAGTTTTATCCTGAAATAAAAGGAACTTATGGCAAAATGGCAGTGCAATCTCCAATCGATGAAGATAGACCTGAATCAGCATTTACAGACATCACAGTTGACATTCATGATGATGACAATGAGTATTTGGAGAAGGTATCTGAGGTTGATGAAGACAGAGCAATGAGTGGCAGTATTGATCCAAAGGCAGCTCAACAAAAGTTCAGCGACCATCAGATTGTTGAGTACAGAGAAGCTGATGGTGCAACTGGTGGGGAAGGTGAACCAAGACAGTCTTTAGATGAAAAGGTTGGTAATATTTTATTGGCACAACGCTATTAAGTTAAAGAATGGCGTAAACCATCGCCATAATGTTCAAAGCTGGGCCTTTTACCTAATCAATTTAATTAAGTCCTATGAATAATTTACCATCTCGCAATTTTTTGAATGAAGAACTGGTTGAGAAATAATACTAATTTGTCATATTTAAGACTTCATATGTTACAGATTCAATTTTTTTTTCAGATTTAAAAGCTTTAATGTATGATTTTTCCATATAAGTGTAAATGATAAATATTTGTGTTACGTGTACATTTGCATCTTGTTTTGACAGGGAAATGAAGAAGGTGTATTTTCTACTGCTGTTGATGAAGATATGATACGTTTGGCTAAAGAAAGGATGAAAGAGCGAACTGATGGTTCAGTGTTTGCCACAGAAAGTTGGACTGAAACTGCAAAGGAGGGCATTACTTTGCAGAAAATTGTGGATGCTAGAAGACAAGAACAGTAGGTTTCATTCAATTCATAATTGCTATCAGATATGGTTCCCCTTATGCTTTTCACAGTGTACTTAAATTGTTAACAAGATATATGATTGAGTATTTATAGTTTTATGCCATCAAGTTCTTTCCTAATTTCTTCTTGTATTTAATATGTGGAATGTAAAAGGGCTGGTCTGAAAATTATTGGAGAAAGTTATGGACCTCCTAACATAAATATATTGTGTCTATACAAAGTTCAATTGATTTACTTTCAGTTATGAGAAGGCTCTAAAACTGATGAACGACAAAGAATATGTGCGGGCAATTCGAACATTAAACAAAGCAATCAGCCTAAACCACGGCCATGTAGACTACTACATTCAACGAGCGGAATGTTTCATCCAGCTTTGCGATTTCCAGTCAGCCATCTTGAACTACAAACACGCTTGTGTCCTTGAGCCTGAGAATATGGATTATTATTCAAGACTTTCTTTTATATATTATTTCCAAGGACAGTGTTTGTTTGATCAGAAGATGTATTCTGAAGCCTTGGAGGCATTCTCCCGGGCAGCTGAGATGAGCCCCGAGGTGTCTGGTTACCATACTAGAAGGTAAGATAAGTTGGATAACTAGCAACTCTTATTGAATGGAGCTGCACTTTAGTTTGCCTAAAAAGGTAGATAACAAACCATTGATCAGTTAAGAATTAACTTCTAAGACGCATGGACTTGTATGATAATATGTGCTTATTTGTACACTGAAAGAATAGAGGTTTCAATGTCACCCGTGTAGGTTATTTACCACGGGATGGGATCATAATGTCTCCCTGTGCTCTTACTAGTGTTGCTTTCATGTTTATATCATTATCATGTGTTGGATTTCAGCATTGCTTGCCTGGCTGCTCTAGAGAGACATGGAGAGTGCCTGGCATTGGTCAACAAAAGATTAGAGGCTGAGCAGGACAATCCTGACTTGTTTATTATGAGAGCAAGATTGCATGAGCTGTTCAGAAATGTAAGTATTGTCATCAGGGTCATTGGTGACTTGAATAGCAATACATGTAATTAATGTGCATTATCATCCACAACTTTAGGGCAAAAATGTAAACATTTATGATATAGAAATATTGTTTATTCGAAAAAAGACAAAAATCAAAGGATTCTTAAATTAAGACATTAACAATGTGCTATGATAATGTTTAAACATGAATTGTAAAACCTGAGGAACACCCCTGTCAGTGGAACATGACCATTTGACCTCATTTTAAATGAACAATTGTAAGTGCAACACCTCCAAAGTGGAAGACTTTTTAAGGTTCTAAAGGTGTTCCACTTACACAGGTTCTCCTGTTATCTAAATGTAAAATGAACCTCCCTAAGTGGAACACTACTTACACTAGTTTAACTGTATATGTCAAGTTCTCATACTTAAACTGTATAATTATCTTGCAGAGAACATTGTGCTACTATGATGTGAAAGATGCCCTAGCTCTAAACCCTCAACATCCTGAGGCAATCAATTTAATGAAAATGCTCGATGAACGGGCCAAAGATCACCGTCAACAAGCTTTGCAACTTAGCCTTCTGGGAAAACCAAGGGAAGCTTTACAGAAAATCTCAGTTGCCATAGAAACAAACCCTAGTATTGCTGGGCTGCATGTCTTAAGGTAAGTGCCGACTATTACTAGCTTAGATTAGCTGACTATTTTTTTTATTTTACTAGGGTAGGTCAAAGCTATTGGATTGGATTTAGGTCCTTCTAGATATGTTCTTTTCTGTCAACCAACAACATGCAGTTGAAAGTTTCTCATGCCTCTAGGATAGTAGGTTTACATAAAAATAATCTTCATGCTATTTGCCCATAGACTGCAGCCAGAAATTAACACTTTGAAACCTGTAGTTTTACATGTAAGATCTTTACATTTCGTTTTGATACTTCAAGCTCTACAGTATCATCAACTGTTATACAATTGTCCTGTTACTTTTTCTAGAGGATCTCTACATAGAAAACTGCAGGACTACAATGCAGCTATTGATGATTACCTCCTTGCATTGGACAAGACAGACCATGATGAGGAGTCGTCAACCTATCAGGAATCTCAGAGACAGTTACTCCTCACATATAATGACTTTGCTGTTGAGTGCTTCACAAAGGGCTTCTATGAGGAGGCTATTATATTACTTAACAAGGCTATCAAAGGGGAGAAGAGGGAGAAGGGGCTCTATGTCAACAGGGGAGGTGAGAACTTAATTTAGAGATAAACATGTACAACTTCCTCAAGTTTATGATTTAGCCGTAAGTTCAGGCGTATCATATTCACTGTACACCATTAACCAAATTCACCATAAACTCTGTAATTTGATTTGAAGGTATGAATATTAGTGATGCTATTTCTTTGTAGCCAGTAATGATGAGCGCTTTGTGTCTACTTTTTAATCCACCCTAATACTCTGTATTTGTAATTTCTCAAAATGAACAATGAAACCCATGTGCATGAAATAATATTCTAATAACCTAATGTGTAATTTTCTATTGCAGATTGTTTCTTTAAACAAGGGGAGCCCCACTTTTCCCTACAAGACTACCATCAGGCCTTAGAGATGGACCCCTCAGACCAGGGGGTCAGGGCCCGCGTTGCTATTGTACACAATGAATTTGGAATTATAGAATATGCAGACAAGAACTATCCGGTATGAATTCTATCAGCTGTGGGGGATAAAAAGAGGAGAGAGTGGGATGATTTTTACACGTGGTTGCAAAATTAAAAAAAATATAAGATTAGGCTTAAGAAAAATTGAACTACATTCAAGGTCCAAAATCCATATGGACTTTTACATGTGATTGCAAAAATGAAGAAACATGAGATTAGGGTTAAGTAAAATTGAACTACAGTTTACATTTGAAGGTCTAAAATCCATATGACTTGCCCTGTTATATGACCAGTGACTATTGTAGTGCCAGATAAAATAATATTAATATTATACTTTTTCTACTTTCACAATACTATGTTGTTTTATATTTCAGGAAGCTGATTCCAGATTTACACTAGCCATCCAGAATAATCCCTCAGTGGGCAGATATTATGTGTCTCGGGCCAGGGCCAGGTATATGATGGAGGTCAGTGCCACCTATACTCACATATTTATTCTTTAGGAATCTTAGATTGGATGATATTTTACAGATTTGTTACAGTGATATACATGTACAAACTGAATTGATCATAGATCAATCAAATTCAAATACATGTGATTGAAAAACTCAATATGATAATGTCTGGTTACTTTTGACTGAATGAACATTGCAAATGATCTAAAATCCTTAGCATGGGCATTGCACAGAAGAAATTGATTGCCTGCATAATTTAGATCAATTGAAATATCTGAGTGTCAAATTGCTATTATACTTATTTATTTTATACATGTGCATTTAACAATTTTACTATTGTATCATTTTCTTCACACAATACTCTAAATAAGAAAACCTGAATTTTGAATATGAGCCATTTTATCAGAGATTGACATACAATATTTATTTTTAAAGAAATCCTATAATAAAAAGAACCTTGCAAGACTAATTATAGTTGTTTTATAATCGATCTACATGTATATTACACAGTCATATTGAAATCAAGAACTTACTTTTGCTATGTTCCTTTCCAGAATGGCTCAGGTGCAAGGGATGACATCCTCCTTGCTTTACATCTAGACCCCGATAACAAGGAAATATTCGGCATCATGTCACGATTGTACCCTGGTAAGACAACTAGTGATGTCATACGTAGCCCAGCTGCTGAGAAGGCTCGTAGACAACTTCAGAACCTCGTCACGACTGCATCACCCGTGAGATTAAAGTCATTGGATTCCCAGAGTGTTACTTGGAATCAAGAAGCCAGTGTTGCTGATTATAAAGTTTGTTTAAATGAGGAAGAACTGGTGCTAGAATTGGTGAATGAAAAGAGGAAGGTCAGTATATTATTAATTCCATGCTTCCATTCCATGCCTTTAGTTTATTTTCCTCTATTGGTCTTAGAGCTTTTAACTTTTAGTCTAGCATCAAGTACCTGTATTTTCCTTTTCCTTTTTTGCATCCATTGTTCTCTAATTATTGGATCAGCAAGCCATAATTGTGTTTTACCCAGAATGCAACATTCTCTGCATACCTCTTATATAACTAAGGACAACCACATAGATCACCTTTCTCTATTAAGCACATGTTACTTGTGATGTAGATGATGTTATGGGAAGTACATGTATATAGGGCATCAGAGACTTGATGAAAGACTAGCTTGCTTAAACATTTAATTTAGCTTCAATCAAAACATCACCTATAACACATTCTAATTAGTTTCTTTTTATTTTATCTTACTCCATTAATGTTGATGTTGCTGTTATTTCCTCAACAATATATTGAAAACTTTAAAAATCATATGCAAGATCCTAAATTGACTTGTGTATGAATGCTTTATGAGCTATAAGTTCAAGTAATATACAAATGTTGTAAAATGAATCTTGCAATATTGAATAATTGCACAAAATATTCTTGGTTTGCAATAATTATGTTTTGAGGAAGGAACACAAATTAGATTTGGGAAATTATTGCAAAGTAATGAAAAATCAGCATCTTCCTCCGCTCATTATATTTTACCATACAATTTCTGCAGCATCAATCACTTCATTCTCTTTAGTTTCTGTGTTTTCACTGTAGATTAAGTGTTGCCCTAGTATAAGCTGTTTTGCACTTAACACCTCTTTCCATTGCTTCTTAGATTAACAGAAATCTTAGAATTGCCTTTGACAAGAACAGAGATATCTGCAAGGGAATCATCCCTCCTGATTGGGAGTGATGTAGTGTTACTGTTGCTTTGTTTTGTTTCTGTGAGTGCTTTGTTTTGTGCTTTATTATTTCTTTCTTTTGTTTGTTTTTTTCTATTTGTTTTTCGTATCATTTTTACATTCTACCATACTTCAAATATTGTTCAGTATACAAGCTAATGTACAGTCAAATATTTGTATGTAACAAAATTGTTTTAAAAGAGATCATAATTATTTGTACCCAAGCTTATAGTACATGAGCCTATTGCTAAAAAATGTGATTCTTTTTTTCTGGTCGAACATTGTTTAAATCAGTGTACAGTTTCAAGTTTTCTTGTGATTTCATATATACATCTACCTTTCCTTCCAGGTCCATAAACAATTAAAAGAAAAATATTTAAATCGTAAAACCCTGAAACACGACGGTGCCAGAGTGACTGCCTTACCACCCGCACGACCTTATAAGGTGCAAGGAAACCCAGTGACAAAACAGGAAGTTGTAGTTGATGCTCCGAAGGGAGTTGGAAAATCTACCGGATGGAGGACGTTTAGTCTTGGAATAGGTTTACGGTGATAAAGTATTAATAATAGGAAAATAGTGTGATAGAGCGGTTGTAATTGTCTTCCAAATACAATCCTGATGTCATTTGTCGGGTGGATTGTAATGCAAAGTCAAGGAAAGTGCATATTCTGCAACCAAGCAGTTTTAAATTGATTATTTCATTTGCCAACATGAATTACTGCCAAATCCATAAATTGCATTTCACAAAAGAATTTCACCGGAGTTTCAAGAAATCTTGTGAACTGAAAATATTAAGGACAATATTTCATTTGTGCTTGCATTGTTCAGAATATATGAAATTATTGTGTTGAATCTAGTCTAATATGTATCCATTTAGTTTCATATATTATATAAGATGCTATGAATAAACAATTGAAGAGATATTGAGAAATAGAATGTCTATCAAAATAACCCAAGTGCAAATTCAATTCAAACCCCCTGTTAGTACCTTAAGTAATGCCTTCATGAATGTTTTACTTGCAGAAATGCAAAATGATGTCTTGCAGACAACCAAAAAAGTGTAAAAGATCCCAATAGACCCATTAATTGGTCAATCCTGTATTTCATTTCTGTTTTATGTTTTGAGGAATCAGATTTGTATTTGCACATTCCTCCATCAATGTTATGCTGAGTGTTTAATAGTGTATAGTATATACCAGTGACCTCCCCAGCATTAAAGCAAGTGGGCGCAACACCAACCTGAGATTTTGATAATAGGCCTGCACCCACCTGAGAAACCATTTGCACCCACTTGAAAATGAGAAAAATAGTCAAATTTTGACCGATTTTGGTCTGAATAGGGAAAATGAAAAATTTGCACCCACTTGAGAAAATATCCTGTGGAGATCATTGTATACAATGCCTAGTAATGACTAAAGCTAGAGTAGTTACAACAAATAAAATACATTTAATTTTATAAAAAGATCTTTTATTATGTCCCCACCACATAGTGTGGGGCCATATTGTCGGCCTAGGCGCGTCTGTCTGTCCGTATGTCCGTCTGTCCGTATGTCCGTCTGTCCGTCCGTCCGTCCGGCAGTTTTCTCCAAAACCGCTACAGATATCACCTTCAAATTTTCAGGGATAACTTATGAGTGCATACAGATGTGGACGAAAAAAAATTAACTCGATACCTACTTCCTGTCGGCCATTTTGAAGTCAAATGCTAAAATCCTTGTCTGCAAACTTTAAGAAAAACGGCTTCACAGTTGCTTTTAAAACTTTAAGATCTTGTTCAGCTCACTTCATTCTAGATCTGATTAGGTTTTGGACCTGTTTGCTCAGTCATGTCAGCCATTTTGAATGTTTTAAGGAAAGTTAGCGCACGATAATACTTTGTATCATATTGAATGGTGTTTTTCAGTTTTCATACTTTAACTATTTAGTAGCCTTATAAATAATTTCAGGTGTACTTTGTTGTAAAAGCCTATATTATTGTTAACAGTAGTTATATGTGATAATTTTGTAAAAAGAAATCAGCAAAAACTCATAATCACTTTTTTATTGTCGGCCATTTTGGATTTTTCCGTCCTAAAATCTTGTCTGTAAAGTCTTCACGTTTTCAGGTGAACCGTTTGATAGATCAATTTCAAATTTTCGGGGATGATTCTTAGTATGAAAATCTAGATCTGATTAGTTTTTGGGCATTCTGAGTAAATGTCAAGGCAGCCATTTTGGATTTTCCGTCCTAAAATCTTGTCTGTAAAGTCTTGTCTACGCATTTCCAGGTGAACCGTTTGGTTGATCAATTTCAAATTTTCAGGGATGATTCTTAGTATGAAAATCGTGATCTGATTAGTTGTTGGGCATTATGGGTAAATGTCAAGGCAGCCATTTTGGATTTTCCGTCCTAAAATCTTGTCTGTAAAGTCTTGTCCACGCATTTCCAGGTAAACCGTTTGGTAGATCAATTTGAAATTTTCAGGGATGATTCTTAGTATGAAAATCTAGATCTGATTAGTTTTTTGGCATTCTAGATAAATGTCAAGGCAGCCATTTTGGATTTTTCGTCTTAAAATCTTGCCTGTAAAGTCTTGTCTATACGTTTTAGGTGAACTGTTTGGAAGATCAATTTCAAATTTTCAGGGATGATTCTTAGTATGAAAATCTAGATCTGATTAGTGTTTTGGCATTTTGGGTAAATATCAAGGCAGCCATTTTGGATTTTCTGTTCTAAAATCTTGTCTGTAAAGTCTTGTCTACGCATTTCCAGGTTAACTGTTTGGTAGATCAATTTCAAATTTTCAGGGATTATCAATATCTAGATCTGATTAGTTTTTTGGCATTCTGGATAAATGTCAAAGCAGCCATTTTGGATTTTCCGTCTTAAAATCTTGCCTGTAAAGTCTTGTTTACATGTTTTCTGGTTAATTGTGTGATGGATCAATTTCAAATTTTTAGGGGTGGTTCTTAGTATGAAAATCTAGAACTGACTAATTTTTTGGCATTCTGGGTAAATTTTAAGGTGGCCATTTTGGATTTTCTGTCCTCAAATTGTGTTGGTAAAGTCTTGTCTACTCATTTTTAGGATAACCATTTGACGGGATCACCCATAGGTGGGGACATTTTGTACACATTTGTGTTCTTGTTTGACAATTATAGGGAAACACAATTGGCCAATTTGACTTACTGTTTATAGGATACAACAGCAAGGGTGTAACCATGATAGGCGATTTAAAGATAAATTGATTCTAAATGCAGTTTCAAGTCAGACTTTTAATTCAGATTTTATTATTAAACATTTCATACCCATATGGGTGAAGCTGAAGCATGATACCATTGTACAGCATTTCCAGAAACAAATTTGCCACATTATATTATTTATATTCAAGTGGATTTAACATGCACAAAACAAAATATGTATGAACATTAATGAGAAATAAAAATTGTTTTAATAAACTTGAGGCTACAATTAAACTGTGGTGAAAATGACTGATAAAAATCCATGTACTCAACAGATCAGATTCCTTATTGCAGTTCATTCTTGCTCAATAATGCACAGTCCATGACCCATAACTGAAAAGGCCATACAATGTATTTAACCATTTCTTATTCCATGATAATGTCAAGTTAGCATTCACTGCACAGCCAGCTGACAGGTTTCACACTACTTGATTTGATCAGTCTTAATGCCTCGACATTGTAGTGTAGTGTAATTTAGTGTCACACAACTGACAGGTCCAGACTAGATACTGTTGGGCATTGCTGGTCAAGTTTCTTAAACTTTAAGGCACACTGATTCCTCTCTGTAAAGTACCCTAATTCATTGTAGAGGCATGCCTGAAATATTAAGAAAATAGTGCAACAATCTGGGTGCTGTACTTGTGTTTCTACTGTCTAGATTTTGGAGTACAATATAGATTCTGAAATAATACAATACATAACAGAATTGCCAGAAAACGAAGGGGATCATCAGAATCTTTGAAAGTCATTTGCACATCATGCAACAAAAAAATCTTGAAGTAAGACTGACAAAACACATTGGCTAGAAATCTGAAGGTAGAATTGGCTACCATATTGAAAGAACATTTTTTCATAGACTGCAAGATATAGAGGTTCTTATATGAGTACCTGTGCAAGATCGTCCATTCATGATGAGCTTTAATAATTCTTCTTTATCGAGTTGAAGACGAGATAAAGAAACATTATCAAAGCGAGTCAAGAATGGATGATATTGCACAGGTATGAGTGCAAGAAAGTTATTCTCATATGATTCTGTATTATGCCATATTTTCACCATTCTATCATAAAACTGAGTGAAAAAAAGCTTCAAATCTTTCAATTGTTATGACGTCATAACAATATTGAAGAAAATACATGGATACACATGGCAACAAAGCTCCATTGTTATGACGTCACAGCTTAGTTTTGTAGAATTAGCATGAATACTCATAGCAACGGATATGTGTGTTGTTGATGTTTATAGACCACATGTCACAAGTAAATCTCATCTTGCATGTGTGACCTTTTAGGATGAAAAATGGCAATATCTTGCATGGGGTAAAGATGGATGTATCTTTATTAGTCATATGAGAAATCCTACTTCTTAATGTAATGCTTCAGACTAAAACTTATGTGTAAATGCAATGTTTCAAGCAAGAACATGAAAATGTAATTTTTCAGGCAAAACTTACTTGTAAATGCAATGTTTCTTTAGCCCTGAAGTGAGCTTCTAGAACTTCATATCCACTGAGCACCCCATTCAACATGTTCACAGCAGTTAGCAGAGCTGAAATAACAATACAAAAGAAGTAGGATGAGCTTGAAGAAATTTTAAAACATTGTAAAATATGTTCATCCAAAGAGATCCTATAATAAATATAAAAATAGAAAATAATGGGGTGGATAATCAAAAGAATTCCAAAGTCTGTTGACCTTTTACGAAACATCATGATTTCTATGGTCTACATTTATATTTAGGATATCCTGGCAAATACCCCAAAACAGTAAATTTTCATGAGATTACCTGATTTTTTCTTCTCTATGTTCTTCCCTTCAGCTGCTGCCACAAGACATTTAGCATAGAGTCTGTTAGTTCTAGATCTGTCCAACAGGGAGCCCTGGGCTAGGATGGTGACCATCACACTTTCGATTAACTCAACACCATGTTGAGCCATGCCTAGTTGCAACTGGAGATGAGACAAAATGTTGAGATAGCTTGTCATCACAGTGCCATATAAAACCGAAATATGTAGTTACTGAACCCAAAATTAGAACATTATGTCCCCTCTAACAGAAGTGGAACAGGAAATATATAGAGGATATCCTATGATTTATGAGTGATATGATTTTTATCCACGAATGGATATGATATCTGCACGAGCGAGCGTAGCGAGAGAGTGCAGATATTAATATCCATGATGAGTGGATTAAAATCATATCATATTCCATAGTTAAAGTCATCATCAGAATCGTCGGAAATTAAGTGATTTAATTTGAATTTTCCAAACGATCCGGTGATGTTGATACTTAGCCTCGTTTTGAGTCTGAAGTAGCAAAAATCCATAAGCCATTGCATACTGCGCCGTATGTCATGGCTAAAAAACCGTATGCTATGGTTAAGTAAAAATTTGTCAAAAATATCATATTTTACCACTGATTACAAAAATACTGTTTTTATTTTCACATGTTATCCTATGAATATCATGCTAACTATGGAATAAAAATGGTTTTCTTCTGTAAGTGCAATACAATGTAGCTTTTAAGCACTTTCACTGTCATAAATATTGTCTTGCATTTTGCTGACCAATTTGAATAAGGACAACAAGACATAATAATAAATGATGCACTTGAAGAAGAAATGGTCGTCTTATAAATTACACAGCATGCATAACACCTCATCAGACCTTGGAACTATTTATTAGGCATTAGTTTGAGGCAATATCACCTTAAAACACCTCAACATGAACCTCACTTACAGAAATCTACTACCGATATATAGTTTTAAGTTTCCTGATTGTGCCAACGTCCCTTCTATATTCAATACTAAATGTGGGTTTACAATGCAATACCTGTACATATGCGATGTATACAGTAACCATAGCAGCTAGGTATGTGAAATAGTGTTCATTGCAGATTGTAAGGGCAGCCAGGAATGAGTCTAAGGCCAAGCTGGGTTGTTCTGTTTGGCAGTGGAGCTCCCCTATAGCTAACAGCACCCTGGCAATAGAAATACAATATTGTAACTCCTAGCTTGGGTGTTATCTAATAGCATGTTGAACTATATATTATTTCAATGTATAAGACACTAATACTCAATTATGTAACTGTACATCCATTATAATTTTGAAGAGATAAAAAAGATCAAATGTATTCAGAATTTGATATTTTGAGCTTTTTTACTCTTTGCTGTACAACACGTCAAAAAATAACACATCTTCACTTGGCTACAGCTCCCACTGTCACACTCAAAATGGAACCCAAACTCTTCCCCTGAGAATCAGGATATTGATACAGAGTCATATCTCTGATCTCTTCTTATGTACTATTAAAATATCAGTTTTACCTGACTGTATATTCCGGATGACAGCTCTCTTTTTGAGAATTGCTATTTTCTTTTAAGCTTGTCAGCAAATCAAATGCTTTTGTGGTTTCACCATTGGCCTTCATCAGTAAAGCTTTTCTGAAATGGAGAAAGTTTGTATGTTTGCAAATGACAAGTTAAGTTGTTAAATTCTTCAAAGTTTTATGCAAACAGAAAATGTACCATGGCCATATATGGTAAATTGGCTCAGAAGAGAAAGCGTTTTCAATGAAATGCAGGGATTCTTTTATAAACTCTGTCTGTAAAGTCTTAAGCATGATGTAAATTGTAATATTTTTGGCGCATGTCAACCCAATTTCTGACCAAAGAACCATATGAAATGATTAACCATAGTTTTTGCACAACTTCTGCATCATAATTTAATTTTGTCATCTTCATGTCATTCTACAAGGACTGCATATTTCAATACCTATAGCTTGCCTCTTGTTGATTTAGCGCAGTCATAGTAAGTACAATTTGCTCAGCTTCTTTATACTTCCCATGATGCATTGCTCTGTCAAACAATATCGTCTGCTCACACTCCATCCACACTGATGCATGCTGGGATTTTTGTGGGAAACGTTGTTTACAGCATTGTAGAATGTGTTGACTCTCTGTATATTGTCCCTAAACAAAAATAAGAAATCAGTGTCACAGATACGGCAAGAGCTGAAGAACTTCGGTAAATTGTGACCATATGACATTAAAACAGAATTATAGCCAAAAATGAACAACTCACTTATCAGAGCACCTCTGAATGTGAAATATTTTTGTCGCAATTTTGTTATCTCCCTTTGACTAACATTAATAAGAAACCTTGAAATATGAACATCTGTTAATCGAACACTTTTGGCTGTCCCTATAGAGTTCAGATTAGGCAGGTTTGACTGTTTATGTTTTTGAATAATTACAGTATGCCTATGTATAAATAGATTGAAACTTCTGTCTCACTGAGATACCTGATAACAAATTGTTCTTAGAATTCATTGAAAAACATAACTAGTACCTGACTTGCAAAGTGTGTTGCTAGGTTACAGAGTACCAGGCATCCAGCTTCTCCATTGTGATAAATGCCTGCTTCCATGGTATTGAGATTCAGTAACAATTGACTACATAGTGATGCCATCTCCCTGTTGCCATAGAGATGCCATAAAGCTGTTTTCTGTGCATAGCTTATTGCCATCAGGTCTACCTGGGAGTGCTGGCAGTTAAGAATATCACTTTTCATCAGATAGTCGAAAATACTGGAGGATAAATGATAAAAATATTCAAGTTAGAGTTTTATGAATCATATTTTTGAATTAAGAAACTGTCATGAAATGAATTTAACCTTTCTGTTATATATTATCAAAAACTAGGCGACCATGAAGTTAGAGTGACTATTGTACGATTGAATCATAATTTCTGTCAGGGCTCATCTCAAAACTGCACATAATTATTTGCATAATCCTTGTTCTATCTGCTAAACAAAATATTCTATCTAGCCTAGTGAGACAAGCCTTTTGGAAGTGTAGATCAGTCCAAAATATATCTTTTCAATTTTTAGTTAACATATAACACACTCTTTTAATTACATTTGCACTTAAGAAAAACTGATTATGTGTAGAATTTTAACAAAATCATTTGAAGATCCTTACATTTGTCACTCACCTGGATGGTTTAGCTTTAGATATGGCATTATGTTTGGCAAAGAACTGCACCCCAAGTGACACAAGATAGTGCAAGTTTGTTTCTGAGACACCACGGCTACCAGGCCTCTCTGCGCTGTTAGTTGTGCCTGGTTCCCCAAGTATATGCAACCAGCCCTGGAAAAATACAGTAAAACATGTGTATGGGAACACCTCTCTTATCTGAGCACTTATCAATGTGAACACTTTTCTCTGTCCAAATATTGCATTTCCTCAATGAACTTAAATGTTAAGAAACTTGAAATATGAAAACTTGCTTATTAGAATACTTTAGCCTGGTCCCAGTGGCATTTGGATTCAACAGGTTGCTTGAAACATAAAGGGTATTTCATTTTACTAGTGATAAGAAAGTTCTTCAGACAAATTATGGACGATTCACCTAAACTATTTAAAAACATGCGAAGTATTTGACAATTCATCTACAAAGTATGGGGTGGGAAGCATTTTATCCATGAACATAATTGATTCATAATCATGTTCATTATTTGAAAATATAAAAGGATTGAAACATAGTGAGACTCAAATTACAGGTTGTCCAATACTCAATGTTATGCCTTATACCCTGTTAGACTATATTTCAATGTTTAAGTGTTGTCTCAAAGCTATGTATGATTCACTAGTATTTGCATATTAACCTACCATAGCATGCATGAGGCAGATGTTGTCATTGGTCTCCTGGGCAATTCTGATTGCTTCGTGTAAAGTATTTGTATATTAACCTACCATAGCATGCATGAGGCAGATGTTGTCATTGGTCTCCTGGGCCACTCTGATTGCTTCGTGTAAAGTATTTGTATATTAACCTACCATAGCATGCATGAGGCAGATGTTGTCATTGGTCTCCTGGGCCATTCTGATAGCTTCATGTAAAGTATTTGCATATTAACCTACCATAGCATGCATGAGGCAGATGTTGTCATTGGTCTCCTGGGCCATTCTGATAGCTTCATGTAAAGTATTTGCATATTAACCTACCATAGCATGCATGAGGCAGATGTTGCCATTGGTCTCCTGGGCCATTCTGATTGCTTCATGTAAAGTATGTGTATATTAACCTACCATAGCATGCATGAGACCGATTTTGTCATTGGTCTACTGGGCCATTCTGATAGCTTCATGTAAAGTATTTGCATATTAACCTTCCATAGCATGCATGAGGCAGATGTTGTCATTGGTCTCCTGGGCCATCCTGATTGCTTCATCTAATGAATTTGTATATTAACCTACCATAGCATGCATGAGGCAGATGTTGTCATTGGTCTCCTGGGCCATTCTGATTGCTTCATGTAAAGTATTTGCATATTAACCTACCATAGCATGCATGAGGCAGATGTTGTCATTGGTCTCCTGGGCCATTCTGATTGCTTCGTGTTAAGTATTTGCATATTAACCTACCATAGCATGCATGAGGCAGATGTTGTCATTGGTCTCCTGGGCCATTCTGATTGCTTCATGTTATGTATTTGTATTCCCTTATAAAAAAAACAACCATTTTTTCCGAAATTCAATGGTTTCATTGCACATCATGTAACCATCATTTCAACCTTGAAGATCAAAGGAAAAATCATTATATCAACCATTCAAAACCATTGTGCAACCATTGAGAAACCATTGCAAAACTATTACAACCATTACCCATTGAAATTAACAGTTACAATTGATTGCAACCATTGATTGGGAACTGCAACTATTGCAACCATTAATCCTCAAAATGAATGCTCATGGGCAGACCTGTAGCCAGCTTTTGCACTTTTGACAAATTTACAAGGGGATTCATATTTTATAACTATGGCCAAAAATTGGCCAAAATCACTTGAAAAGTCCTCAATATGGTGAAAAACTGCATGAATTTGAAATAATGTTGGGCTATGGCTATGTTGATATTATTAGTATGTTTTTTTAAGTAAGCATGTCTGTAGTCTGCAGTCTATCACACTCTTCTCTCATTAAAGATTTTTTTTTGGACTTTGTGTGTCTCGGATCTTGTTCTCAATGACAAGTCTGACGTCACTTCCAGAACAACAAAAAACATACACTTATTTGTATATATCATTTAATCTAATCCCTAGGATTTTAAACACTTATTTCTATGACTATTGCAATCACTTATCAGGTATCGTTTTTAAGGAGAATGAAAAATGCAGAAATCTTGTAAGAAAATAAGGATTATTTTTTGTTTCAATTCAATATTGTTTAATTTTGCTGGCTTATTTTCATTAAGAAAATTGTAGAAATACAAATTAAGATTTCACATTATTGAATTCAGATAAGGTACAAAGACAGAGCAGCAACAGTTGCACAGACAGAGCGGCAATGGTTGAAATGCTAATTATAACCATTGAAAAGCTAATTATAACCATTGAAATGCTAATTATAACCATTGAACAGCCAATTAGATAAAGTTATGTTTTGATAGTTTAACAAAATCATTACAAATTAATTCTTTTTCTAAGAATTATTTTTGTCTGAATAATTTATTTTTGAATTCCCCCTACCATAATAATGACACAATCATAGTAAATTAGATGAGATTCACATTAAGATTTTTGAAGCCAGCTATGGTCTTGATGAATTCTCTTTTTTCTAGCGATAGTTACTTAAGTTCATAATACAATTTTGAGACATATCCAACTTCAAGTTCATGCTCATAGGCATAAAACCATGTCTAGTAAAAGGAAATATCATCTATTCAAGTGTTTAAGATATTTCCCTTTCAGTCATTATGATTAAAGTTTAATCCAATTAGTAATTAATATTTTTTGATTTGTAAATGATATTGAAGAAAAGACAATCAATCCGGCTCTCGCCTAATCCAAAGTATAAATACAAGGATGTTGATGTTTCAAAATCATGTTTTGGAAACATTTTCAGTTTAATCTACTTAATTGTTGTAATAAGACTTCTTTGATATTGAAGAAGCAGTTATTTTGGCACTAGCTTAATCCAAATCATAAATAAGAGGCAGGAAATACAATCTTTGATGTTTCATAATATGTATGTATGTACTTTTAGTCAGAAACATTTTTTTGTTGAGACAGGAGAAAAACAGAAAATTTCCACAGAACGTTTTGTTGTATTGTTCAGTAAAACTGAATGAATCAAGAAGGAATTTCCAAATAAACTACAAGAATGACCAGGGCCAAAGATGAATACACTTGATTCTCTTCAATAAAATAGAAATACTATCTCTATGTACATGAACTTGAAGTAATATTCAGTACCAAAAATGAATAAACCTTATTCTTTATAGAAATAATATGCCTATGAGAATGAACTTGAAGTCATATTCAGTGCCGAAAATGAATAAACCTTATTCTCTTCAATTAATTAGAAATAATATGCCCATAAACATGAACTACTGTATTTTGAAACATAATAATGCATTCAATTTACTTGTATGTTCTTCATGTTTCAAATTGTCTCATTCGTAAACTAAATAATTTCCACAATATGGTTGAAAATAGTTGCAACCATTTGGTAAAATGCAACTTAAACAATCAATGGTTTGTAATGGTTGCAAATGATTCCATAATTTCAATGATATGCAATCAAAGTTTGCAATGTAATGGTTGGAAACCATTTCAATTGGTTGCATTAATGGTTATGCAATGTTTTGTAATGGTTGCACAATGGATTTTAACGGTTGAAATTCGGAAAAAATGGTTGTTTTTTTTCCTAAGGGATAGCATGCATGAGGCAGATGTTGCCATTGGTCTCCTGGGCCATTTTGATTGCTTCATGTAAAGTATTTGCATATTAACCTACCATAGCATGCATGAGGCAGATGTTGTAATTGGTCTCCTGGGCCATTTTGATTGCTTCATGTAAAGTATTTGCATATTAACCTACCATAGCATGCATGAGGCAGATGTTGTCATTGGTCTCCTGGGCCATTTTGATTGCTTCATGTAAAGTATTTGTATATTAACCTACCATAGCATGCATGAGGCAGATGTTGCCATTGGTCTCCTGGGCCATTTTGATTGCTTCATGTAAAGTATTTGCATATTAACCTACCATAGCATGCATGAGGCATATGTTGTCATTGGTCTCCTGTGCCATTCTGATTGCTTCATGTAAAGTATGTGTATATTAACCTACCATAGCATGCATGAGGCAGATGTTGTCATTGGTCTCCTGGGCCATTCTGATTGCTTCATGTAAAGTATTTGTATATTAACCTACCATAGCATGCATGAGGCAGATGTTGTCATTGGTCTCCTGGGCCATTCTGATTGCTTCGTGTAAAGCTGCCATGGCTTCATTCCTATTAAAATAATTTATTTATATGTAAGAAATCTGGTTGGAAGGTCCTGTCAGTTTGGATATACTGTAGTAAAGATCAATAGGATTCTCATAAAGTGAGGATTAGAGAATTAGAGGTATTGATAGGAATGCAAATATTTTCATAGCATTTGTAAAGCAAAATCATATCATTTCATAAAACTAGAAAAACAGCAACTCAAAGTATCAGACAAAAATGAAAGTTTTTATAAATGAAAGAATACCTGTGACCGAATCTGTAGTGAAGCGCAGCAAGGTTTAATGCAGCATATCTGAATGACCTCCCATAATCCTCCTCTTTAACCTTTGACCCTGCATTTGGATTGGTCAGTTGATGGCGATCAAAGTAATGGTACAATGAGTTTATAGCGCCACAGTATTCATTAACCCTTAGATTGTTCAAATAGCTGAGAAAGTGCTGAAACAATGATAAATATCCATTTTATAAATGATGATATTTAACTAATATATTTAAACTGAATCAATAAAAACAAGTAAAACAACTGATATATTTGTGTTATTTATTTGAGAGAATTCCTATAAGAGGAATTAGTAAATGATTTTCCTTTGTG
The DNA here is from genome assembly GCA_903813345.2 of Owenia fusiformis. Lineage (NCBI taxonomy): Eukaryota > Metazoa > Annelida > Polychaeta > Sabellida > Oweniidae > Owenia > Owenia fusiformis. The sequence goes on from CAIIXF020000006.1 coordinate 3,831,972, forward strand.
TGACCAAAGTGACTATTCAGTTCTAATAAAAGCAAATAAACTTTAGACAATAATAATTATTTGTCAAACTCACTGCCTCTGTGAGATCTGAGTTTGATTTGAGTAGTTCTCTGATCTTCTGTTGAAGGTCCCCTGCTGATAAGGCTTCACTTTCATTATGCTGAAGTAGCATTGCCTACAAATATATAGTACACACAAAGTTAGTTATCTAGCTTAGCCTGCAGTAGAAACAGTATTGTTATATCATAATATAATTGAATTGTGAGAAGGTAACCGACTCATTGAGATAAAGTAACTCAATTATTTGATAATGTAATTGGCAATTTGTGATAATGTAACTGAATTGTTGTAATAAAGTAGCTGAATCATTGTATGAAGTAACTGAATTGTTGTGAATTGAATCTGACTGGTTGTGATTAGGTGACTGAATTGTTGTGATAAAGTAGCTGAATCATAGTATAAAGTATCTGAATTGTTGTGAATTGAATCTGACTGGTTGTGATTAGGTGACTGAATTGTTGTGATAAAGTAATTGGGATGTGATAAAGTAACTTACCTGTTGTGATATGAAATACTCTGCCTGCCTTTGGGAGAATGTTCCATCAGACATCACTCCAGGAGATCTACAAGAGGTCATCATCAAATCAAATGACTGTATATTATTTGTAAATTGATTTAGTAGGTAACATTAACAAGTGACTAGGTTTGTTTAAGCCTTAAGTCTCACATCAAATATCACATATATTTTCTAATAACCATCCAACAAATACTTTATCAACCCTGTGAATATTCAGAGTGACGGCTCGATCAGCCACAGTATTTCTCTCTAAGTCTAAAACTTGGAAGTTGGCTTGAAATCTGTAGACAAGATTTATCAGGACTCCTTGAATACAAAGAGTGACAGATATATTAGTCAAAGAATTTCACTAAAAATCAGTCTTACTTTTTCCATGGTTAGTAATATTACCATGATAAAACAAGACACAGACGTGAACAATATCGTACCTAAACACAGCATTGTGGTCTTGTTGACCAAGAAAGCAAGATGGCCGCAGAAAAGTTAATCAGCTCTAGAACTTATCACTGTGTAACATATGTAAAAATTTGAACGGTTTGGCTGGAAACCTGTAGACAAGTCTTGAAAGTGAAGATTTTAGGAAGGAAAATCCAAAATGGCCACCTTAAGATTTACCCAGAATGCCCAAAAACTAATCAGTTCTTGACGTTGATATGTAGAAACATCCCTGAAAATTTCAGATGAATCCCTCAAATGGTTTGGCTGGAAACCTGTAGACAAGTCTTGAAAGTGAAGATTTTAGGACGGAAAATCCAAAATGGCCACCTTAAGATTTACCCAGAATGCCCAAAAACTAATCAGTTCTTGACGTTGATATGTAGAAACATCCCTGAAAATTTCAGATGAATCCCTTAAATGGTTTGGCTGGAAACCTGTAGACAAGTCTTGAAAGTGAAGATTTTAGGACGGAAAATCCAAAATGGCCACCTTAAGATTTACCCAGAATGCCCAAAAACTAATCAGTTCTTGACATTGATATGTAGAAACATCCCTGAAAATTTCAGATGAATCCCTCAAATGGTTTGGCTGGAAACCTGTAGACAAGTCTTGAAAGTGAAGATTTTAGGACGGATAATCCAAAATGGCCACCTTAAGATTTACCCAGAATGCCCAAAAACTAATCAGTTTTTGACGTTGATATGTAGAAACATCCCTGAAAATTTCAGATGAATCCCTCAAATGGTTTGGCTGGAAACCTGTAGACAAGTCTTGAAAGTGAAGATTTTAGGACGGAAAAATCCAAAATGGCCACCTTAAGATTTACCCAGAATGCCCAAAAACTAATCAGTTCTTGACGTTGATATGTAGAAACATCCCTGAAGATTTCAGATGAATCCCTCAAATGGTTTGGCTGGAAACCTGTTGACAAGCTGAAAAGTGAGACCCCGCCCACCCGCCGCTCGCCCGCCCGCCGCTCGCCCGCCCGTCAAGCTGACTACAATATCGTACCTTTTGTTAGGTACGATAAAAAAACAAGGCATTGATTGTGCAAAAATCATCACCATTTGATGCAGACACCAACAGCTGATCACCAACCACCATCACAAAAAACGTAGACCACAAGAATATGTCACCACTTTTTGGTGGTGACATGAAAATTGAATATTAAATGAGAAATATGGCAAAATAAATGAAAAATGCTCTGGTATTCATGAAGTTAATTTATCTACCTGTCAATGTCTTTATCTTCATGTTGACTCTCTTCATCCTCGAGGTCCATCGATATGTCAAGTTCAGTGTCAGCCTCGTTGAGGGAGATAGACAGCCTGGCCTGGTGGGAATCTGGTCGCCAGCCCTCATAATACCTCAAGTAGGCTTTGTAGAGTGCACCGACTTGGCTGAATGACAGTTTGTCAAACATCAGGATCATCCTTCTCAGGAATAGTCCTATAGAAGTGTAAAAGATTGATACAGAGATCACTGACTAAAGTGATGGCCATAATAAAATGGAAACATTCTAAAATAAGCTAACATACAATAGAGTAACTTGTGCAATTAACCAGTACAGAACAGGTAACATCGCTAAAATATATACCTAAAACACTGCTTTTGTTCACCAGAGGTTCTGACTCTGTAAATAGATTCTCTTGGAGGGTCTGAAAGTAGTCCATTAAAGCACCAATACCTTCTTCCTGGAAATGAATCAACCTAAAAACACAAAAATAATCATTAATGTTTGTTTGTTTTTTAGAAAATGTAGTAAATACATGTAGGTGTTGTCCAGGATATGAGAATATGTCCAGGGCATAAGTTATCAAGAGGCTGAGTAGTCCAGGGAATGAGTTGTCATGGGAATTAACTATAAAGGAATGAAAAGTCCAGAGAATGAATTGCCCCAGAAATAAGTTATCAAGTGGACGATTTGTCCAGAAAATGAGTTCTTCAGGCCAGGAATGTGTTGTTCTGGGAAAGAATGAGTTTTTCAAGGGATAAGTTATCAAGGGGATTTGGACTAACTAATTGGAACGGAGGACTTAAATGAGGTGTATAGAAATTACATACCTATGAATGAAATATTCCAGCATCTTGGGTTTTGATATCTCCTGTACTTTGTTCATCAAGGATTTCAACTCCATATCTGGACACTGGAAATTAAATGAAATGTAACATTTATAGAAATCAAACAAATCTTTCACAATAACATTCTACCATATACATGTAATGATAGCTTATAAAATTAACACTGGAAAATATTTTACAGACCCAGTCACTAATTTAGCAAAAAATTCCAAAAGTACCTAAATTAATTGAAACTGTGAAACATACACTAGAAAAGGAGAATTAAGTGTTGATGATTACAAACCCATCAAATTTACTAGCAATAGAGGCTAAGTCATACACAGTGAGAGAAAAGTGTGGTGTGCAATTATTAACAAGGCATTAACATGACAAAATGTCACCACCTACTGTAGTTGCTCACAATATTATGAGTTCAAACTTAAGTCAGATTTGAATTTCTGAGAACTTGTAAAGTCAAATTTGAACTTCTGAAAAGATGTAGATGATTTTGAAAAAAAAATTTGAAGCAAGTTGAAAACAGACCTTTTTGACCTTTTTTGTCCTTGAGAAGGTCATTAAAGGTCAAATGTCAAATCTAAAGTCAGATTTGAATTTCTGAGAACATGTAGATGATTTTGAAAAAAAAATTAGTCAATTTGAAGCAAGTTGAAAAAAGACCTTTTTGACCTTTTTTGACCTTGAGAAGGTCATTGAAGGTCAAATGTCAAATCTAAAGTCAAATCTAAAGTCATATTTGAATTTCTGAGAACACGTAGATGATTTTGAAAAAAAATTTAGTCAATTTGAAGCAAGATGAAAAAATACCTTTTTGACCTTTTTTGACATTGAGAAGGTCATTGAAGGTCAAATGTCAAATCTAAAGTCAGATTTGAATTTCTGAGAACATGTAGATGATTTTGAAAAAAAAATTTAGTCAATTTGAAGCAAGTTGAAAAAGACCTTTTTGACCTTTTTTTACTTTGAGAAGGTCATTGAAGGTCAAATGTCAAATCTTAAGTCAAATCTAAAGTCAGATTTGAATTTCTGAGAACACGTAGATGATTTTGAAAAAAATTTTAGTCAATTTGAAGCAAGTTGAAAACAGACCTTTTTGACCTTTTTTGACCTTGAGAAGGTCATTGAAGGTCAAATGTCAAATCTAAAGTCAGATTTGAATTTCTGAGAACATGTAGATGATTTTGAAAAAAAAATTTAGTCAATTTGAAGCAAGTCGAAAAAGACCTTTTTGACCTTTTTTGACTTTGAGAAGGTCATTGAAGGTCAAATGTCAAATCTTAAGTCAAATCTAAAGTCAGATTTGAATTTCTGAGAACACGTAGATGATTTTGAAAATTTTTTTAGTCAATTTGAAGCAAGTTGAAAACAGACCTTTTTGACCTTTTTTGACCTTGAGAAGGTCATTGAAGGTCAAATGTCAAATCTAAAGTCAGATTTGAAGGTCAAATGTCAAATCTAAAGTCAGATTTGAATTTCTGAGAACATGTAGATGATTTAAAAAAAAAATTTAGTCAATGTGAAGCAAGTTGAAAAAAGACCTTTTTGACCTTGAGAGAAGGTCATTGAAGGTCAAATGTCAAATCTAGAGTCAGATTTGAACTTCTGAGAACATGTAGATGATTTAGAAAAAAATTGAAGTCAGTCTAAACAGTATTTGTTAAGTTATAGGAAGTTGTAAGAAATTGTTACAGACGCCGGACGCCAACCGCCAACCACCAACCGCCGGACGCCGTCGCAAAAAAACGGAGACCATAACAATATGTCACCACTTTTGGTGGTGACATAATACATATACAGAGTGTAAAGAAAATATGGATGCACATCTACCTGTAAAAGTTCTAAAGTTGTTATCATAAAATCTCTCTTCTCTTTCTCTGTGTATTCCCACATGTCCATCTCATCTGAAGTCATCACTTGACTCTTCAATTCGATCGCTTTTTGCTGCAATTGTATTACATCATGAGCATTCTATTTGATACATGTGTTGCTTTTTGCTGCAATTGTATTACATACAAGTACATGTGCTGCTTTTTGCTGCAATTGTATTACATACATGTGTTGCTTTGGTATGCAGAAAATGAGAACTAATCTCATAGTTTATGCAACTTACTGAAAACATCTCTGAGATTCATAACCACTATAGCCATACTGCCATATACATGTACATTTAATCTTGTAATATTGATTTTAAATTGGAAATACTGCTCAGTCACTAACCTTAACAGCGCAATATTCTCGGATCAGTGTGACAAGGGCTATCCTATGAGGAGTCACATGTTCCTTCAAGGCAGGCTTGTCTCTGTAGCCCAATACAAATAGGTTGGTCCTTAAACAAAAATGCATGCAAAAATGTATGAGTAATATGGCTAGCTTGACCAGTGCTATCCTTTGATGATTCACATTCAGATAATAGCAGTCCACATTGACAGACATGGGGGGAGGGTGTTTTATTTTTAATGATTTAAATATTGAAGTGTATTTTTCTCTAAAATCTTGATGATTCATGCATATGCCAGTATATTAGGACCCATAGAGACTCCTAATACAGGGCATGTTTTCAGCAATTGGGGATTTTAAATGTTAAATTTCAAGAAAATATGCCAAATACACAACTTTTCGATTATTTTTTGTGAAATTGTAGAATCGCTTAAGGTAATATGTACGTGGCTAGCACCATTTTTTTAGGCTTTCGAAACCTTATGTGAGCTTCTATTTGGCACTCCTGTAATAACCCTGGATTCAATAGAAAAAGAAAGATATTAATTTATTAGAAAATGGTTTTCAGACATCTGCTGCTGAATACAGAAGAAAATATTCCAAGATAGCAATGTCCTACTGACTATTTAAAATCAACTTAATTCAAGATATTATGCCGGAAACTTAATGATTTTATGAATCATAAAGACCTGAAACGATGCCTTGAAAGTAAATTAAAACTAAGTGGTGAAAAACAACGAACTAAGTTGAAAGATCGCAATGTTCACTACTTTGTTCAATTCCAAAAATCTCCAAGGTGCTACAAATGTGAAATTATTTCGATTTATATTCTATAACCTCAGAATACTGCGTGTCGTGTTCAGCTGAGTTTCACAGTGTAACATAGTCCGATAGATGACATAGAACATACTGGTGGTAAGTAGATAATATTGATATTTATCTGATAAAATATTTGTATTTTCATGATGAATTGAGAAAGATTTGCCTAATGATTTGTTTGTGAAAAGTGTACTTGTCTTGACAGTGCATAATATTAAATAAGCTAATTCTGCAGGGCTGTCGTTGATTGAATTAAATTAACTGAATTAAGAAATTTTCGTTTTTGATCGAGAGAGATTCCATCACTTTCCAAGATGGCGGTTGGATTTAAAAGGGGATTCCCCGTTTGACTGGCCCGGAAGTACCAATAAATGGAGGAATTTGACGGTTGATATAAGTTAAACATTACATGCAAATATTGCGATCAAAAGCGAAAATTTCTTCGTTCTGCCGATAAACCCAGACAATTTTGGATTCAACTACACGAAAAGAATGCTAAAATACCAAGGAATCTATTGAAGTAGGTATCTAAAGTGTAAGGGGCGTAGATAATTCTCCCAAGTTGTAATCGTACAGGCAAAAGCATTGGCTCATTCCAGGACTTTAGTCCTGGCACGGGATTCCCGTGCCTTCACGTTTTATCAATTTAATTTCTGGGATTTCTGGTAAGTTTAATTGATTCTTTAGATATTCCGGTATCCGGTATTGGAATTTCAGTGCCGACATTAGGCCAGAATGCCACCGTAACGGTACACTCCGGCAATACCGCAGATCACTATCGTGCACCCGGGGTCACTACAGCTCCAAAGACCAGGACGACACTGGAACTAGATAAAGCTGGAGGCTCAGTCAGTATGAGGCTAGCACAAGGTTGGTCTCTGACTGCTGAGGATGAACATATGTGAAGGAATTTTTATGTAAAACCTGAAATTGATAATTCAACGCTAAGAGGGCATTCACAGCACCTTTTATATCAAACAAAACGTGTCAAAACGATAAATGTATTTAAACATTAATAAAAATTATAATCAGCCAACTTACATTTCGAATAGTGTGTGAAAGAAAGGTAACAATGTAGAATATATTCAAAATGTTGTTTTCAAGGGTGGCGCCATTTTTCTGCTCCTACTGAATCAATATTATTCAACCTAATGGCTCAAAAATACATTTTTCCGAGAGATTATTAATTATATATTATAAATTAAATTTACAGAGCTATAATTGTAATTTATAAATGTCGAACTAAAAGATAAATTAGATTTGAAAAGTTAGATTCTTCAGTCCGTACTTAAACTTGATTCGTGTCAGATGCGTGCGCAATCTTGAAAATGGCAGACAACCGGGCTGAAAAACTTGCTTCGGCTAGAAAGAAGGTTGGTACTTCTATTTATGACAATTTATATTTGTTTGGAGCATGTCAAGCCTATCTCAACACATCGATCCTACATAATCAGGAAAGGTTGCATTGGTTTTCGTAACATATCTCTTGAAAAGTTGAACCAAATGTTATGTTTTGAAAAAAAAATCTCCAAATTTTTTTTGTTGATGTCAAGTTGGACTTCCTGTTGGACCCAGCCCATGTTATACCTGGACGGGAATCAGTTTAGGAATAAATGATCAACCAATATTTACTCTCCTAAGAGTCCACTTGCAACATCCCTCTCAGAAATTGAAAAATAACTCTCTCAAAGGAATTCATTTTTGCAAAGAAAATATTGTCCCCACATGTGAGATAACAACCTCACTGTCTGCCAAATGAGAGGTCGCCAAATGCCATAAATGGAGTGAAATATATCAGATATATCTACTTCAACAATTTTGGCGATGGATGTAGTTTAATTTCACAGGTTTTATCTCTGACATTTGCTTGACCTTCTCTCAAAAAATCATCTCAAAACAATATCTATGGGGTTACTTCGTCATGGAGCTATTTCGACCATGGGGCTATTTCGACATTGGCTTATATTTTCGATTCACAAAGTCTGCCATGTTTGTTTTGAAATAAATTAAAAATCAATTGAAATCTCCAACAGGTGAGATCTAATCCAAGATGGGTGACCCTGGAAATACGAATTATCGGCAATTGTTAAAATAACGACATGGATGAAACCGCCCCATGACGAAGTAGCCCCATAAGGCGAAGTAGGATGCATCTCTCCTTCATCTACCAAAATACATTGGCGAAAGCAAATTCAAAACTTACTTTTTGCACATGAAACCAAATTCTTATGGAAACCAATGCTATATATCTTCTTGTCCGATCTTTTTGAAATTTGTTATGAAATATTCAAACTATACCCCTCCTAAGTTAAATGTTGGTGTCCAAACATATTTGTTTACATGTAAAATGTAATTCAAAAATGGCTGATGTAGTATTATTATATCACTATCTAGCTAGCGACAGTATGATTGGTCAAAACCGGGTCACATGTCGTGGGATATCTGGTGATATTCAATGGCAATGCTAATCAGATAAGACAACAATGAGATATCTAGCGATATCCCACGCTCCTGGGAATTTTCAAAGAATTTGTTTTCGTTCAGTGTAAATAATTTAGTTCAGTTTAAGTCAAAATGGCAGACGAACCGAGTAGATTCGTAAAAATATCTTAAGACTTAATGACTTAATAATATTAGGGATGTTTAGCTAGACAGTGATATAATAAAACAAATATTTCACTCTATTTTCGGTGAATACCTGTAGCACTTTCACAAGGTGATATTCCACTTGCCCTTCGGGCTTCGTGGAATATCACTTGTGAAAGATGTACAGGTATTCACCTCAATAGAGTGAAATATTTGTTTAATATCATTTGCATATTTGTAAGTTCCAGTTCACTAGCTTTTTCATCTCTACTAGACAATATGCTGTGTTACATTTTATAGCATTTACCTTATTAGCTGTATTTGGCGCCCATGTCCCTATTAGCACGCCCCCCCCAGACTTTTGGAGGCCTGAAGGTGAGTCCTTAGGTGGAGAATCAACGATCATTAGGATCAAACGTAAAAAATCCAGTGGGCGATAATAGAGTACTTGATGGTTTTAGTTACTTTTTTTCAGTTTTCAAAAGGTATTTCCGCTTGAATATGTCACTCTTTTCACCATAAGTAGATGTATATGTTGGTAATTCAAGTCTATATCCATTATTTTGATGTCTACTGGTGAAATTTTCCTGTAATCTAGCACCTTGTTTCGGTATGTGCCAACCAGGAAGGTTCCTTACAATTTCAAAATGAGTTGTAAACCATAGATCTATTTTTAAATGTTAAATTATATTCTATTCAAATTCTATCACTGTTAAATTATATATCAGCTTTATATGGGCTTATTAGCCTTTTGCAGATTATTGACATAGATATAGACAACTTTCTTTTACTCTTAAGGTTTTTCTATTACATGTGTTTTTGCATCATTATTTTATTACCTGTTTGATATCTGAAACGTTCATTTGCTTGGTTATGCTGTGGTCACACTTGCCGTGTAGGCTCACCGTTCGCCACCGTGTGGCTAATTATGGCAAGACGGTGACGATTCAGCGACGGTCGCATTTCTTTTTGAATTTATGACCGGGTTTATACCGTGCTATACTGGGTCTGCACCGGCTTTATACCGACCTAGTACCGGGCTAACGTGTTTAAAGAGTAGTGGCTTACCATTGTCACCGTGTTTTCAACGGGTTTATACCTTCCTTTCACCGGGTTTTCACCGGTCGGAACGCATTGGTACCGCCAAACCGCATTGAAAATTATGAAACCGCTCTCTATAAATCACTCATCTTTGGGACTAGTCTGTATGTGAACATAAGTTTGGACATCTGTCTACTCTTTTCAATTTATTGTGGGTATAACATGGCAAAGTGACAAGGACTAGATAATATATCATGACAAAGTTTCATTTGTATTCATATTCAAGATCGTCATGATTAAAACAGCGACCGTTTCGTTTTTTACAATTTAAATTTATTATACTGTAACATATTTCATGGATTTACCCCTCATTTAAATCATTTTTAAATGACGGTGTCTTTAACTAGGCAGAACTTCTGTTCTTGCACATTTTCATTTAGCAGTGCCCCGGGAGAATAGCAGAACGTTACAATACATTTCCAAGGACAGGCTGTCCTCGAAACTAAATGGAGGAACTCGTAAAGCCAGTTACGAGAACGGATCCGTTTTCGTAACAAAATGGCGCAACCTCGAAGGTACGATCTATCTTTTTTAAGATTTCACGAGTTGTAGGCAAAATCTTCACGACCGTTTTGGTATAAACATGTGTCAGCATCATATGTTTATGAAAATCTAATAATTTATGAACGAATAGTTCACGAGGCGCCAACATGATCAAAATTTTTCCTCACTATAATTATGAATACGGAACTTTTAAAAGTGCAGATATTTAACCGTTTTCAACCTTCCGTTTTCATAACTTAAGTGGAGAAGTATATCGATGATTGTGTCGTCTTATGATTATTCGATCGCAAACGTTACGATTTTCTGAAACATATGTTGCTGCCACACAGTTTTGCCAAAAATGTCGTGGACATTCTACTTACATCTTGAGAATTCATGGAAAAAGTAAAATCGTAGCTGCGACATTTTGTTACGTAAATGGATCCGTTTACGTAACATTTTGAAGAGTTCCTCCACAGTGTATTCATCATAAGTTTAGTTTACCTACTCACCACTCTCTTCATAAGTGCAATCGAAACTAAATAAGTATATAATGTCAGGCATAAATCCTCATCATGTGAAAGTCCTTGTTCAAAACACATATCACACAAACTATCATTGCTATAAAAATGACTTTTGGTTAACTTGTATTGTCCAATCCAGATCAGATGTAGGTTACCTCGCCTGTATACTCTAGTAATCATAAGTCTCTACTGATATATTTTCAGTATACATACAAGGATCGATCAAAAAGTTTCTTACCGTTGGCTCTAGGTTTTATAATAAGAGGAGTTGGATGCTAAAACTTTAACAAGAGACAGGGTAGTTAGTTTGCTTGAAACTCTATGAGTTTCATATAATTATAATTTATATGAAACTCATAGCTGTAGAGTTTCAAGCAAACTAACTACCCTGTCTTGTGTTAAAGTTTTAGGATCCAACCCCTCTTATTATAAAATCTAGAGCCAACGGTTAGAAATGTTTTCATCTACTCTTGTATAGTAAATAAGAACTAAATAACACAAATGTCTTTGTAAAACAAATTGCTTGTCACAGAAGACATGTTTAACGTGTAATTATTGATATACAGGGTGATCCAAAAAGGTAACCTCAACAAATCTTTATATTTCAGTCATCCAGTATGGGTTTAAGATCGTATTTCGCACAATTAAATCTTATTCAATATAAGTTTCATTGGTCTACTCAAAAACGGTGAACATTTCATGGTCATTTTACCAAACATGCCCGAAATGCCGGTCTTGTCTTGAAAGCAAACTTGAACGTATCTGGTGAAGTTTTCTGATAACACACTCACAAATATCTTGTGTAATTTCTCTCATTTTCCTTCTACTCTATTGTTTTAGTGAAGCCACAAAGGTACAATTTTGGGATCAGATTGTGTTATTTTGGTATGTTTTGGCATTTGGAGCATGTTTTTTAAAATGACCATTTTGGAGCATGCTTTTTAAAATTACCATTACGAGCTTGATCATTCGAAATAGACCAATGAAAGAACACTGGCCAAATATGGCTTAAAACCCATATTAGAAGACTGAGTTATTAAAACTTGTTTGGGTTACCTTTTTTGTCTGACCCTGTATAACCTAACAAGTCTCAATTGCTCTATATCCTCTGAAAATCATGACCTGGAGTGTACGTATTCATATTTTCCTGTCTTGCCATGGTACAGACCCGGCCTCGCAGTTACACCAGTGCCGGAGGAGATTGCGTTGTTTCTTGCCTTCCCGGTTGTCACGATTCGGGCCCCCCTGTCTTTGTGTATCTTCAAGATTTCTAGCTCCCCTCCAATGTCCAGCTGGGTGTGCGTAATCACCATGCTGGTTGATGAGTTGGTTTTGCATTTGGGGATACCTCATGCGCATCAGATTGTGTAGTACCATACAGGTCCGGACAATCAACCGAACAGTTGAAGGAGCATGGCCCATTGTCGTCAGTAACACTTGAAAACGGTTCGCCATGATCCCGAAAGCGTTTTCTACACAGCGACGTGCCCTTGACAGACGGTAGTTGTATATACGCTCTTCCACGTTCCTTCCTTTGCCACCATACGGCTTCATCATGTTTGGTGTGAGGGCGAATGCATCATCTCCTATAAAGAAATACGGTACCTCCTGGTTGTCGTTTGGGAGTGGAGAGGGGTCGGGGAGATTTAGGAAACCATCAGCTATGCCCTGCTTGAGCTCTGAGGCATTATAAATTTGAGCGTCAGACGCTGCCCCCTTCCCTAAAAATACAGAACAGTTGCATTTATGAAATGAACAGCGTTCAGTTTCACCTTATTAAAAACGTGCCATGCGCTCTATAGAACATTTTGAAGTATTCTTTCTAACCATGTTTCTAGAAAAATTCAAAAACGTTGTGAGGCTTTAACGTCATACTTTATCTTGACATTTCACAAATTTTCCAGGGAATGTTGATGCTCGCTCTAGGTTTAATTTGATTCACCGATCGTCTCTCAAAATCCAAAAACATTTACGAAATATTGTCTTCAAGAAATATGTTGTTTTGTGTAAATTATGTAATGGTCGTCTAAAACAAATAATTTTATTTTTAAACTGACGAACTTGCGATGTGTAACTGAATTTCATTGAATTAAGAGACGTTGTGTTTATAAATGATCTCTTTTTGTCATGAAACACTTACCACCAAGATCGGCCCAGATAAACTTGTAGTCAGAGTCTACCAACGCCATTAACACAACAGAGTAGAAACCCTTGTAGTTGTAGTATAGGGAACCCGACTTTGCAGGGCATTTCATTGCGACATGGTTCCCGTCCAGGGCACCTATGGTGTTTGGGAAGTTCCAGCGAGAACCCGTCAGCTATCGCTTGCCATGCAGCAGGAGTGGTCGGGGGCATCATCACCTCATCCAAGTACTCATCCACTATCGCTTGACACACTTCTCTGATGATAACGGAGATTGAGTTATGGGGTATCCTCAAGCTGTATTGAAGATCTCTGTACTTCGCACCCGATGCCAGATGACGGAGCGTCACTGATAACTTTAGGCCTGATTCGAGAGCCTCTCGTAGCCTGGTATGTTGTTTGGTAAGGCGATGCTCAACTCTGTTCAATATTTCATCAAACATCTCCGGAGGCATCCTGAGAAAGTTTTTAAAGGCTTGTGGATCCTCCCTCCTAAGCTCTACCAGTCTACCATCAACTGGTCATACAAGCCAAATTGTCTGCGACGTTTCACCCATTCTCTCGACCATACATTTCTACCTTTCCTTGCCCTTTCCTGCTGATGTGGACGAATGTGATTGCAAATTTCTAAGTCAATTTCATCCCGCTCTCTCTGAGTAATGGCAACCATGTACATTAAACGAACCTTTTCAGGACAATCCATGATGAAGACTGACAGTCTGACACGACCAAAAGTGTCACATGGTCAGGAGTGAATAAATCGAAGAGGAAAAAACTGCAAAAAATGCAGAAGACGGTGACAAGCTGCGTCATTAGACGGTATGATTTCGAATTCACGGTAATAGGATGTTAGAAGGATGTTATGAAGCCGTTATAAGGCCGTCAACACGTCAATGGACTGTTACCTAGGCGTTAAGTGACTGGTACCGTGAAAATGCTTTTAATGTGACATTTCAAACACCCGTTGGGAGCCCGTTTATTGGACGGTACCAAAGCGGTAAACTGTCGTTCGCAACCCGTCGCTGATTGAGTCAACGTCCCCCATCGTCCCATCACCGCCTTGTGAACGTGTCCTTAACGGCCGCACCGTTCTCATACCATTCCCATACCGCTATCGCCGTTCGCAGCTGAACGTTAGTCAAACGGAAAAAGTTTTGAGCATGCTCAAAAAATTCGCCGGGTGTGGATGGCCGGCAACGTTCCCTGAACGTTTTCAAAAAGCCGGGAAACGGCCCACCGTGTGACCATGCCGGCCATCGCCGTCTGGCCATAATTAGCCACACGGTGGCGTCACGGTGGGCCTACACGGCTAGTGTGACCGCTACTTTAAGTAGAAATGTGAACAATGTGTTGAGTGACATCATCTTATGATAAACTGAAACATACATTTATCTAAAGCAGTTAAAACATCACTTGGACTGCATAATGCATAAGACAAATCATCCTAGTTTTTTCATTCAAATTTGTATATTTTACTTATTCAGGGTCTGATGCAGTTTTTTGAGATGATATTAATTGTCTCATCCTTGTGTTAAGATTCATGAAAAAATTAATTTTCCTCTGAAGAATTTATGAAGGAAACCAATCAAGAATTCGACGTGAGGATCATTCTTTCTGTTCCCATTACAGCTGAAGCAGTTCCAATCCAAGGGTCGCACTCCCAGCAATTCACCATCAGTGGCAAGTGGCAAGGGCAAGAAAGCAAAATTGAGTGGCGAGAACAGTGCCATATCTTCTCCTAACAAAGATAAGGATCAGGTAGGATCTATACATAAATTGCATGTGGTCTTTCCCACTTTCCAAACATACAGATTACAAATAATTCAACTCATTTAACGAGGTTTTTTATCGCACCTTTGGGCGTTATACTGTATAACACAATGTATTCGCGTGCGTGATGAATTTGCGTGAATTTGCGAGGGTATGTATTCGCAAATTCATCGTGTAGCGAAATAAATATGTAGGCTACTAAGCCATAAAATGGAAATTGTTAAATGTGATGGCACCATTTCCAAAGTTTACCATAGGGTTATTTTTTTTGTAAACAGTCAACCTTGAATGTATTGATGTTTACAAACCAGGAAATAAAACAAATATGTTTATAATCATCGTGTTTATTGCTTCATATTGTAAAATAAATCATCATACCATAAAAAAACTATTGTTGTTGTTATTGTTGTTTAAAACATGTAAAAACAAGTCAAACGTCCAGATCAAACTTACGATAAATCATCAGTGATTTCCTCCATAGATTTGTAATTTGATCGGCGTACTATTCTGAAGTCAATTAGAATCCAAGTATCAGTCATGCAGGATTCCCAAGTATCCATGAGAACTAGTGGTGTGCACCCGTGGTACATTTCTTAATCGATTATCGAAAAATATTAATTGATCAATTATCGATTAATCGATTCTAACATATTTTTATATAACAAGTCCCGGTTAAGTTTTTTGAGCAGAAAATTATTGGCGACGTTGTAGCTTTTCCCCTGGAGTCGTCGCCATTTCTTGACCGTTTCTAGACTGAATAAAATTATAACTTTTAAATACACCAACATTCACCTTCCATTTGATTGCATACTTGTATTGAAGAAACTTATGGGATATATTGGATCAGTAAAACACAAAAAAACAAAGGTAAGCGTCGGTATTCAGGGCAGTTAGTTTGTTTGGCAGTTTGAGCTTAGCGTGTCAGGTCTCAAATCAGTCAATGACGTCACGTAAGCTTACTCGCGGCGATTAACCTTATTATAAACAAAGCGCTATTCATAGAATTAATTCTTTATTGGCCGAGTCAAATATGTGGTCAAACAATCACCGGGGGAATCTCATTTAAATTGATACATGCATAATTCGCGATGGGCACAAAACGCAAAATTAAAATGACGCAAATTAATGATGTAAATGAAAAACGCAAAAATTTAATGCGCAGATTTAATGTGTTATACAGTATTGTGATCAGTCCTTTTATTTACAGATTAACAGACAAGGAGACAAATTGCTCCCATGTTTATGTTTTTTTGTGTGACATGATGTTTATGTTAGATGGTTTTGTGTCAAGGTCATCCTGCTATTTTGTCCAATTTTGAATATTTTACTTGTTTAATGCAGTCTTGTTGAGATGATGTTATTGTTCAATATTTGATTTATACTTTGGAAAATATTGATTATTACAATAATCTCACTGTCATGTTTCTCATTCTATGATTGGTTGAACATGCGTCACATGACATGAAATATTCTGTGATGCTTACTGTTCATTGGAAGATCACTCCCAGACATTTGGAATATTTCTCATGAAAGATGCATAGGGGTGTTCTCCTCAATCTAATGAACTATTTGTATACTGTCCTCTACATGAATGTTGGATTTATGTTTCAGCTACTCAATGATACAGATGTGATACCAACCAAGGACACAGGCAAAAGTCCAGTCAAACATATACCTAATCCTGAATCTAGGTAAGAAAAAATGTTATAGTCAGGCTCTGATCTCTTAACTTCAAATTAAAATGTTATGTTTGAACTCTTGATAACTTATTTGCCAAAGAACCAAGATGTAAATTAAGATTTTATGTGTATTGACAATGATGCTAGCTCTGTTGAATAAATTGTCATAATATAGTCTCTTGTTTTTCAGCAAGACTCCTCCTAAAACTTCCTCAGATACCAATGGGTCTTCCAACCAATCAATATATAGCACTCCTCAATCAAACACCAGTTTAGGGAGGTAAGGGATTTTTCACTTTTTTGTTTTTCTCCATGATTAAACCATGAGGTGTCAAGAGAAAAGAAAGTCCACTTTTGACTTTTTAAAGAATGCTGTTCAAATAATGTGTATATAATGCATATATCTACTTTTCACTGGCAAACATACTGAGCAGTTGTTAGATGCACCTTTATCTAGAGCACAACAATTTCAACTTCATTGATCAAAATTGTTCAATTCTATGACTTTAATGGAACTGTAGCAGCTATCAGCTAAACTTAAAATTAATCGACTCTTCAAAAGAAAAATGACTTCATGTAAATTGATTTTTTTTCTTCATCTCAGCTATCATAACTGGACAACTGCACATATTCTCCACTCACAAACTCTACTTGTCAACATTAACTTATTTTTTGTTTTAATTTCTAGGCCAACTGGTTCAACTGAGAGTCTTCAGCAGTTGTCAAGGAAAGTGAACGGACTGCTATCACAGGTAAAATACATGTATTATGCTTTTTATTACCATTGGATCTCTAGTCTACAGGATAAGTGTCTGTTAAGTTGGATGTGATATTATTTGAAATATGATTACATATTCAGGATTTGTATGTCTTGACCTGCGAGATTTAAGAATGACCAGGCAGAAACCACGAAACATACATTCAATTTACAAGGGCCTTAAGAAGGGCCTTATGACTTTTCAGTCATCAGTCATCAAATTTTCATGTCCCTTTCTTCATAGTTAAACATTGCATGAAAGATCTCCCTTCTCCAAGTTAATAGATATATTAGGTCTACTATATTATAATAACTTACATATTAAAGGCTGCATTGGATGGTTTCGGCACAAAATATTGGTGTGTTGGAAATGTGCATGTTTTGAGACCTTAAAATGAATATTTTTGCATGAATTTCTAGGAACCAGAAATTTATCAAAATATTTGATAAATGAATAAAGAAATGAAATAATGAGCAACTATTATTAAATATTACTTGAATTCTGTTCAAAATTATCAATTTTTCAATGCAACTTATTATTCAGGGTTCGTACACACCTGGAAATGTCAGGGAAATTGATTTATTTTTCCAGGTGCTGGAAATGTCAGGGAATTTTAAAATTGGGTCAAAAAGGGCCAAAAATGTCAGGGAATTTTGAAACAGAAGATGTGTCAGGGAAATGTCAGGGAATTTTGTATGATTGTTGAAAAAATAATGTTCCAGCAAAATACATTTTAAGGCTATGACGGGATATCAATGAAATCCAAAATCAAATGTTAAGTTGTTTCCACTAATTGTAAATCTTTTCATTAGGGTTGATTGAATGACATTAAATCTGGTTTTGTCTATTTGTAAGAACAGTGTGAACATTATACTGAAACCGAATAAAGAATATGTATAGATGGTTCAATACAATTATGCTTTTCCATGTAGTAAGTTAGTTTTAGGCCATTCAAAGCTAATTACTGGTATATGTTTCATGGTTTGTTGAGGAACTCTTTACAGTTTAAAATTGTATTTACAAGTATATTAAGGAGCTGTATGTTCGACAGTCCGGTCGTATTCAGTCTATTTATCTATCAGGGTGATAACTCAAATATCAGTTGACAGATTTGGTTAAAATTTTATATACCAATGTTTTTGTTACTGTATATAGAGCCTCTGCCCAAGAAGCCACTTGGCATTTTTCATATAATGTTTACAATGATAGTATTCGATAAAATATGTTTCATTAGGTGGGAATTGCCCCTCAATGTTGTTGCTATTTTTCTTTAGATCAACATTTTGAAGTTTCAGTTTTTATTTGGATTCATTACAAAACATTAACAAATTATAGTTTGAAATGCTTAGAATGCACCATATACAATTGTCAATTTTGAAAAATTTCCGGGGGTGAACCCCCGTACCCCCTTTTGGTTTTCCTTCGCTCGCAGTGATGCAAACCCCAAAAGATGCACCCCCTTGACACTTGTTGGCTATGCCCCTGTATATGTATGTTTACCTTTGGCCTTACCATGTTGAAATGGACCATGGCCATACCATTGTATACCATGGTATGACCATGGTATACCATGGTATATGGCCATGAAATGCAATGAAATACCATGGTAATACCATGGCCGATCATGAACGTTAAATGGCACCATTGCATTTCATTGTTAACAGTGCGTTTTTAACATGGAGTTTTCCATTGAAAAAATACTGCCGTTTCGCAGTATTTCATGGTCAGAAACCATCAAATGCAATGATATCATGGTCAATTTCTCGGCCATGATATTATTGCATTTGATGGTTTCTTGACCATGATATCATTGCATTTGATGGTTTCTGACCATGAAATACTGTGAAACGGCAGTATTTTTTCAATGGGAAACTCCATGTTAAAAAAACGCTCCTGACCATGAAATGCAATGGTGCCATTTAACGATCATGATATACCATGGTATACCATGGTCAATTAACATGTAATTTTGTATCTAAAAAATACCACCGTTTCACAGTATTTCATGGTCAAATACCATCAAATGCAGTGATATCATGGTCTAGACATTTAACCATGATATGCAATGGAGCCATTTAATTATCACGACCTGCCATGGTATACTGTGGGAACTATACTTAAAATTTTGCATTTAAAAATACTGCTATTTTGCAGTATTTCATGGTTTCAAACCATCAAATGCAATGAAGTACAGTCAAGATGTTTAATCGAAGACTGGAGGTTTGACTTACAAAATATTAAGTTGATCTCCTATTTAACCGACAACAGTCAAATAAAAGTAAAGCATATTTGTTTAACAAAAAAAAAATTGTTTCTAGGGTTATTAACTTAATTATTCATAATAGAAATTAATTTATTAAATAAAGGAACAAAAGTATATAAAGTTGTGATTTTGATGAATATCAGAATCACTAATTATAATAATTTGGTTATCTAATCAACATTTATTAATAAAGATATTTCATGTAAAAAATACTTTTTGAACATGGCCTTTCATTGTATTTCACTGCATTGCAAGAAAGACCATTGCATTTCATTGCATATCATGATCAATCATTGTATTTCATTGCATTTCATGGTTAAACGTGGCATTTCATTGCATTTCATGATCCATTTCAACTCTGACCAATTTTAGACTTGAGACTCTTGTAGAGTTCTTTTTAGTAATGAAATACCATGATATAACCATGGTATTTGATGGTCAGGTTTGACAATGAAATGCTATGAAATACAATCAACCACGAAATACAATGATATGCCATGATAAATGATAGTTATGATTATGGCAATGAAATACCATGGTGTGACCATAGTATCTGATTGTCAGGTTTGACAATAAAATGCCATGAAATACCACCAACCATGAAATGCAATGATAAAACCATGATAAATGAGAGTTATGATTTTGGCAATGAAATGACATGGTATGACCATGGTAATTGATTGTCACACGGTACAATGAAATGCCATGAAATGTCATCAACCATGATATACAATGGTAATACCATGGTAAATGATGGTCACGTACATAACAATAAAATATCATGGTATGACCATGACATTTGATTGTCAAATTGTACAATGAAATACCATCAACCATGATATACAATGTAAATACCATGGTAGATGATGGTCAGGAACATGGCAATGAAATACCATGGTATGACCATGGTATTTGATTGTCACATCTTATAATGAAATGCCATCAACCATGATATACCATGGTAAATTATGGTCAGGAACGTGGCATTGAAATACCATGGTATTTGATTGTCACATCTTACAATGAAATGTCATGAAATGCAATCAACCATGATATACCATGGTAATACCATGGTAAGTGATGGTCAGGAACATGGCAATGAAATACCATGGTATTTGATGGCAAACTTTGGACATGAAATACCATGAAACATGGTATAACATGATATACCATGGTATACCATGGTCAAAAATTGACCAAAAAAACATCATTGCCACCATGGTCAGAGTTGATGGTAATTTCATTGCCGATCATGATAGACCATGGTAAACCATGGTATACCATGGTATCATGGTTTACGTTTAAACATGGAATGCAATGTAAATACTGTACATAAAATTAGAATATAATGCAATAAATAATATGATAAATTGGTTAATAAGACGGCCTGTAGAAGTAAAGTTAAAGAGAGAATCAGATATAGCGAGCAGGCTAAACAAAAAATTCTTTCAATTTTAAAATATTTCAGGCTCATGTCATCCCTTGTCATGTCTATTTTCTAAAAAATCTAAAAAGTGCATACTTTATTCAAGGAAAACTTAGGATTTTTAGAACAATATATTATTTTTCTGTAAGAATGGTTACCATTCTTATAATTTGGGAGAATTTAAACATTTTTCGCCCATTTTTGCACTTTGAGTCACTGATAACTTCACCAATTTAAAACATATTGTGAATCTTTTGTGAGATATTGTATTTGATATTGTAAGGAATAGATTGGTAGGTCAATTATACAAGTTGCTTGTAATTTCGTCACTCCTATAGATCTGATTATGCCTTTAAGTCATGAGAAATGGTACAAAAGGATAAACCCAAAATGTTTCATAATAAGTCTTGTCTTTTAAATAATACGGTTGTTAGAGACTTTTTAGAGGCCGTGCAAGGAAAACTAGATCTGGAAATTTCCTTTTTTGCCTGGAAATGTCAGGGAAATGTCAGGGAAATTCATTTTGAAAAAGGTGTACGATCCCTGTTATTGTGTACCATGATGAAGCTGATATGAACCTATTATATAAAGGCTATTTTAAATTGACAATCTGTCAGTTCTAGGTCACTATAATTTTATGTATCAGATTAAAGCTTATTAAATCATAGATTCTTGTTAACAGTTGGTCATTTATTTGTAGTCTACCTCCTACCTGAATGGGGATGAATCCATGGAAAATGGAGGGACTTCAGAACTCGAGGTAATTGTCAATATGTCACTAATTTCAAAATGAAATGCAGTGCAGTGCAGTTGGAAGGATAAACTAAATACAGAAAAATGTTCTCATGTATGAAATTCAACCAATCCTTGTGTTCAGGAGCTCGTTCATGCTGACATTGTGGGATTCAATCAATATGTTACTGTCGTACTTATTTTTATGATTGGGAATTTTGAACTGAAAACATTATTTGTAAATTCAACATCAGTCTTCTCTTTTTGATTTCCTATAAATTAGTAGCAAAATTCATGATTGGTACAATTCAGACTATTTTTCACAATTCTCAAGTTAAATCAAATTTTTAATTTGAGTGCAAGTTGATTTTCAAGTGGGAGGAAAATCATTTTCTTTTAATTCTCAACTTAATAATGAACTCAACTGTTCAATAAAACTACCTTAACCTTGTTTTATTTCAGGATCGTAATCGTGACCTTGCTGCACTCTTAGAGAAACATAATCAAGCCAATGAACAGCTCACTATACACGTTCATGAACTTGTAAGTATCCAGCTTTTGATAAATGTTTTTTTCAAAAACTTATGGGTAAACTTGTACTTTAAAGGGAAATTGATTTTCATGAATTGTACCCGATTTACATTTGCTCGCTCCCCAATCCCACTCGTTATGTTAATCAAAATCAAAAGCTAAATATTACCCTGTCCCAGGCTTGAGCAGTATAGTGAGCAATGATTTCAATCAATTTTTTCACTTGTTTTAATACCCTAACTTTCATCTCCATTCAAAAGAAAATCTGTTTTCCTTTGAGTTGAATAAGGTTTAAACTCACATAAACAGTTCAAGCCTGGTAGTCCTGCAAGAACTTCATGTTCATTAGTAGCATTGGATGTTGATTAAAACGTGTTCTGTAGTTTGGAATTTTGTGTTAATGGAAAAGGATTCATATTGGCGAGGCATCTTTTGGATAATTCACCCACTCAATGTTGTAAACTTTTCGACAGAATGTTTTGTCATCAGGAAGATGATTTCAGTAAACTGGAATTTACCATTCTCCCCGATACAGGATTGCACAATATGAAACAATTTTTTTTGCTTTTAAATAATTTTTCCATTGTTTAATATTTGGAAATTTATTCAGTATACATTGAAATTAAGGATCACAAATGCATTCTGTCCTGTTTTCTTTGAATCCACATGCAGTTTTTGCGGCCTTTGACATAGATCCCAAAGGCATAACTTCATTTGAGAATGGATCTTCAAAAAACATCCAACAGTGACAGCATAATTCCACAGGTGGGTTGGGGTCCTTAGGATGATAATCACACACTGTTTGCCCCACTATAGCAGAAGAAAAAACATGGATGAGTGGCTTTCAATAAAAGTAACGGCCATTTTGAATTTTGCAAAACTTGATAAGATATTTTAGATAGCTACCGTATTCTCTGTAATTAGCGCCCAGGGCGTTTAGAAAATTGAAAATACATTATTTAGACCATTCTAATAAGCGACCATGTATGAAAGAAATCAGAAATCCCGAGGAATTTCATGTATGGCAATTTTTCTTGACAAGAATGCATTTTCTTCAACATATTTTTATAATAATATGACAAGTGCTGTTATTGGAGAGAATACGGTAAAGATCGCTTAGACAATATTGACAGTGGTTGAAGACCCGTCTATGTCTAATTTATTTCAGGCACGCCCACTTTGTCATTATCGCCGATTACCTTCAATATTTCCATTAGAGACTGCTGGATATCGATCTAAAGTTATACATTATTTCTAATTTGATGAGAGATCATCATTATTCGTGCAAAAGTCGTGTAAAAGTCGAGAAACATTAAAAAGAAACCAGAAAGTTCACGACCTTGACATGCGCAGAACATCTGCGCAGTAGCTTTTGAAATTTCTGAATGCCGATAAAGAACAATTCCTTCATTCATTATGGACTATTTGGAGACAATATTAGCATGGTATGGTGTGGGAAGCACCCATCGATAGATATGTATCGAGAGGATGCATAGAATTACAAAACGTGTCGTGTTTACAGCAGTTTTAGGGTAAGTACTCTATTATCGCCCGCTCCTGGATTTTGAGAAATATTTTTTTCCTGATATATTCTTCAATTCTTGTTGATTCCTCGATGTTTCTTGAACTTTGTGAAGCGGGGTGGGCGCTTATTAGAGAGTGGGCGGTAATTACAGAGAATACGGTAATTACATATTTATATACATAAAAAAGATTTAAGCCATAACTTTGAAAGTAAAACATGAAATTCGGTATTATTACTGTTTTGACTGTTGGGATGTGTGCGACAAGGAGAAGATCTGTCCACAGCAGCAGAGTTGCTGAAATTACATTTTACGCTTTGATGGTGCACACGTGGTTTATACTTTCCTGCCCATTTATATTCTCTCTTTTTACAATCATTTATATGTCTTGCTTTTGGGCTGCATTTCACATTCCATTCCTCATATAAACCTGACGTTGTCACCCACTTGATATATCTCTTTACCCCAATGCTTAACGAGAGCTTGTCACATGCAATCTGTCTCGTTACTTCTTCTATTGGGTCACCATGAAGTGTTGTGATTCCCCAAGTATAACCCTTCCTCTCCCATCGCTGACCAATCCACTAAAAATGAAAACTGTCTAGTACATTGAGTAGGCTTTTTTAATGTCACTATTTATTTAATTCTCTGGGATCAAGGGGCAGAAATCCCTAATATATGATATACATACTCTTTAGTAGCATTTTCTATTTAGGGGATATCTTGGATGATATTTTCATATAACATGATGTGGGCGATAACAGAGTACTAACACTAATCTGTGGTAAAGTGACATATTTTGAAAGTCGATCCATCCTCCTGGTGCTTTCCACACCATACTAAACTAATATGACCTCAAAATAATTCAGAATGAATGAAGGAAATATTCAAGTTTAAGAATCTTGGAATTTAAAGCCCCTGTGCAGCTTTTCTGCACATATAGAGGTCTTGGACCATCTTGTTTTCTTTTCTTCATATTTTCACAACTTAACGCAGCTTTTACATGAAAAAATGATAAAAAAATAAGGTATAGTTTGATTTATCATAAAAAATAAAAATGATTTATCATAAAAAATAGGGTATAATTTTAGATCCATATCCAAAAGTCACTAGTGGAAATAATAAATAATTACAGAAACAATTCCTCTTGGGGCTTTTCTGGGAATTTCTTCAATATTGTATTCCTTAGGTTATTGGCAAGGCATTGAATTCTTGGTTTATTTTAGTGATCTATACCATATACTCCCCGATAACAATTCATACCATTATTGTCAAAATATGCTATAACTTCGTTCTGATGTTGCAAATAAGCCAAAGTTGAAAAGAAAAATTGCAAAATACACAAAATTCCCAGGGATTTGGGACTTTGTTGATATATGGGCACTTATTAGAATGGTCTGAAGGGGGTATTTTGAGTTTTCTAGATACCCGGCCGCTGTAATTACAGAGAATACAATAGACAATTGGTTCACAGATTGGAACACACTTCTTCTTTGAGGTGTTAGCTGACAGAAATCACCTCTCCCTAAAAGTGATGACTTTGATTCAAGTGCCCTTCTTAATTGAGAACTTCACATTTCACAACTTTCATTGTCTAGTACCAAAATGATAAATTCTAAATAGTAAGAAAATTTGTACCTCTGGGTGCTTACTGTACTTAAGCTTTAAATATTCACATTTCTTACAGTTAAGGCTTAACAGCTACAATTGTACAGGAAATGAGGGAAAGGGGTCTGAACTAAGTTTTTAGCACTCTGTGAAGGGCAAATTGTTTGTCCAAGTCACCAACCCTATAACTGATAATGCTGCATATTGAGTAAACATTTATTTAGAATTTCCCTCAATTAAATGATTTGAATAAATAATCAGAAAAATCTACCTGAAAATATATATGCATTTTACCAACTGATTGAAAGCCATAAAAGTCCACAGTTTGTGTCCACTTTGTACTGGGTAAGGGGACACAGTCATAGGTGAAGAGGCGTGCTAGCGGCTTAGTTGCATTACATGGTCTGTAATTTACATAGATCCTTGGGACCCAGTGAGCATAATGAATAATTTCACACTTTCTACGTCTCTCACAAATACTTTTGAGTTTATCTAAAGCATCGGGTACATCATTAAAGCAAAAGTTGTTGTAATTACCAAAGCAAACATGAGGAAATCCAAATATTTCTTCATCTGTGCCATGTTTTACTGCAATATTTTCTATTTGGTGTTTAACTGGACAGGTAAAGAGCATTTCTAGATTCATTTTGGATTTCAAAGTCGGCTCGATTTGCTTATTTTTAATCACTGTCATTGTGGAGCATTGTTTGAGCTCTTTATGGATAATTCTTCTTGGAGCTTTTCTTTCACATTCTAATTTCACAGTTGTTTTATAGTTTGGAAGACTGAAACTCTGCCTCTTTGAAGTACTAATAGAACAGTCTTTATTGTCCACTATTTTGAATTGATCAGAACAAATGTAATCTGGCCAAGTTTGAGGAAAGTCACTTGGTTCATGTGCTACAGCATATATTTGGTTCTCATTATCCATGCTCCTCGCATCTTCTGTTTCAGGCCAAAATGTCTTACATGTTACACGAATGTTTAGGTAATTGCCGAATATTGATTCCAATACATCATCCCTATGCCTTAATTTTTTATTTGGGACACACGTGAAACTAAGATCGTGACTGTGAGAGCACCCCAAATTGTCTGTTTGGTTACTACATTTTTCCAACCAAAGCTTAAAGTATCCATTTTTCCTGCCATATCCTCTCATGCTATATATAGGACCCCTACCAGCACCATGAACATTCATTTGGAGACTTGCATTTGCTGAGGCTGAAAATCCCAACTTCCCACATATGTAATCATTTATCTGTTGATCAGAAGGCAACAGTGATCCCCTTAAATCGCCCAAATTCACTGAGCCCCAGATGCCACGCACTTCCACTTCTAATCTCGCTCTCTCTCAGAAGCACCACCTACCAGTCTCATCTGTCTTGTTGTGAATTTGCTCGCTGCATTCCTCTTGTTCTCAAAACTTTCCCTGGTGATACACAGCAGGATTAATATTAGACTAAGCTTGAAAATCATGGTTCTTTAGTTGTGTCTTTTACATATGCTCTTTCTCATCTGAAGTGTGTTCAATGTGTGTAAATGTTTTGGTTTGTATTATTTATTCCTGCTGCCTCACATATTGCATGAATTTAACATTTCGTGAAATCATGATCACACATCATGATTTGACATTTGGATGATTCATGCAATAATCATTCTATCATGTTTCGGTTTATTTAACCTCTTGAATGCCAGCAGAGTTTTTTTTTTAATTTTTGCTTGCTTTTAAATTTTGTTTGCTAATGCCTTATGGACAAAGAATTCAGCTCATGCATGAACTTCCAAAATGACTGCTGAAATGGCCATCTTATTTCATCAAAATTAATCACCTCTCTTTTACAGTTTTTAAATGTATTATTAAAAGTTGACTTTTATACATTTCAGAAAAATCAAAATGTCAAGCTCCAAACACAGGTTGATAGTGAAAGGGCTGAGTTTGAAGAGAGACTCAAGAAAGAACTTGGTGCTCTTAAAGAACAATTACAGGTAGGCAGACACATCAAAGGCATTCATTCATTTGAACATCCCTGCTAGTGATGGACCGGGTGACCCTGGGGACAGGCCAGATTGGTTCGGGCCATGGGTCAGCCTGGTTTTCTGCATGAAAAAAATCAAAATTCTGCAAAAAATTCTGCAAGAAAAGAAGCAAATTCTGCAAGGAGAAAATCAAAATTCTGCACAAATTTTCAAAAAAGTCCAAATTCTGCAATTTTTTTTTCACAAACCAATCCATCGAAAACGGAAATGGAAGTCAGCTACTTTCTAGGTAAGAACTGCGCGTCATTAGCGAACTCGCTTTAGCGAATTTAAACGTGATAGAATGTTGAATTTCACGGTGAAATCGTACTTGTACTCAATAATGATTGATTGTTGGACATAAACACTAAACAGACACTCTTCAAATACCCCGCAAAGGTAGGAGATCATAAAATATGTAATTTCTGGAAATTCTGGTAATTCCGCGGGATTTTCATGAAAATCAGGGATTCTGCAAAAAATTGAAGTTTTGTCAAGTTCCGTCCACGCCGCGGAATTACGGAATACTAGTATCTATGAACTATATTGAATCAAGAATCTTGTTTAATCCCTGCCATATACAGGGTTGTCCAAAAAAGTGAACCCCTGTAACAGGTAATATTTTCCTTAATAAATGCATGAATTGGCTTAATATATTATCACATCTTGTAGAGAAAGGTCTAAAGATTTTGTTGATGCCATAATTTATTCTCAGTCTTGGATTTTGAAGAAAAAACAAGACTTAATTAAACATGCCTAACATTAGATACTGTGCACAATTTTACCGATGTGATTCACTGAATTTGTTGAAACACATCGGACGATCTTAAAAAAGCTTCCAGTGAGAGATGTAAGTTTAAACCATAACATATGACAAATGGGACACTATTTGGGCAGATAACACATTTCAAACGTTCATTGACCATTTTGAAGGAGTTTTAACCATTCAACAATTAAGGGGCATGTTACCTACACAAACAGTTGGAGGGGGCAAAGTTACCCCCTGTGACCCAAAATCTGAGAAGCCCTTCATATAGATATCTTACAAAAATCAAAAGGAAATGTAATATTCAGTGTTTTGGTCCATATTTCTTTAGAATTGGTCCATGATTAATGAAGAATTGACATTTTAAGACCATATAGGGGTATGTTGCGTCAGGATTTTTCAAGATTTTTTCGAAAAATGAATTGTACCAACAAAGACCTTCCTCTATAACATGTGAAAGTATGAAAAGATTCCTGCATGTAATAAAATAGCCTGTTGTAACAGTTCACTTTTTTGGACCACCCTGTAGATTAATCAATTAGTTGAAAAGGGAGATTACAGTAGAGTACTATACTACAGAAAATGTTCATAACCTATCCAAGACCAATTATATGATTGTGAATTAGTAGTTTACTACAAATAGCCAAATACATACATGTACAGAACTTCAGTTTATGACTTGGTCTCAAAAAAATAATTAAAAAAAATCTGACAATTTTCTGAAAAGGCTCGGGTACCACTGGTTGATTATTGATTATTTGAATGCCACCTTACACAGATGGTAAATATGACGAATGAATTAATGTTTTTTATAGTTATAAAAACATTTATGAATAGATTCATTTGAATGATAGCCAAAATGAGTTTCATTTTACATGGGCCGAATGAAAAATATAATTTCTGAGGATCTAAGTAGCCTGTTTTGGCCATAACGAGAGAATCTTCTGCCATTGTCCTGGCCTGTGATTTCAATGCCCTTATATACACAATATCCACCTCAAAAAATCTCATAAATAATGATAGTGCACAATCCTGAATATCCTGCTACCTCATTTTTTTAATCTGCTAAAAACCTCGTAACATAAACACCTACCAATCTGAACACTTTTGAGCATGTCCCAGTGACATTTATATAAACAGGTTTTCCTGTAATTATAAGTATAAAAATATAGTTTGTAAGTTGAGTTACCATCATTGAATAGATAATATTATAAATATTGTAAATACAAATGCTGTTCATACTGTAGTGTATTGATTCCAAGTCGAGGTG
This sequence comes from Owenia fusiformis, assembly GCA_903813345.2. Classification (NCBI taxonomy): domain Eukaryota; kingdom Metazoa; phylum Annelida; class Polychaeta; order Sabellida; family Oweniidae; genus Owenia; species Owenia fusiformis. The sequence goes on from CAIIXF020000006.1 coordinate 3,861,281, forward strand.
TTGCTTTAAATTTAAAATAATACATTTTCATTCCACATTCATGCTGGCAGATATTTGAGGTATGATTGCAGTTACTGTATAAATTATGTACTAGGATGGGAAACTTGGCAGGCTTTGGGGTCTCATTGATTTTGAGCCAAGAAGTTTCAAAACTTGCTCTGTATAGGAGGCATTATATTATGTATGGTGATCTGTCAACTTTTGTACAACTTTCATAGCATTTCAACTTTCTTAAAAGGTGTATTTGCAAATTGTGGTTTTGAATATAGGGTAATATTCCCGGGGGTTTCACTCCAATATACCTCTTAATTCCTATGTGCCGCGCCAAAGACCCCCTTTTGGGGCATTTCTTTCATGGCAATTTCAACTAAAGATTGAAGGTTTCCATGTTTAATTCCTGTCTGGAGTTTGCTAGGACTAAATTTCTCGAAATATCATAAAAATTGACTAGAAAATCCACTTCTTTAGTGATTTGTTCAAAGCCTCTGCAACTGAATTTAACCAATTTAATACCATTTTTGCAGAAGACATGTTTTTTCATCTCAGATTGGCAAGTTTCCATGCAGATTCATCTACAGGCATTTAAAAATATCAAATATATTGCTATTTCAGTAATATGGGGGTCATGACATAAATATAAATATTTGAATTATCCTGTGAGAAACATTGCAGCAGAATGTCCCATATGGGAAATATACTCAAATCTGATTGGTTAAGAGCTGCATGGTCTATTGCCATACGTGGCAGCAAGATCTTGTTCTATCCGGTATTGAAGCAACAAGATATCCAAGCATCCCATATTTTTAATACCCTACCCCCAGGAGTACTTACTGTACACATGGGACTGTACATTTGTACAGGTTCTATAACAGAGACAAACAGACTTTTAAAAACTGTTAAAGAGTTCATATTAGTATTACAATTGTTGCATTTTTAGTGTTTTAGTAGACCCATTCTTTAAAATAAAAGTATTTCTTGACAATTTAACACCATCTTTCATTTATCTACAGTAAATTAATGGTAGGGATATGATATTTTCCTCGGATAGGTATTCTGGCATATCCACCTCATGGTATCCAGTATTTGTTTAATATTCTTTGTGAAGACATTTTCAAATGAATTGGCAGTTAGTAGTAGTGTAGTCCTTATTAGAGGGGGAGGGGTGTTATCTCAAGACCTCTATTACCTTTATTCTGACATTAAAGTTTCAGGCTATACTATTATTTCGTCATCTTATCTTACCTAGTTTGACTGGCTATAGAAAACACTATAGGAAAATATCAGAGAATAAATGCTATACATACACAATAAGGCACATATACAAAAACTTCATTTGCAACAAATATCTGCCAGGGAGTTGGACAATCAACATAACTATAATTCATGTTCATTCTATTTTCAAAAAATATTTACCCCAATGATATTTCAAAGCAAGTATGATAAAATAAGTCTGCAATTTTATTTTTTAATGATTCAAAGCTGTCTCAGTCTAAGTATACAAGGGACTAAAATGCTAATATAACATGGTGTCTTTCAGGTTCATATTCAAACCATAGGAATCCTTGTAGCAGAGAAAACAGAATTACAGTCAGCGTTGAATCAAAGCCAGAAAGCAGCAGAAAAACGACTGGGTAAGTCTCAGTTGATATTATAAAATTCTGTAATTTGACATCAATTGTTTCATATTTATCACAAAACAGGCCTTTTAGTGCATACAATTGATTGATATCACCATGGAAATGATGCCCTGTGCACTAAATAAATGATAAATGACCTGAGTTGAGACAGAATATTTTATTTATCATTGTGAGGTCATTGGACTGTGCAGGGATAGGTCCTTATAGCATGTCTGTATCTGGATGAGACATTGACTTCAGTTTAAAGATGAGCCCTTACTAATACATTTACTATGCTGTCTGCTTTATATTTGAAATTACTCAAAAATCACCTATTCTCAAGTTAAAACAAAGTCAGTTTATTTATTCATTATTGCAGCACATCAGTCATTTATAAGAAGTTACATTTTAATTTCCAAATATATCAGTGATATACGGTGTTAAGTTTTAGTATATGATGTTTTTAAATTAAAGGTATACAAATCAACAAATATTACATAATTTCAATAATAACTTTTTTACTGGTAATCGAGATTGATCTGTTCATTTGTTTATTTTGTAAAAATTAGTATTATTTCCACTTATATTATGTCTATATTGCATTGTTCTATTTTAAATAGCTCCAAACATTTTCTCAACTGATTTGTTAGTAGGCGTCAGTTCTGCATTGGTCTATTAATCTTTATATCACAATATTATATTATATTATATCTCAATACATATTTTAATCAGTCAGTATTGTGAGATGACATTCAGCAGAGTCATTTCACATTTTGTAGAGTCATTTCACATTTTGTAGAGTCATTTCACATTTTGTAGAGTCATTTCACATTTTGCAAAGTAAGATGATGCCCTAGAGAGCCAGTTGACATCAAGCAGAGTCATGACACTGTAGAGTCGGTTGATATTTTGTAGAGTCAGTTGACATTGCTTGAAATTGGGTCTCATCTTCCATGTAGCTGAGTTGATATATCCACATTGATATTTGTAGAGTCAGTTGACACTGTAGTCATATATCCACATTGATATTTTGTACAGACAGTTGACACTGAAGTCAGTTGACATTGCTTAACATTGGGTCTCATCTTCCATGTGGCTGAGTTGATATATCCATATTGATATTTTGTACAGACAGTTGACACTGAAGTCAGTTGACATTGCTTAACATTGGGTCTCATCTTCCATGTAGTTGAGTTGATATATCCATATTGATATTTTGTACAGACAGTTGACACTGAAGTCAGTTGACATTGCTTAACATTGGGTCTCATCTTCCATGTGGCTGAGTTGATATATCCACATTGTTGGCCAGCAATTGTTCTCACCTATGACAACCAGGCAATTGTCAGGGCTTACCCCCACAGCATAAGGATAGCTAAGTCCATGTTCATACGTCATGACATGCTGGATAAACCTACCATAGGGGGAGAACACGCTTATTCTATGGTTGTCACAATCAGCCACGTAGACATTGCTCTTCTTATCTAAGGCTATGGCATGTGGACATCTCAGCTGTCCATCCATTTCCCCTTCAGAGGCGATCTGGAACAAGAAATTTCCCTCACGACTGAACACCTTTATGCAGTGGTTATACATATCACAAACGAGAATGTGATTGGCTCTATCATCTACTGCAATGTATGCTGGGTAATTGAATTGACCAGGGCCAGAACCTTGGGTCCCAAATTTTTTAATGAGGTCACCAGTGAGGTTGTGAATGCTGACAAAACATTTTTCAGAGTCACTGCAAATGATACGATCTTTTTCCAGTGAAGCAACTGCGCATGGTGCTTTGAATTCACCTTTTCCAATCTGACGGATTTTCATACCATTCTTTGTAAACATGTTGATAGTTTCTTTCTTGCCGGTATTTGTAACGAGAATTTGGCCATCCTGGGTTGTAGCGAGACGCAGTGGTTTTACTTTTTCTTTGGCCAGGTGACCTAAGATGTCTCCCTTATTACCATATACAGTCAGGCCATTATTTTCACTATTAGGAATAATAATGCCACCAAGGGAGGTGAATGCAATATCATAAGGCCCATTATTGAGTTTATCTGTGGGTGGCTCCATATCTAAACTTGTGGACAATTCAGGTGAACGTGGCTTGCATAACAATCTTACAACTGCTATTGGGGAGATGCTTACTTCAGGTGGTGATGATTGGGGAACAATGTGAAATACCATGGGAAGGTTGGCGATATCTACATCTCCAATGCTAATTTCCTCTGTGTATGGTAGATAAATGGGACCTATTGGCATTTTCTTTGACAGTATTGGGGGTTGCAGCTCTGTGCATTTCACTAGCTTGGACGTCAGCACTTTCTGGACGTAAAGCATATCTATTGGGGACCCCTTAAGTACATCGGATGTGAAGTTATACAGTGCTTCCATGTTGGTTCGATGAATGCCAAGGTTGTCACGCTCAGCCTGGACAACTTGAATCTTGGGCTTGTATTCATTATCTAATTCACCTATAGCGTTTTTTTCTTGTTCTTTTAGCTTGCGGATCATATCTGCAGTTTTCTGTTTAATAGCAGCCCGTGTGCTTGTATACGAGTAACAGAGATTTGTATGTATGTGCTCTAGCTCAGAGACCCTATGACCAATTGAAACTAACTTTGAGTTCATCAGTTTTTGAACTGTCTCCAGTTTTGCTCTTTGTGGTTTGAGACCAGTGTCTAGATTCTTGATATTATGCTCATCATGGTGTTTCTTACAACAAATAGCACATACAGGTACTATACAATCAGCACAGTAGTGGGTAATGATACCCTTAGGATGTCTCCTACAAAATTCAACTTTCTTTGCAGTTTTGGATTTAGGTATTTTCAAGGATGGTTTGATGTGTTCATTATTATTGTTTTGAATGTTTTCACTGTTGATGTTTTCTTTGTTCTTGTTGATTGTCTCAGTTGATTCAGCAGGTGTCAGATTTTTGCTTGTGTCTGCGTCTTCATCATTTGGTTTTGTTGCTTCTGTGAAAAGAGAGCCTGCTAATGACTTTCTGGCCATTGAGAATAGTTTGCTATCAAGTGGGTTTGGCAGAACTGAACTTTCACTCTGCGAATTTTTCTCTACTTTCTCTTCCTTTTCCACCTTGACTGGAGTAGCAGGCTTTGGATTACGTTTAGCTATCTTTTCACTCAGTTCATCAAAGTTGAAGAAATCAGTGTTAAGAGCTAGGATGCCCTCAGGTTGAACAACTGTAGGCTCATCGCAGATTGGACACCTCATAGTAAAACATTGGATGCCATTTTGTTGGTAATCGGCAGCATCCAAGTAACCACTAAAACACTCAACACATATTCCATGAAGGCATCTCAATGTCTTCACATCTGCTGATGGTGTCAAACATTTCAGACATTTCATTTGGAGGTCTTTATAAGCTGGGACTGTTTTTGAAGCCTGTATGAGGTCAGAGTTACTGAGGTTGACTGATGACGTCATGATGTGGATTGGTTTATCAGCACCTGGAAAATAATATTTCAAATATGAGAACATGCAGCAAAATAATAGAAATGTTTATGATGTGTGTAATGATGATGAAGAAGAGTTGTACCCATGTTAGTATGGTTTGACAAGTTTTAATACAAAACTCACTGTGTCCTTTAATTTTAATGTACATGTATGCAGTTACACGAGTTTACTGTGAGTTCAAATAATTGAAGCATGAAATAATAAAGTGAATAGATTAGTGAGTATGTGAGTATGTGCATATCAATGATCAGTGTTTTCTATATATCAGTGTTCTCTGAAGCCTGTAACAAGATGACATGCATTGCATATGCATATGAGTTAAACATTAGAAAATCAGGAGAAAACAGTGGTGATAGGCATTTTCCGATAAATCGTGCCATCATTTGATCCATCAGAGAAACTTCAACATATTGGCTAGATTGATGATGTCATTGGTTGTAGGTAGCAATCTGTCCATGCAAAAAATTAGTATTAATTAACTTATTTTGCTAGTTTTGAAGAAGTACAACCAACAGGACATCATCAATCTTGCCAATATATTGTAGTTTCTCTGATGGATCAAAAGATGGCACGATTTATCGGAAATCTCTGTTGGACCAGTTTGCAAAAATTTTAAGTCAGAATCTGTACATTTAAAATTTTGTGTTTTTATTTGGGTTAATAATTTTCAACCTGTACCCTTTTATAGTACAACATGTGTAGGTCACTAAATTTTCTTGTTTTATTTATTAAATCTCCTATTAAGTCATTTACCTATTAATCTGTTTAATTTATTCTATTAAAGCTAAAATATGTAAACCACATTCGGAATGAGTAATGTTTACCTGAAAGTAACATAGGACTCCAATGAAGAGCCATTCAAATATCTTAACACGCTAAACTACCTTGTGCAAAGGTTATAAAGGGTGTTGCCAAAAATGATTTGTTCTTATGTGATTATTTTATAATCACTAGGTGAACTGGAAAGTGGATTTTTAGTATTCATCAGTTTAATCTGATTGCATGTCAGGCTTTATTCAAAATAATTCTTTTTGTGTTTTCAAAAATATATACACAATGTCATATTTAAGTATTTAGCTCAAGGCATTAAAAAGGTGAAACTTAACGATCCAGTGAACAGCACTTAATATGAAAATACAAATTGAGAATATAAGCTACAGTTTAGAAAAAAAACACTTTCCAAATGCAATTTGAGAATGCAAGTATGAATGAGAATACACTGTGGAAACTGTGAGATTTTAGTCATTAAGTATAAAATTAAGAGAAATTAATAATGCTGCAAAATTATACCTGATATTTTCAAATATGGCAAACTATTTACCTGATTGTGTTGCTTTTTGGCTTTCACTATTTATTCCCTAAATGCCAGTAGGAAACTATGCGTTTGAATATCCTTTAGACTGGACTTGTCAGTTATATGTACAACAACATCAGGTTGTCTATACTATACAGTAGCTTATACCAAACATGTTTTTTATCCCATCTTCAAACATGCATTGCATATAAATATGTCCTCAAAGCTGGTGTGCAAACAGTGACTAGTAGAGCAAATAACCACATCAATGGGCAACTGGATCACATCTGTTTGCCCTTAATAAGGCTACTTATAAGATTTTATATGCTATTTTGCTTACAATTTGATTGACTTAGTTTGGCACATATTGGATTGTACTGTGCATGTTCAGCACCATTGGCCATGTCCTTTCTATTTATAAGTGTAAAGGTTAAAATCATTTTCAGTTCAAATTCTATCACCATTAGATTATATATCTGTTTTAAATGGTAGACAGTCAAATTCAGTTTATATGTAACATCATAATATTGCCAAGAGCAAATGTTATTTGGCAATAGTTTGTATTGAAACTATGCATTAGAAAGTGAATGATAAGAAGTGTGCTTGATTTTATTCAGTTCAAAATGTAACAGTTTTGCAAATATTTTCTATGTTGAAATTGAATAAAAGTGAAAACTATTCTATATTTACAAAACAATTCATCCTACTGGATGAAGTAACATGTGCATCTTGTTTATATGAATATTGAGAAGTGAATGAACAACTAGTAATCTAGGTATTCACATCATGATATACCATGACATCTCATTTCTTCTCAGCCCTGAGATGCCATGATATAATGAGCTTGATTTGGCGATCCAGGAGAGCCCGAAATTGAGGATTTTTGAGATCTTTCATCCCAGCTCATATTTCATTTAATTGGGGTCATTAAACTTGTGTACACATGCCTGTGCTAATATCTGCTGTTAAATACAATGCCTATTATGTAATGTATTGACATTAAGGTAAATGATTACATGATAACTATCTCACTTATTGACGGTTATAACTCTTCCCATCTGATGTGCTCAGATCACAGAATATGCCTCATAATATCAGAGCATGTTTCAGGTGAAACAGAAAGATGCTATGAGTATCAGAATGAGGTATTCATGATATTTAAGGGAAACCATATAGCTTGTTATCTGGATCTTGAATTTTAATTCAAGGGAAACCATGTCGAATAGCTTGTTATCTGGATCTTTAATTCAGGAAAATCATGTTGAATAGCTTGTTATCTGGATCTTGAATTTTAATTCAAGGGAAACCATGTCGAATAGCTTGTTATCTGGATCTTTAATTCGAGGGAAACCATGTTGAATAGCTTGATATCTGGATCTTTAATTCAAGGGAAACCATGTCGAATAGCTTGTTATCTGGATCTTTAATTCGAGGGAAACCATGTTGAATAGCTTGTTATCTGGATCTTTAATTCGAGGGAAACCATGTCGAATAGCTTGTTATCTGGATCTTTAATTCAGGAAAATCATGTTGAATAGCTTGTTATCTGGATCTTGAATTTTAATTCAAGGGAAACCATGTCGAATAGCTTGTTATCTGGATCTTTAATTCGAGGGAAACCATGTTGAATAGCTTGATATCTGGATCTTTAATTCAAGGGAAACCATGTCGAATAGCTCGTTATCTGGGTCTTCAATTTAAGGCATATGTACCATGTCGAATAGCTTGTTATATGAATCTTTAATTGAAGAGAAACCATGTTGAATAGCTTGTTATCTGGATCTTCAATTTAGGGCAAACCATGTCGAAAAGCTTGTTATTATCTGGATCTTTAATTCAAGGAAAACCATGTTGAATAACTTGTTATCTGGATCTTTAATTGAAGGGAAACCATGTTGAATAGCTTGTTATCTGGATCTTCAATTTGAGGCAAACCATGTTGAATAACTTGTTATCTGGATCTTTAATTCGAGGGAAACCATGTCAAATAGCTTGTTATCTGGATCTTTAATTCAGGAGAAATCATGTCGAATAGCTTGTTATCTAGATCTTTAACCCTTTCCCGACGTGAATATAAGAGGAAAATGTTGGCCCTGGTGACGGATAAGTAAGAGCAGTTTTTAGGGGAAAACTGAAAATTACCTATGCCCAGGGACCTACACCTTGAATTTTATCACTGAAATACATTTTTTAGTAAGGACTATCGTATTAGAACAACTTGTCAAAATTTGGTGTAAAAATACTGAACAGAACTGGAGATACTATCATTTCATCGATGTATATAAATAAAAATTATGGTGCCAAAAGGAGCCTATCGTCCTGAAAGGTATTACATAATAGGGCTCCATATGGAGCCCATCGTCGTGAAAGGGTTAATTCAAGGGAAACCATGTTGAATAGCTTGTTATCTGGATCTTTCATTCAAGGGAAACCATGTTGAATAGCTTGTTATCTGGATCTTCAATTTAAGGCATACCATGTCGAATAGCTTGTTATCTGGATCTTTAATTCAAGGGAAACCATGTCGAATAGCTTGTTATCTGGATCTTTAATTCAAGAGAAACCATGTTGAATAGCTTGTTATCTGGATCTTTAATTCAAGGGAAACCATGTTGAATAGCTTGTTATCTGGATCTTCAATTAAGGGCAAACCATGTCGTAAAGCTTGTTATCTGGATCTTTAATTCAAGGGAAACCATGTTGAATAGCTTGATATCTGGATCTTTAATTCGAGGGAAGCCATGTTGAATAGCTTGTTATCTGGATCTTTAATTCAAGGGAAACCATGTTGAATAGCTTGTTATCTGGATCTTCAATTTAAGGCAAACCATGTTGAATAGCTTTTTATCTGGATCTTTAATTCAAGGGAAACCATGTTGAATAGCTTGTTATCTGGATCTTCAATTTAAGGCAAACCATGTTGAATAGCTTGATATCTGGATCTTTAATTCAAGGGAAACCATGTTGAATAGCTTGTTATCTGGATCTTCAATTTAAGGCAAACCATGTTGAATAGCTTTTTATCTGGATCTTTAATTCAAGGGAAACCATGTTGAATAGCTTGTTATCTAGACCTTTAATTTAAGGGAAACCAATATATCAATTTGACATCAAGCTGCTGTTAAATAAAATCAATAACACATAATGCTTTGTGGAATGTTTCATCGTTAAAAATATTGAATGTTTGCATACAGCTATAAGAAGTTACAGTTTTACAATACATAAAATAAGAAGTAAAGACATTGATAAGTCTAGTGAACTCTGAACAGCAATTATACAGCATGAATACAGAAGATATTCAATTTAGAAATAGATGATGCAAATGCATGTATTGTTATCAATGCTTGCAGTTATTAACAGTTAACCAGCATATTTAACATTGCAGCACAATATACATTCGGAAATATGTCTGAGTTGGCAGACTGAAAAGCATAAACAAATGCTGAACATAACACTGTTACTGTTTGGTAGTATATAGGAGGGACTTATATATATATACACAATCAGTGTAGATCCATCACATAGGTCTTTATGTACGCTGGCAGATGGGATTAAATGGGATTATCATTATGTGCCAGACGGATAGACTTTAAAAAATACATGTACATGTAAATGCTATAAGATACATGTACATTATACATATGCAGAAAGCATAGTTTGTGATACGATACAATACAATACAATACATCACATTACAATACAACACAATACAATAGAATACAATACAATAGACATGTCATCTGAGGAATCAGGCAGTTCAAACAGTTCATTAGAATGGATATTTCTCCCAACTGAATCCTTGGAGGAAAATGATGAAAAGCCCAATGATGTTGTGTCAGACAATGATGATGATAACATTGTGATGAATAAGGACAATGACAATGAGATTAACAATGATGACAATGATATTAACGATGATTACAATGATATTGAGCTGCATAATGAGGAAGATGATATAGCTATACAGGTTGAGGAAAATGGTATTGTTGTTCAGACCAAGGAAGAAACTACAGATATGGATGTAGATCATGTCCTTGGGGATGAAGGAGAGAATATGGAAATTAAACGCTTGAAAGGTGTTCAAAATATTTATATTAATCTTTTGCATTTGTAAAATCCATATCTTCAAATCCAATCGGCTCCAAAGGGTTGAATTCTGCTCCCAGTTTAGTCATATCAATTCAAATAGACCACTGACTTAAAGTAGATGAACACAATCATATTATCTTTGTAGACTTTCTGACAGATGGCATACTTTATTGCAAGCGAGGCAACCTTTCGCTGACTTTAGTTCCACCTTGTTAAGATAGATGGCTTTCTTCCTGTTGAGCTTCATCTGTTTGTTTATTAATTTGAGGAGTAGCAGTACAGTAAAACCTGTGTAAGGGGAACACGTTTGATACCTCTAAAAGGTGTTCCACTTGGGAGGTGTTCTACTGTAGGATTCATTTTGCATAAGTCAGTTGGTCTTGGGACTTTGAAAAGTGTTCCAGTACATAAGTGTTCCACTTCTAGAGGTGTTCCACTTTACAGGTTTCAATGTATCTATAATTGCTACCAGTTGAACTATATAAACCCCTTATATTATATTATTTGACATTCATGCCAAAATCCTATATAGACAGAATTACATGTTCATGAACATTCAATTATATTCAATTTACTGTTTAATCAATAATTAATTGTTTTGTATGTCATAAAGGATTGATTATTCTTTGCACACTCCAAGATACATTTGAAATTTTCAAGAATCATAGCCAAATTTCAGATAGTCACAGGATATACTTGGTATAATAAACAATGAACAAAAAGAATTAGTGATTGGTGTTTCGCGTCAGCATCTATAACAATTGTTATTAAATAAATGTTTGTAATTGAAATCAGGTAATGACATATCGTCAGGTTAATGCAATCTTAACATTGCATTTATTGTCTTCAGTCTTGTAAAAGTTAGTTAACATTAAGGCCTGATTACACACATTTTAAATCATAATCTGTGCAGATTTGATCAAATTTCCCATTCAAAATATTCATGTCTATTGTCCATTATATTTTCAGATGAGATTGAGGAGCTATCAGGGCGACTAAAGGCTTCAAGACAGCGAGTTGTTGAGTTAGAACGTGATGTATCCACAGCAAGCACATCTAGTCATTCATATGAAGAAACCAGTAGGGAGTTTTCCAAAGAAGTAGATCGATTAAAATTAGAAGTTTATCAACTAAAGTAAGCATGGATATTATTAATATATTACTGTGAGCTTGGATATCTGAACACCTCTCAACCTGAACACTTTTTTCCATTCCAATTTTTTTGTCTTCTATAGACACACATTAAAAGTTTGAAATCGTAACTGCTAATCCAAACACTTTTGACCAGTCCAAGCGGCATTTGGATATTAGGTCTTTTGTACTTGGTTCTTTTTGGATTATTGAATGCATTACTTTTATTGTGCAATTTTTTGATATTGGGAAACTGAACATTTTAGTTTATTAATATTTAAAAGTTTAAAAGCTATTGATTTTTCTCTATATGTTCTGCATACAAATTATTGATTTCAAAATAAAGGTCATATTTGAATTGTTGTTTTAAACATGCTATAGCAATTACCAAAACAGCATATCTTGATATATTGCATTTAAGCTCAGATGTTGCAGACAGCTTATATAATTATCAATATTATCAAAGTCTGTTTCCCTGAATTGAGGGAGGGGGGATGGGTTGTTAATCACTCTTTCTTTGTTTTTATTAGATTATTGTTTGAGATATATCAGAGGTTTATCGATTAAATTAAGGATAAATAATATAACAGTGAAGCTTGTATATTGTATCTATATGTGTATATTTTCCAGTAAAAGTACTGAAGAAGTTAAACAACAAAACTCTGAGCTCCAGGAGAAGCTACATGCAAAATCTAGTGAATGTAATGGCCTGAATCAGTCTGTTACAGAACTGCAAAGTAGATTAGAGCTCTCTGATGTCCAAATACAACAGGTTAGTCTACTATATTGCCATTTGAGACAACAATATACAAAACTGTAGACTACAGTTCAGAGAAAAATGTTAACCAATTATGATGCCGCTCAGTCTATTTAAATTACAATATTATTGTAATAAGAAATAAAAAGAATTTGCATTTATGAAGGAACATACATAAAGAAATGATTTCTATTTCAGTTATCTAACCAAAGTGGAGCAAACCTTGACAGTTCAAGTGTGGAGCAACTTCAGCAGCTGCAGTCAAATAATGCAGAATTACAGGCAAAAATAGATGAGGTTAGTGTGATGAATGTTCATTTATTATCCCTAGCAATGCATCAAATGCATATTGGTGTTGCACCCATTGGGAGCATTTCAAAAATATCCCACAAATTCAAACCCACTTTGAAATGAGAAAAAATCATGATAAACATTAATTTATCACCAGCTTATTTCAAAACTGTGAAATTCACTTCATGAGGAGCTTTTCATGTTATCCAATTGATCTGTGATGGAAAAATATCACAGTTGGATAACCTTTAACAAAATTGTAACTATGGTTACATGGAAAAAACTTTAACATTTTAGGTTTATTTTGGCAGCTCATCCAATCTATTCACTTGTTGCCAGATAACTCGTAATGTTCTATGTGAATATAAACACCTGTTGTCAAACCATGGGCCTTGTACTTGTAAGCTCGGAGTCATACTTTACATATACATTCAGTTCACTAGAGTTGGATCTCAATGAGGATTATAAACTGCAGCTTAAATCTAAATGATTGAATATTTCAGTACAAGAATTCTTTCCAACAGCTGGTAACAGAAAGGGACCAGCTTGCAGAACAGTACCAGCAAGTTATACATCAGTTAAATGACCAGTCACAGCATCTCACATCTCAAGTAAGTATAAGTTTGATAACTGATTTAATGATGAGTCTCAAATGAATGATTTATTCCATTATTCCTAGTTCTGGTTTGGATATTATTAAAAATGATCAAGCCTGAAATTATTTTTTTCTTTTACATGGAATTTTAAATGATAATAACATTCAATTGTAATGTTTTGACACACTTAGAAGTACATTTGATCATGTACAGCACAGTACAGTGTTACTTCAACCTAAGTGTCACTTCTCAATGTAATTGGTGATATATTATTGTCACCATACTCATATGATTAGTATTCAGTGTTGATGTTAGCATTCTGTGTCTGTAACAAATTGTCACATTTTTGAAATTGTAGGTCCAGCAAATGAGTGTGGAGAGAGAGCAGTTAATCTCCAGGCAGACTGAACTAGAGGGACACATAAAAGACCTCCAAGCAGCTGCTGAATCTAATGGTAAACATCAAATTTTATTAACAGTAGAAACGCATTTAATCATTTCTATGATAGAAAGCTATCCTGAATAAGTGTAATGTTAAAAAAAGCATTAATTGGATTTTCAAGATTTTTTTTTCTAAAATTCAAAAGCTTATGTTTGCATCTTCAATATACCAATACGCGATAACATTTAGTTCTCGTTCAGTTTAGTTAACTCTCGTTTGAAGAGCTCTCATGTACAGTACAACTTCGTCTACATCCGGGTTCTTTCCCATTGGATTACACAGGGGTGTTATTTTCAATCCCTCACTGCGACTTTATTAAACATTTATGTATAGTTGCATTTGCACAAATGATAGGTATGTATGTAATTAAGATATATAACAAGGCTTTTTGAACTGTAATCCCCAAATCCGAAGAAATCTGTAGTTGAAAATGCCGTCCAATTTCAGTGACGTCACTGATTTCCCAAATTGCTCAGACTTCATCGAAGATCGAAAAAATATCAATAATGTTACTTCGAATCTCCGATTATCTTTCTGATTATTCAATAGATTGGATCATATAACTATGCTTGAGGGCTGATGGAAGACCAGAAGCTGAGAAACGTTCAGAGTATGATTCGTTCGGCGGGCCAATGAAAATTTGTCCCTTCCAAAGCGATGCATCATGGGAGATATTTATGTAAATTACCACCTGAACTCTTATCGCGAATAGGAGTATTGCTAGACATTATACCATGCTGGTTCTATGTAAAACAGTCATGATTCTATACTAAAACGTTAAATTGCAGCTAATGACACTAGCCAATCAGAGGCATTTAATGCTCAAATTGAAGCCCTAAATGCACGACTGGCAGAGATCCAACAGGAGAATGAACTAACAATGGAGAGATACAAGAACCAAGTACAAGATAATGCACAATTAAGCAGGTAGGCATCTTCATATGTAAAAATAAATAACAACAGTGGCACCTAGAAATAATGATCCATTTGTAGACATCTTCCACTTACAAAAATGTTTCACTTTACAGGCTTTACTGAATATGCTAATTCTTTATGTTTCACTTAATATGCTAATATTCTTTATGTTTCTATATATGCTAATGGTCTTTAGGTTCGTTGAGGAGAAAGAAGCTAGAATAGATGAACTTGAAAGTACGTTGTCTAGGGTTGGAGAACAGTCTATAGACCATGATCTGCTACTGGAGAGTATGCAAGGAGATAAGGCTGCCCTGAGTAGGGCACTCACTCAGAATAAAGAACTGAAGGTGCAGTTTGCAGAGTTGCAGAATGGTTTCGTCAAAATGGTGAGTGGGTTTTGCAGCGAGTATGTGCAGTAGGTTAAAAGGTTGTGAGTCTACTCTGTTGGAAATGCATAGTTTTTTGGGTAACTTCCATTTAATTTTTTGATCTCAGTGTAAATGAACACCCCCTCGCTGCAAGTTTAAAATGAGAATCTCTCCTGTTGATTGAGCTCTCAGAAATTGACTTTTTTGAAATTTGGTATTTGTAACCTTAAGATTTTTACAATTAACATTTAATTTATTATATGTTAAAGAGTTGCCCAGCAGAAATGCAGGATCCTACTTTATACCCCATCCAAGTACAGCCCATGATTTGGTTTATGCTAATGCAGTAATTTCCTATTCCCTTACAGAGCAATGAGAACATGGATTTGACCACCAGGTTACAGTCAGAGGACCATGTTTCAAAGGAACTAGCTGCCAGACTTGGTCAACAAGAAGATGAATTAAAAGAGCTCAGAGAAAAGGTTAGACTTAAATAGAGTATCAATTGTCCATTTGCATTAGTAAAAAACAATGCATCTTATATGAATAATTACTGGTGTGGTTTGACATAATTTCCAGCATGGTTTTAGTTCGCCACAATATATAGCTGTTATTTATGATCTGTAAGTATAGATATATAAGTATACTTTATTTCATATGCTGAGTAGAGTGAGTGACCTGGTATCCATGGACATTCTTTATGCAGAGTTGCTGATATGAATTTCATCCATGTCCTACCTAAAGTCACCTTAATGACGCATTTATGAAAAAATTATTATATTTAGCCACCTTAATGTTCCATTCTAGTTGGAGATGAAAGAGCGAGAGTTACAAGACATAGAGGCAAACAGCCACACATTGAATAAGCAGCTTTACCAACAAGATCAGATTGCTGATAGGATGAGGCATTATGAGGCACAGAGTCAACTTGTGGAAACATTACAGAGAGAATTAAATTCAGCTCAGGTAAATACATTATCAAGCATAGAAAAAATGAGAAATAGGGTGCTTCTACATGATTTTTTAAAAGTAGGTGTTTACTGTTTATTGATTGGGTTACCCTGTGATAAAGGTTCATTACAATCTCAAGCATAGAAAAGAAGCGATTGAGTATATGTGGGGTATTCCTACTGTAACTTTTATAGTACACATATTTTTGGGGACAACTATATGTAGTTGACTGAATGGCACTTTAACACAGATTCAGTTTGATCACCAAGGGAACCTGAAAGAAGTTACTTAGCCATGTACATTTTATTTTTGTATATCTATATTTGTTTTTGTTTCAGTGCGGCAATGCCGGCAAGTCCAGTATTCTTCATTTGGAAGATAATATACTCATTTATAATGCTCACAATAACTTATTGCTTAAAGATGTATTCTAATGTGACATCTAGATTTGTCATTTGTTGTTTAAAATGTGATTTTTCTTCCAGGAGAACATAAACACATTGACCAATCAGAACACAGAGTTGCGGAAGCATGCAATTAATGCTGCAGAAGAGAAAGATGCTGATGATACGGATGGTGCTAAAAATGCTGATATGGTCAGTTATTTCTGTTCTTGTATGCTAGGGTTGTCTCAACAGTTTCACACTAAGTTCTACACATAATCAATTTTAGTTAGTCTTTAAGAACACCCACCCTTGCTAATGAAGTAATTTTAGTCCTGGACTAAATTTTTTTCCATCACAATAGCCATGGCTACAATAGTAATGACCTATGAATTTCATCATTGAGCGTACTTACAGAAATGACCTGACACCTAAACCTTATTTGATGTTGTACTCATAAATTCCTTTATGGTTTTAGGTTGATGCCCTATCAGCTTCTGTACGTCAGTTAGAGATGGAGAGGAACCAGTTAATAGAACAATACCAGGAAGCGAAACAGCAGCAACAGGAGCTGAAACTCCTCAATGAAGAAATGGAGAAGTCTAGTAAAAGTATTACACCTTCCTTAACCCTTTTAGACAATGAGCTCAATATGGAGCATAGGCACTGTTGTCCTTTGTATGTTTTACATTCCTTTTAATGGTATTGCCACATTAAAGGGCATAGCCTGGCCCATAGCCAGGATTTATCAAGGTTGAGGTCACTATTTAAGGAATTCCGGGGGGTTCATTTTTGACAGCTTTAACTCCAAAATGGCCAAAATCACTTGAAATGTCTTCAAAATGGTGAAAAGCTGCATGATTTTGAAAGAATTTTTAAGGCCAGGGGAGGATCCCAAACCCCCTGAATAAGAGCTTGTAGCCTTGAATAATTATGATAATAATCCCATTCTATTTGTTCATTTCTTGTTCATTCCAGTGCCAGCAACTCTTAATGGTGAAGTAGTCAACAAATTGCAGTATGAAACTATTCGCACAGCTATGGAGCAGTTACAGGAAAAATACACCAAGTCTATGCGAGAGAAAGCTGAACTTTCAGATAGGAATGACCAGTTGGAACATTTAACTATGCAACTGCAGGGAGAGACTGATACAATTGGAGAGTACATCACTCTGTACCACCATCAAAGATCTGTGCTATATACCAGGCAGAAGGAGAAGGAGGAATATATCGCCAATATGGCCAGGGATAGAGAGGGCATGCAGGTTAGTCAGACTACAAAAATTCTATCTGATCGAATCTTAATATTCGAATTTTGTCAGATGCAAGAATCTTAATTTTATTCTTTGACTAATCAGAGTTTTCTTGATAAGTTTCATAAGTTATCAAGCCCAGTTATCAGATAAAGTTATTCCACTGTTCATGCCTTATCAAAATTTGATAATTTGATGTTTTAGGAGAAACTTGGCCAGCTGCAGGCATTAGTGATGCAGCTACTGCAAGAGCGTAATATGTTGCACAGCTATACACAACAGCAGGGTAACCATAGTAACAACTCAGCCATTCCAAACCATGTGCCTACACAAGCAGACATTGAGGCCTCCATGCAACAATCTAATAAACCATTCGGTGCCAATCTCAACAATCCACAGATTGATGGTAAGTGCATGGCAGGATTCAGTCATTAGCATGCTTATTACTGGTCTTTTCATTGTTATAGTTGAAACAATTGCCATTTATATCTCTGCAGTTTCATCTCATGTTTCAAGCCTCAGTGCTCTAGAACACAAATATGATACTATAATAACAGCATTTTACCTTGGAAACTTTAATCCTACTTAATATGCACTTTGTATAGATGGTTTAAATTTGATGATTTCCTGCATTTTTTTTGCCTATGAATCCTCCTGATTTTGTAGTTGAATATACAAATGTTTGTTTAATTTTCAATTTGCAGATTGGCCAGATTATACATCCAGTTCCAGTGGTGATTCTGACGCTAGTGAAGTTGAGGCTATAATAGGTGGCAGTGCTCCAGATGCTGACACCCCTCCACCATCTAAAAATAAACACTCCCATCACCACCATCATCATCATGACAACCACCAGCCTGACACCCCTCAACAAGGGACCATGTCTGAACATTCTGAACAATGGAATAGTCCACAACCAGATAATCATACAGCACAAAAGATTATGCATTTACTCAATGAAATTGGCAATGTGAACCAAGTGGATAGAACCGACTTTGATGAAAGGAACTTTATGCCATGTAAATGCTGTCAAGGCCGGCTACAAATTGTGTAGCATAGATGTTGGAATCAGTTTGCTTCATTTGGGGTAAATGGAATCTTTAACTCAAAAATCTCAAATTCGAATTAACGAAGATGGATTCAGATAACATGTTGCCATATTTCTGGGAAATCTTGCCACATTTTCAGGAAATATTGTCATATTCCGTGAAAGTGTGTATGTAATTGGATACCTTATTGTGCAATAATATGTTACACAAGATTCAATGTAAGGCTGCTTGGCTTGTTTGCTCATAAGACAAAATGTGAATTAAGATATATCTGGTGATATGGCGCTGTGATAAGAGATTTAATTCCAAGAGAACAATGCATGAAATATTCCACAAATAATGAAATTAGATTGTTCAGTTTTGTCGACTATAAAATAGAGTGGTAATTGTAACTTCGGAATGAGATGGAATACTATGATTTTTTTATACAATCTCAGAACAGAGGGGCAGGAACAGTTTGTCAAATACATGACATGTCAGGTTTATTGGACATGCTACTAGTTTTTCCATCTTTTGTTTTTTATGGAAATTATGAATAAATGGTGTCACATGAATGCTAAACTGTTGGATAATGTCCATGTATTTTGCGAAAATAATAGTAAACTGGTTTGTAATCCAATTACAGACCTGCAGACCTGAAATCCTTTCAAGCTATAATACATTCTAGAAGGCCCATGACAGCACCGTGTTAATTCTAGCAGTACCCTGCTATCGACAACTTTTGATTACTCGATTAATAACTGTATTATATTGGAGTGCTTCTAAGGAAAGTAGATTCTATGTTTAACCATTCAACAACTGTATAGATTTTGGGATATTTAGGACATCCTTGAAAGGATCAAATTAAAAATGTATGATCTATGAGAACTACGATTAAGTAGGCCTTTTTATAGGCTTAATGGGTAAAACTTTCTATTTTGGAAATCATCAGTGTTTTGACTTATCAGATGCTATTTTCCATTTCTGGTACGTATGAAGAGAGTTAAAAGGAGACATGGCTTAGTTCCACATTGGAAAGCAAGCCAATCCTCAATCTATGAGCATGTTTCTGTAAATGTGAAAATGCAAGTTGAATCAGACATGAGATACATTTAATTAATGTTCACCTCTCTCTGTGTGAGCTAAAGGCTAAATATATAAAATTATAAGCTGAGATCTTCGTAAATAAGGGAGTATCTCGAACTCCCGTGCAGTGATAATATCACTGCGGCGGGCAGGTATCTCATCGTAAGCATGGTAACTTCGTAATAAACAACTGACATGATTGGTTCTAGTCCCATGCTCAGGTCGCGTGATTGTAAAATTTAGACAATTTCATTGGTTGAATTACGCGTGTTAACTAATAAACAACACGTGCGGTAAACAGTTATCAACAAAACTTTTACTCAGAATTCCTTCCGTGGTGATTTCTTCTCATATTTCAATAATTTTGAAATATTTTGACAAAATAATGATTGGTGAACATAAAAGAACATATACTTTATAAGTTGTATGAAAATCAAGTACATCTGTGACAAAAAGGGGGGACTATCTTCCCCAAATTTTGGGGATTCCATAATCTGCCCGCCGCAGTGTCTATACCGAGACACTGCATTGGAGTTCGGGAGTATCTCTAAAGATCGATGTACCATATTTGAACAGTTATGGGGGAGGTGGTCATTAGCCTAAAAATTTAACATTCCGATATCGTTACTGGGGATTTTATTTGAGCAAATTTTTTTGGATACAAACTCAGGATTCTATAGTGATATACAATACAAGAGATACTCTTATGCCGATACTGTACAAAATACAGATTGGAATGATCATAAAAATTGACTGTATTACATCTGTTAGATATAGTGTGACTTAACTCAATGACGCATATCAACATTTCCCAAACACAATTATGAGGGCTGAGGGAGGGGGTCACAGATTAACTGTTCAAATACAGTTAGTAATCCTACATTGAACTTTTGAGATGCTCCCTAATTAATCTACCATTGCCCAACCTTAGCATGTCAACACATTGTGAAGTTTTGTAATAACATTATTTTTCTATTTATTAGTTTTTTCAGGATATATATATATGCCATGATGTGTTTGTGTTGCTGTGTATAAAGCCATAGAGCTAAGCTTGTACATAATGTAAGTAATTATTTCGGAAAGGAATATTTCTATTATTATCTGTACATAAAAGGCAACAATTGTAAATGCTAGAGTTACATGTACATAAAGGTGAAAAGGTTTTTCAGTTATCCAAAAAGGTTCTCTATTACTGAAACAATGAAATAATTATAGGGTTCATCATTGGACATTGGAGTCTTAATTTTTTTCAAAAATATGGGCCTTAATTATTGTGAATGAAAAATATATTGTATGGGGTAATTCATTTCTTAAAAACATGGTTAATTTGAAAAAAATATCCTTGCATTTGATAATATATTCATATTTATTTTGGGATTAAAATGTTAGGATCATGGAATCAAGGAACCCCTCTGAGAATGCAGTCATTCAGAAATTACTGTAGGTCAGAACACATCATTTTACTTTTTTAATTGTCATAATCACAATTTTATCATTCTTCATTAGATGATTGATTGATGGGCATAGATTTATTTGTTTATGTGCAAACTACATATTAGCTCTTTATTTTATATTATATTGTTTCGAGAGTTGTACGAAATTGTTTTGAATTATGTGGTCATCATTTCAGAAATTGTGTGGACTGATGCAATATACACTACTATATGCACAATACACTACTGTAATTCTATGCACAATTCTTGTTTGGTAGCAATTATAAAGAGTCATTTGAAAACATGAGAAGACGTAAAATGAGCCACGCACAGGAAAAGGGATCTTATCACAGATCTTTTTCAATATTTTGATTTTTTGTTCATCTTAAAAAGCACAAAGACACCTTTCAAATAAGCCATGGCTTAGTTTTAACAATGTTTCCTTGCAGATATAGACCAAAAAGAAGGATTTGAATTTTACACATTTTCCTCTTCATCTTGGGCACATTTTAGGCTTTGTAGCATGATTTTAATTTTTGTGATAAGACCGGTTTTCCTTTGTCAAGGCTCAAATATTAACAATTACGGTATACTGATATATGTTTTATTTATTTTGCTTTGTTAAGTTTTTGTGTAATGTTTATTATGTCACCACCAAGAAGTGGTGACATATTGTTATGGTCTCTGTTTTTTGGCGGCGGTTGGCGATCGGCGGGTGGCGGTCGGCGTCTGTAACTGTAACAAATTCTTACAACTTCCAATAACTTAACATATACTGTTTAGACTGACTTTAATTTTTTCTAAATCGCCCGCAAGTTTTCAGAAGTTCAAATCTGACTTTACATTTTAGATTTGACCTTTAATGACCTTTTCAAGGTCAAAAAAGTTTAAAAAAGGTCAAAAAGGTCTTCCTTCAACTTGCCTCAAATTGACCAAATATTTTTGTCAAAATCATCTACAAGTTTTTTTTTTGTTTTTTTTTATAAAATCAAACTTTATTAATAAACATATTTTACATTACATGCATACAATAAGATAAAATACAATTATAGAAATTTCAAGTTACATTACATCTTTCTGATCATTATTTCATTATCAAAAATAGCTTTTACATTACTAGCTGTATTGACCCTTTTTTTAAAATCATGTATAGCTTTTTTAATTACCAATGTTTTAAGTAAATCTTCTTTTTTAACAATTGCATTTCCAATTTTTTGATCATTTGTAACTTTTACATCATCCCAAATTGATTTAATACAGTCACAATTGATAAAGAAGTGGTCAATGTCATCTTTTACATGTGCGTTACAAAAATTACAGATGTCAGAGTTTTCAATGTTACATTTCTTCAAATAAATATTTTGAGGGTAAATACCATGTAAAATTTTCCATTGAATTACCAAAAGGGTAGTATCGGTTGTACATTCAAAAAATTGAGACCAGACTTTATCGTTTAGAATCTCACCATTAAATTTTATGTCACATTTTCTCTCTAAAACAACTTTTGTTCTCACAATTCTTGTGTTTAAAAGATGGCTCTCAATGCCTTTAAAAAATAATTTTGTACAAGGAGTTTCCATTTCATATTTTCATCATCTACAAGTTATCAGAAAATCAAATTTGACTTTAGATTTAAGATTTGACCTTCAATGACCTTCTCAAGGTCTTCAAATCGACCAATTTGTTTTCAAAAACATCTACAAGTTCTCAAAAGTTCAAATCTGGTATAGATTTGACCTTCAATGACATTCTCAAGGTCAAAAAAAGATTTGACCTTCAATGACCTTCTCAAGGTCAAAAAAGGTCTTTTTTCAACTTGCTTCAAATTGACCAATTTATTTTTTCAAAATCATCTGCAAGTTCTCAGAAAGTTCAAATCTGACTTTAGATTTGAGATTTCACCTTCAATGACCCCAGGGTCAAAAATTGACCAATTTATATTTTCAAAATCATCTACAGACTTTTCAGAAATTCAAATTAAATCTGACTCAAGATCAAACTAATAATATTGTGAGCAACTAGGTGGTGACATTTTGTCATGTTAAGGCATTGTTTTACTTGTTATTGCATATTTCTTCTCTGAGGAAAATGTTATTTTCATTATAATTCAAAAATGTATTTTTGGTTTCATAACTGATGAAGACCTTCATTAAAATTAATTGAACACAAGAATAATATATTAGGAGTATCTAGTGATATGTTATTGTGCAATATATTCATGCTTTTGTACATTTTCATCCAGTATCAGCTAGAGATGGGATTATTTATTCATCATACATCTTTATATCTGTAAACCATTATATCATGGATGTAGCTATGAGCCAACTGAGGTCATTGTCTCACCAAAAAGGTGGTTTGCCTCGCCCATTTAAACTCAAGCCTCACCTGGCTAATCTCCTGATTCTTATGGTCATCAGGTGCAATATAAAGTTCACCTTAAGATATTTTGAATCCGTCTCAAAATTACCAAGCGTAGCGAGTCATCAGCTCATCTAAGAATGTCCACATGCATGAGAGAGTAAATGGCACCCATATCTGAACACTGCATTATTGTATTTCTTCAGTGTTGCCCTGAGTCATTAATTGTTATGTTATGTAAATTAAGGGGTTGGAACAAAATTGAAATAGAATATTGAATAAAAATTAATAATATATTTATCTATTGATTGATGTGTTTGTTAGATTCTAAAGGTGTAAAACTTCATATAAGTACAATTACATCTTTCAATCAATGTTTTCTAGGTTGCTTGTATAAACTCATATCCAGACAGTCATGATACGAGTTCAATATGACTTTGCAAATAACCTGATGTTAACACTTATCACATGACTATCCATGAACCAACAGAAAGGATCAAGAATTTCTAGGACCTCTATCATTTGAAAAATAGGGCTATTTTGAAAGTAGTTTTGTTCATTCAGAAAATAGACCACAATCTATAAGGGCACAGGATTTAATCAACTTGAAAATGTGATTGATAAAAACAGCTTTAGTTAATTGTCTGTTTTAAAGTCCATGATCTTTAAAATGCTGTCTGGATAGTACAATGGGCTTCATAATGAGGGCATATGATTGGTTGTTTTAATATAGTGATATTAAGGGTATGGTTCATATGTCAACCTTGAGAATGTGTTATGTAGTAGTTTAGAGTGGTAATACAAAAAACTAAGAAAACAATCTCAGATCTGGCTATATTTTGGGTTGTATTTATTGATTTATAATTTATTTCTAAAATTGTGAATTGGATTGCACTGGATTGGTCAGCCATGAAACCGGTATTTAATTTCTTGTTTTTAGTCCCCTTTAAATACATTTTGCACATAATGAGAACCATTAGCTTTCAGGGCAATGTTCTGCTTATGTATAAAACACACAATCAACGAGCTCTCTTGCCTCATGTGAAACACACAATCAATCAGCTTTCTTGTTTAATCCAATATGCAATTGCTACTATAGTAACGTCACACCGACAGTACTCAATGCATCTACTGCCCATTGGGGGTATTGTTTATGTGGAAACTGCTCTAACATAAAGTTCTGTATAAACTTGGGAAGTGTATCCTCCATTATACTCTTTCTCACATACTTCATTAGGTTTAACTGAAAATATATACAAAACAACTACATTATAGAGTTTAAATCAAGTGTTTTCCTCAAATACTGTACTCCAGGTAAATTTCAACGCTATAAAATTTCGCAATTTTTCAAAATTGCAATTTCGTGGCTATTTAATTTTGCGGATTTGAGTTGATGACATTTCGCGAACTGCACAAGTTGAATTTTTTCCGATTACCGTGAATCAATGCATATCTGGCTATTTTAGCCCGTTCAGAATCCGATTAATGTTTGTATTTCCCACGTTTAGGGCATTTATTTGAATATTCTTGAATGGCTTTTTCAACTTCAATTTGTAGGATATCATTGTTGTCAACAGTTCTTGACTTTGTTGGCCTAATAAGCCAATTCAAAATGTTAGACATTTTAGGCCTTTTTTGAATTATCACCAAACAACACTAGACGAAACGTTTTACACCGAACGTAACATATCAAAAGTCCCGTTTCAAATCCCCGGGGATTTAAAAGACAAATTTCGCGACGATAAATGTTCGCGATTTTACTATATTCGCGAACAAAGCGAAATTAAATCGCATGCGAACAATACCCGGAGTACAGTATATGCTTGAGTCAAGTCAGAACTAATTTTACATTGGGGATACAATTTTTCATGCAGCTTAATGACAAGGTGGGTAATTGATCCCAAAACATAACAAATTAGAATTCAGACCTCTTATCTCAAAAATGTTATCAAACATTTATTGATACTTTCAAATTGAAATGCATTTGCCCACTCGTACATATTTTCAAGATCAATATCCTATGCAAGCTAAAAATGTCCAAAAATTTAATGTCATACTTAAATCAAAAATAGCTACCTTAAAAACCCATAATTCCCAAAATATAATCAATTCTAGATTTTCAGATCGAGTCACTCGTTGAAAGGTACATTTCAAAATATGATTTGTTGAAAAGATGGGCTTCATTATTTCTTAACCAACAGTTAACCAAAACATGCAAGTCTTACCTGGTAAGCAACATTATGAAGAGTCACTAGATGGCAGGCTATGGTTTCCTTAGTAACAATAGAATGTAAATAAGCTCTGGAATAGTTTCTGCATGTCAAACATTCACAGTTGTCATCTATTGGTCGTGTATCATTGGCATAAACCTCCTTCTTTAGCTGAAGTTGACCACTTGGAACCAAAGCTGTGCCAAACCTCTGGAAAAATATATACCATTCAAAAGGAAATGTGAATGTTTCAGCATGATGGATTAAATATGGAATGTCATTCACCATCGCCAAAAAGGATCTTAAGAAACAAATTTTAGATATAAAAAACAAAACATCAATCCTAACTTGCCATTTCACGAATTACTTACAGCAGTTCTTGTTGGAAAGACACAGTCAAACATATCACAGCCAAGAGCACTGCATACGACAAGATCAACAGCATAACTGAAATTCAATATGTGCGGTATATGAATGGACTTTCATGAATAGGTTACAGGTAAGGATATTTGCCTACATTTTGTTCTCATAAGTAGTCTATTAAATACAAAAATTGAAATATTTCAAGCGATAAACTTGGAAATTGTTAAATGTTAATTACTGACCCAACTCCCATCAGGTATCTGGGTTTCTCTTTCGGCAAAGAGTCTGTTGAAATGTTCACCATTTTCCAAAAATGTTGTTTCTCCTCCCCTCCACTTAAGCCTCCTATTGCAAACCCAGGGACATCACGTTTAGTCATCTCTACAACAAATGAAATTCAACATTTTAATTTATACCCTGATTTTATTCTATTCAGAATTGTGAACAGTATTCATAATGCATTTCTATTTATACAAATAATCTCCATAGTGATAAGTCACTGTAAGTGAGTAATGTGCAGATTGAATAATTATATAAGCATGGCATTTCAGATTCAAAGAATATATTAACACAGAACCATTTATTGGCTTGTCATGACGAGTTCAGTCCATACACCTTGCTTAAATTATTCACCTCTTTTCCAACCATTTCTGATTGTCTGCAAGCCTCTCACACCTACTTACCTTCTATGCACTGATTCCTAAGTGTCTCATCCAGACCTCCTTGTACAATAGCAAACAGGTTCTGCTTACTTGTGTTCTTGTGGGCCTTGATGCATCTGTCCAACCAACGGATTGACCTGCAAAATGTCTCATGTTAAGTTCAATAATCTGTTTACATGCATTGCATAGATCATTTAGATTTAAAAATAAGTTACCCTTTGTCCATGTACGGTATATTTGGACTCCAGAAAATTAATATTCTTAGCAGCAAATGAACCTATTGTTTTTAAAAGTTTTGAATTAATAAAAATGATAACAAAATGAGCCATTAATTGAAATAAAAAGTTACAGGAGTGAAACGATTATTACAGCTGCTAATGTCAACTTCCATTGCTCAATGCTTGCCCTTAAAAGTAATGACTGTAACAATTTGCCACAACTTCCTAAATCTTGATGGTGACTTGTACCATAGTTGTATCTTGTATCATGGGCTTTCCATACTTGTATTAAGTAAAATAAATACATTTAAATACTGAGACACTTTGAACCACTCCCTGAAGTTTTACTAGATTCTCTGATTAGTATAATTACTAAGAATCACTTTATGTAAGAAAATGTAAGTAACAAAAAATTCTTAGAGTGAACATAGCTTTTATGTATTTATATAATCATAATAGTTCATATGCAAGCCTACCTGTGCATTGCCTCCTCTACTCTTGGTCCTGAGGTAGTACTGCTGACTACATCATCCAACTGCATCATGATGTCTGCCCCTGGAATACATTACAATCATGAAAATAAAGGATATGTCAAGATACACACTTTTAGATAAGATATTCCACATTTATCATTTAAAAAGTTATACAATCATTTTGAAAGATACTTATTGTATGTTTAAATAATTGTACTTAGTACTATTGTAGAGTCACATGCACTGACCCAATGCTCAAGTTTGATTATAGGCAATTCTTTTCCTTAGGATGGCTTCATTCTGTTCTCACAAACTATATTTATTCTTCTCATCCTATTTGTGAGTGATTTATAATTCTGTCTACTCACAAATATTCCATCTACTCACCAGTACTATTTCATCTACTCATCCATATTATTCCATCTACTCACCAGTTATATTTCATCTACTCATCCATATTATTCCATCTACTCACCAGTACTATTTCATCTACTCATCCATATTATTCCATCGACTCACCAATACTATTCTGTATTCTCATAGATTCCTCGGGGGTCAGCATCATCTCAGAACCATCATGTGGTGATTCAAACTTCACTCCTTGTTCTGTAATCTCTGCAAGTTTCAGTAACGAAACCATCTGGAATCCTCCACTGTCCTGGAACACACAATCTTTATCATAATCATAATGTTCTGCATTTAACTCAATCCGCTGAATACAAAGCTGACTTACATAAACATACAAACATACACGTGTCTTTAACATCTAGACAAGACAAGAAATCTTACTGTAAGTAGAGCTCGATTCCATCTCATCCAATTATGTAGGCCTCCAGCTTGTGTTAATAACTCAGGCCCTGGCCTATGACCTAGGTGGTATGTATTAGACAGCATTATCTGACAACCTAAGTCTTCTAATTGCTCGGGTAGGATGCCTTTCAGTGTTCCCTGGGTACCAACTGGCATGAACACTGGAGTGTCTACGACCTGATGAGGGAGTGTCAGCTGACAGACACGTGCCTTTGTAGTTGAGCATTCACCAAGAATCTTTAGGCTAAGAGCATGCTTTGCCATTGTCTGGATTTTACCAGCTGCCAGTGTTTGAGATTCCTAGATGATGAGTGAGTGGAGTGTATTGGACTAACTCTCGCACTCAATAGTGTTGGTCAGTGAAAAGGTTTACAGTACATTGATGTAAGGTCAGAAATATACAGAATAAGGTCAAACTGACTTCGTAGTCGTCTTTTCCCTGGAAAAATGAAACATTTGGGCGATAATATGTGAAATTTCATCAAAGTAACAATAAAAGCTACTTTTGTTTACATATCGGACCCAAATAACGTTTAAAACAAAAGACAAACTTTAGTTATTGTATAAAGAATCAGATTTTAGAGAATTAGACAAACATAAAGTTATAATTACTTCTGAAATGTGATAAACGTGTCACCAAACCTAC
Organism: Owenia fusiformis; assembly: GCA_903813345.2. Taxonomy (NCBI): domain Eukaryota; kingdom Metazoa; phylum Annelida; class Polychaeta; order Sabellida; family Oweniidae; genus Owenia; species Owenia fusiformis. Next base: position 3,890,137 of record CAIIXF020000006.1, read on the forward strand.
TTGTTTACTTCCGCATGCTATACGTTAAATTTCCGAACGATCAAATACAAGCTTTGAAACGAACGTTCGCCTCATTGTAATTCGTGATACCTTTCAGTAAATGCAATCTGCAACTGGTTCGGTACAGAATACAGATTGCTCACAGTAGAAATGAATTTCGTAAAACTAAAGTAAAACTTTTCCAATTGGGAGCCCTAGAGGTGTTTTAGTTCGCAGAAATTCAGTCACACCACAGGATCTTGTAGCACGTTTATGATGACTGATATGGGGCTGCCTGATATGGGAGACTGATATGCTTTATATATTTTTATATTATACTATAGGGCCTATCATAGTGCTCATCTCATATCATAGTGCTACATGTCTCTGTGAGTCACACAGACACGGGAACAAGAGTTCATCCCCCTCCCACTCACTATGTAATACTTATTTTTTACATTATTCAGTGACGGGGGAGTGGGGATTTAAATCTTCTTCCTCGGCCTGTGTCCAGTCATGATGGTACTTACCTCAATGTGGAGTCGTTCTACTACAGGTTTTAAAGGGACTATTTTCCCAAAATATCCATTGCATGATTTATGAATCTCAAAATGGTAAATGGGTACAGTCTGAACAATAAATAATTGATTTGCTGAAGTGGGATTTCACATGTTTAAAATTAGAGAATTTTCAAGAGGCCATACATGTACATCTCAGTGGATGAGAGCAGTATACAAAATGTGAAATAAACAAATTTTAGGGGATATGTACTTAGACAATATTGGAGACTATGGGCTTTCAAACCATGGTTTCCAATATGGTGGTTTGGAAGTGGTGATGGGAAATTGACTACTCATTTTTTCCTGTTCCTAGAAAGAATATGAAGGCAAAGGTCACACACCTTGGGGTTCGCTCTAAGGGCATTCTGTCAGCTAGTAATGATAACTACATGCCTGGGTAAATAAGGCATTTGCATAGCAACATATCATCACTTGGTTGCAAACACAATTTGAGGGTGAAATGTTAAAAGTTGTTCACTTAACTACAGGCACCAACTTGGCAGATAAAAGAATAAAACAATACATATAAACTTCAATTTGCTTCAATATTCAGGAAGCCTATTTTTATTTATGTACAGGTTCAGTATACATACCATAGAAAACACAAACATTATACAAATCAAAATAAAAATGAATGATTGAAGCAGCCAATACATTAAGTTCTCAATATTCCAATATCATACTTCAAATTTCAAGACATTTACTTAAAGCATGCATGAAAAATGATTTGTTAATACTAAAGATTAGGAAAACTAATGGAATTCATTTATCTATTTCTTCATGTGAACTGTAAAACTGAAACATTCAAAATAAAATTGATCATAAAAGAGTTCAAATCACACAGATACCAAATTAAAGTTATAATAGGAGCCAGGATCTAAGATGGATTAAAGCGGACTTCGCAATAGGCTAAAGTTGGCCTAGAAGCCTGTCTAGAGCTATAATGGGCTTAGGACAGGCCAATTTCATATTGGGCCTTGGAGCCATAACAGTTTCATAATAGGCCAATATGGTCAGAGTTTGGTCTCCAATCACTTATCACACAGTCAAATAAGATCAACACAAGAGTTCCTTTATGAGCATTGCGCTATGCTTTTGCAGCTGCTTTCACTTGTTGTTGTTGGAACTGTTGCTGCACTTTGTTCAGGTTTTCCCGATGTGTCTCTTGCTTACTCTCGAGATCTTTGATAATCGTTTCATGGCGTTTTCTGGAAATACAAAAATGAATAGCATCCGTTTAATTATTTTATGTGATTATGCAGTGAGCCCCAAATGAGTTATGCTCAACAATGTGCAAAATCCTATTTTACTATTTTGGTCAAAAATATGTAAATATTTCATCAATGCACACAGATTTTCAACAGAGTGGGATTTAAAGAAATATGTGACACATTTTGCCTTATAAGAAATACTTTACACATTTGGCATACTGCTTTATAAAATTATAGTCGACTTACAATTCTCCATTTATATATTCTATTCTTTTCTGTACATTGGACTTAGCCTCTGTCTGGTCTTGCTTCACAAGGACAGGACCCATCATCTTGTATACATTTGCACCATCCTCCAGGTTATCTAATTCCTGAAAACATTTTACACAAGTGAGTAAATAAGATGACTGAAGTAGGCTCTTGCAATTCTTTGCATCAAGTATCTGCTTCACACTATGTGCAGATGGGTACATTCCTAACAGTGCCTAGGAAAATGATTATCAAAATGCAAGACAAAGGTATTGTTACAGTTTTGACATGTATGAGTAAGAAATGATTTCTTCTTATTCCTTCTGGACCACTTTTCTCACTTTTAGTGGTTAGTCTAGCAACAAGTCTTTGAAAGTTTTATCCCCCCCCCCCCCCATTACCCACCTCCCGATGTGTGAAGCGTGTGAGAAGTTTCTATACCTTTTCATAAGTTTCAGAGGTACTCATTTTATTTTACCAAGGATTCACATGTACATGAGAGTAAAACCCATACATCTGAACACCTGTATAATCTGAACACCTCCCAATGTGAACACTTTCTCTCAGTCCCGATTTCTTAATCTCCCAGTGACTCCCTTGTAAAGAAACCTTGTATGTTGTGAGCACCTGGAAAGTTTGGCCTGTCCAAGAGGCATTCCAATCTATGTTACTATACTTGCTAGTCTCTTACCTCTTTTACTAAAGTATTCTCTTGAAGTTGTGCATCCAGCTGTTGTCTTGTGGTCACATATTTCTGATAATCTGAATTCAAAAAGCAAAATGTTCTAATGATTCACTTGTCCAAGTATTGAAAACCATTGGAATGTATCTTTTTGGAACTGCAAAACATGGAAAATTCACCAGTCTGAGACTAGTGTTTTATGCTGTTCTAATACACTAATACTGACATCTTATATCTTAAAGTAGTAGCAAAATACAATTTATTTTCTCTTGGATGGAGTACTTATACGCATACCTATTTCAACAAGTTCACTGGTTATCCGCTCGATTACGCTGCTTACCGAAACAAAATGTCGGAACATCGAAGGTACGAATTTTTTTTTTCCTTATTCCACGTGTTGTAGGCAGAATCTCCACGACGTTTTTTCTCACAAACATATATCATTGTAATATGATTTAGAAAATGTACATGTTTGCGAAAAAAATAGCTCAGAAGACAACAGAATTGTCGATTTAATTCTTCACTTTAGTTACATAAACGGTTTGGGTTAAAAGTGCAGATCTTAACTGTTTTTCGAAAAACCGTTTCTGTAACTTAAGTGAGGAATTAAATCCAGATTTTGTTGTCAACTGAACTATTTGTTTGCAAATATGTACATTTTCTTAAACATATGATACTGATACATGTTTGTCTTAAAAATATTGTGGGAATTCTGCCTACAACATGTGAAATAGAGGAAAAAGAGAAATCGTACCTTCGATGTTCCAACATTTTGTTACCGAAACGAACCATTTCGGTAATCAGCGTAATCGAGTGGATCACCAGTGAAGTTAACCTAGTCCAGATCTTTTAACTTTCCACTATATAACCAATGACAATTTACAAGTCATATGAAAGCAACAACATATATAGTTCAGCTTTGGAAAAATTTGGTTCAGACTACAGTAACATTGAAATGGCAAATCATGTCAATAAATAAACCATTGTTGATGGCACTGATTGAAATGCTGTTGACAAGTAGTTTATGAGTTGCATATTATTCTACCATTGGATCTATTCATTATCCTTGGGAATGCATTATATTACCAATTTATTCCAACAATGCGAGAATGCATTTCAGAAATCGAGCAGAATCACCACATTTAACGCAAAATGTCAGCATACAGTCAAGAAGGTCTATTGCATATTATCATGGGCTTTCAATTAGATGATATTATTGAGGAAATAGGTTTCAGCTAATCTGGAATTTGCGTTGCATGAATGCATAGCATTAAGTGAAGCCTAATATGGCAACAGGATTAATAATGATAGCCATATTGGGTTTAACTTATTGAACTAAAGAATAACATGTGGGATGCCATGCTTGGAACACCAACGCCTAACATCGATAATGTACGATTCAATAACAAACTTTGCTGATTGCATACCAAGCTTTTGTCTGATAAACACTATAAAGTGATAAAAGTTGTCTTCCCTATTTGCTGGGATCCATAAATTTGCTCTATAGCAGATCCATAATTTATATTATCACCCCATTTTTTTCAAAACTGACAGATAAATTTCAATTTTTTCATGCCATGTTCTGATCCAAATTTTACTAATTTTGACAATATTTAGGATCATTCATTTATAAGAATAACACGCCTCATAACCTGCTTAACATGTTACAAACTCAATAATTAATACAAAATGTTACCTTTTTGTACAGATTTGAGTTTTTCATACTCGGTTTGTAATCGTTTTTGTAGTCCCTCTGCCATGGCGATTAAATGTGAGGAGGAATAATCCTTACCGCCAAAATACTGAGATATTATTGCGTTATTATGTGAACATTTCGATATGCAAAATATATCTAAAAGAAAAAATAAAACATATATTTGATCAAAAATTCATTTTATTCATCTAAAATATAAAGTCTACTACTGACTTCGACGTCGCCAAAATTGATTAATGACCTTGACCTCGAAAACTTTCAAGTTTTGTAAGCTAGAAGTTTCACTTCCAACTTAGGACCTAACTGCTACATCAACAGGTAGGTGTCATAACTCGTGTACTCATGAACATTATTCGTAACGAGCTTGAGTTAGCTACAGTCAATTTACTTGGACCTCGTCCTTAGTTTAGACTAAGTTCTTCGCCAGCTAAAATGTCACTCGACTTTTTTGCAAAAAACCTTCCAAAAAGTAACAGTCGCATTAATTCACATTGTCGTACTTACAAAATGATCCACCGCCTAACTTATGCACCATCGAACTCGGTAATATTGTACACGTAACTGTTAATTACCGTAAATTCCCATAGAAAACTGGGTTTGCTTTTCAACATTTCAAGCGAAAATTCTCTACGGAGCTTTTGTTTTTCTGACGTAATTTCTTCTAAGAAATCGGTGCCGTGATAGGTTCAGTTCATCTTATTTCGCAAGGGGTGTCATCTATTTAGAATATTTATTTTCATCTTGTCCAGTCCTATATACAACCATGGGCTCTAAAGCCCATGATACAACCTGCCCTTATCCTTTTCGCTTGTAAAACCGCGTAGTAATGTTGAAATTATGGTATAGATTCTCTGAGAGTGGCGACATGTCTGCATCTCTACCATCTTGCGTTTGACACCCTTCGTTTTGGGCGAGTCCAAGTAAACCGCACATCCATGTGATTAGAAAATAGACATTTTTCAAGAAAATTCGAGCGGTGAGACAGATTACTCTGGTCAAACTGAGTTTTTGACGAAACTTATGAAAGAATCAATAAAAGGTAAGTGATATACATTAGGCAAATGCCAAAAATTAAACATGGCGCCAATTTGAAACTTCAGAATGCCTTCTGTGATTCAAAATCACAATAAAAGTCGAGTGACATTTTAGCTAGCGAAGAACTTAAAGACTAGTCTATATGTTCGTTTTTTATTTATCGCTTTCAATATCGGTGATGATGTCCGACCGTCAACTCAAATCCATTAGGCTTACAGCCTGAGCAATAAATAAATGAGTAGGCAGGGACGTAGCCAGCAAAGGGGGTGCAATTGATCTTTGGGGTTTGCATTGATGCGAGCGAAACCAATCCCCGGGGGGTTCACTGTTACAAAATTCTGCGGGAGTCCTCAGCTGAGCCCTCAGATATCAAAGGCCCGTAGTCAGAGTTTTCCAAGGGGGGTTCACTTTTCAAAAAAATTCTAGGGGGGGTTCACTTTGGTAAATTTGACAAAAATCACCCAAAAATAGTCGGAATGGTGAAAAACTGCATGATTTTGAAAGAAATTTTGGCCAGGGGGGGGGGGGTTCGCCCGAATCCCCCTGAACTCCCCCTGGCTACGGGCCTGTATCAATATGTTCCCATAGGAATCTGTTAAATTTCAATGTGTTCCCTAACCAACCATAATAAGGACAAAGGCCATACCAAATGTCCAATTATAAGACCAATGCCACACCAAATGTCCAAATACAGGACCAATGCCATACCAAATATCCAAATATAAGACCATGAGGTCTTGATTGAAAAAGATTTTGATCATGGAATATATGTTGACTCTCACTTGTAAGTTGTAAATCAAAAAGTGATTAATATTATTATGCTAACTCTGTTATCGCACATCAAAATAAAACAATTTTCTATCATTTTCTGAATGAAATAAAGTGTGAAATGCACGTTGATTCAATTTTAATCGACACATTGGCTTCTTTTTCAATTTTTATCCACCTGGTTTATTTTTCGTTTGAATGACGACCATTAGTGCTGATTAACCCTTGAAATTTGCCCAAATCACAGGTATTTATTCTTTCTAAATTCACAAAATTTAATCTCTGCCAATTTTCCAATTTTGCCCAATTCGCAATTAAATCACGCCAAGTTTAGTTGACTAACTGTATTTTATTTTAGAAAAATGTATGGGATCGATGCTAAAATTACTCCAATTACTTGATGGAGAAACGTTCTAAAGGTTCACTGCACTTCTTCTTCTATTACAGTACAGACTCCTCTTGAGGATATTTCGTACTATGTGTGCTTGCCTGTGGTGTATATACAATTGTAGTGTGAATGTGCATTAAAATTTCTAAAATCATTTTATTGTTTTCCCCTTAATAACTGATGATATGTCTGCCGGGTGCAAGGTCAATACCTTGACTCTATTCTCTATATTTCAGGAAATTTAACCTCTCTAATTCAATAGGTTTAAACTTGATGTCAAATTTGATGAATTCAAAAAAAATGGAAGAACCCATGTAAACCAATGGGAATTGCCTGGATTGTGATTATAAAAAGTGTGAAGTACATTTTACCTGTATTTTAGTTTGTGATTCTAATTTTATTTTTGATTCCAGTAAAAAACAATGAAAACAGGAAGATCATCAAAAAAATGAATCATTCAAAGAATTTGTAATCATGTATGGGAGTATAATCCAAATTTTATTAACGGGAGTCTTATTCTGTCTCACTGTATTCCCCATCAATGCAAACCACTTTGATCCACATGTGTACCCCAAGCACGGACCATTCTTTGAGGGATGGTATGTAAGAATCTCAGGGCTTAGGCAGAATAGATCTTTTGGAATTCTGTTCGGAAAAGTTTTACCAGATAGTCAAGAAAAGGCTAGGGATACCGCATTGGCCAGTGTTTTGATATATGATCCAAAGCACAGTGACAAGTTAGTGTCATATGATCTCTTTGCAAATGATACTGATGTGAATGTCACAGTGAAAGGTGGCAGATCAGTGACTCATGACCCTGACTTTGAAAGCCCTGCAGATTTCAGATGGGAAATTAAAAACGCATGTTACTTGGAAGTAAAGCCAAATCGATCAAGGATTCATTTTGCTATTGGACCAATCATTGTAGATGTAGCTTTGGGCAGTCCTGTGCCATGGGGTCGTAAAGGTGTTGGACCTGAAGGTTGGCTCGAACATTTCCCCCTACCCCTACATTGGTTCGTCTTCAGCCTTCGATCACCTGTCATATCATATACAATAGAGAACAAGGACACACACATGATTTATAAAGGAGAAAATACAGGAGTTGCCCACATGGAAAAGAACTGGGGAAATAGTTTCCCTAAAGCTTGGATATGGAGTGAAGGAGTTGATGTTAAGACAAACATCAGTTTCGCTCTTTCTGGTGGGCCTGTTAATTTCTATGATATCATCACCATACCTGGATATTTGATTGGCTATCGCAACCCTTTAAAAGGATTCGATCTTTCATTCAGACCCGTAGACAACTTGATTGAATTGATTCACAATGATGGATGCAATGGAGAAATAGCTGTAAAGGCAGTGGGAATTTACTATAGTGTTCACTTTTATATCTCAGCCAAAATTGGAACATTCAGTGAGTGTTTATATGGGCCAGAGACAAATGGATTTAGGAAAGCCTGCACCGAGAGCTATAATGCTAAGGCTAACATATCTGTGTATAGACTAGGGACTCTGGTAGATACACACACCATACACAATTCAGCCCTAGAATTTGGTGGTGATTTTGTTTGTAGGAAAAGATGCAAACAGGCCTTCACTTAAAAAAACTGATACTTTCCTTGTTGTTAAGCATCCTTCGATAGGATGGCTCAAAGATCCAGAATATCCACAAGTTCTGTAGCTTTCTGTTTGGAGTATGATTGTTCAGACTCATTGCCTCTGGTTTTGAGGACTTGGTCAAACTACTGTACTCCCAGTGGCTATTAAATTTCGCGAAATTCACTAAGTACACCTTCTACTATGTCATCTTGGTCAAGGACATGCTACACTGTAACCTCAATTACATGTACATCGTCATTTTTTGGTTTATTGATCTAATAAGCCACTGTTATAAACAGTTACTTAGTATCCCATTTATCGCCTAATAACACTTGACAAAATTTTTTGACAAAACAGGAAATGCAATGGGGTCCCAGGTAATTAAAAATTTCACAAATACCCGTGGATTTAATTGACAATTTCGCGAAGATTAATTCCGCGATTTTACCACAATCGCGAAAAGCACGAAACTGAATAGCACGCAAAAAATACAGGGAGTACAGTATCTGTTTATGGTTCATTTTTTCTCTTATATATTGACTCTATTGACCAAAGTGCCATAAATACCCATGTGCTTGTATTCATAGTAGAAGTTTGAAATTACATATTATGTGATAATAGTTTACATTTGTGTATGTATATGTTTTTGATAGAGGCATGTGAAGTATGTACATGAGGCATGTGAAGTATGTAAATGATATATTTTTCTTGAACAGTGCAAAAAGAGTAGCAATAAAAAATCAATTTTTATACTGACATTTTGTGCTTTAGTAATTTCATAGTTACATAAAAATGAGTACTAGGTAGTATAGTATATGTATAAAGAATAACTTAACTTAAATATATATCCAAAATATTATTTCAAGTTTTATAGAAAGTTCAAAACATTGCCTCATATTTCTTGTTCATATTTGATGCAACTTACATTTTTAATCCTTTTGTCAGTTTAACAAATGCTGAATCAGAATTTCATCTATTCTTCTGAGATTTAAAGAATAAATGTAACCAATGGGGATTTATTTATTTATTATTAAATTTATCAAAAACAATAACATTTTGAATAACATACTCCATAAATAATAGCAAATATTTGATGTGCTATAGAAGAGGAGCAGTTGTCATCTCCAGTGGGATGGCATCCCCAGCTTTACGCAGGTTAACTGGCCTACTTAGACCATGTAGCAGGTGTATGTCTGTCAGAGCTCTCCAAAACAAGGATAAAGGTGGCTTTAGAGAAAGTGGATACCTCTTATTGGTAAGCTATGCTTTTCATAGTATCTTAAATGTATATAATATACATTTGTATTATATATACAAGTCACTGGATTCTTTCCTGATTTTGAAAAGAATACATTTTTCTTCTAATGCCTCATTCCTGGTAGCCTGATCTCATTATTGATCAACTGCTAATGTTATTAGAATGCTTTCCTACAGGACGCGGGTTGCACATTAGTGTATCATCCTTGCATGCAATTCATGCCACATTGGTGTATCATCCTCTACATGTTACATTTTTCCCCATAGGTTCTACCTGCTGCTGCATTCGGTCTTGGCTGTTGGCAAGTAAAGAGAAGATATTGGAAGCTTGCACTCATCAGTGACTTGGAGGAGAGAACTCTAGCAGATCCTGTAGCTTTACCAGATGAGTGAGTAGTGTTTAATAAGCCATGAGAAGTCCATCAATATTATATTTGCACATAAAGAGATGGTGATACCATTCTTATTTCTCTCTTTAGATAGATTTTAGCACTTCTGTGTTATGCTGCTTTTTATTATATATATTTTAAATCATGGCATGGAAGTATTATAGCGATCTGCATCTACATTAGGGCTATAGTAGATCATATATAACTTGGGCAGATTGGACAAATAATTTGATGACATGATGCTTCCATTCTCTTTTAGCCTAGATGATCTGAAAGAGCTAGAGTACAGGAAGGTGTTGCTGAGGGGGGAGTTTGACCACAGCAAGGAAATCTACATGGTGCCTAGGTCCCTAATAGAGGAACAACCAAACAAGGGGTTCATGTCTGGGACAATGGCAGACACTGGCAAAACAGGAGTACATGTTGTCACTCCATTCAAGCTTTCCGACAGAGAGTAAGTTATACAGATTCCTCATGAATTGTTTCAACATAACCAATATGATTTGGAAAACATTTTTGTATTAGCTGACAGCTATTAATGTAATCCAATAAATATAGTATTACACAAAATACATGATTTACCTATTTTGCAAGGGCAGAAGAGATGGGTTATTTGTAAGAACAAACAAATTTTGAACCAAAAAATGCATTAGGAAAAGGTGACATTTGTCCCAATACCATGGGAAAATATTAAATATATCACATACATTGTACATGTAATAGAGTCATTTTATATTCCACAGTTTGACTATCTTAGTAAATCGTGGCTGGGTCTCAAGGGAGAGAAATGACCCAAAGAAGCGTGCTGAAGGCCAGCCAGAGGGTGTGGTGGACCTGATAGGGGTTGTCCGCATGAATGAAAAGGTAGAAGACTTACTTGTTACATAAATTTTGTAATTTATTATCTATTAAATAATGAATGTTTGTCAAATTCTGAAATTGTCAGAGGTAGGCAAAGCTACAAAGCTACAAAGGCCATTCAACAAAATTATATCTTTGAGCAAATTATAAATATGTATAAAACAAGTAGGGGTATCTTACAACTGGAATACAGTATGTGTTTTATTTGCTTAAAATACAGTGAAAACTAAATGTTTTTCTTACAATATTCAACTGAGTTCCCAACTTCCTAAACATTCAGGACTTATTTTTCAGAGACAACAATTTGCTCCAAAAAATCTTGATACAAAGAAAGGCCAGTGGTATCACAGAGACATCTATGGGATGGCTGCCACACTAGAAACAGACCCAATATTTGTGGATGCTGACAGAAGTAAGTGAACCATGAGCTAAGGTGCAAATCTTTTGGGTTCAAATATTTTGGATTGCAGATATTTTGAGTTGCAAGTTTTTGGGTTGCAAATATCTTGGCCTAAATAAGTTGTCAATAATGATACATCATGTATATTATTTAAAAAAAACTCTGATTGGGTATTTGTATTGTATTCCTGTTCACAGCTTTTAAAATGAATTATTGAAATGTTCCTTCAGGTTGTACAGTGAAAGGTGGTCCAATAGGAGGACAGACTAGAGTCACTTTAAGAAATGAACATTTATCTTACATATTTACATGGTAAGTTTATTATATCATTTCGTTTTACACTCAAATATAAAAAATATTATGCAATAGTGCCGAATTAACAGAATAGTTAAATGATAAAATTATAAAATCTCTGTTTTCTAAAGGAGTATTAAGAGTTTTATGACAAAGAAGCAGTGAGATAATTGTTATAACTGCCATTGTTACAAGTTTCAGTGTTTTGGCAGAATGACATCTGTAGCAATTGTTACACTTTTCAACTTTTCAATTGGTGACATTTTGTCAATTCAGTGTCTTGTTATTCCATAATTTTCGTTAAAATTGGTAAGGAACAAAATTCATTACACTATACATGACTACACATGACTATACATGACTACACGTGACTATACATGACTATACATGACTACACATGACTACACATGTACCTACATGTACATGTATATCTTTTCAGGTATAGTATACACTGAACTAATATCTTTGGAGTTCTACTTTACACTTTACTTTTATGTTTGCAGGTATACCTTAGCAGCATTGATGTTCTACATGTGGTACAAACACTACTGGAAACCCCCTCCTGCCTCAACTATAGCCACTTATATGAATAAGAAAAGATGACCTTGTGAAATAATAAAGACATGAAACTGGATACAATTACGTTATTTAAATATCAATTTGGGAATTGTCATCGATTATGTATTTTGTGCAACACAAAGGATTATGTTCATATTGTATTAAGTACAGGGGATTATGTTCATTAATAATGTATTAAGAACAGATGATTATGTTCATATTGTATTAAGTACAGATGATTATGTTCGTAATGTATTCAGTACAGAGGATTATCTTCATATTGTATGAAGGACAGAGGGTCGTGTCTATAATGTATTAGGTACAGAAGTTTATGTTCATATTGTATTAAGTACAGAGGATTATCTTCATAATGTATTCAGTACAGAGGATTATCCTCATATTGTATTATGTACAGAGGGTTGTGTACATAATGTATTAGGTACAGAAGTTTATGTTCATATTGTATTAAGTACAAAGGATTATGTTCATAATGTATTAAGTACAGAGGATTATCTTTATATTGTATTAAGTACAGAGGATTATGTCCATAATGTATTAAGTACAAAGGATTATCTTCATATTGTATTAAGTACAAAGGATTATGTTCATGCTGTATTCAGTACAGAGGATTATCTTCGTATTGTATTAGGTACATAGGATTATGTTCAGAATGTATTCAGTACAGAGGACTGTCTTCATATTGTATTAAGTACAGAGGATTATGTTCATTATGTATTCAGTACAGAGAATTATTTTCATAATGTATTAAGTACAAAGGATTATGTTCATAATGTATTCAGTACAGAGGATTATTTTCATAATGTATTAAGTACAGAGGATTAAGTTCATAATGTATTAGGTACAGAGATTAATGTTCATAATGTATTAAGTACAGAGCATTATGTTCATATCAAATCCAGCACAGACAATTATGTTCATGATGTTTTGGTACATAGGATTATGCCCATGATGCATCTGGTACAAAGAATTATGTTCATGATGTTTTGTGTCCATGATGTATCTGGTACAAAGGCTTATGTTAATATTTTAGCCAGTTCAGAGGATTGTGTTAATGATGTTTTGATACAAAGGATTATGTCCATGATGCATCTGGTACAAAGAATTATGTGAATATTTTATCCAGTTCAGAGGATTGTGTTAATGATGTTTTGATACAAAGGATTATGTCCATGATGTATCCAGTAAGAGGTCTGTATAGGCATGACATGAAATTATGAGAGCAATAAATATTTTAAAATTGTGACAAATTATTTGAAACTTACTGTCAACCCGTCTAGTCCACGGTATGAAATTTCGAGGACGTCTAATTAAGGAGTTGGTGGCACCATATCTGCATAATGATATTTGAGCTTATATTTAGATACCTACATGTGTCCCGCGTTTTATTTTTGTATAGCCGTGATAGATACGGCGGGCTTTTAGGCCGAATAATGCATGTCATTATCAGGGGTCAAAAAACGTGTAAAACGTTTTTTGTATTTTTTTCATAATTTAAAGTACAAACATTAAAAGAAAATCACATGAAAATATTTTTAATATATACATCAAGTTTCTTGGCTATAATTTTGCGGTATGTGTTCCTTGAAATACCTTATATATTCAAAATCAAGGTTTCAACATTTTATGTCGTTTTGGAGATATTGGTGAAGCAATCAATATATTGGCACCTTTATTACCTGTGAATAACATATGGTTATAATATGTCAGTTTTTTACTAAATTAGTTGTAATACATTTTGAGATATGGACAGCCGTATTCAGGGGTCAATTGCCAATAAAGGGAGACTCGTTGTTCTTCCTTGTGTAATACCGTCTGCGATTGAAAATTGTTGCATATGGTTGACCAGGAATTGGTTGCTTATATAAGGACCATATCTTCAACATTTGACTACATGGATCTTTGAGAAATGTCGGCAATAATGTAAAGATGAATCGATGTAATGCATCGCAGTGACAAATATAATTGTTGTTATATTATACTGTTTGTTACACATTAATAAAAAATCAGAATTCTGAAGTAACAAAACATGAACATGAACGCACAAGTGGAAATGGAAAAGGCACAGCAACAAATGGAATGTGTTCAAGAGTATACTAATATAAAACATGCAAAATGCCAACGCATATTCGTTACATACACCGAACGCCGAATATGTACTGTCAATGGACTTTATGTTGGAAACTATAACAATATGTCATACCATTCTTGGTGGTGACATAAGAAACACTAGCAATCCCAAAGTCAAACGTCTATCAACCCCTCCCGACCCACGAGCTAAGTATAAACATCATTCCCAGACCATTACACCAAGTAGCACCTTATTATACTCGAGTCATTACAACACAAATTGAATAAAAATACAAATTGTGAGCCAATACTCATAACAATACTAATAGTATATTAGATATACAATATTTAGAATTTGGTCTTAATGCTTTGAGATAGATATTATAATTCGTTTAACGTTTAAAAATGTCAGCATCCCACTGCAAACCTAAAGCCTTCAGTTTTAGCAATTTAATTGACAATGCCTAAAATAATCCCCACATCCTTCAGCATCTCGAGTACATAAACTTAAACGGTCGCAAAATCCAGAAACTATTTTACAAAAAGGAACACTGTTCATTAAACAAAACAGAATACCTCAAATAAAAATCAGTGACTATAGCATTTGGATTCACTCGCATAAACCAATCCTCTCATGAAAGCTCTTATATAGAACTAATAATTCGTTTATAAATCACAGGTAATATTGCCTAACATAATGCATTCGCAAAAAAGTAACATCTCACATGAAAAATCAAAAACATAATAGCCTCATGAATATACTCACAAACACGAATACCTCACATATTAATCGTAACTGATATAACAACTTCTTCAGTATAGTATATTCCTCGCTTATTATGTGGTACTGTTTAAAATGCACTCAAAAAACCTGATACTCCACATCACGCGGTACTAACTTCGACCGTTAATTTGAATTTTTGACCTACCAGGTGCTTGAAAATCAAGGATTGCGAGTCTCATACTGCACCGTTTTTCTTCAAACTTATACCATTAAAAGCAAAACAAAATTGCCTTTCTGTCGGTGCATTACTTGATTGTAAAGAGTCCCTCGTTCACGCAGCGTTTTGGTCCCCAGCTGTCGGAAGGCCTTCTTACAGCTGGGGACCAAAATGCCGCTGGAAGTAGGGTCTCTTATTAAGAGAATAATGTACCATCAGAAAGGGATTTTTGTTATGCTTTGAATGGAACAAGTTTGAAGAAAAACGGTGCAGAATGAGACTCATAATCCTTGATTTTCAAACATCCGGTAGGTCAAAAATTCAAATTAACGGTCGAAGTTAGGATCGTGTGCACATAAAAACTTGGATTAATCAAACGTTATAGGATGCGCCTCATATAAAAAAACAATATAGCATCACAGAGTGCATTATTTGAAAGGAATACCTTTTATAAAATTTCAAATATTATCACTACTACCCACCTAGTTACACAGACGTATCGTCAGTGTATCATGGCTGAACTACTTCCGGGATTTGAATTTGGTAAGATATTTTTATTTCTCGATTTACATCTACTTATAAGTCACGATGTGGATTATAATTTGGCTCGAAGTTATGGGAGATAATCTAGTTTGAGAATGTGTCGATGGTTTTAGGTTTGGTATGTTAACGAAGACGCATTTCACATATTTAGTCCCTCGCTTTTGTTACACTGACGACCGGCATCAATATTGCCAATATTACACTGATATTGGTCGTTCGTCAGTGTAACAAAAGCGAGGGACTAAATACCTGAATTGTGCCTTTGTTAACATATAAAACCTAAAACCATCGACACATTCTCAAACAAGACTATCTTCCTTAACTTCGAGGCAAATTATTATCCACAACGTGACTTATAAGTAGGTGTAAATCGGGAAATAAAAAAATCTTACCGAAACCTAGTCCCGGAAGTAGTTCCGCCATGATACACTGACGATACGTCTGTGTAACTAGGTGGGTAGCAGTGATTACACAGAATATAGAATGAAGTTAAAAGAAACTTGTACTCCCCTAAAATAAAGTGTATGGATAGTACTCACAATTAGCAACGACCCAGGGACAATGACTATACACTCCACATAAAACATTAACAATGATATTGAACTTCTTCATTACTTCTTCAGCATAGAATTTACTCAGAAATGAGTAATACATGTTATTCAAGTATAAATTAAATTACCTCCTTCATATGTGACATATAATTTCACCCAGAAACTAGTTTTTCTAGCAATACCCGATATAAAGACAAAAGAGATATAGCCTGGGAGTAGCCATTTTGTCCCAAATTCTATCCAAAATGTCATGAATATGTACGCACGAGTGCCAAATGCGAAAGACCAAAAATGACAAAACATAGCAGGAAAATGAAATGTCTAAGATCTCATTGCCAAATGGAAAGAAAATCCAACTATCTCAAATCAATATACAACGTGAAAGGAAAATGTATCTTAAAACACTCACAACAATTCGTAAAAGTGCAATTCGCATGGCTTTGGCGACATAGAGTTTGTGCACAAATGAATAATGCCTGATTTGATAAAAAGTCACAAATTATAAAATGAAGTATGGCTTCCTAAAACTCGAATGGAAAGATCGGAAACGAGAGATGTTGGATTGCTGAAAAAATTGCGAGAACCGGTCTTACAAAAAATTATTCGATGTCGTCTTTAAATATCGGAGGCTCGTCTGAAAGATTGGATGTGTGCAACATTATAAATTTCTCCCAATTCCAATCGGGACTTTGCACGCGATGGGTGAGTTGATATGATTGATAGGGTCACACCTTGGAACAACGATACATATCGTGAACACAGATGATAAAATATAGATAGTCAATGAAATAAAATATAAATGAGTACCTTTAATTTAGTATAATTCACAATCTCGCCCTGATGAATGAAATCGTCTCTAACGGTGTCACTCATCCATCACGAAGGTTGGTTTCTGGTTCTTATTAATGACAGTATGGCTCTCACTTATAAATTTACATTTAGAATAGAACGAACATTTGTCAAGTTATGATCGAAACAAAAACTAAATCTTGTCTTCGCAAGGGACAGCTCAAAAAACTAAATTACTATCTTGAATTTCACAAATCTTGCTCTACTGCATCAAATCGTCCTGAATATAGTCACTCGTCAACCACGAAAGTTGATTTCCGGTTTCTTAATAAATCATTCTAGCGTTCTCATTTATAAAACAATCGATAATTAAAACTGAAATATATTATAATGCATTCAATGTTTACTTTCTTACAACATTCCATGGTTATTTTATTGTGGGAGCACAGCATTGTGACACTATGATATTTGCGACGCATTTGACTGCGCCTTCTTTATTCCTCGATGCAAATCATCTAGTTTAAAAATGTAAACATTCCAATACTAAAATTAGATTAATTATTTAATTGATACATCCTTTATATTTTTATTTGATTACGTTTTGAATACCATTAACAATAATCCGTTGTTTGACCCTTGAAAACGCAAGAAATATTTCCGTGAATATATTGTTTCTATAAGTACAAAACTAATATGTTACTAATTATAGATTTTCTGAATATTTCGCATAATTTGGTCACATCTGCTCTGTCTTATTTTTTTCTAAATAATAAAACGTTGAAAAGTACCCTAGTGCAATGCACTAATTGAAAAATGACATTTACGTTAAAATAGTATTATATTTCTATGTAATCCTAATCCTTTAAATTATATATAAGTTTCGATTTACAATTTGAGTCTCATAAAATGCACTAAAATGCTCATGAAAAGTTTCACGTTTTTTGACCTCTTGTGATGACAGACATAATGCGACCCGAAAGCCTTAATATTTTTTACCAAATGGCATTTTAAAAGCATAAGGACATATGCCCCTCCCTAAATATCGGTTCAAATGTCGTTATGCATATATGGTGCCACGGGTTTGTAATATCTATGAGCTATACCATGGACTAGTCCCTGTTCATTCTACTTCCTATATTGAACTTGTTCAAATTAGATTTGCCTCATCAGAGAATGTGAAATATAACACTGCCAAATGAAACAAATGTTTTTGATGCATGGAAGCTGAACATGGAAAATGATTTTGACTGTAAATTTCACGATATACAAGCACTGTATAAAATAGAAGTTCTCCTATGGAGAGACAGCATTTCTAAGTTCATCCTCAAACAACCCCTGGTCCTTTAACACTTGGATGCATGGAAACACAGAATGCAGTAGTTTGTTGTATGAAATATAGATGGCAGTTCAAAAATCGGGGGGGGGGGGGCTAGGGTGAACCCCTGCCGTATAAATTCTTTTAAAATCATAAATCATGCAGTTTTTCACCATTTTGAGTACTTTAATTTCAAGCGACTTTGGGCCAAAATTGTCACAAAACCACCCTGGACTTTTTCTTAAAACTGGACTCTCCCACTGACAAAAGCTTGCTACGGGCCTGCCTTGTTATTCGAGGTCTGTTTGGTTTCTCAAACTGAATAGCAATACAAACAAACTGACTGAAGTTCTCCATTCGGGTTTCTCTGTAAGATTGAGTAAGTGCTTAAGTAAGAGGGATTACCATCCTAAGTTTGATCACTGGCGTCTAGCTGACCAATTTTGGACGCCGGAAACATGCATATTGCATAAAGTTTTTAGGAGTGGACCCTTGTATTACCAATATTTTACAAATGAATA
Organism: Owenia fusiformis; assembly: GCA_903813345.2. NCBI lineage: Eukaryota > Metazoa > Annelida > Polychaeta > Sabellida > Oweniidae > Owenia > Owenia fusiformis. The sequence continues at coordinate 3,908,832 of CAIIXF020000006.1, forward strand.
AACATTTGAAATCATCCAATAACGTTTCCAGAATATAATGTCTCTTATGAAACTCCTACTTTCCCATCTTAAGAAATCGATCCGATATTTTAGAAAAGCAAAAGTCTCAACTTAACTGCTCGTGTACGCTCTTAACATTAGTTTCTACGAAGTCGAATATATTGGTTTGCCGACACGATGATTCCCCTTCTCTTGTTCCGAGTCTTATACATGTATATATTTGTATGTTTAAAAATTTCAAGAATTTGTGACATATTGTTACAGCCACTGTTTGTATTGCGTTCGGTGTCGACGGTTGGTATCTGCTGAGACTAACATAAAATTTTATTAACATAACATTTTATGTTAGTCTCAGGTATCTGTAACATATTGTCACCTTTTAGTAACAATTTTCAGTGATCATGACATTTAGCATATCGCAATGTATTGTTTTGTTCTATGTTTCAAATGTTGCCCCTTGTACGCCTTCATCAAAAATATCAGGAACTTAGACCTATTATGGCATGCGGTTTGTAAAACAATGATGGATTGCTAGGCCTATTTATTCAGTTTTTCGAACACCATTCAGTGAATGTTCACAGTCCCAATTAATCATTGTCTTCGATGAATGTTTCAACAGTTCTCGATTAAATACACTTTTGCTCGTTTAAACATGTTATAAATTGGTTATTTTCTTGTTTTATATTCATTTGTGTCACAATGTTTTTCCTTCTAAACGACCCTAAAGGGTAGTATAAGCATATTATAATTTACACGTCCCTAGTCCTTATCTTACGCAAATGGCCCCCAAAGTTTCACAACTCTTGTCGCCTTAATCTTGTTAATGTGAAATTACAAATAGAATAGACTTAATGTACCAGTCCAGTTTTGTAAGACAATTTTAACACAGTTCTATTTGAAGATGGTTGAATACGGACGACTTAGAAAATACATTTCGTCCCCATATTCCCAGTTTCCTCTACAAGGAAATAAAGATTTACCCGAAAAGTATTCAATGACGCAAGACCATTCAAAATAAAAATAAAATTTCTGTTCCAGAGATGAAAATTAAAAAAGCATGAACCGTGATTGAAATGTAACGAAATATTGAATTAGCTAAATCGACATTTAATCCTTTCTATTAGTGTCCACTTAATATCAATTCTGAGGAAACGTCTGTCAGTTTGAATTGGGACTAAAACAAGCGAGGTAAATCAAAATGCGTGCTTGCTCAAAGTCTTAACCAAGATTACTGATTTGGACATTGTTTAATCGAATTTATGATAAGCGTCTGCGGAACAGAAATGGGTTTACAAAACTTAAAGCCATAATGATCAGTTGTTAGATATAACTTTTAAATCAAGAATGCCGATACAGAACTAAAGTACAATCGTATATATAATTGCAAATTAGACAGACATATCTAGAATTTATGGTGACTGATGGTCAGAGGAAAAAGTTAAATAATCTACGAGTACATGTAAGTTAGAGGATAATAAATATAACTTCAAAATGAATCCGTATGTTTCGCCAGGATTATACGACCCCGGAGTAATGCCCACTTATGATACATCGTTTGACCCCTGGGCCAGTCACTCAAGCTTCGGGGTAAAGCCTCAACGACCCCGACCCACCGTCGCATCTTGTAGGGGGTCGTCTGATGATTGGAGCATTGACCTTAAAGGTAAGCTATCCTTATTGAAAACAACAACTTATTAATGTTATTCAAAACATTTACAATTTGTCCTGCATCATCTCCAACGTCGGATGAAACAATTTTGAAATAAAACAGAAGCATGGTGCTACTCTTAAATGTTCTGAGATCTGTATAAGCAGCACGTTGTCTGGATACCCCTAACAACCTACCTGGCAACACTGGTTGCTGGGTAACTATGGTGATAAATGTCCGTGTCCAGGGTAGCAATGCCTAGCAACAAAGCGCAATCTCAAGATTGTAATTGAATCGGTAAGTAACCCGGTGATGCTCTTTCTGCTAAACTATGAGCCGCTCACTTTTACAAATGGAGACGTATTGTCATCTAGAAAACACGGAAGTACTTACCTTTTGAGGAACTTCTTTCAGTGGATGATCTGGAGGCAAGGGATGTTTTTACACCAAAGAAGGGAGAGAATTCCCCGAAGCAGTCACAAATTGCAGCTACACTAAAATGGTAGGTGCAAGACAATTATCATATATATTTTCATGGTTCCTTTTTTTAATGTTAAGTATATAAAAAATTAGGCCCAAGCCAAGGTGGAAAAGCAATACACAACACAGCAAGAAATAATCAGATTAAGAATCATCAACGGGAAGAATCAGACGAGGATATAACAAACCCCCAGTATCCCAAACAACATATGTACTCAATGTTGTACGCTGATTCGGATCTTTCGGGAGATGGCATGATATGGATTATCCACAAAGCAGAACATGGAACGTGGACTTTTTAATACCTCGACCCTATTGAAAATATTAAATGATTAAATGAATACTTTGTACTAGGTTGAACGAGAACTACGAGAGGGTGGACGGTGTCTGCCTCCCAAGATGCGTCTTGTATACGCATTACTTAGACTTCTGCAAAAAGAGGACCTTCTCCCCTGCAGGGGCGGCCACGTTCGGCAAGATCATCCGACAAAAGTTTCCAAAACTTACAACAAGACGACTTGGCACTCGAGGGCAGTCTAAATACCATTATTATGGCGTAGGAATAAAAGAAACCTCCATTTATTACCATTCAGTGTATGCAGGGAGGGGGCTGACAAGGTTAGTGAACTTTTTAGTGCGCCAAATCTGTCTGAGAATTGTTCAAAGAACATGTCTGTTCCACATGAAGCATTTTGATAATTGTATTAACACACAACAAATCCTCTTTATCGTTATTGCGACGCGATTACTACATTTACAGTACCTCTATACTTATCAGCCTTATTAGATAAAGACGTCATTGTTTATTTTAGATGTGTCACATGTTGATTTTGATTTAATATTTATCTTATTGCATTGCAACACAGACATGAACATTCAATTTCACAAATTATTAGACCCGATGATTTTCAGTAACATATACCATACCTTATTGTATGACAGTATTGTTACGGTTCACTAGTATATATATGGACAAAAGTATGGGATGACACGAGTATGGAATGCATTTTAAGTACGAGGTGTCCCCTCCTTCGTATCTTTGCAAAGATCTATTAAACACTAATTATTCATCTAAATAATACTATTCCATGATTTAGGGTGGGCAGTTTCCGAAAAATGATCAGAAATTTGGCACTTAGTAACCTAACCTTTTTATACAGAATTTAAATATCTTTCCGGTAATTTATCTCGTGTAAACTCAATACAGTGCACGAGAAGATGGGGTGGGGGAGGGCAGCGTGTGGCAAGACGCCATTTGGCATCATGTGTTTGTAGGCTATGTAGAATAGCAGAAACGCAATGTAATGGACATTTATGGTAAATCATCATTCATTTCTACTTTTCAGATTTTCTGGTGTAAAAGTTAAAACAGAGGTGAGTTACTTTTAATGTTCTGTCAAGTATTATCGAAAGGAGACGACATAGACTTACAGTTCTTCATAAATAAAAACTGTACTTTGGGCGAAATGTTACTGTTGTTCTTACTCTTGACATGTCACAGTATTGGCTTTTGCAAATACAACTGTTTCAAACAATGTTTGATCACTTGTGAAAAGCAATCGGCCTTTCCTTTGTCTTTAACTAATTGAATATACGAATACGACAGTGCACACATTGAGTACTCTTACTTCTCGTGGTTCCAAATACGCGAGGTTTAATCTGTAAAGTTAACGTGTATTTAGATTAAAATATCCTCTCAGACTTAATATTAAAATGACATGGAAGTGGAGTTTACAAAAACTAGATAATCATTCTTTTGTTGGGATATCCGCAAGTAACACCGGGGGAGGTTGAGTTCTTATGTTCAAAGTTCTATCCAACATAGTTGTCAATTGTCAACTCAGTGGAAGTGTTTTTTACCCCCAACAAAATCAAGAAAAAACAGCGTAGTGTAGCCGTGGTCCGCAACGCTCATCACGCAATATTTACAAACCTGTAGCAATTTCTGACAAGAGACCCTCAGTATCATTTGACAGAAATATATAATTGATTTCGACTTTTAATTTAACCACCACCTTCATTACAAATTGGTTTAATCTGATTGGCTTAAGGTTACACTACACACACGCTGATCTGTTAGCTGAAGAGATTTAACTCCACATGTCCACAAGCTATGACAATATTGAACGTAACATTCCTCTACAGTAGAATTGTTGCTATGCTTGGACAATGTTTTATATACTGTAGTCAGATCTACTATACTACAAATCTAGGTTGTCCAAATCGTTCACCTACCACAATCTGTCCGAAGCCCGAAGCGTCAGGCAAGAGAACCTTAAAAACTAATAACTTACCTCAAGGGCTTGACATGTATAAAAATCCTTTGCTCTAAATTGATATTAGAGATTTTCGGCCCCACTTTTTCAAAAAGCTAATCAAACCATCCGCATGTAATGTTTTCAATGTAGCACTATAAATATTTTGATAATCTGTTCATGGGTTTTAGGGTTCCAGTCGGAAATATTCTTTGAGCTCCAAGACGGGTACGCTTCTTCCTGATTTTCCTGAAATCAACAATCTCATCATCCCAGAATCTGTGGACAAAGGGAAGGTGAGGAAGAACATTTAAAAAACGTTTAAGTTATGACAATCATTACAGGCACTGTTTCCAAGCAAAAGTGGAATTAGCTAATTTTCAAAAAGATTGAATTTTGTTTGTGTCATCACGTATCTTGTTAACATAGCCCGCCATTTTGTTTAATTTGGTGTTGCAAAGGGCGGAAGGGTTTATTAGAAAGATCTATTTCACCATTAACATATTGAATTGCATATGCTCGTGAGCAACAGTATATTTTATTTTAAGGTGGAAACGTTTCTAATGATGTACCGTACTCATTGCCAACGTATACTCGACACAATCATCAGCGCCAACTTCGATGAGGTACCCGTATAATTCTGTATTATTCTTTATGACATGGATTTCGTTAAAATAAGATACTTGATTATTGTGGAAACTAGACCAGATTTGAGCATTCATGCTCAAGCGAGCGAGGGATCTGCATTTACCATTCGAGAAAACATCATAAACTACTCTAGCCATGTATTGTTATCTTTAAATTCACCTGAATACAATCATAGTCACTCTAAACTAGGTAAAATGAAAGGAATTCATGACAACGAGAAACGCAAACATACTGGCAGCTCCAGTGGAGAAACTGTATCCCTACCAATGTTTGACGCACAGTTAACGATTATTTGATTATCAACGTAAAAATAATCTATATCAAGGCACTGTCAAAAATATTTCACATATATGATTATTTTGCAGATCCAGAATTTCCTCCTACATTTCTGGCATGGTATGCCCGACCACTTGGTAGACATTCTGACAGCTGATATTGTGACAGATATCGCTGGCTTCTGTGACTCTGTGCTTTATAAGGTAAAGAATTTAAGCACAAGCCTCATTGAACTGATTTAATGCACTCATATCTTGTATCCTAACTTTTGGATTCGGGGTCCTGCTCTCATTCAAAGTCTGATACATGACATTCGTGCTTTGAATCGTCCACAATTCAGTGGATTTAGGCATAAATCTTTGGGTTTAATCGATAGAGTCGGTGATAAGAGAGAGGTGCAAATGTTTCTTCCTCCTAGTTCTTAGCACTCTCCGTGTCTTGAATTTACATAAGGGGAGGGCGCATTATTTTGTAGCTGAGACCATTTCATCATTTTCTATTTTGCTAAGGCCACAGAAAAGCGTGACATTTTTGGTAGGAATGCCTTTTCTTATTATGATAGTCCAATCTAGTTATCAGCAAACTTCCAGAACGCTTTAAACTTGTTCAACTTGGATGCAAGAAGATACTTAGTAGTGCAAAGGTCCGATTAGGTTTTGGTCATGCTCGGTAAATCTCTTGGCGGCCATTTTAAAGATAGTAGAGAGGTTAAGCTACACGTATAAATGCAAACCGTGAACCTGAACGCGGAAGTCCACGATCAAGTACACGTTTAAGAAAATTTTCTGTTAAGCTACACGTCTGAAACCATGCCAGTGGATGGGTTCGAATCTGGTCGCATCAAAACATTGTGTTTTTTATTTTTGCTTTATTTCATATTCAACCACAATTAAATGATCTCGGGCGCCCTCCATTATGATCTCCCCATGAACAAAATAAATTCATCTGATTTTTCAAAATAAATATACTGCTTTAATCATTACATTTATATGTACACTAGTATCTTGTTGACCTATATTCAGCACTGTATTGATGTATGGGCCACTTATTAGGGCCAATGTTCAATCATAAAGTGTACAGGGGTAGAAATGCCAAACTAGGAAGTCTTTGTGTGTCCGTCAAAATCCATTTGCATCCTACACATCCCTACATCTTATCCAAATATGTTATTAATTAATGAAACATAACAGTATAATCTTTAGATTTACAAAGTTGTATGGGATTTCATAAGTGTAAAAGTTGCTTTTGAAGCATTTTTCTATAGCCATTTTGTAGGAAAAAATGATGAAAAATGTATATTCTTTTAATTTGAAGTATGACCTGAATCGATTGCAAACTTTATATTTGCACATCTGATGTGATATACCATTTGTGTCATATTAATTGTGAAATTATTTAATTTGCAACCAATTCAGGTCATTCAGTCATTCAGATTCAGGCAAATCAAATGTCGTGATAAGGCAATCGTAGGCCCTGGTTGTCATTTCATTTCGTTTAGTATACCTATTGTACCAAGCCCCGGGTATCAAATTAGCCCTGCCTATTTATACTGTACGGAATGAACAATCGATCACATTTGAAGTTGTAATTTACTCATTAAAATGTATTATTATTTCCAATTAAGGATTAGGGTTTACCAATATAACAAGCAAGATTGTTTGTATCAAATATGGGCTCCTGGGCCATCCTAGAACATAGCTAAAATCAATCACGTAATGAGCGACGTGTAATCATTCATCTACATGTAAAAACCTGTAACTTTCACGCTTACCTGTAGAAAGTAGACTAATCTGACGTCATTTTCCTGCGCGCGCATAAAAGTACACGTTCATGCTTTGTTGAATATGCGTCTGTAAATTGCACGAATATGATAATCTCATGTATCACTCCACGATGGCCCACAGGAAATAAACAAATCTTACGTCATTTATCTGCGCGCGCATTGAAGTTCACGTTCAAGTTTTGTTAAATACGTGTAGCTTAACCTCTCTAGTGAAAAGTACGACATTCATCACTGTGCGTCCTGATAACAACTTTCCATGTACTTCCCAATCGATTTCTGATTCACTGACAGTAGTACTTTTAAAGTAAATGGAATAGATAATGTTACGTATAATTGCTGCGTGATGAATATTTCCTGTTGAATCCCAAGTTATAAATTATGTACAGGTCACCTATACCATAATAAACTAATACAGTATTGGGTAAAGAAGGGTTCTGATAAATCACTGAAGGTTAACCCAATAACAGCATAAGCATTTACCGGGGCATTCTCATCTTTGCCCGCCATCTTTCTGCTTGCGATTTGCAATAATTTCTAGAAATTAAACTTACAGAAGGACGCTGAGACCCGGGTGTAAAAGGGTAGGAGGTCCTATTAAATGATGGTCCTACTCTCCATTGATTTATATGGTGGCCTAAATAAAACTCTTTCCCTCATTATCTTATACACAATCGGGGCCAGTAAGGGCCGTTAAGAAAGGGGACCATATTCCCTGGGGTACCATCATTTCTTTCACACCGGGAATGCAACTTAGTAAAATATATAAAATGGCGTTCCTTATGAGATTCTGTCAATCAATAGTCCATCTCTTGCATTCTTACTAATGTGTACGTATGTGAAGATGTGGTTAGGTAATTGCGGGAAATGGTCCTATCATCGCATGGGTACTCAGGAAAACTTCTGACAATTTCAAATATGATAACTTCAACTGACTCTGAGGGTATAACACGAAAAAGTCGTGTTTGACATTTCTCAATATCTGAATGCTAGTGGTCGTCCTAATTATCGCACAGTTGTGTTTCGATTGTCATTTCATGGTACCTTGTACATAAGTAATTTCCATTGTTTAAAACGGTTACGTCATCCTAACGCTATTATCATTTTTCTATCAGTTTTACTAAAAATATCAACAAAATATACATTATTCACTTACTTTTATGTCTTTACTTAGAGGGGGTCAAACTTTGTCAGACGAATTTAATTTTTTGCGCAATTTGCATTCATGACAACAGCGGAAGTAAACAATTTTTAAGATTGAAGAGATATGTATAAATATATTGGGATAAATCATGAAGATTGGGAGAAATAGCATCCTTGCTGCAAGGATATTTTACTGAATTTAAGCATAAATGAAGTCCTTTGAAGAAGGATGAGAAATGGTGTTAAGCTGGTGTTAGTAAAACTGGTTGATGTACATTTTAGGAATAGGACAATCGTGCGATAAGTCCATCTTTCGCGTGCAATAATTAGGATCATTTCCAAGACCGCGATCTCTCTTGGTGTTGTCGGAGTGAGGTGATAATGGCCCGTACATCATGAATGTTATACGGATGCCTATATCTTCGGTGCTTATATATCTTGTATTGTCTGTCTTTCCAGGTCCTGATTGATGTTCTAATTCCGTCCACGATCCAAGATCTACCAGACAGCCTGGGTATTGAAATAAAGATGTTTGTAAAACGCCTTCCAACTTGGCTTAGATGTGCCTTAGAGAACACACCAGAGACACTCAGGAATAAGAAATTAGAAGGTATAGTTGAACAAATGTATACATGACAATGGCATAGAAGTTGAAACTTTTTTTTATAAACATTTATTTTGATTTATTTTGGATCAGAACCTGTACTATCTCTTGGCGCATTCGATAAAGATGGATTCTTGTAAATCAGAATAACTCATTACGTACGAAAAAATAGAGACATATTAATCTAATGAGTCGTTTTTTGATTATATACATTTATGAACAGTCAAATATGAAGAGTTTCACCATGGGCTCTCTGATAGAGCCCATGGTTTCACTAACCTTTTATATGTATACAATAATACGATAATGGTCAAATCAGTGTCAACTGTTAACGAAGTGTTAGTCAAAAAAATAATCCGAATTTTTTGGGACATAATATCTTTAAACAAGTTAGTCATTTTGTAGATTTGAACCTGTGTTCACACCATTACTCGGACAGCAACTCCATCTATTGTTAACGTTAATGTTTATTTGCAGTTGCCAATCACTTCACCCAAAGTGTTAAACGACAAGTCTCATTTGTCCATCTTGCTCAGACAACAAGGAACGTTTTACTAAACAATGACACCATAAACCAGATGGTTGAGGACATTGATAAAATAGACCTCGCTAAAATTGGATCCCAAGTCAGTTTTGTTGATCCAGAATTCTTCCAGAACAATTGGAAACACATTGAAAATTGTAAGTGTATACTTGGAATTGTATTATCTCTGTTAGTGATTGCTTATCTTCTGCTGTCATTTTATAGTAAGTGCATTCTGATACTCATAGCATCTTTCTATGTTGCATCGCAGATCAGATGGAGAGGGTGTGGCTTACCAATGATTTAGTAAGTGGACCAGCCTCTCCTCCTGATTCCAAAACAAACGATCGATTTGTGATTTTAATTTGATGGACTTTTAAACATGAACGTTTGATACGAATTACTTACCTGTCATAGTTGAGTGTTCGTTAGTTTTGATAGTCCTTGTCTCATAATAAACGGTCGTATTTTCATTTAGATTACGATGACTTTAAGGAGTTATTGAGGAAACAGTCTTCAATTGAAGGATTCACTGAATGGATGGATACCATCGTAGATAGATTTGTCTTGCAAGTGAGTATTCAAAATATAGAAGGATGAATTCCTCATGTAGTTCTGCAAACCTGCTTCCATCCATTTGAAAATATTTTTTTAACAAATTCAACAAATGACCTTGGATGGTTTGTTGGTTATACAATGCAGTGCAGTTATATAGAGTACTGTGTTTGGATTGGTTGGAATCGGACACACCTTGACTTGCTATATGTGGGTTTTTAATAGTGACTGAAAAGGATTCACAATAAATCGACAAATGATAAATACATACATCAAGCCATATATATTGGTTCCGTTTGAGGTATATCAGGTAATTTTAGGTGATTTTCAATTATAGGTATGCCAGGAAAAATCGTTATCATTCGAGACACTTGCGTCCACGTTTCTATTGAGATGGTCAATATTCGGTTCGTTGGTTGTTCGAGATCTGACCCTCCATAGTGCCCCAAGCTTCGGTAAGTCATTTCTAAGATATAATGTGTACAGACAGGTTCAAAACAGTTAAATGGCTCCTTTTGTTCAAAACGTCTATTCATTCCAAGAGCATATTATTGACCCATAAAAGTTGACTTTGACTTCAGGCCACCAGGGGTCACAGCAGCCATAATGCGACTCAAAATGCCAACTACTAAATGTATGTAGAACTTTGACCTTAGAATGACCTTGATCCATAAATGTTGACCTTGACCTCATGTCACCTAATCATGGGTCGCAAACGGTCACAGCAGCCAGCTCAAGGGACCGTAAAACGGCAAATACTTAGATATTGACCATCTTGTTATTATTCGTGACTACTCTCAAGTCTTTGAAGTTAGTTTATGTGATTGACTGAAAGCATACACAATAATTCAATGGTTCACAATGGTGCACTTCATATATTTTATGAAATTAATTTCTATTTGAAGCGTTTGAAAATTAAACCGTCATACACAGATAAACCATGAATAATTAAATCTGATGATGACACGATACCAATGGTTAGCACCCTTTGTAATCGTTCGACTTAACTTCTAAAAGAGACTAGACTCTACGTGCAGGGTACTTCAACAACAGTGTGTGACAGTTTGTGTCTTGATTGCCTCTCAAAACTCAACATTTCTACGCATTGATGTAATTCCTGGGTACCAATGCTACTCGTAAATATAAAAACTGTCTAGTTTGATCCAATTGTCTTATATAAAGCCAATGTTATCAACGGATCGACGTCAATGTGCTTCATTTGTAATGGGGGTGGCGGAGGGGAGGGGGAGTGTCAGCGTGGTAGTCTTACCCTACTATCACACCAAACTAGTTCTCACTACGTTCTCAAAAACGGGCTTCAACTGTGTACGAACGGACTGGACCTACTAAGAACCGTTTGGGATCTATTAACAAACTTCATCGAACGTACTCGAACGGGTAGGTCCTCTAGAACTTAGACAATGCTCAAAATGTTCTCGTGGTAGTCACGTTCTACAATTAGAACGAGTGACAACGTACTAACGACGAGCTGGACGTACTACGAACGGAACCGTCGTACTTCAACCCTACTAGGGACGTTTCAACAACGAGTTGAATTGTCTGAGGACGTGTTGAGAACGAGGTAGAACTAATTGCATACGGGTTTAAACTGATTGAGAACGTATTTAACACTGCTTATGAACGAGTTAGCAAAAATATAGCTATCACACCAAACAAGTTGCCACTGCGTTCTTCAAAACTGTGTGCGAACGGAATGAACGTAGCTGCAACTTTCTAAGGTCTATTTACGAACTTTATGATCGTTCCCAGACGGGAATGTGATTTTATAATTTTGAATCGATTCAAAATTCGATGGCGACCATAACGTTCTGTAATCAGGTCATGTTGACCTTCTAGACTAAGGGACGCGTTCTACTACGTTGCACACCGACGTGGTGCGACCTGAACGAACTGCGAACGAGAAAGACGTATTGAAGACTGTTTAAGAACGAAGAAGCTAATTATTTCAGACATATTTCCCGACCACAGCCAGATTGAGCCCGTTTTACGACGTTTTCGTAGGACTGGCAAGAACGGGTAAGAACTAGTTTGGTGTGATAGGGGGGGTTACATAATTAAAATATCTAAATTGTCTATTTTGGAGTTTCCAAACTTAGATATCATGAGATGACTTCAAACAATTCCAAATGTTTAATTAATATAGAATGTCTATTCGGCCAATGCTGGGCTTGTGGTCGGACTCAACTCGCCGAATGGTTCAACCCAAATCGTTTCCAACGTTAAGTATGGCTATAGCTACATTACAATGATGGGCACTGCACTCATCTGGATGAAACATTTTCTTTTGCTGAAATCACAGTATTTGATTTCCTGCATGGCTTCACGAGGCATCGCCTGCAGTATTTTCTATAATTTTTGTTAAATATGACATAAATGATTGGGTTGAGTAGCGGATTGAGCAGGACAAGCGACAGGGAAATAGTATGCCACAGTGAGTTGACAGTCTTTGCCTTGTTAGCTGTATCTATTAACAACCGCACCTGCAATCGGAAAATACAAAAAGTAGTGTTCTATGATCAGAAGAATCATATTTTCCAATAGTTTCATTTTCTTCTTTGAAAGATAGCTTCAATTACTTGTGGGCTCGACGGCCTCTATTATATCCGAGAGCAGCTTCTGTTGGATAAAGAGGGACACATTCAAGCCTATATTCTATTCATTGGAATCATTTCGAATGCTTTAATTAAAGGATACAATACAATACAACAATTAGGTTAAGTCTATGATAAACCCATATACTTCCTGGATATATGTCTTGCTTACCGAAAATGGTCCGTAGCATACCGTGTATCCAGCCGCAAGAACTATGGTAACTCTAGCGAACGTATTGTTTGGCTCTTTATTGGCGTTCGCATGTGTTATACCATCTTTTACATTGCGCGCATGGATCTTCTTTCTCTGTTGCATCTAAAAAAGCGAAGGCAAGTCGATAAGAGTGAAAACGCATTTTTTAACTTTTTAAAAAATTTTGTCAAGTTCGTGAGCATGAAAATTTCATTATATATGAAACTGTACATTCTGGTACTCATCACATTTTTCTGTTTTACGATCAGCTTAACATACTCTTATTATCTTTCTTGATTTGATGGCACGTGTTATGATCAGTACATTTGTCGTCGTCAATTATTCATCATGGACAGCAAATGCTATTGTAAACTTATCAGACACAAAGGTAAAACCATCGTGAGATATCACAGCCTTCTCTCAGTTTCCTTTCTAGAATTCTTGTGCATTGCAGAGATGGTCTGATTATCAGAATGAGGTAAAACATTTTATGATCCTACATTAGTTGAGATCTCAAATGCTGTGACGTGTCGCAAAAAGGTCGCGCATGCATTGTTACACATTTTCGCTTTTTAACACCACAGAATGTGACGTTTTTTGAGAAAAATGTACATATATGGAAATCCTTTCGTCCTCCACATTTGCCTCTATATCTCAAAATATTTAAGGCGAATAACTCTGATATCGTATATGTATTAACAATGGGATAGGAGCATCATAAAACACGAATCAATTGATATTTTAGGTGAAATAAATATACGTGTTGCTTTGCTTGAAAATAATCAAGCAAGCAAAATAATCATGTATGATTTATTAAAAATTGATCTCGTGTTTTTTGTTTAATGTACACCTGAAAAGTTGAAGGTAACAAAAAATGAGCAAAAAAGGTCGCTGTCAACAGATTCTATTTTTCAAACTCTATGACGTCACAATATGGGACGCTTATTGAAATTCATCCTTTGAAATAACACTTCCATCTACCTTTATCAAAACGAAAAATAAGTATAATAGTCATATACTGTTTGAGTTATGAGCGTTTAAAGACGGAAAATAATTCAAAATGTAACGTGTCAACAGGGGATATTTGCCAGATGTTTTGGTAAAAAACTCTTTTTTAAAAAATAACGCGCAAGAATCGTGAACGGAGTGTAGTTGATCTAAAAACTTCATCAAAACAGCTTTAAAATGATATATAACTTTAATTAGAATATTATCTTATAATCCGGGGAATCAAAGTTACATTCACGCGATACCCTTAAAAAACAAATGCGCCACCTTTTTGCGACACGTCTATATTTCGGTAATACTCATATTTAAACGAAAAAGCAGGTTAATCCGGTAGCCGATGGGCGTTAGTTGCATTCGCGAATGCAAGGTAAGTCCCCGACTTAGTCGTAATATCGATGAATAGAGAGGCCTTTGTCCCAGAAGCAATTAGCAGCTCTTTATATTATTAACGCCTAATGGATCGGAGAATCTTGTTAAGAGTTACATCAATAGTATAGCAGATTGTGTCAAAGGACACCATTCATTCAGTCAGCACCATTAGTGAAATGTTCAAGATTCATCTGCGATTTTAGGAAAATGGAATCGAATTCTTTAGCATTTGATATAGGTTATCTTTTATAATTGTAAGTAAATCAGAGTGTCCTATTTCTGATTTCAATAAAAAGGAACATATGATTAGAACCCTTTACTGTATATAATAAATGACCGTGCGATTTTTATAGTAAAATACTAATACAATAGGGTGGGCCAAAAAAACGCCACTTTTTTTTCAAGACACTATAACTTTTTTATTTTCCAACCTACATACACCAAATTTTGCAGTTATATAGTGTCAAGGGTTCTTAGTAATAATATAATGTACCAAATCCTTCAACTTGGATTATATTTGATCTAAAAGAGGAGTTCAATTGATACGCCATCCTATTTGATGATAGATCTTAGTTTAAGTCGCCTTGCTGATATAGCAGTATCAATGAAATGTTAGCTACATTTCTTTCAACATGTCTTAATTGCCAGCTTTAGTTGAGCAATTTTTTAGATTGGGTGCCTTCAAACCATCTCCTGGAGACCTCCCGGTACCCTATACTCACTGGGGTTTGCATCGGGGCTATTAACTTGGCGGTCATCAGGCCGTATCAGTTCAGGATTATTTTGCAAATTATGCTTATTTCTCATGGCACACCACATGTTTAAGTGAGACTCTGGTGACATATTTTATTCAAGTAAAAGTGTATAATTCATGATCCGTGGCTAGATAACAACCTCAAGTTTCATTTGGTATGCAAATTATGATTTTGTATCCAAATTAAAAAAGTTAAAGCATTTTGAAAAAAAGTGGCGTTTTTTTGGCCCACCCTGTACATGCTGATTCCTTTTGAATATGATTACCATCCATTTTCCTCGTGACTGTAAAATCGATTGTAACTTAATGCTTCGTGCTGTTAAATGATAAAATGGCAAGAATGAGTGGCTGTATTATCACGTTTTCATTCATTTTAACTGAATTGGGATATTTTCGTAAATAATTGATGTGTTGATAAAAAATAAAACCTTACAACTATGACTTCAATTACGAAAAAATTAAACACACTTCGCTTGTCAGTATCAAGTGAACGACATCTATGTTCTTTTTAACAATGGCAGAGAACGGGAAGCCAGAAAGGGGAGTGTCGATATCCGGCTTTGAATCGATCATAATAGGCTATAACAAGTGTGGACATCACGATCCAACACATTCTTCTCTCGCTTTAGGCAATATGAGGTGAATTGCATGTTACGAGAACATTCCTTTCATCTCCCATAACGTTATTGTACAAATCAGTAACATAACGCGTCTGTTAATCAGAATATTTAAAAAAATATCAGTCTTACTGAATTTTTATTAAATCATATTCCTATAATTTTTCGGTTCAATTCTTTCATTCAGAGAGGGGGAAGGGTGTGGTTCTCTTTGTTATCTTACTCACCTTTATTATGAGAACAGTGTTACAGTATATGACAAAGACCACTGTTAGCAGCCCAACCGACCCTATCATTGCAACTGTTACTGCATGGACATCGGTGAACCTTCCCGGAGCAAACTCATACGAACATATCTTATTCTCATCGTAGTATCTATACGGAGCGGCGGCTCCGAACAATGGCAACGACAGCTGAGCAAGCGTCAGTGCCCATGTGAATCCTAGAATCCCCGCCACTTTGCTGATTGTAAATTTCTGTTGGTAAGTGATTGGGTATTTCACTGAGATGTACCTACAAAACGTCATAATCGTCACTATCCACGCTGACCATATCGTTGATGTTGTGCTCATCCAGCCCATGAGCATGCAACCATAGTACCCTCCAACTGGCCCACACTGGATGCTCGACACCAGCCACATCGAAAATAACATCAACGTACTCACGAAGTCATTCCACGCTAACGTCTTCACCAAGAAATGGTTCACACTCTGCTTCTTCCCCGGCATTTTATGAAGAATCGCCAAGGCTGTTAGGTCCATTATTAATGTCACCACAATGATAAATATAACTTCCTGTTCTGTAATATCAACCATACATTTATGTGTGGCATTCGTTGTTCCATTTGCCATATTGACAGACTACTGTGCCTGCTCTTTCCAGGATCTCTACAGCTAATGTGCCGTATAATTAAGTACGAAAGTCGTTTGTTCAGATTCTCGAAATAATCCCCCGATGAGGAGTGAGCAATTGTTAGTTAATCTCTGCTTTATTCTGTTCAACCAGCATCCGCATTTAACTTCTTCGCTTCGTTTCCCATTAATGCCATTTGGCTTCAATCATTTTAAGTGACGAAACGAAAAAGAAAGATAGAAAAATCATAAATGCCTGAAGTATGCCTCTCTCTTGTCCACGCTTTACAAAATTATTCCTAAAAGTACTATGGTACTTCTTTTCACCCATAGTCTATAAGTATTAATGGTAGGCCTGATCATCATATTTAACAACGTATCTATGTGTTCTTTGTTTGTTCGTGCAAGCTGTATTGATATTTGATTGCTCGATGACATTTAGCGATGGACTATTTTATTTATATATATTCATGAAGATTGCATGTGATATCCTTTCGTCATCTATCTTCTAGTATTTTGAATTTTTAGGGAATAACAACTTAATAAAATTTTACAATGAAATTAAGTCTTAATGAATGCTAATTTTAGCATTCGTTTATTCAAAGATTTCAATTCATTATTTTTCTCCTGATAATACGTTATTCTATCATTCTTCACTGTAAGTTAAGGGAAGCATTTGCATCAGCTAGTAGCTTTACCTTAATTAGGCACATCGCTGATTTTAAGAGGATTCAGAATCCGAATTATCAATGTTTCCCTTACAATTGCGATACCTGATCAAGCTAGTAAGCTCTCCATATTAGAAATATAATTATTCGTTTATGAACGGAAAAAGACACCGAGCCTTTTAAGATAAACAACAAAATAAAACTAATACTTTTTCTCTTTCATCAGTTCAGGTAGATTTATTAATAAAATTCTTTTTTTGCAAAATTACATACACAAACAAATGCAATGATAAATAAATACAATATAAAATAACCTAGGATCACGGAGTGTCATCAAAAGATTTGTCCACCGTTGGGAGCATGCTATTTTTCATAGAACACAATAAGAAAACTTCACAAATTATTTTTAAGTTATATACAGTATTTAGTTTTTCCAAACTACATTTTGGAGGAGAGAAAATGTCAAACCCCCTTTCCAAATTGACACGTTCAACAGCTTTATTTTTACTCCTAGCGTCCCCAACGGTGGACAAATCTTTCGATAATGCCCCATGAAGATAAATACATCCTTCATATCAATTGCCAACTCTTTTTCACAGATGACGTTAGTTACACCGTTTCACTATTTGTGTTCGTGGTAACATTCGTCATTGGTGTTACGTCATTTTTCTTTAAACAACAACTGCATAACTTTGAGACGAGGTATTGTCTATATTGTTTATTGAAAAAAATATAAACGATTGGATTTACAAGCGGGTTGATGAAAACTAAAGCCGTTGAGATCGTGTCTTCAATCCCGGAGACGGTTTTCTCATTTATTATCGAATCAATCACCAATCGGACCTAGAAAGAAATTAAGGAAGTCATGTTGGAAACTGTAATTATCCTGTACACTCTGAGTTAAAACAAAATTAAAGTGAATTATGGACATTTACAACAATTCTCAATCTTCTGTTATAATCAAGCCTTAGAATCGTAAATAATTACACAAAGGAAGCTTCACTTTGCAATATAGCCTCGATTTGGATCGCTAATTGTTCAGGAAATTATGTGTTGTGAATTTGGTCAAGGATATTTAAGAGGGCAATGATCGATGTTACTTTAGTACACGCAACTTACTAAAAATGGTCCATAACATATTGTGTAAGCTCCTGCTACTGCTGCAGTTGTTCGAGAGACAGACGCAGTTTCATTTCTTTGAGAGCCCTGCGTTGCAGTTGTTGCTGGTTTATTATTCCGTTTACGCTGGTTGACCTGTAAATGAATGGCAAACTCGGAAATGAGATTTACTTACATGTACTACTACGTTCTAGACTATCAACCAATGCTTTTTCTTACATGAGTTGTTGTATTCAAGAAGTACTTACTTGATATACTATGCTGATATTGCAGTATATGACTATAATGATAGTTCCAATGCCATATGCTCCTAGAAATCCAACCGTAACTCTATGAAACATTCCATAGTTTCCCGCAGAGAAGTCGTAAGAACAGATCTTATTTCCTGCATAAAACCGAAATGGACCTGCAATTCCATATAACGGTAGGGACATTTCGAATAATATCCACACAAAGCTTCCACAGAGGCTTATCAAAATTTTCTTCTTCGTGACAGAGTGTCTGTAAAATATTGGTTTTGACACGGACATGTACCTACAAAGATTCATAGTTGTCACTACTGCAGCTGACCATATCACCAGTGTGCTTGTGATCCAGCCAGTAATGGTGCATCCGAGTTGACCTCCAAATACCCTACAATTACTGACATTGGCGACCCACTGTGCAAGTATAAATACAGTTGTGACCAGATCGCTTACAGCTAGAATCTTCACCATCATCTGGTTTATGGTACTCTCTTTAGTAGGCATATTGAATAATCCTAGAACTGACACTATATTTGCCATAAGTGTAATGATCAAAATGATCGGTAGTTCTTGCTCACGGAGGTCAAATTTGCAATCGATCGTATAAATTTGACCTCTCCTTATTTCGGCAATTGTCATATTGGATTCATCCATGTTTAAGTATAAACTTTACCTGCTGACCATTCGCTCCTTGCGTAGTTTGATAATTATACGTTATCAAGAGCTATTTAAGACTGCTTTGGAAAGGATAATTGTCCTCATTGATCATGGTACCATTGTTGTTTCTGTTAAAAAATAATGCATTTAGCCTAATGGTCCTTTGTCTAAATACACAATAAGTGGTATGCCCTTTTGTCAAGTGAATCACAATATCATTTGATCAATTTGAGAGCCATTATCTTAAATGATCTGCTAAAAGAATTCCCTTTATTCCAATAATATAGACATTTTCTCCAATTACAATTCTGCTCAAGACAAACAACATTTAGAACGAGGATCCACCCCATATGAATATGTATTATTAATTGCCAACTTTTACTAAAAAAGAATATGTCTCAAATCTCAAGATATAGATAATTTGCATTAAATTTGAAATTATATTAAATTTTCAGCAAGATGTTCTGATTTTAAAGATGTTTGAATATAGAATGTCAAATGTAAAATGTAAGTAAGGCTCTCTATATCACGAGGACAAATACATAGTAGAAGGACTATGGAAGGAAGGCAGGTATGGTGCAGTGAAAAAAACAACTAAATCGTGCATGGTGTTGACCCCCAAATACCCTACAATTACTGACATTGGCGACCCATTGTGCTAGTATTGATACAGTCGTGACCAAATCATTTACAGCTAGAATCTTCACCATCATCTGGTTGATGGTTCTCTCTTTAGTAGGCATGTTGAATAATCCTAGAACTGACACTATATTTGCCATAAGTGTAATGATCAAAATGATCGGTAGTTCCTGTTTCCGGAGGTCAAATTTGCAATCTATCGTATAGATCTGACTTCTCCTTATTTCGGCAATAGTCATATTGGATTCATCCATGTTTTAACACAACTACTATCTTCGTACTGTTGCTTTTAGTAAAAGAACTCTGTTTTTGTCATAAGAAATAAGATATTTTGATCACTTTTTCTAATATCACGTAATGTTCACGTTTCATAAGATGTAAGATGGCATGATATTTTGTTTATTTCAGTAATCAAACTACATTAGGAACAAATAAATCGATCTGATCATACCATTTCTTTGTTTGAAACACCCGTTAGTGGAGTGCACCTCTTGCAATTAATTTGAATCGAATCCCATTACACATCAACGTTCACCCTTTCATCGACCATACCTATACATTAATGTCCATGTGGCTCTGATTTCAAAGTGCACATCAAATGATCAACCTAGGTCATACATCAACGTTTATTGTTTCTTTGTAATGTGACTTGTCAATTACATTATGAAAGCAATGGGATAATTCATGTGTCGGTAGTGATAAAGGAGGAGAGGTCTATATTGTTTTGATACTCACCTTATTACAGCGGACAAACTACAGTATCTCTGATCGTAATTATCATGACCTCCTAAATGGACAATTAAGCTTTAATATAATTGAATTGTGACTAGATTATTTTGAATCTATGACGTACGTATTATGACATTTACATTCACGAGTAAATCATCAATAAAATTGTAAATAGGCAATTCATATAATTAATTATAGCTCAAATTAAAGCCATATTTTCTGTCTAAGACTTTTACACATGTTTCCCAAAACCGATATAAAAATCCTAGTTTTTGTTTCAATGTTTGTAAAGTGAATGTTAACTTGCCAGTTTTTGTATTTTGCAGGGTCATTTCATCTGTAAAGTGTATGTTAACTTGCCAATTTTGACTTCTACAGGGTCATTTCATCTGCAAAGTGTATGTTAACTTGCCAATTTTATCTTTTCCAGGGTCATTTTATCTGTAAAGTGTATGTTAACTTGCCACTTTTGTCTTCTACAGGGTCATTTCATCTGCAAAGTGTATGTTAACTTGCCAATTTTGTCTTCTACAGGGTCATTTCATCTGCAAAGTGTATGTTAACTTGCCAATTTTATCTTTTCCAGGGTCATTTTATCTGTAAAGTGTATGTTAACTTGCCGCTTATGTCTTCTACAGGGCCATTTCATCTGCAAAGTGTATGTTAACTTGCCAATTTTATCTTTTCCAGGGTCATTTTATCTGTAAAGTGTATGTTAACTTGCCACTTTTGTCTTCTACAGGGCCATTTCATCTGCAAAGTGTATGTTAACTTGCCAATTTTATCTTTTCCAGGGTCATTTTATCTGTAAAGTGTATGTTAACTTGCCACTTTTGTCTTCTACAGGGCCATTTCATCTGCAAAGTGTATGTTAACTTGCCAATTTTATCTTTTCCAGGGTCATTTTATCTGTAAAGTGTATGTTAACTTGCCACTTTTGTCTTCTACAGGGCCATTTCATCTGCAAAGTGTATGTTAACTTGCCAATTTTATCTTTTCCAGGGTCATTTTATCTGTAAAGTGTATGTTAACTTGCCACTTTTGTCTTCTACAGGGCCATTTCATCTGCAAAGTGTATGTTAACTTGCCAATTTTATCTTTTCCAGGGTCATTTTATCTGTAAAGTGTATGTTAACTTGCCAGTTCTGTCTTCTCCAGGGCCATTTCACCTGCTGCATATGATGCTTGATGAGTATGTATTCCTCGTGATGGAAACCCAACAAAGTTTACAAAGAGAACGAGATTTCAAATCAAGTATTCAAAAATTTATGAAAAATACAGGTATTTATATTTTATCAAATGCGATATTCTTTTCAATAGCCAAATGCCTAGTAGAGTTCATTTTGTATAATTTGAAAGCAATCCAGGCACCTGAAAGACAATGTACTAAAATCTTAACATCACCATAATTTAATTGTCATTAACAAATTAGATTCGCCAATCCGTTGATGCAATGTTTGATGCAATCAATCAGATTAAATGTCACAAAGGCTGAGAAAACGACCACCGCTTACAATCATACATCTATGTGTATCAATGCAAATATTTTGGCTACGTGGAAAGTTAATGGCAATTACTATATTTTCAAATGTTATTGTGGTTACTCTACATTTTTAGATAAAATTCAGTTACAAGCAACATCGAGATCATCCAAGGGTTCCGCCGCACAGCAGAAGAACAAGTCAAAGAGTGCAGACATGAAAAACCCGTTTGAGGAAGGTAATGTTCAAACATTCCAAGACATTACTTATCTCACAAAAATACTTTATACTAGAAGTTAAGCTTTATTGCAAAAAATGAGTTCTCCCTTGCGAACTTTGAAACTATTTAAGTGACTTGTCAATTCTGTTCGGTACCCTACAATATGTGGTTCAAATATTTTCATCAGCAACATCATTCTCAATATGAATGATAAAGGGACTAATATAGATCCTTGTAATACTCATATACATAATAGTATTGAGTCAAATGCTAAAACAATATCAAAGAAATACTTGTGACTAAATTATAAGATGCTCGAGAATCACTATTACACAGCATACTTGACAAATATATTCAACTTTGATATGCATGTGCTTAAGCAGTGGAATGAGAAACGTTTTTGTTTAATTTCAGATGATTCCTTGCAGAATATATCCGAACATAGACATGTAACAATTGGTACCTCTGAGTTAACAGCTTTTAGTCGTCCTACAACAAGTTCCTGCAATATATCTGGTCAAACAAATAATGACAATGCTGTATCCGAACTTAAACTGCCAAAGTCAACACAATCACAATGTTCACTACCAACTCCATTAACAGTCGGTCCCACATTGGGCCCAATCTCACCAATAAAACCATATGCCTCAATCAATGGTGGGGCATTCTTCAGTCATTTCTCATCTTATCCAGATTTCAACAATGCAAGCAACTCACTCGCTGCAAGCAGAGTGTCTCAATTACCAGACATGAATCAAACTTTTCCTACTTCACCATTGACTCCTAATTTTAATATGTCTTCTGCTACTGGAGGAGCCTCACTTTGGCCTGATCCAAATCGAGGTCATCCGGGACATTTTGGTGACCCATACACGGCTTATTCGGGATATTCATATGATAAAACAGTGTCTATGTTCAGGAACATGCCATATTCAACTACAGAGTTTGCCAGGAACCCGATGGAACCACCAAGTCGGCAGTTTTACTCTAGACCACATGACACATTGCCTGGTAATAAAAAGTATTATGCAGCATCCCATTGATATCATTTTCTATGAATTTTAAAACCGAAAGCCTATAGTACTCATTTAGGTTCAGCTGGAAAATAACATTTTGGGAAACAATTGCTATACTTGCACATGTTATTTTCTGGTACAAAAGAAAGTATGAAAGTATTCTCTCGATTAGGAAACGAGGAAATTTTTTCTAATGAAATATACTTTCCTGGTTTCTTTGAGAAACCTTAGGCTGTTTACGTCATTTAATAGTTAAAGTTTCATTATAAGTTTGCCTGAAAACTTATGTGGGAAGCTCTCTACTATCAGTGTAGCAATATAGAAAATACAGAATATTTCCTAGGAGTTATCTCCTAAGTAAAATGTATCGGCCTAAGATCACACGATAAAAACGTTATAGAATAATTTAAAGTGCAACACAGGATATATTGTGCTCTCGATATTCTATACTTGCACTCGTCTCGTTTCAATACATACTTTCTCGAGCACAATATATCCAATATCGCTCCTTAAACCATTCAATAACTTATAGTCTAAAATGATGTAAAATATGTCACCATACTTAGTTCATATATAATTTTCCTTGCTCTTCAGGGTCTTCAATTCCTTTAGCGCACTATGGTGGTGGATACATGGACCTCTCATCTCAAGCAGCAGCAGCAGCAACTTTCCCTAATCGCCCGTCGGATGGACTCATGCACCCAGATCTGACATCATCTTTCACTGGTTCATATATGCCTTACCGATGACAACAATATAATCTGTATACCAAACGTGATTTGTGGTGAAAATAAGATAATGCTATCTTGTACATGTAATTGGATTTGTAATCTGGAGAGAATCTTAAGATAAAGGATTTCATGATATAAATGTATAGGGGAAGCTCTTTTGGAGTTGAGTCACGTGACATTTTTGCTCACCTCAGTCCAGATCATGCCTATTTTGTAATTGGATGAAAAATATGATATTGTGTCAAATGATTATACGTGGAGGTGCTTATAAATATTTATGTAATTTGACTGGCACCTCTTAAACTCCTAGATTCTACAATCGTATCTTGGATAAATTTGGGCTACATACCTCGTTTTAAACCGCAAACAATAAATTACCAACAACTTATTGAGTCCTTACCCTTCTATCACACCAAACTAGTTCTCACTACGTTCTCGAAAACGGGCTTCAACTGTGTACGAACGGACTGGACGTACTTAGAACCGTTTGGGGTCTATTTACAAACTTCATCGAACGTACTCGAACGGGTAGGTCCTCTAGAACTTAGAACATGCTCAAAATGTTCTCTTGGTCGTCACGTTCTACAATTAGAACGAGTGACAACCTACTATCGACTAAACGATATAGCTATCGCACCAAGCAAGTTGCCACTGCGTTCTTCAAAACTGGTTGTAAACTGTGTGCGAACGGAATGAACGTAGCTACAACGTTCTACGGTCTGTTTACGAACTCCATGGGCTTTCCCGGACGGGGAATGTGATTTAGAATTTTGAATCGATTCAAAATTCGATGGCGACCATACCGTTCTGTAAGCAGGTCATGATGACCTTCTAGACTAAGGGACGCGTTATACGACGTTGCGCACCGACGTGGTGCGACCTGAACGAACTGCGAATGACATGGACGTATTGAAGACTGTTTATGAACGAAATAGCTAATTATTTTAGACATATTTCCCGACCACAGCCAGATTGAGCCCGTTTTACGACGTTTTCGTAGGACTGGCAAGAACAGTTTGGTGTGATAGGGGGGTTATATATTAGGTTGATTCAAGTCTACTGAACTCGCAAGGCAATATCACACACCCTTTTTACCATTCTCTTATTCAAATGTGTTTGCTATTATAGCTAAAGGTACGTTCACACCAACGGCGAATGCCACGCTTTAAATCGGCGAGCAAAGCGCCGTCATTTTTGTCATTTTTCTTCATACCAACGGCGCTTTGATGGCGCTTTAAAGCGGCTTGTAAAGCGGCACCAAAGCGTAACAAAGTTTGATTAAAGCGTCGGGGTCGTAATAGGTCGTAGAAAAGCTCAGAGTAAAACGGGATATTCGGCAAGAGCGCCAAATAATTTTAAACTCTTAAAAAATTTTGGGCGCTCTGTTACGAATCGATTAAGCGCCGAGAGCGTATCAAAGCTTAACAAACCGTAACAAAGCTCAGAAAAACTTGATCCAAAGCGTAGGAAAGCTTAACATAGCTCTAAAAGGTTCCTCACGCTTTGATCCCGCTTTGATCAGGCTTTGTTACGCTTGAAATCACGATTTGAAAAGCTTTGATAAGCATTATTACGCTTTGATGCGATTATGACGCTTTAAATCAGGCTCTGATACGATTGCAAAACTCTGTTGTGCATTGTTACGCTCTGTTAAGCTCTGTCACGCATTGGAAAATGTCGAGATCGCCGATTCCATGCCGCTTTTGATCCAATGACTATATAAAGATGCAGTAGATCCATAAAACCATTGCATCTTTGACTCGAGAACACGATGGCAGAACAACGAGATCCAGAAATTCCAGATGGACCAGAGCATGACCTATCTGAAGAAGACATGACGTTTGTCGCACGGCGTGATATAGCGTGTGAAAACTTTCAAGCGCAACAAAGCCTAGCAAAGCGTTTCAATCCTTGATTAAAGCGTCTCAATTCGTTGGAAAGCTTGAGAGTCCCTCAGGAAAGTGTAACAAAGAGTGTCAGATATTGATGAAAGCGTCTGACCTCGTGTCAGATCTTCATGCCAGATCGTAGCAAATCTTGAGACATCTTAACGAAGCGTGTCAAGTGGTAACAGACCGTGAATAGACTGGGGTCCCCGCTTTGAACCAAGCTGTGTTAAGCTTTCCTACGCTTTGAGTCAAGCTTTGTTGAGCTTTGTTACGGTTTGTTAAGCTTTGATACGCTCTCGGCGCTTCAATCAATTCGTAACATAGCGCCCAAAATTTTTAAACAGTTTAACATTTTTTGGCGCTCTTGCCGAATATCCCGCTTTACTCTGAACTTTTCTACGACCTATTACGATCCCGACGCTTTAATCAAGCTTTGTTACGCTTTGGTGCCGCTTTACAATCCGCTTTAAAGCGCCATCAAAGCGCCGTTGGTGCGGACGCTTAAACAGTTTAAATTTTTTAGCGCTCTTGCCGAATATCCCGCTTTACTCCCGAGCTTTTCTACGACCTATTACGACCCCGACGCTTTAATTAAGCTTTGTTACGCTTTGGTGCCGCTTTACAAGCCGCTTTAAAGCGCCATCAAAGCGCCGTTGGTGTGAAAGTACCAGTACTAAATAAATAAGTACAAGTCGGCTGTGCTTTTGTCACTCTTGCAATGACATTTTATTAAAAAACTTGACCAAGATTCTATAATTATTGAATTCTAGATTTAGAATTATTGAATTTATGCAGCCTTACACAACACAACAAGCAGTACATTACACTGAACAATTCTTGTTCCATTTTCAATGCACATTGGATTATTTAAATATGTTTTAAATGCATTGTTACGATCGATCTATTCGTGTTGTTTGGTTTTAATGTTTTTTTCGCTTTCAAGTTTTGATTCCATTCTGTGCCACTAGACTCTCCATTTCAACAGGTTCTGCGTTCTCCTTGAGACCATAAGGATCTCCATCTTTGTTATCAAGGTTTTGCGAGCCCTAGTAAAAAACAAAAACATATTTTAAAGTGACATGTTCGAGAGTATTATACATTAATTATAGATACATGTACTAATATATAAGACGTGTCCGCCGTGGGAAGCATTCTATTTTTTATGAAGACACGAAAAAAAGTTCAAAAAATATTTTCAAACTCATTTGTTTCGTTATAACAAAGATAATTATCTACTCCATGCAATGGGTTAATTATTTGCAGGTAACCCTTCACTTCTAATTTAAGTCCTTTAACAGTTAAAGCTATTCTAAACAGCACCGGGGTATCATACTCAAATAGCATATTATAACATATATATTTCATATTATGTAATTAAACTTACCGTAATCTTACTCCATAATCTCGCCCTGCATGATTCGGGAAGGCAACAGAAAACTAAATCCGGCCATTTAATATACGTCTCCTCATCAACATCGTCTTTATCACTCAATCCTAAAAACATGTGACAAACGATGAAACGAGGGACATGGAACATTTCCTGACAAAAATATATACTAGTAATAAAAGAACATCATTTTAACTTGTGCCTACTTTTTAAGTAATATGATGATATCATTTGTTATAAACATATAACTAAGCAATCATGGAAAATAAACTCGATGTACATGTATGTATAGTCAGGGAACCTTATCTGTTTGAATATCTGATATAAGATGGTACATGAACTGTTTAGAATAGTGGTATTGAATCAAGTTAAACTGCTTGAAACAGTGGTATTATATAATGCCTGATCTGCTTAAAAAACTGTTATATCATGTCTAATTTAACTATCAGAAATACAGGTTATACCTGTTATCAAGCTCACAAGCATCCCAGTTGTAAACGCTACAATAATCCCGATTAACCCATACCAGGTGTAAGAAATTGAGTAAAACTTGTACAAGGGTCCCCTGGAAAATATAATATTGGATATGCATGTTAGATAAAGCAAAAGGTAAACCATGTATACGATACGACGTCAGATACTGTACATCACGGCGTAACATTGTAATTGTCCATTTTACCGACAAAAATGCGAAGATTTACGCGATAAATACGCCCAATGCTCCTCAAAGTTATTGCAAAAGTTTTAATATTCGTGGAATCTTCTTAAAAATTTCAAGTTTAGTTCAGATTAATGTGGGCTTCAATACAATTCTATATTCAAAAAGGTTGTGTCACGATATACAGAATTAGAATCACCAGAAAGTAGACATTTCAAACAATACCTGTTTTCTTTTTTGTCGCGCTTTTCGGCCCCGCACTCTCGTTGTCGCACCGTCATTCTAGATTCTTTCACAGAGCCCCTTGTCATATTCAACTGATATACACAGACGGGAAAATATTGAGGATTGTTAAATACATTATTTGTTATTTATTTTAACTCGAATATTTAGTTTTATTTAGTAAAAGCAATGAATAATAAAGGAGAACATATAATACGCTAACGGCGTAACGTCTTATTTTGTAAAGGCTTCACCTTGGGTTGCGACGATAAAGTGATGTCTATCTCAATATATACTGGTTCAAATTGAATGAAATTAATTGTATATAGTAAGGGGTATAATTAAAAGAATATGTTGAAACATTGGAACGTTTTGAATGTTTATCACTCAATTAGAAATATTTAAACACAAAAAATGAAACGTAATTTTGTAAATTTTTCACATGGCTTCACTTCATATTTCTTCCAATTTATACTTCTTACAGATTGAATTTTAATCGAAATGATATATTTTTTTGATAAAAATGTAGAATATGGTATGCCTTTAAGGAATCAAAAAGGAATAATTTAGCTTTCAAACGATTTAATGTTTAAAGTGCCCGATAAAGTATAAAATGCGCATGCGTCCAGGTGTTGATAAACTATAAATAGCGAAAACCCAGGGTTTGTCACCACAAGGTAAGCCAGGACGTGTTGAGAGAACAGCTAGTGTTGATATTGAATTTATATGTAGCCAGATAAGTTTCCTTATTGAAATTACATATGGTTATTAGCAATACTTTGTAGGTGCTAAATAATAAAATATTTAGAGTATATATGAGAGGAATTGGTCATTTCGAACCTGTTGAAAAGTTTGTGGCTGTCGGCTACACCGGGGAATTTACTTCCATGAGTACACACATAAATGTGGGGTTCCCCAAGAGGTACGCGACAAGGTGACCTGGCATCAAATGTGCGACTAAATGCTACTATCGAGAAGATAAAATAACGAATACGACAATAAGTTATTGCATGTGACAATTCCGAGCCTTCATCTCACTGAAGTATTTTGAAGTGAAAATAGGATTTTTGTTTTCATACATGGATTCAGATGAACGTAACTTTATTCTGACAACTAATCAAAACTGAACAAAATTGATTGTACGTAACAGACAATTTATTGTTTTACAATGTTTTGATTGGCTAAACGAATGAAACCAACAAATTATGACATGTAAAATGACAATTTTGAAATGTAAAATTTAAAAGTGACAAACACAACCTCCCTATCCACTCTTTGGGAGCCCTAGTAAATTAGTAATATGTACATGCAGCAGTGGTACACACTACTATACCTTGCATTTGGCTTTCATGAGCAATCCATTTGGCTTATTAGTAATGATTACATATTTGTTTTTATTTGTCTGTTCCTTATTAATGGTTTATCGGTTGAAAGTTAGATGTTGATAAGGTACTTTCAAAAATATACTAAACAATCCAATTAGACAAACAAAGTATCTTATGCATTTCTAGGTGTTAGGTATGGTAGTGTGTGGTAGTGTGCAGCTTATTATCACACTACGCTTTGTATTCTAAAGCCTGTTGTTTGTAATAACACTGTTCACTCAACGTATGTTTTGTGTGTGGGCAGTCAACGATAATCATTGTTTTATCCCGGTTATATGACCTCGGCAATTATAACAAAACCGTACTAAACGAAAAAACGCAAATAAGAGAAAGCTTTCACACACATATAAAAAATGAACTAGTCTAATCCGCCAGTATAAACTCTGTGTTATACGTAGCCGGGTCAGGCGCACACTTTAATTGACCAAAAGATATATCTTGTTGGTACGAAATTCTGCCTGTCCACACTTTTTTGGCATAAATATAAGCGTTAAGTTAGCATTGTTATATTATGACGTCATCACACGGAATCTGTTCGTCTTTTTCAAAATGGTGAATTCAAATATTGTGAAAATTTGAGAAAGATCCGTTTAGAAATGAAAAAGTTATCTTCATTTTTCGTTTAAAATTAAAATCATTTTTCTTCAGAATGTTACAGTCCACAACCGGTTTTAGCGTAGAAAGTCACATAATATGGATTGCGTGATTCTCAATTAAAAAGTTCCAAATTATTATTTTTTGAATCCCAATAGGCAAAATACTTCATGGACATATATGTTCAACTAATTGCAAAATATTGTAGAAAAAATGATTTTGCTGTCGAGATATCGCGGTTTTAAAAGTAAGTAGGCATGTAAAAATGCAGTAAAATGCCGTGTGGTACAGTATCTGACGTCGTATCATACGTAATTATACGATCCAAAACATCACAAAATTAAACATGTTTTAAAGTATATTGAAGAAGTCCTTCCACTCGGAAGGTAAGTTTACATACGTACACTTTATACGTTACATTTAACATACACATAAAATGTCACAATTCAGAACTAATACACAAAAGCCAACTGTTGAAATGTTTGATAAAAGCAGTCTTACTCCACAGCAACTTGTTCAGTTGGAACGATGCTTATATTTGAAAGACCAGTCTGATACTCTCGGGTATAATCTGGCGTTGTATTCGTTTCATTCCATATATCGCTTATATTCCCAAAATAACATCCATTAGTTGACGCCGGGGGAAGGATGTGTTTCGTGGATTTGATTGAGAAGGCACCCGCGGAGATCCACAGTACGAACGCTAAGCTGACCCATCCTCCTACTACGGCGCCCTAGAATAGAGTATAGTAAAGTTGAATGAAAAACGGAACTCTGAAATTATGGTGACATCTTGCAAATAAATGACGAACGCTTATATGACGTGCACGGACCTGGGGACAATTTGGGAAATACGGGGTAATCTCAGCTTTAAGCGTTAATATCTGCCTTATTTAAAAAGCTAACTATGTGCATTATATATCATTTTGAAGTATTTTTTATTTGCATTTCACTGAAATTATTTTTCCATGGAAAGTGTGATAGGATCTACCATATTTTTGAAGTTAAATGTACTCCGACATCGTCAAATACGCTGTAAGGCGTAACATTTCACGCTTACACGGTTCGTTGAAATCGGGATAACTTTTGAAATACTGATCAGAATTTTACTAAAATTTCACATTTTATTTATTGAAACATGTGATTTTATGACGTCACAATTGCCTAGCGGCAACAGTTCAAATCGTCTTATATGAACGCTTTTAAGATTTTCAAAATTGTGTAAGGTTTTGAAGGCGAAGGAGACAAGCAATAATTTTACCTTTATTTAACCTTCTAATTTAGGTCTGATTTCAAAAAAAAATTAACTGCACAATATTGTCATGGCGAAATTTACAAAACAATAACCGATTTCTTTATTTTTCAAATAATAAGAGAATTAGAGTTGCTTTTAGAGACTTGA
The DNA here is from genome assembly GCA_903813345.2 of Owenia fusiformis. Lineage (NCBI taxonomy): Eukaryota > Metazoa > Annelida > Polychaeta > Sabellida > Oweniidae > Owenia > Owenia fusiformis. The sequence goes on from CAIIXF020000006.1 coordinate 3,940,190, forward strand.
AAAAATGTAACGCATCGATTTTTTACCACAAATCCCATACATATCAATTTTTACTAACGCCCCGAGTAGATTTCCAGACCGTTTTTCAAAAATCAAAAACATTTTAGAAATATTGTCCTCGAGATCTTGTTGCTCTGTTAATTTTACCAGGATTGAATAAGAATAAAGCATCTTATTTTTAGGTTGACTAAACTTGACAAAATGTAACGCTTGTCGTTTTTGACGTTATAATGCTGATTGCGCCCTATATACAGTAGGACGGCACATTGAAAAAACCCATTGTTGTTTACCAAACTTTATATCAAAGTGGTGTAGCGATATATGACGTCATCGCACTACTTGTTTCTGGTCCGTTGGCTACCATCTTTATGAGGTCCATTGAAATGGTAAACATTTAAACATTTGAAAATGAAAGTGACGGATAGAATTCTACTGATCTCTTCTTTCGAACTATCTCATTTTAATGTTAGAAAAATGCACATGAATGGGAGTAAAATGCAATCAAACACGTGAGACTTTCACTCATTTTGTACCCTATATTCGTGCGAAATTAACATTTATTCAACATCGTTGTTTTAAATGTCTGAATCGCTTAAAAGTTAAAGTAAATACGATATTTTATAAGTACCAAATATCAATCAGTTCCGATAAAATGCCTTCATTTGTTACATTTTCTGCGAAAACGGTTGTAGCGTCATTCAGAAAATTATCATGTGTGCGTAAAAGCATGTGGATATTTCATTTTGAGTAACTGAATTATCAATTTGACATATATATTGTCTTTGGAACATCACCTTTACACAGAATTATTTTCATAATGATTGCTCGTTTTGTTCCATGATAAAATGCAATTTTAGTCCTGCAGCTGACTCATATCAAAAATTATTTAGCAATGAGTTCAGGCTCACTGATTTTTAAGATAGATGAAATGAACAAAAAAGGGAAAGGGTTATGTGTGTGGTAAAGCATGTGGATATTAAACTTTAATAAATGAATTACAATTTTGATGTTTATATGATCTGAAGAACATCACCTTTACACATAATTATTTTTATAATAATTGTTCGATTTCTTTCATGATAAACTGCAATTTTAGACCCGACATATATTAAAGAAGTATCGGACAATGTATTAAGGCTCACTGATTTTTAGGATGAATAAAATGAGCAAAATGAGAAAAGGTCACGTGTGCGTAAAAGCGTGTCAGTATTTGGATTTGAAAAAATGAATTAAAGTTTTGACATTAATATTTCTATGTAAGTTCATCTCTCTGGTTAATATATCAGAAACAAGTCAAATTCTTTACTTCAGAGAATATTTTTAATTTATTGAGACTTTCGACTAATATCCCTTAGTCTTTTTCAAAAATAAAAATATTAAAAAATTAATTAAAAATATTCTCTGAAGTAAAGAATTTGACTTGTTTCTGACATTAATATTATTTGTGAAGCATCACCTTGACATAGAATTATTTTGATAATTTTTGCTTGGTTCCTCCCATGAGAAAATGCAATTATAGACCTGGCACGCGTATCAAAGAAGTATTTGGCAATTGCGTCCAGTCTCTTTGGTTTTCAAGGTAAATGAAATAAGCAAAACTGGAAAAGGTCATGTGTGCGTAAATGCGTGTCATTATTTAATTTTGAAGAAATGAATTAATTTGTTGTCATTAATATTATTTGTGAAGCATCACCTCTACGCAGAATTATTTTTATAATTTTTGCTTGGTTCCTTCCATGAGAAAATGCAATTATAGACCTGGTACACGTATCAAGGTTGTATACAGCAATTACGTTCGGTCTCCTTGGTTTTCAAGGTAAATGAAATGAGCAAAACTGGAAAAGGTCATGTGTGCTTAAAAGCGTGTGAGTATTTAATTTTTGATAATGTTTTTGACATTTTTGACATTTATAATTATTATATCTATGGGGAATCATCTTTACACAGAATTATTTTTTGATGTCCCTTCTATTAGAAAGGCATGACTAAGATTGGTTCATATGTATAACTGTAATGAGATTTTTATGTTTGAATCGCACAAAAAGAGATAATGTCACATGTGCGTGAATGCATGTCAATATCTTATTTTAAAAACTGAATTATTTTTTTACATTTTCATAATCTTTAAACCATTGCCTTTCCACATATTTATTTTCTTAACATGAGAACTTTAAACACGTTCTAAATAAGAAAGGCCAATGTGAGTTGAATTAAAATTAAAAAATATCAATTATCTGCACATTTTCGTTATATTACGTCATACGGGATTTCGTGCTCTAAGTGGGCTGAAGGTGAAGAATGGCACTTGTACGAAAACGTTTGTTACCAATTCATCTTTCAAAACACATTTTTATTTTTTACATATCTATGATATATAACCTATGTAAAGAATTATTTTCAAATTAATTGCTAGGTTAATTCAATAAGCAATTCTGAGGTATATTTGAACTTTAATTCCATAGCAGATGTAATTCGGACAAAGGTTTTAAAATTCAAGAAGAGATTAAATCAATCAAAATAAATCTTATGATTCAACCGAGTCGACAATACTTGGTTCAGTTCTTTCATTTTCAATCATACCATGGTCATAGATTAACATAAGTGACCGTTCGAAAACATACCATTTTTGTAGAAAATGAAAGAAAATCGCGTTATAACATGTATTGAGTAATTGCCAAGTTTACGTCTTAAGTTTGATGTGGTAAACAGCATTCTTCATTAAGTCACACATATAAGTTTAGGTAAGCAAAAGATCATTTTAAAAATGAAACATATCAATAGATATTTTTAACATTGAAATACTTTTAGAAAGTAAGCTTATACTAGTAGATTTGCAAGAACTAGCTGTTTGGAATTCATCAACTTTTCTCCACAGGATCATTTCGTAGTACAAATGCAGGTCATTCAAAGAAAATGTAGGTTTTAACATCCCCGTCTATGAATATTGATCTTTTTCAGACAGCAAAGGTAAGTTTAAAACAGAAATACTTCTTACGAATCCAAATTACATATTAAACTTAGAATTGTGATCTACGATCTTATGGGTATGTCACAAATTTGATTAGATACATTCGCTCTGCACGCCGTTAAACATATAATTAACTTTACAAGCGTAACTATAGGTAACTTCGATTTTAGCATGTTCAATGTAGCATGTAGTCTCGAGAGTCAAACGATTATCATAGTTCATTTGGCCTGCTTTTAGAATTGGGAAAACAAAGGCAAGGTTTATGTTTTATGAACATTCTGATTTGATAGCAAACTTTATTTTTGAGTGTATTAAATCAAATAAAGCTTTTTGCGTCGGGACCTATACGTTCGCCCAATTTAAAGGCAAATGTGCCGTCAATTAAAGAAACATGCACAGTGGTACACCGTTTTTGGAAAACATAACACTGATAATAGAAATTCATCAATTGTTATGAAACTTGCACCATCATTAGAAGGAATCTCGAATTTCATGATGACAAAATATCGGATAAATATGACAAGAAATAAAAATTTGTTACATTTTTTCCCAAAAAGTTGTAAAATAAAAATAAACTAAAAAAATAATATTTTCACGACAAAAAATAAATAGTTCAACTGTTTTGATTCTACATGACGTTTTCAAAGAGTAGAGAGCTAGATTCAAAGCACCGTTCCTGCAAGTTTCAAATGAAAATATTAAAAACTGCGCGAGTAAGAGGACCGCAACTTTTTATGTCTACACTGACAAAAACTTGAAATTCCCGTTGTAAAGATATAGTCCCACGCGGAAGTGCACGTCATAAAGCTGATGGGTTAAGGCAATGTGCCGTCCAACTGATACTGCCCATTGTATTGTTTTGGTATTTTGACGCCATAATGTTACTCTAATTGTCCCCAGTTTCGTGCGACGTGTATTAGTCATTTCGTTCCCCACGGTTACAATAGATGGATTGAAGCCAACGCAATAATCTAACATTATAACTAAATGCACTATGAAAAATCCCATTAGTAATACATGTATAGTATAATAGTACAATAACGTCATTTCAAAGGTCAATATAGTGAAATATTGGACCAAGGGCCGCAGGCCCAAGGTCCAATATTTCACTATTTTGCCTGCAGAAATGACGTTATTACTATTATTACCACCGTTAATGCCCAGGGCTGAAATAGCAAATTTGAAATAGAAAATCTTACGCACTGAACGATATCACTTTTCCCGGTAAACATAGCCGGGCGGATAATGTCATTATTGCCCGACTAAAGTCATTAACGCCCGACACAATATTGCTCACGTCAATATAGCAATTTAAATGCCTTCTCAACTACAGTACTAAAATCCCTAGAACAGGCCCTGCAATGTGGTAATAATATATCTTATCTTAATATAGTATCATATATCTTATTTTAATGTAATATCCCATGCATAGTGCTCTAAGTTATCAAGGTCATTCTTAGATTGAGCTTCGGTGAGCTCAGAAAAGAAGTGAAATACCCTGGAATAAGGATGATACAGACTCGGATGCCTTGTACTCGTGAAATAAGACTTCCTCTTGCACAATGTATTTATTTTTCGAGAAATCATTGAATAAGTTTTATCATAAGGCAAAATTATAACAAAAAATTATACGGAACCACATGGATAGTTCTATAGCAGTATCAATGGTTATGGCACGACACGACGTATAGGATATACTGTATACACGTACAGGGTGTTCTGGAACTCATGAAAATTCCTTTGGGAGATGTAAGACACGTACAGGGTGTTCTGGAACTCATGAAAATTCTTTTGGGAGATGTAAGACACGTACAGGGTGTTCTGGAACTCATGAAAATTCTTTTGGGAGATGTAAGACACGTACAGGGTGTTCTGGAACTCATGAAAATTCTTTTGGGAGATGTAAGACACGTACAGGGTGTTCTGGAACTCATGAAAATTCTTTTGGGAGATGTAAGACACGTACAGGGTGTTCTGGAACTCATGAAAATTCTTTTGGGAGATGTAAGACACGTACAGGGTGTTCTGGAACTCATGAAAATTCTTTTGGGAGATGTAAGACACTTACAGGGTGTTCTGGAACTCATGAAAATTCTTTTGGGAGATGTAAGACACGTACAGGGTGTTCTGGAACTCATGAAAATTCTTTTGGGAGATGTAAGACACGTACAGGGTGTTCTGGAACTCATGAAAATTCTTTTGGGAGATGTAAGACACGTACAGGGTGTTCTGGAACTCATGAAAATGTAAGACAAGTACAGGGTGTTCTGGAACTCATGAAAATTCTTTTGGGAGATGTAAGACACGTACAGGGTGTTCTGGAACTCATGAAAATTCTTTTGGGAGATGTAAGACACGTACAGGGTGTTCTGGAACTCATGAAAATTCTTTTGGGAGATGTAAGACACGTACAGGGTGTTCTGGAACTCATGAAAATTCTTTTGGGAGATGTAAGACACGTACAGGGTGTTCTGGAACTCATGAAAATTCTTTTGGGAGATGTAAGACACGTACAGGGTATTCTGGAACTCATGAAAATTCTTTTGGGAGATGTAAGACACGTACAGGGTGTTCTGGAACTCATGAAAATTCTTTTGGGAGATGTAAGACACGTACAGGGTGTTCTGGAACTCATGAAAATTCTTTTGGGAGATGTAAGACACGTACAGGGTGTTCTGGAACTCATGAAAATTCTTTTGGGAGATGTAAGACACGTACAGGGTGTTCTGGAACTCATGAAAATTCTTTTGGGAGATGTATGGCATGATTGATTAAACTTAAAATTGAGGCACTTTTTCAACTTACATTCAAAAACTGACATGGATTTCAGGAGTATAGCTTAAATTGGATAAATGCACATTAAGTAAGATAATTGGCCTTTCAGTGCCATTATTTAATTTTAATCTGGTTTACCTTCCAATTGCAGCTGCTCGTAAACGCCCCTAGACTATACATTCCAACAATTGCCCCTCCGGCAGCACCAACCAATGCCAGGGTAACCTATACGTGCCAGAAATCAGAATATGCCTTAGTTATATTAAAACTCGTATTTACGTACTTTCACTGTTACGATTAGAGTAACATACTTAACTAATATTATATACAAAAAGTTTTAATATGTTTTAATTTGGATTTGAAAAGAAAAATAACACATTTGAGAAATTCTAAATTAACTAATTATTTTTGGACTACTGTATTTGTTATTATACCTGCAAGATTTGACCAGGAATCATCATAGCTATGAACGCCATCACGGTCGACAGCATCCCAGAGGCAATCACTAAAATAATATAATTTTCAATTTTAATCCATTTTTAGGAGCAGTTTCAAGCATATCTAGACGATACATATTAAATAACCACTATGCTATGTAGTGGAAAATAAATATCTTACCCAACGCCTTTGTTACATGCGTTGCCCTAGCAGGGGTTGTGTTGGGGAAACGATCTTTAAGGAAGTCCTCCCAGATGTTTGCAGCAAGCGAATTTAAAGCTGAGGATATCGTACTGGAACAAAGATTCATTAAATTCAGGTAATGACAAAACAGCCAAACATATTACTGGAATATTACATATTACGTATTACATATTACGGTTTGCTGAAAGAGGACTTGCAAACTGTGAATATGGTACTTGACGTTGTAGTTATGTAGTTTATAAAACTTGACGTGATGGCCCTAAATATCAGGAATGAAAATGAAATATTAGTATTTCACTGAGGCCCTTCAGTATGCAAACCATGTTTCATGTACACTCCCAACATATTGTTTTTCAACCTTGATTATCAGTTGTATAACCTGTTGATGACTGTTTATGTTTGAACGTTTGTTTTGCTCGACGGCTGAAGTATGTTTAAGGATGACATTGATGATCATACACACTTAACACGTGGTTCAATGATAAGGGCATAACTTTATTATTACATCGACCTTGTCAAAGTCTTATATCTAATCAACAATCACATTACATACATTTGAAGGTCAGGATGATGTTTACTTATATTAACACGTTAGTAGATAAACACTAGAGATATTTCACCTGAGTGCGGCACTAAACATTGCTGCAAGAAATATCCCTGGCACTCCTGGGACCCCAAGCACATCCATTACAAAGTGGGGGAAGATCTAAAAATGGTTGATAAGTAATAATAAAAATCAGTACCCTCTGTATCACAAGTCTCCCTTTTGAGAAATCCCTTAAATAACTTTTGCAAATGGCAAGTAAACTAAATGAAACTTTTCACACATAATTTAAGGCATAGAATAAAGGCATATAATATCACATATAGAACATAGCATATACATATAACACCGAATTGACTTTTTACAAGTTTATGACGTCAACTTTACCTAAGATTGCCAAACTGACCAAAATCAGGTTGCGCTGCAAAAGTATGCAGACAAAAGTCTTAAAATATAAAATGCTAATTATGAGCAGGATATGTTATTAAATATACTCTGAATGCCCTCATACGTTTAACTAACAGCCATAGACTATATTAAATTACACTGAACTTTTTCATACCCAAAATTATTTGAGGAATTCAGATATATGTCACACAATAAGCACTGCTTTCATTAATATATCAATGTTCGATGCGTTATGATTCAGACCAATGAAATGGAAATATGATAGATTCATTTGAATTAAATACCAAACTTACAACAAGAATATTTAGAAGATAAACTCCTGAGAAAATCAAATTGATACATTAGTCACAAAATCATACTAATTGTTGTCATTGGGCAGGAAAGGGGTGAGTATTAAGGAAATATAGCATAACAATGAACAATTAGGGAACACTCTTTTAAGACCCAAGTGTAAAGAATTTTGGATTGTTATTATACAGTTTTTGGTGACATCCTAATTTTATTAAATATACAACTGTCATGAACAGGATCATTTGTAAAGTCTATAACATATTCACTCTTAAAAATGAATTACTTGTAAATGAGTATTTCCCAAGTATAAAAATTACTTAAAGTTAAATACTTAGTTTTACTTCATTTTACTTAGGTTTAACTTATATTGTCATTTTGCGTTTTTTAATTGCTTAATTATGTAAGTGAGTATTACAATTACTACAGTAAGTATTTCAATTTCTCTCCTTGCATTAGTAAATTCACCATAAATGAATTACTTAAAAATTACTTAGAAATTATTCAGTAGTTCAAGATTATTTAAGTAATTTTTGACTTAAAATGAGTAGTTCAATTTCTCAATATAAGGAAATCCAAGTAATAATTTTTTAAGAGTGTTCTGATTGCTCATAGTTTGCATTTTATATATAATTACCTTTGTCCGCTTTTACCGAGCAGCCTGACTTTGGTCAGTTTGGCAATCTTAGGTAAGTTTGAAGTCACAAACTTGGAAAAAGTCACATCGGTGTTTTTGGTATATGCTATGTTCTGTATGCAATATTCTGAGTAAAAAGAAATCAATCGTTTTCAAATTTTCGGATAATATGTATTATATACCTTACACTATGTCACTAAGTTTACTGGACATTTACTAAAGTTATTTGAGGTTTTCCTCAATAGAAAAAGACTTTTGATACAAAGGGTATTTCAGAGACAAGGTTGGTATTTCATACAAATAAAGTATGGTGGCAATTGAGTTGTTACTATACTTAAGAAATAATATCTTTATTAGTTCCAATTTTGAATTCATATGAGATGAAACCAAACGTTGGGGAATTGAGAAAAAGTGCAACATCAAAACACAGTGCATGTTGAATATCTAACCCTACTATCACACCAAACTAGTTCTCACTACGTTCTCGAAAACGGGCTTCAACTGTGTACGAACGGACTGGACGTACTAAGAACCGTTTGGGATCTATTTAGAAACTTCATCGAACGTACTCGAACGGGTAGGTCCTCTAGAACTTAGACAACGCTCAAAATGTACTCGGGGTCGTCACGTTCTACAATTAGAACGAGTGACAACGTACTAACGACGAGCTGGACGTACTACGAACGGAACCGTCGTACTTCAATCTTACTAGGGACGTTTTAATGTTGTAACGAGTTGAACTGTCCGAGGACGTGTTGAGAACGAGGTAGAACTAATTGCACACGGGTTTAAACTGATTAAGAACGTATTTAACACTGCTTAAGAACGAGTTAGCAAAAATATAGCTATCACACCAAACAAGTTGCAACTGCGTTCTTCAAATCTGGTTTGAAACTGTGTGCGAATGGAATGAACGTAGCTGCAACTTTCTAAGGTTTATTTACGAACTTTATGAACGTTCTCAGACGGGAATGTGATTTTAGAATTTTGAATCGATTCAAAGTTCGATGGCGACCATGCCGTTCTGTAATCAGGTCATGTTGACCTTCTAGACTAAGGGACGCGTTCTACGACGTTGCACACCAACGTGGTGCGACCTGAACGAACTGCGAACGAGATGGACGTATTGAAGACTGTTTAAGGACGAAGAAGCTAATTATTTCAGACATATTTCCCGACCACAGCCAGATTGAGCCCGTTTTACGACGTTTTCGTAGGACTGGCAAGAACGGGTAAGAACTAGTTTGGTGTGATAGGGGGGTAAAGGAAAAATGCAATAAATCAAAATCCTCTGAACACAAAGGAGACTGGGTCTATATTTAAATTTTCCTGATATTCGTGATTTCTTTGAAAAGCAGTATCATCGAATTCCCTTTATATTTTCAAGACAATGGTGTCGGGAGGTATGTCATAACATAATCAACGTAATGTTGCAACGTTTCACCATCACTAAACACAACGCAGCTGCAAAGGGACTTCCTTTTGTAAATAAAATACATTATGGCATTTAATGGAAATATTTATGAATAAGACCAACCTGATTTTGATTAGTAACTGCCCCACTTGCCATTGGGTCACATTGAATATGAGAGTAATAAGCAAACACTGTGAGTCCTACGAGGGCGTTCAGCGCATAAATCGCACATACAACAGGAACAACTAGTAACACAGTCCTGTAAGTTTCAAAGAAGAGTAAGGGATACCCATGTCTTTATGTTCAGATGTGATCAAGCACACAGACCCTACACTAGAGGTAACACGATCTCATCTCAGTCTAAGTGGTATAAGACGGCTACCACAACAAGTGCTATTGTGCTGGGACACATAGTCTGGGACAATAGAGTATTGGACAATGTCAGTAACAAACAGGACATATAGAATCATCTTTTATAAAGATTTAAGACAATAATAATAGGGATCAGAATAACTACCAATTTAGTTAAGCACAGTTGGCAAACCATACTGAGAACCGAAAGTGACAGTCGGCAAAATATTCATGATGATTGAGACACGTGTTAAAAGTGAATTCAATAATATAGTATATCAATTAATCATCTAAACTATAACATATATCCAGCCTCGTGCTTACGATCTGGCATCTCTGAGTGACGGGGTTGCTGAAAAGCGCTGCACTCCAGGCTGGCTAACACCATACAGATACACCCATGTTGTCCCTATACCAATAGTGAGGCCCCAGAAAGTATGTCTCGTCAATGGATTGAAGTCAAAGCTGGAACATAAACCCGACACATGCAACTGGGTTAACCAAAATTGGGATTACTCATGCGTATATCAAGAGAATGGAGTGTTTAATCATAATTTGTTTTATCAATTGCCACTCAGTCTCTAGCATGACGCCGTCATATTATTTTGAAACATTATGCAAGAATATTAAACTTGAGAATATGTCATGATATACGGAGAACAAAATGACAATTAGCTCACTCGAATGACTGGATTCTTCCACCTCTCTGACACAGCTCCCACATATTTGAGAAGCCTCCGACTCTAATACAACCCTTTAAACAATAAACACAAACAATTAATAGCGTACTGAACATGGTAAAAATGAGCCAATATTTGTCACATGCTTTCAAATATCTATGGATTACCATTGCCAAGGCGATGATCATCCCTATCAACATGATCAAAAACTGGAAGACGTCAGTCCAAATAACTGCTTTAATTCCGCCCTGAAATAAAAATAAAATACAAGTCAAGCCAATGTATTACTCAAGTCTATGTAGTTATAAATTGCAACTGTTCACAACCATGGTATTAACATTTTATTAACGTTGATATTATCAAGTCAAGCCAATGTATTACTCAAGTCTATGTAGTTATAAACTGCAACTGTTCACAACCATGGTATTAACATTTTATTAACGTTGATATTATCAAGTCAAGCCAATGTATTACTCAAGTCTATGTAGTTATAAACTGCAACTGTTCACAACCATGGTATTAACATTTTATTAACGTTGATATTATCAAGTCAAGCCAATGTATTACTCAAGTCTATGTAGTTATAAACTGCTACTGTTCACAACCATGGTATTAACATTTTATTAACGTTGATATTATCAAGTCAAGCCAATGTATTACTCAAGTCTATGTAGTTATAAATTGCAACTGTTCACAACCATGGTATTAACATTTTATTAACGTTGATATTATATATATAACTACAATATATAAGATATATTTTCATTTCAAATAAGTAGGAATTTTAGTCTAAGAAAATAAAATCTTCTAAAATTAGAGCATTCGTATATTTCTTTTCTGGACATCCTGTTATCAACAGATTAAATCAAATGTGATTTAATTTCCTCACCCAAATTTGCCATCACGTAGGCAAATCTATATCGTTTTCATCGAGTAATGTGATTGTTTGTTTGTTTTGGGATTTTGGGAAACGAAGGATAATCTCGAAATCAAATGAGAATAAGAAATTTTGTTCATTAGGCAATATAGAGTACTATGATGTGCTAGAATAAAGTTTTTTCGTACCAGCGTTGTGTAAAATGTTGCTGCTGCTGCCATTATTAAAATAGAGGCCCACGTTGGAAGACCAGTTACTGAAATGTTAGATGAGGACACTTTAGAAATCAAATATATAAAAACATTATAAAGCAACATAATAAATTGTTTACAACAGAGACCCAATTGCAAAGAGCAGAATCCATTTTGAAAGATTTGTGGGTTCTGTTTTGGGACACTCTGTGTATTCATATATATTCACAATAAAAAAAACACTTACTTAGCTTAGCTATCATCATCGAGAATAAACCCTAGTTCCATGTAATTAAAACTGATTTTGATTACCGGTACTTCTTCTGGTCGGTCTTACCTGCCTCTAGGGCTATTGAAGGAGCATACATGACGACACCCTCCAGGAAAACCTAGATCAACAATAACAACTATCTTTATGTAAAAAAATAATCTATTGGCCGAGGATGACAGCCTATTTATTCCATTATTTATTTTCTAAAACTTATTCATTTTATAATATAACATTTTCAACTTTTATGAACAAGTTTTAAATTAGAATGACAAAAATCAAGATAAATCCCTGGAAAAGTTCTTAAACGGGATCTGATATGCCATTTTTGCGAATACTGGATTCAATACGGGATCCAACTCGGGATCCGATACGAGATATTGGCTGCTACGGGATCTAATACGGGATCCCCATGAGCATACATGCTTGTGGGACTACCTGGGACTTAAAGATCATGTTTATGTAATTTAATTATATAGCCTACTTACAAAGGCTATTGTCCCCATGAGCATACAATGGTTGTCTGAATACTTTAGACTTAAAGATCATGTATACGTAAATATAAGTATTAACTTCAAAAGGCTATTGTCCCATGAGCATGTATGGTTGTCGAGCTACTTTGGACTTAAAGATCATGTGTATGTAATATAATGATTACTTACAAAGGCTATCGTCCCAATGAGCATGCATGGTTGTCGGGCTACTTTGGACTTAAAGATCATGTGTATGTAACATAATTATATACTTTCAAAGGCTATCGTCCCCATGAGCATGCAATGGTTGTTTGACTACTTTGGACTTAAATATCAAGTGTATGTAATATAAGTATAAACTTACAAAGGCTATTGTATGGTTGTCAGGCTACTTTGGACTTAAAGATCATGCGTATGTAATATAATGATTACTTACTAAGTCTATCGTCCCCATGAGCATGCATGATTGTCGGGCTACTTTGGACTTAAATATCATGTGTATGTAATATAATGATTACTTACAAAGGCTATCGTCCCCATGAGCATGCATGATTGTCGGGCTACTTTGGACTTAAATATCATGTGTATGTAATATAATGATTACTTGCAAAGGCTATCGTCCCCATGAGCATGCATGATTGTCGGGCTACTTTGGACTTAAAGGTCATGTGTATGTAACATAATTATATACTTTCAAAGGCTATCGTCCCCATGAGCATGCATGATTATCGGGCTATTTTGGACTTAAAGATCATGTGTATGTAATATTATACAAATAGTGACTGCCATTGAGGGCAATAGTGTAAATTATTTCCCCGAGGGAATATCCTCTACAATGTACTATTCCCGAAGCCGCAGGCTGAGGGAATAGTACATTGTAGAGGATATTCCCAAGGGGAAATCATTTACACTATTGCTCGAAATTAGGCAGTCACTATTTGTTTTATTATATACCCTATACTGACTCTTGTCCCGTTTCCTCTGCGAAGGCCAAAAAGGCTTAGAAAGCCCCCTCCCCGGGTCCATTGTTAGCATTATAAGCTGTGACGTCATCAGATGCTCAACAGAAATTTTTGCCTCTGAGACTCTCACTTGACAAATTCAATCGCGTTTAACACGCGGAATAGATTATCATAACACTTGAAATTACACAGACGTATTGAGCTTAGGGAACTTTATACACGTTGCTTATATTGTATCGTTCACGCACGTCTGTCATGGTGAACGGAGTTGATTTGTGTTTGTGCTCATCCTCCATTTTTCTGTTTTTCGTCTGCGCAGTGATGATGCGCAGACGTTTCCAAGGGTAATAGAACTTGCAATTGTGACGTCAGCGGGCAATAGTTCAAATGTATATTCCCGCTGACGTCACATTTGAGGGAATATAACTTTCCGAGGGAAATAGTAAATCTATTTCGGAACACGTGACTAGGTATTGACCAATCAGGATTAGTGTTACATATTGGGTATATAATAAAACTATATACTTACAAAGGCTATCGTCCCAATGAGCATGCATGATTGTCGGGCTACTTTGGACTTAAAGATCATGTGTGTGTAATATAATGATTACTTACAAAGGCTATCGTCCCCATTAGCATGCATGGTTGTCGGGCTACTTTGGACTTAAAGATCATGTGTATGTAATATAATGATTACTTACTAAGTCTATCGTCCCCATTAGCATGCATGGTTGTCGGGCTACTTTGGACTTAAAGATCATGTGTATGTAATATAATGATTACTTACTAAGTCTATCGTCCCCATTAGCATGCATGGTTGTCGGGCTACTTTGGACTTAAAGATCATGTGTGTGTAATATAATGATTACTTACAAAGGCTATCGTCCCCATTAGCATGCATGGTTGTCGGGCTACTTTGGACTTAAAGATCATGTGTATGTCATATAATGATTACTTACAAAGGCTATCGTCCCCATTAGCATGCATGGTTGTCGGGCTACTTTGGACTTAAAGATCATGCGTATGTAATATAATGATTACTTACAAAGGCTATCGTCCCCATTAGCATGCATGGTTGTCGGGCTACTTTGGACTTAAAGATCATGTGTATGTAATATAATGATTACTTACAAAGGCTATCGTCCCCATTAGCATGCATGGTTGTCGGGCTACTTTGGACTTAAAGATCATGTGTATGTAATATAATGATTACTTACAAAGGCTATCGTCCCAATGAGCATGCATGGTTGTCGTGCTACTTTGGACTTAACGATCATGTGTATGTAACATAATTATATACTTTCAAAGGCTATCGTCCCCATGAGCATGCATGATTGTCGGGCTATTTTGGACTTAAAGATCATGTGTATGTAATATAATTATTATATACTTACAAAGACTATCGTCCCCATGATCATGCATAATTGTCGGGTACGTTGGACTTAAAGATCATGTGTATGTAATATAATTATTATATACTTACAAAGACTATCGTCCCCATGATCATGCAATGGTTGTCTGACTACTTTGGACTTAAAGATCATGTGTATGTAATATAATGATTACTTACTAAGTCTATCGTCCCCATGAGCATGCATGATTGTCGGGCTACTTTGGACTTAAAGATCATGTGAATGTAATATAATTATTATATACTTACAAAGACTATCGTCTCCATGATCATGCAATAAATGCTGACTACTTTGGACTTAAAGATCATGTGTATGTAATATAATGATTACTTACTAAGGCTATCGTCCCCATGATCATGGAAGCAAAGCTTTACTCAACTATGACTACGTGTAAATCGAATGAAAACACGCATGCGCTAATAATCAGTTATGGTAAGATAATAAAGATGTTGCTATGCTATTAAAACCTATTTACTTTGTAAATAATCATTAAAGATCATGCGTATGTAATATAATGATTACTTACAAAGGCTATCGTCCCCATGAGCATGCATGATTGTCGGGTATTTTGGACTTAAAGATCATGTGTATGTAATATAATTATATACTTACAAAGGCTATCGTCCCCATGAGCATGCATGATTGTCGGGCTACGTTGGACTTAAAGATCATGTACTATGTAATATAATGATTACTTACTAAGGCTATAGTCCCCATGAGCATGCATGATTGTCGTGCTATTTTGGACTTAAAGATTATGCGTATGTAATATAATGATTACTTACAAAGGCTATCGTCCCAATGAGCATGCATGATTGTCGGGCTACTTTGGACTTAAAGATCATGTGTATGTAACATAATTATATACTTTCAAAGGCTATCGTTCCCATGATCATGCAATGGTTGTCTGACTACTTTGGACTTAAAGATCATGTGTATGTAATATAATGATTACTTACAAAGGATATCGTCCCCATGAGCATGCATGATTGTCGTGCTATTTTGGACTTAAACCGTCTGTCCAGATACTGCAATTAAAATCACACAGAATATGATACGATAATGTACAGGGTGGGCCAAAAAAACGCCACTTTTTTTTCAACTTGCATACCCCAAGTGTTGCAGTTATATAGTGCCAGGGGTTCTTAATAATAATATAATGTAACAAGTCCTTCAACGTGGATTATATTTGATCTAAAAGAGCAGTTCAATTGGTCCTCCACCCTATTTGAGGATATATTTTAGTTTTAGTCGCCTTGCTGTTATTGCAGTACAATGAAATGTTAGCTGAGTTTTTTTTCAACCTGTCTTAATTGCCAGCTTAAGTTGAGCAATTTTCTAGATTGGGTGCCTTCATACAATCTCCTGGAGACCTTCCCATACCCTATTTTCACCGGGGTTTGCATCAGGGCTTTTAGCTTGGCGATCATCAGGCCGTATCAGTTCAGGAACATTTTGTAAATTATGCTTATTTCTCATGGCACACCACATGTTTAAGTGAGACGCTGGTGACATCATATTTAATTCAAGTAAAAGTGTATAATTCATGATCCATGACTAGATAACAACCCCAAGTTTCATTTGGTAAGCAAATTATGATTTTGTATCAAAAATTAAAAAGTTATAGCATTTTGAAAAAAAGTGGCGTTTTTTGGCCCACCCTGTATATATGGTTTTATAAAATGTCTGCCCGAGAGCATTAGGAGCCCGAGGGAAGATCTATTAGTTTTGCCAAAGAATAATCCCAATATCCTGAACCTCATAAAGGATAATCTCTGTATAAACTTACTTAGTATAGCTTATAATACCATACATTCATTGCAAAGGTGCGATTTTCTGTGAAGTCATAAAAGGGCACTGGAGAAAATACAATAGACTTTTTGAATAAAATACATAAAGATACACATCCTTGACAATAATCACGACTATAGTATTTAAAGTTGTAATCAAACCATTTTACACGATTTAGATATATTTATGCTATCTTATCGTATGGAGGCCACACTCTACGATGATGAGCCATCAAGACTTCCAAAAGTTCATTTTATCATGATATTGGGAAAATAAAGTCAGCGGGTGTCTGTTTTCACTGATTTCACTGTTTCAGAGCAGAATTTTACGTCACGTGACATGACGTGTGTGGTTGGAACAATTTGCCGTGAATGACGATTTCAAAATAAAATGAAACCCTGGCTTTCAAAAAACGAGTTATCACGGTGTTATAGCATGACTGTTACGACAAGGCGATTTGCAAAATTTTGCGGTAACGATAACAAAAATTGGCGGATGGGATGTCCTCTTTCTCGCCTGTAGGCAATATTCACAGATAAGATTTCCTTTTAAACTAGTTCCATTCGGTGACGTATAGGGTTATAAAGACTGGGTCAAATCTGCCAGGTGGTCTACAAGAAGCAGAATATAAGCTGTAAACCTACCGACTGAGATATCCAAGTTCATAATTTTTAGTACGTTCTTGTGTTTTCTCAGTACATGTGCCTCAGAGCCACTCAAAATATTAACTGTAAGTAAACTGTGTATAAACAAGCCATAAAATGACAAATTCAGAACAGGAACGTGGTGTATATTGTAAATAATAAGGTTTCAAACGCAATGTCGTCAGACAACTACGTATGAATTCTATGGACGGTAACATATTGTATTAGTTGTACATTAGGTATTTAGCGGTCAGTTACGTGCATGTACACCTGTCAAGTCAAGGTTGCTAGATCTGAGAGCCACTTTCCATGTAATTGTTATAATGGGTAAGAAATGGAATATTGAATTTCCTACATTTGTTTTCAGGGCTCGCAAGAGACCTTCTTGTTTGAGCTTCTATATGGCAAGTGAAAGTGAAAATGATAGCAATGAAGAGGCAATAGAAGATTTAGCATCAAGTACTGATGAAGATGACAAAATTAATAACAATGAATCGGGGTTTCATATTTGAATGAGGCTCGCGTAACCGTCCATCATTTTTTTACGTTACCGCAAATTCAAAATGCATTATTATGGCTTGAGTAGAACATATTAGGTAGTTTCCAATGATCAATTGGCTTTGTATGATCGTATGTAGGTTGCATTATGTATATACCCCAAGGTTGTTAAGCAATGAAAACCATGCCCTAACGACAAAAATAAACAAATTACTAAATTTTATGTAGTTTTCAAACTCGACAGTTTTTTGCTTATTGGTTTTTATCACCGGGCATCAATTTGCAAAGACTATGTTCAAATTAAACCTTACTGAATGCATCACCGAATGCGACGCTTACATAAATCGTTCATCCTTTCATTGATACATAGTTGAAGAAAATAATGCAGCAACCTTAGTTTTCTGTTCCATCGCGGCCATTTTATTCCAGATAAATCAGTGAACGTAGTCGTCCAAACTCGTTTTCAGAGATGGCGTAACCGTCATGCTATAACACCGTGTTATTCGCTCTTATGTTGAGCCAATTATTCCATGATTGAGGCTATTCTCATCAATTTTGCGAAGGGTATATCGAGTACGGAATCAAACAAGCTGAAACGCTATTGAAGCATATTTAGTTATATATTACAGCAAACATTGTCAGTGTTTGGGGATTAAAACATTTTAACATTTTTTAAGTTACGATATACGGTCTAAGAAATGCATTTCAATCAATTTCTCGTATATGTAATGAGTACTTTTGCAGTCCAGTCAATCAAAATACTTATTTTATTATTGGAATGCGTGCTAATACTGGGGAACTAATGTACATTTCTACTTTGGTCCAGCCTTCATATTAGTTTGCAACAACAATTTTTCGATTTATTCAGAATAACTTGGCACACGGCACGTCAAAAAGTGCGCAGAAATAACAACATTTCAGAGGTTGACAGTCTTATCTTAATAAATCGGGTTTTGTGGGGAAATATCACAATATTTGTAGTCAACATAACGAAAGAGATGTTATTTGTGCTAAACAAGCTAATAAAAAAATTCTGAAATCGGTTTTAGTACAACTTTAACACCTTTAGTGTGCGTCTCGGGATTTTAACGCTCGTTAACATTAAAAACAGGTGTTTTACAGATGTGTCTAAAGAGGGTTTCATATTTCAATAGTGATAAATAACCTATATGACTACCCTTTTACCTGTCATATGTAGGGTCAGAACAAGGAGAATAGCCTTGTCCAAGTCGGTATGTTTACTTATCTGATCTTGAAATGTCATAATAGAAATCAAGATAAGTAAAGAGACCGACTTGGGCAAGGCTACAAGGAGAATATAGAAACACTTACTGATGATCATATAATACAGGATATACGAGTAGATACATTATACACTCCCTCCATAAGTTTGACAACTGGACGTTTTCATTGGAAAAGCCTGTTAATCTTAATTTGGTTACTTAGTTACAATATTTCGGGTATTAATGACTTTGAGAAATTAATTTAAATTTCCAAACATCGGCAGACTTTGATGATGATCCATTGTGGGATTTCAGTCTCTGCTATCTCTCACAGTCTTTAGATGACCCCGTATCACACCAATGATGATAACTATATTTTCGCTAACTCGTTCATAAGAAGTCTTTAAAACGTCCTTATTCAGTTTGCACTGTTCTATCCCGTTCTCAATACGTCCTCAGACAATTTAACTCGTTCTAAACAACGTTCCTACTAAAGCTCGTTTTAAATACGTTGTCACTCGTTCTAATTGCAGAACGTGACGACCATTTGAAAATTTTGAGCATGATCTAAGTTCTGGAGAATTTTCCAATTCGAATACGTCCATGAAGTTTGTAAATAGACCCAAAACGGTTTTAAGTACGTCCAATCCGTAAGCTCGTTTTCAAGAACGTAGTGAGTTTCGTATGATATAAGGGTTAATAGAGACTCTGTTGAATCAGAAATGGGCGGGAAACGGGCTTCAACTGTGTAAGAACGGACTGGACGTACTTAGAAGTTCTAGAGTTGTAACTCGCGGGGATTTTTGGAATCGAGTAATTCGCGTGATTTTGAGTCTGAGATCGAATAAGAATCGCGATTTTTCATCAAAAAAATAAACAAGAAAAAATCTTACCATTGCATGTCATATGGTCGTTTTTTAGTCCTTTTTTCAATGTTGTTCACTTGCACAATACCCTAGGTGCGCTAGGTATATCAAGAGTTGTCCATCTACCGATTTAAATAACATACTTACGATTAATTACGACAAAAATTGAAATATTGTTTATTTTATGTTTCCCGCCACACATTGTTGCAGCACTTTCATTTCCGGTTCTACAGTACGGACTGAATTAATCATGGAATTAAAAAATAGACTCAAAAATATTTCATTTAAATTAGATTTATTACTCATATTCATTCAAATAAAACAAATGATACACGGAACAATCATTTGTACATAGTTTCACCCTGTTTGTAAGAAAAAACAATGCATTTGACATCAGGATTCGCTGTGAAATCGCGAATACGAAAACAAATTCGCGAGTCTCAGACTCGTGTAATAATTCGCGAAATCTGAACTCCTAATCGAGCCGAATTCTATAACACCTTGGCGAGACGATTCGATGACTACGTGAATACTTATCTACACCACTACTTAGAACCGTTTGGGGTCTATCTACAAACTTCATCGAGCGTACTTGGACGGATAGGTCGTCTAGAACTTAGAAATTAACATGCTCAAAATGCTCTCGTGGTCAACACGTTCTACAATAAGAACGAATGACAACGTACTAACGACGAGCTGGACGTACTACGAACGGAACCGTCGTACTTCAATCCTACTAGGGACGTTTTAACAACGAGTTGAACTGACTGAGGACGTATTGAGAACGAGGAAGAAATGCGTTTAAACTGATTAAGAAGGTATTAAAGACTGCTCATGAACGAGTTAGCAAAAATATAGCTATCACACCAAACAAGTTGCCACTGCGTTCTTCAAAACAGGTGTTAAACTGTGTGTGAACGGAATGAACGTAGCTGCAACTTTCTAAGGACTATTTACGAACTTCGTGAACGTTCTCAGACGGGAAGGTGATTTTAAAATTTTGAAATGATTCAAAATTCAATGGCGACCATACCGTTCTGTACGTTTTCGTAGGACTGGCAAGAACGGGTAAGAACTAGTTTGGTGTGATAGGGGGGTAAAAAGCAATTACTTTTGTTGGTAAAATGGCGGGAAATCTAAATTTATGATTCAAAACAAATTTCTTCGAAATTCAACGTTTCATTATATCCTATATTGTTAATTACTTACTTCATATGTACTTGTCAGATGTAGAGGGTATAGCAATGGGATAAATATCCTTTCTGCAGCAAGAGCAGCCAACGAGACACCAACACAGTAAAGCCAAAATTGGGAGCCTCCAGTGTACATCTCTGCCGTAAAGCCCAATAGTGTTATACATGATGTGAATGTCACCATTAGCGATAGAGATGTTGGAAGACAGTGAAGCTTTCTGTCTGCTAACAGATATTCTGAATTCGTCTTTTGCTTTCCACCGGTACATGAATAAAACACTCCAATTGCCAATGATACGACAATAAACGCGCTGAACACTATATAATCTGCCCAGTGAAAGGTGGACGCCATCTTTCTTTTGATTGCTGTATTCCTCAGTATCCCTACTTTCACACCAAACTAGTTTTCAACAGTTCTTTCTAGTCCTACAAAAAGTCGTAAAACGGACTAAATATGGTCGTTGTCGGGAAATATGTTTAAAATATTTATCTACTTTGTTCATAAACAGTATTTTATACGTCAATCTCATTTGCAGTCCGGCCAGGTCGCACCATGTCGGTGTATTCAATTGGTATCTGATCACACGGCGTCGTTCACGTGTCCCTGGTTTGGTCGAAGTACGACAATACGTTCGCAGTTTATAAGTAATAAGTTCGTCTCATTTGAAGTACGTTTTCTCACGACCTAATTAGAGAACGCTATGGTCGCCATCGAATTTTGAAAAGGTTCAAAATTCTAATCATCTTCCCGTCCGAGCACGTCCATGAAGTTCGTGAATAGACCATAGAAAGTTGCTGCTATGATCATTCCATTTCATTCCAGTTTGGTGTGATAGCTATTTTTTATTGAATAGCTATAGTGATAGCTATTTTTGCTCGTTTAAAGTCTTTAATACGTCCATCTCTTTATTCCGTCTTCAGTACATTGCTATCGAGTTTAAACTCGTTCAAAAAACATCGCCCGTATATCCCCTCTTATCCGGACTGCAAAATTACCAGGTGCGATGTTTTCTGTCATCAGTAATTAGTTACGTCCGACTGCACAATGTCATTATACGTCTCTAGTAGGCTTGAAGTACGACAGTTTCGTTCGTATTACGTCAAGCGTGTCTTAAATATATCCCGTTGTCATTTTGAGCATGCTCTAAATTTTATAGGACCTACGAGTACGTTCATGAATTTTGAAAACAGACCCTAAACGGTTCTAGGTACGTCCGATCCGTTCGTGCGCTGTATATGTCCGTTTCGAGAACGTAGTGAGAACTAGTTTGGCGTGATAGAGGGCAAGAAAAATCATTTGTACGAACTTTACACGGCGTCTGTTCCTCCAAATTGATATCTGCTGTATTTCACATTTCCTTGTTGCTTCATGAATCTTCCAATCGACGACGTCTTTTGTTTCTCCAAACTGATGTTTGCTGTATTTCACTTTTTATCGATGCTTTTTGAATCTTCTTATTTTTTTATTTAGATAATTTTAAGATATTTTGACCATTATCAATCATCCCTTGGATTCTAAACCTAGTTGAACCCACAGTTGTTTATTATCAGTATTTATCATATCAATAAGTTAATACTTTACTTCTTTATAGGAGTCCAAAATGTCTTTGTTTAATAATCTTATCATTGACACGTTTTATTTAAATGAAGGTAGTTTTTAACATAACTGATGAAACCATGTTTTAAAACTATCGAAATGAATTCAATAAATATGACCTTTTTAGGCTAGATAAAAATTATTTGGTACATGTTTCAATCAAAACAAAGAGGATGTACCATATACTTATTTGTGTATTTGCATGGTTGTCATGCATATTTGTGTATCAGATACGTCATACAGAATTCCACTGGTCGGACATTTACTTCGGTCTCTCTTTACAGTGGGGATTAATATCCCTACTCAGAACTTACTTACTTAAATAATCGGTTTAAACTTCATACTTGATACTAACTTACAATGTACATGTACAGAATGTCAAATAGGTCCCGACCACCTGCTATAGCTAAAACCTTATAATAGATGGTACCTAGTGTGATATACCATTCGAAAGATCATCCAAAGTTATGTTAACTCTCAAGTATGTTGGATGAAATTCACCAATATTTTCATGATGTCCATAGTTAGCGTACTCTCCTTTAAGTGCAGCTTTCTTTGCGTCAAAATGAGAAGGATATGACCTCAGAAATACATTAAAAAGTTAATATTTTTCACATTCCACTTGCAAAAAAGGTTTTCACCGCTTTCCTTTCACCTTTAATTTCTACACATCTAACCCTATCCAGAATTGGTTAAATGCATTGTTATATACATATGTTGTCATCTTTAGTTCCTTTGAGTTTTCTTATGGCAGATTCAAATTGCCTTGTGCCTATGGTCCCCTCAAATGATACAATGTAAAAAATTGTGAGATTGATTGACATGTATCAGGTATATGCCAATCGACATAACTTTAGAAGACCTTTCCAATGATATATCACACTTGGTACCATATATCTTGGTTTTGGCTGTATAGGGGGAGGGGAGGCGGGAATTATTTGACACCCTTTATGTGTGCAACTTAATGTTTAGAGCATGTACCACTAACGATGAAATGAACGAATACATCCCCCTTCAGTTTGACAAACCAAAGTTTCTTATGATAGCGTGTTCAAGCCTGTAAGTGTTTGAATCCTTATTTCGACCATTTATTTCAACGGTTCGGAAAAAGTAATTTTAAAATGACCAAATATAAACAAGGTTTAACGCGTGATCAAAAGGGGTCATACAGTGGCCAAGCCAATGGATGTGTGCTAGTGTGTATCTAGACCAGTGCGGAGTAACAGCATGTAGTGCCTGATATCTTATCATTTAGTCGTGATCGAGTACTAGTATATATTTTCAGATAAAGCCGATATTATTTTTTAACTTATATATGAAACCAATACTTATCAATGATTTACACACAAATACATAGTAGTCATAATAAATCTTCGATTTTAGATAGTCAACAAATCATTGACACCAAGTGATCATGTGTTTGAAGAGAATATACTTAAGCGTTAAGATAACACCATACGCAGAGGAAGTGTGTAAGGTGTCACTCGTATATATATTGTGACTGGAATGACATACAACCCTGCTCATCACCTAAATTTCCAGATTTTGAGAAAATATGTTTGAGAATCAATAAAAGGTCAGTGAGGCGAATTGGAAAGTAGTGTCAAATTACTTCAGAACTTAATTTTGAACTGTGAAGTGTAGAAATGATTTCAAAATCTCCAAAAAGTCGAGTGACATTTTATATTTCCTCCAACTTTACTATTACGTGATTGTCATCTACAGTGTATAACACGTATATTAATTGCTATCAAAGTAAGAAGTTCTAAAGTATATACCTTGTCGTATACATTCAGGAAGTGAAAGGTTATTTTACATATATATTTATGGGATATGAAACAGCATTTCAAGTAATAGAGATATTTCAATATGTAATATACATGAAGAATTCAAAGGGGTTGATTAAACATAATATGTTTTAGGCCGATCTAAAGATGGCAGTGGTGTAGTCCACGTGTTTATTTGGTAGAACTCTCCATACTTTTTTCCATTGAGATGTGTTTTGAATCGGGAAAGAATTTCTGTTAATTATAAAGCAAAAGATCTGACCTTCCCAAACAAAGAAATTTCCAAAATATAAACCAAGAACATCAAAACTTCTGCTCTCTTATAATATGGATTTTGATAAATTCACACATCCAAACAGGTATACAGTCATTAATAAAAATTAGTCTTATTCTTATTCAATTTAAGTAAGTATAATATACATGTATACCATTACCAACTCAGTACACTAGGGGACTTTTTAAACATTTTAAACGTTTTCCTAGGCCTCAGTCCAAACACATCCATCGCAGTAAAATGTTCCTAATACCGTTCTCCGTTATGATTACATGCCACTCAGTTTCTTTACAATACATGTCTGGGAATCAGAGCATTCTATCCAAAGATGGTGCTCTTGCCATTGAAGTTCCCAAGGCATGTATTCAAACAAATTTTGAACGCGCAATTTTGTTTTCGTTGGCTCTAAGTTTATTTGACCAATCAGCGATGAGGGTCATCTCTACATAAAGATCCATATTGAAGTTTAGGTAATCTCTGTATTTTTAGACTTTTCCTCCTCTTGCTTGTTGTTTCGTTTTGAAGGCACACAACTACTCCTGGTGAGTTTGGAATTTTTTGTTATTTTTGTTTCTTACAGGTGCGTCTTGGGAAAGTGGAAGGGAAAGAGCCACAAAAATTATTTACCATCCCATGAACGAAAATTTTACATAATTTTTTATAAGGCATGTACCGATAATATACAGATTGATATAGGTACAACTTTGGAGTTTCATTGGATTATATTAACTTAAAAATAGAAACTGATATATAGATGTAACGTGTTGGTACTATCGAGTATTCTAGACAAAAATATTCTAATATTTTATTCGCATTTAAGCAGACATAAACCTACAGAATATTTTTTATCAAATGTTAATCAGCATCTTAAGGAACAGTATGGTACTCTAAATTATTTTAGAGTTTACTTTGAATTGACCATATAAGGAAGAAATGGTTAAATTCCTGAACTGATTCCTTCAAAGACTGTGTTTCGACGATTTTTACATGTAAATCGAATAAGTCTATTCTCCCCCTTAACTTTTTTAATTTATATATTACTTAGAATTAGTATAAAGTATATCATCTTAACGGGAATTTAATTTGCTGATCTCACACCCAGTTTCAAAATGATTGGTCCATGTCCTAACTTTTAAGAGTACTTTTAAGGATATCCTTATTTTAGTTTTTTAATAATCCATATGTGTCCCTCCAGCAGCTCGGATAGCCTCAATTCAACAAGGATACGATTTCAAAATGTTCACAAATAGCGATGTTGCACTTTCCAGGCTTTTAAGAGCTTTTTTGATACACTTGAGCAATGTTTGACTGTGACGTTTCTCCTGAGAAATAGAAATCTATCATTGTCACTTCAGTATCAACTTTTCAGAGAACAGACTTACAGACAAAACAGACAGAACAGACTTACGATTACACGATTTTGTTAAGAATTTATTTCTTGCAAACCGTATTTGTTTTATGACACGAATACAGAAAGATAAAAGACACTGTGCAATATAAATTTTAAGATTGAAACAGTCAATATCAACAATGAATATGTCATATGAACCATTTTTCTTGAAGATAGACATTTCTTTGTTATTAAGGGCACATTCCAATGTGTGGTAATATATTTTATATTCAGCTGTCATATTCATGTATGATGTCTCATTGGGATCTAAATGTAATAGTTTTGGGGATCTTCGCATACTAGGAAACTAGTGATGTTTAATAACATACTTAACATTGATTGTGTCAAAAAGGGAATATTTGCAGACTTAATTTTTATGTAAAATGTCACCCTTGGGGTATTTACATACTTAATATTCATGTAAAGTGTCACCCTTGGGGTATTCACATACTTAATATTCATGTAAAGTGTCACCCTTAGGGTATTTACATACTTAATATTCATGTAAAGTGTCACCCTTGGGGTATTTACACACTTAATATTCATGTAAAGTGTCAACATGGGAAAATTTGTATACTTAATATTGTCAAAAGGTAATATTTGCATACTAAATATTCATGTAAAGTGTCACCCTTGGGGTATTTACATACTTAATATCCATGTAAAGTGTCAATCTGGGGATATTTGAATACTTAATTTTGGGATCTTGCATACTCAATTTTAAACCAGATACTCTTCCCGAAAATATCCTCGAACAAAATAAGTGGAATATTGATTTCAAACCATCAAATAAGATTCTGTTCGATTTTCCTTTAGTGGCAAGATAGTTTCGTCGAAGAGGGTTAATTTAAATCGCAATTCTCAGTTACTACACATGTATGTCGATGGTTGAATCTAAACCGCGTCCTACAATCATTTATATATATACCCCATTTCCCCATATTTCCCCATTTCCGGTAGCTAATATAATGTCGACGCTGTTCAAGCATGTAAATGTACATTGACGTAAGAGCCGTAAGAGCGAGTCAATGGTCAGTTAACAAACATATTTGAGATTAGATCTGGGGACATTTCTAGGTAAACTTCGCTCTTGCTTTTAACATCATAGCATCATCCCCATCAGGTTTAAATTTCCTTTATCAAATACAATATTCCCTTTTAACCAAATTAAACATATTTGAAAGGAGTCTTTTGCATCTATGAACTTGCAAAATAAGACACCAGAAAGACAGATACTACAGTTTTAGTTCCCAAATGTCATCGTTGCTATTCAGTTCAAGACTAACTTGAATATTTAGTGCACAATATTCGACATGAAGTGGTTTCTGATGCTTTTACAGTGATTTAAACTTGTCTACGAATCACACGATGTAAATTGTTGTAAACTGGGGATTCAAAATCAGAATTACATGAAGGAATGACGTCAAGAGTCTTCCTTTCAAATGCTTGGAGAATATTGATAAATTATAATAGCTTTGCCTAAATCAGACTGGTCTCTTTGTACATGTTGACAAAATGGAAAAATATGATATTTTTTGGGAAGAAATACATTAACCAACTATGCCTTGAAATGTTAACTTTTAACCGTGTAGTATCCATAGATTTAGACATCGTTTATTTGGTTCCCTGTCACAGCCTATCCTTAATTCTATCTTTTTCTTTCCCAAAAATATTGTTTTGCGCCATCTATTTGCGGAAACCACTATCGTTAAATTAAAGGCATCTGTTATTTCTTGGGGAAAACTGTACAAACAATTGATCGTATAACCTTCAAACAAAACACAACGAACATAACTTGTAAATAACATTAAAGAATGAGGGTGATATGGCACCCACTTATGCAAAACAGATGTTTGAAATTTGAAAAAGAAATGTCTGAACAGAAAACGTATGACTTCAATCATTAAACTATAGAGTGCTATGACAAAAAGAATAAAGACTGGAACTGTTTTTTGAACTATAATCCGGATACAAGCTATTTTTCATTATTGAAAATTTAAATAAACACCGTACAGAGAATCCAGAGACTTTAAAGTTGTACTAAAACCAATTTTAGAATCTCTTTTTACCTTGTATTTAGCACAATTAGCATCCCTTTTGTTATTTTGACTACATAGCTTGTGATTTTCCCCCAAAGAACACGATTTATTGAGATAAGACTGTCAACATCTGAAATGTTGCTGTTTTTGCACAGGCTTTTTGAGGTCACCTGACTATGACAGTGTACCGTGTGCCTACTTAATCCAAAAGTAGTTGATGCAAACTACTATGACGGCTGGACCAAAGTAGAAATATACATCGGTTTCACATTCGCACGCATTCCAATAGCCAAATAAATATTTTTAATTGATTGAACTTCACAAAAAGGAATTCTTGTGGAAAGAGCACTGCAATATTATTCGTTACATATACAAGGAATTGATTGAAATGTATTTGTTAGACCCTATATCAATAACTGAAAATGTTAACCCAATAATTACATTTCGGCATTACAGCATTTCATTCAGGTTAAAAGTTGTAATCCCCAAACACTTGCAAGGTTTTCTGTTATATAACTTACATGCTTTCAATTGCATTTCAGCTCGATTGATTCCGCACTCAGTTGCAAGTGATAGTTTAGCTTTTGCAAAAGTGACGAGAATTAGCCTCAATCATGCAATGATTGACTCAACATAAGAGCGAATAACTCGTTTTTGAAGGCCAGGGTTTCATTTTTATTTACAAAATCGTATTTCGTGGCAAATTGTTTTTCTGAAAATGAAATCTGTTTTGCCGCGAAAAAGACTATTGCTGACTTTATATCCGCGATAATTGTTGATGGTTCACCATCGTAAAGTGTGACCTTCATACGGTTAGATAGCATAAATATATCTAATCGAGTAGAATGGTTTTAGTACAACTTTAATACCAAATCCTACATATACTTAAAAAACTTAGTACAGACAGAGAGAAAAAAAACTAAATGCAAAGACAGATGAAAGTTTTTGGTGATTCATGTCCGTTTATCAAATTCTTGTAATTGATGCTTTTTAAAGTATTCAAATTTACATTTTAAAAGACTTGAAAAACAAAAGGGCACCCGGCCACCGGAAGCAGTTTGGGAAAGACTGATTATGATTTCTAATCTGTTCAACATGCTCAAATGATAAACTTCTAAATAATTCAGTTCATAAATTAATTAACATAACCTTGGCAACCAACATATATTTTAATGTTGGAGAGCGGACCACTGTTCTATAAGGCTTAAAGCGTATGTAAAAAATAAAGGATCTTTATTAATACAGCATTACGGACAAAAAATAATTTTCATCATTTTGTCATTTTCATAGTTTACAGCTGGATAAACAAGAAGACCTATTTGAACAAGACAGAGTGAAATGCAGCGATCAGAACTGGAGGACTAACTGAAATTATTTCCCTTTGTAAGTAAGGGTCATACTCAAGGCAAAATGGCGTCCACGTTTCACTGGGCAGATTATATAGTATTTAGTGCCTTTATTGTCGTATCATTGGCCATTGGTGTGTTTTATTCATGTACCGGTGGAAAACAAAAGACGAATTCAGAATATCTGTTAGCAGACAGAAAGCTTCATTTTCTTCCAACATCTCTATCGCTAATGGTGACTTTCACATCATGTATAACAATATTGGGCTTTACGGCAGAGATGTACACTGGAGGCTCCCAATTCTGGCTTTACTGTGTTGGTGTCTCGTTGGCTGCTCTTGCTGCAGAAAGAATATTTATCCCATTGCTGTACCCTCTACATCTGACAAGTACATATGAAGTAAGTAGTAGTCATTGAGAATATTTATCCCATTGCCATATCCCCTACATCTGACAAGTACATATGAAGTAAGTAGTAGTCATTGAGAATATTTATCCCATTGCCATATCCCCTACATCTGACAAGTACATATAAAGTAAGTAGTCATTGAGAACATTTATCCCATTGCTATACCCCTACATCTGGCAAGTACATATAAAGTAAGTAGTCATTGAGAACATTTATCCCATTGCTATACCCCTACATCTGGCAAGTACATAATACGAGGTACTGTCACTCCCGTGCAGTGATATATCACTGCGGCGGGCAGGTGTCTCACCGTAAGCATGGTAACATTATTTCAAAAGTTATCCCAATTTCAACGAGCCCCGTAAGCGCAAAGTGTTACGTCTTACAGTGTATTTGACGATGTCGGGGTATATTTAACATTAAAAATATGTAGGATCCCATCAAAATTTTGAAGGAAAAATAATTTCACTGAAATGCAAATAGAAAATACTTCAAAAAGGTATATAAAACACATAGTTAGCATTTTAAATGAGGCAGAGATTAACGCTCAAAGCTGAGATCAGCCCGCATTTCCCGAATTGTCCCCAGGTCCTTGCACGTCATAACAACTTTTTTCAATTTAATATTCATATATTTATCAATTTAAAGCCCGCAGTATAAATGTAAACTCAAAGAATACTCTAATAATAAAACTCACCTTCGAATTTCCTCCCTATAGAGGCGGTATGGTCGGATCTTGTGCACACGAACGGACCATATCATACGGAGCGGGATGTGGACCGTGATATTAGTAGTTGGTAGTCATGAAGATATTTATCCAATTGGTGTACCCCCTACATCCGACAAGTACATAATTTATAGCGGGTAGTCAAAGAGGATATTAATCCAATTGATGTACCCCCTAGAGCTTATAACTGTTCGGCTCCTAGAGTCCGCAGGTTTATGCCTTGGTCACATTTGCTCCGATTTTCACTACGGCGCCCGGCCGATTGAGTATTCTGCTCAAAATTGAATACAATATTGAACTAAACAATTAATCGGCCGGGCGCCGGCCGATGGATCGGAGCAAATGTGACCCAGGCATTACTGCATAAAACTATAATTCATCTAAGCATGCAATATACATGAGTATTGTATTTCGATTATGAATGTATTTTTTCAATGTAATATTAATGAGGTTAACATAGTCATAGCGGTCAAGCCAAGTAACTTAGTCAACATTCGATAATCGTATGTTAAGGTCTCATGGAAGTTAACAGGAAATGACAAAACAAAAAATGACAAAGCCATGCTGGATTTTGAAAATTTTTTGAACCAAGATAACAGAGTTCTGTTTGGACCTCCAGTCAGTTTAACTAGTTCCACATATCATTTACATGACCGGGAACACAATGGAAATGGTCAGAATGACCATAAACATGATAGAATAACCTTTTCAGCCTTCTGAAAATGTGACTAAAAATAGCTAAGAGTCTGTGCTCAGGAAAGGTCACTGAACAGAATCTTTTGACTTTTTCAGAAAATGTGCCCAATATATTGCTCTAAATGATACAATTTAAACAAATTTGATATCATTCTTAGAAAAAGAAAAAATTTAAAAAAACTGAATTGAAAATCGATCTATTTTCCTTTTTACTACAGCCATTATTGTTTCAGACAATTTTTTTAAATTTCAAAGATTGTGTCATTTAGAGCAATATATTGGACACATTTTCTGAAAAAATCAAAAGATTCTGTTGATTGACCTTTCCTGAGCACCTACTTTTAGCTATTTTTCAGTCACATTTTCAGAGGGCTGAAAAGGTTATTTTATCATGTTTATGGTCATTCTGACCATTTCAATTGTGTTCCCAGTCATGTAAATGATATGTGGAACTAGTTAAACTGACTGGAGGTCCAAACAGAACTCTGTTATCTTGGTTCAAAAAATTTTCAAAATCCAGCATGGCTTTGTCATTTTTTGTTTTGTCATTTCCTGTTAACTTCCATGAGACCTTAACATACGATTATCGAATGTTGACTAAGTTACTTGGCTTGACCGCTATGACTATGTTAACCTCATTAATATTACATTGAAAAAATACATTCATAATCGAAATACAATACTCATGTATATTGCATGCTTAGATGAATTATAGTTTTATGCAGTAATGCCTGGGTCACATTTGCTCCGATCCATCGGCCGGCGCCCGGCCGATTAATTGTTTAGTTCAATATTGTATTCAATTTTGAGCAGAATACTCAATCGGCCGGGCGCCGTAGTGAAAATCGGAGCAAATGTGACCAAGGCATAAACCTGCGGACTCTAGGAGCCGAACAGTTATAAGCTCTAGGGGGTACATCAATTGGATTAATATCCTCTTTGACTACCCGCTATAAATTATGTACTTGTCGGATGTAGGGGGTACACCAATTGGATAAATATCTTCATGACTACCAACTACTAATATCACGGTCCACATCCCGCTCCGTATGATATGGTCCGTTCGTGTGTACTATTTCGCTGATTGGATAAAGATTGCGAGAATCTTTAACATATTCATTAATGTAGAAGTTCAACAGGACATTATCAGGGAAATATGGACCATTGTACAAAAAGGTTAATGTCAAGACATTCAATTGTAAGATTTGTTTTCTTTGCTTTGCGCATTGGAGCATTGATTGTGGAGATGCACTATTGACTTTCCTATTAATCCAGGGACCCTGTATATGCTCTTTTTCTTTGATCATACTTGTGACATTACATAGTTCTGATATGTATCAATGATATCGTTATACTAAAGAGAATACTATGGCAGCAAGAATACAGTATTGAACAAAACAAAAAACTGATAAGAAATACAATAATAAACACTCTTTCAAATGGTTATATTTGAGCAATTTATCACAATTTAGCGATATCCTGGAACTGCTCCGCATACCCCTCACCACCGTAACCATGACAACCGTAACTTTAACAGATTTAGACTATATGTTATAAAAGTTGGTAGATGTATTGTAATGTAGTTCCTCTACAATCTGTAGCGTTTTCATTACCAAAAAACTAAATCTCTTAAAATTAGAGTATTTGTATCTTTACTTTCCGGACACCCTGTATTTACTTATGTAACATTCATTGGCATGTGTCAGGGAGTAAATAAGAAGAATATGCATTTGATTCTATGTCTTGTTCCCAAAGGAGTTTGTTAAGGAGCGGTATCTTAACGTACTTTTATAATCCCGAACTCAAACATTTCGAATACTTATTTCGAGAACGCTTTGTTGAGAATGGATTCGAGATGTACTCAAAATTAATACGTTAAAATGTGTATTACCAACTTAATAACCACCTCATAAATTATTTTGGAAATCAAAGATGTACGATTTTTATTTTCGAATGTTGACTTACTTACTTGACTTGACTGATAGGAACTTCGATTGAATATTGCACCTAGTAATCGTATGCAATGAATGTATTAAATGAAACAACCAACCATATAACTCATATTCTGTGTAATTTCTTTTGCAGTATTTGGACAGACGATTTAAGTCCAAAGTAGTCAGACAATCAAGCATGCTCATGGGGACGATAGCCTTTGTAAGTATAAAATTATATTACATACACATGATCTTTAAGTCCAAAGTAGCCCGACAACCATTGCATGCTAATGGGGACGATAGCCTTTGTAAGTATAAAATTATATTACATACACATGATCTTTAAGTCCAAAGTAGCCCGACAACCATGCATGGTAATGGAGACGATTGTCTTTATAAGTATATAATTACATTACATATGCATGATCTTTAAGTCCAAAGTAGCCCGACAACCATACATGCTCATGGGGACGATAGCCTTTGTAAGTAATCATTATATTACATACACATGATCTTTAAGTCCAAAGTAGCCCGACAATCATGCATGCTCATGGGACGATAGCCTTTGTAAGTAATCATCATATTACATACACATGATCTTTAAGTCCAAAATAGCCCGACAATCATGCATGCTCATGGGGACGATAGACTTTGTAAGTAATCATGATTATATTACATATGCATTGGTCACATTTGCTCCGATTTTCACTACGGCGCCCGGCCGATTGAGTATCTTGTTCAAATTTGAATACAATATTGAGCAAAACACTCAATCGGCCTGATCATAGCCTTTGTAAGTAATCATTAGACGACTAACACATGATCTTTAAGTACAAAGTAGCCCGACAACCATGCATGTTCATGGGACGATAGCCGTTGTAAGTAATCATTATATTACATACACATGATCTTTGAGTCCAAAGTAGCCCGACAATCATGCATGCTCATGGGGACGATAGCCTTTGTAAGTAATCATTATATTACATACACATGATCTTTAAGTCCAAAGTAGCCCGACAACCATGCATGCTCATGGGGACGATAGCCTTTGTAAGTAATCATTATATTACATACACATGATCTTTAAGTCCAAAATAGCCCGACAATCATGCATGCTCATGGGGACGATAGACTTTGTAAGTAATCATGATTATATTACATATGCATTGGTCACATTTGCTCCGATTTTCACTACGGCGCCCGGCCGATTGAATGTCTTGTTCAAATTTGAATACAATATTGAGCAAAACACTCAATCGGCCTGATCATAGCCTTTGTAAGTAATCATTAGACGACTAACACATGATCTTTAAGTACAAAGTAGCCCGACAACCATGCATGTTCATGGGACGATAGACTTTGTAAGTAATCATTTTATTACATACACATGATCTTTGAGTCCAAAAGTAGCCCGACAACCATGCATGCTAATGGGGACGATAGCCTTTGTAAGTAATCATTATATTACATACACATGATCTTTAAGTCCAAAGTAGCCCGACAATCATGCATGCTCATGGGGACGATAGCCTTTGTAAGTATAAAATTATATTACATATACATGATCTTTAAGTCCCAAGTAGCCCGACAACCATGCATGCTAATGGAGACGATAGCCTTTGTAAGTATAAAATTATATTACATACACATGATCTTTAAGTCCAAAGTAGCCCGACAATCATGCATGCTCATGGGGACGATAGCCTTTGTAAGTAATCATTATATTACATACACATGATCTTTAAGTCCAAAGTAGCACGACAATCATGCATGCTCATGAGGACGATAGTCTTTATAAGTATATAATTATATTACATACACATGATCTTTAAGTCCAAAGTAGCCTAAAAACCGTGTATGCTCATGGGGACGATAGACTTTGTAAGTATATAATTATATTACATACACATGATCTTTAAGTCCAGAGTAACCCGACAACCATGATTCTGATGGGACAATAGCTTTTTTAAGTATATAATTATATTACATACACATGATCTTTAAGTCCAAAGTAGCCCGAAAACCATGAATGTTCATGGGGACAATAGCCTTTGTAAGTATATAATTATTATATTACATACACATGATCTTTAAGTTCAAAGTAGCCCGACAACCATGTATGCTCATGGGGACGATAGCCTTTGTAAGTATATAATTATATTACATACACATGATCTTTAAGTCCAAAGTAGTCATTTTAATACTTACATATGATCTTGATGAGCTTTGTAACTATATAATTATATTACATAAACATGATCTTTAAGTCCAAAGTAGCCCAACAACCATGCATGCTCATGGGACAATAACCTTTGTAAGTATATAATTATATTACATACACATGATCTTTAAGTCCAAAGTAGTCATTTTAATACTTACATATGATCTTGAACAAGAATAGAGGTCGGGATAAGAAACAACCCGAAATTCTAAAATTATTTTACATTTGGTAAATTAATGTTGTATGATAATCATCATTGTATAACTTGATATACAAAATTGTTCTGTTTTCATATGTAGTCTAATGCATTTACAATAAACAAATGCTAAACACAAACGTGAGGCATCCTAAAATATATATAGCCGATGTCAGCTACAGGGTGAACTAAAACAGAACCGCAGTTTTATATCAATGTACTGAGTTGTTTAGTAAATTGAATTTGAAATAGTTGTCATCGTTGATTTAGGTTTTCCTGGAGGGTGTCGTCATGTATGCTCCTTCAATAGCTCTTGAAGCAGGTAAGAGCAACCAGGTGGAATACCAGTAATCAGAACTTAGGACCAGTTCTTATTACGTGCAACTAATTTTCAAAATATTTGTAGAACATACCATTTTCGATTACAATAATTAAAACTGATCAGTTAGTGTTTCACTTATCAGTATTTTGATTGTGAATATATGAATATACAAAGTGTCCAAAATATCATAGCCGACAAAATTTGGGTTTACGAAAAATACCGATCCACCGACCGGTCGATGTTTTCCAAAGGTAGCCTCAAAACAGGGTTTGAGGGAAAAGTGAAAAAGACCGACCATATCATGTGTAAAACCCGCCCATAACTGTATCCTTAAATTATTTATGTAATTCGATTTTGTATATTGAAAACATGTCAATTGTAGGCAACATTTTTAACCATTTTGTTCATTTCATTCAAGTTGAAGTGGTTTAAACGGAAGGCAAGCAAACGTTTCTATGGAAATCTACCCTAATTTTCAAATTTTAATCTATGCTATAGTCATTGGATTCCTAGTTTTCAGTTTTATTTTCCTCTTCTTTACCTAATCTATACATCTTTATGTAAAAGACAGACAGCCGAGTGTACCTAACTGCGGAGAGTGACTTGTCGGTGGTCGGTCTTTTTCGTAAACCCACAAATCTTTGAATAATGTTATGGATTCTACTTTTGGGAATATTTGGGATCACCCTACATATGGTTTGACGAATATGTTTTACACATTTAATTTCCAACATTCAACATTTCAGTAACCGGTCTTCCAACGTGGGCCTCTATTTTCATAATGTCAGCTGCAGCAACTTTCTATACAACATTGGTAAGCCAGCCTCTTTTCTAGCACACAACATACACTACATCTGTGTCATAGCGAAGTGTTTAAAAGGCCTCTTGCAAAGTCTGAAAAAAATTAAATGCAGACTATTTTTCACATATCTTGCTTATTGTTGTTATTAATGTTAGTCAAGCTATAATCTGGATTTTCGATATATATAATTTCAGGGTGGTATCAAAGCAGTTATTTGGACAGACGTCTTCCAGTTTTTGATCATGTTGATAGGAATGATCATCGCCTTGGCAATGGTAATACGTAGATATTTGTAAACAATTTGACAGTCGTTGGATCATTTTTATCATGTTCAGTACGCTATTAATTGTTTGTGTTTATGTTTAAAGGGCTGTATAAGAGTTGGAGGCTTCTCAAATATGTGGGAGCTGTGTCAGAAAGGTGGAAGAATCCAGTCATTTGAGTGAGCTAATTGTCATTTTGTTCTCCGTATATCATGATATATCCTAAGATTAATACTTAAGCATGTTTTGAAAAGTTTTTCCGCGGCATGCTATAAAATCTGGATATAGCTCTGCCCCCTTCATGAGCTACCACATTTGTTCATCTATCTGCATACGTAGAGAGGTTTATGTTCCAGCTTTGACTTCAATCCATTGACGAGACATACTTTCTGGGGCCTCACTATCGGTATAGGGACAACGTGGGTGTATCTGTATGGTGTTAGCCAGCCTGGAGTGCAGCGCTTTTCAGCAACCCCGTCACTCAGAGATGCCAGATTGTAAGCAGTCCAAACCTTATGAAGGAAGTTAAATCACACATTTTCAATTATTGCGTTTTGTCACAAGCATGTTACGTTGTCAAATATTACATGTGCTCCATTCCCGTCAAGGCTATGGTTTTAGGCATTTAGTTGTGACACCACTTGATCATTACCCTTTGCATTCGTTCGACTTTACTTCTTAAAAGAGGTAGTTTATATCCAGACTCTGCGCGCAGGGTACTTGATCATTTTGTTCTTTGCAGGACTATGTTACTAGTTGCCCCCGTTGTATGTGCGATTTATGCACTGAGTGCTCTTGTAGGGCTCACAGTGTTCGCTTATTACTCCCACATTCAATGCGACCCTATGGCAAGTGGGGCAGTTACTAACGTAAATCAGGTAGGTCTAAACTGTAATTCGAATTCGACCATGTACGATATCTATTATATTACCAATATAAAGTAAAAACCACTTGCTGCAAGTGTGCCAGGATTTTCCTAATCCGTAACTAGCCTATAAACCATAAAATAAGGTTCTGTTCATGTGAGTTTCTATATCATAGTTATATTATAACTTGCGAGAACCTCCACTCTGTGGTTAAGAAAAATATTAATCTTATTGTTGTTTACTGGTTTATCTTACTGGCATCGGTACAATTTTTAGATCTTCCCCTACTTTGTGATGGACGTACTTGGATTCCCGGGCGTGCCGGGGATATTCCTTGCAGCTATGTTTAGCGCTGCACTCAGGTGAAATTCTTAACACCAAAGATAACTGTTGTTGACTAACGATAGAATTGACGATGTGTCGTACGAGCATGCAGTGCTATTTAATGATATATGTGATTAAGAAAAAAATATTCCAATTTTAACCTGAGCTTTCACTCCAAGCAAGCACCATATTGACAATTCCAGTTAAAATTCCCATTATTGCAAACAGTCGGGAAAATAAATTATAGATGGTTTCTTTTTATTTTCATTTCCCCCTCTGACGGTGCCATTCGCATTAATTTCAGTAAGACTGTTGTGCAATTACCTGCACTTCACACATCTTTTTCCAGCACGATATCATCAGGTTTGAATTCCCTTGCTGCAAACATATGGGAAGACTTCCTTAAAGAACGCTTCCCTCACACAACCCCTGCTAGGGCAACAAATATCACCAAGGGAATGGGTAAGATGTCCGACCAATGTTTTGCTTATATAACAAATGATTTTGAGATTTGTCAATAAAAGTATACCAGAGTCAAGACATTAAACAAATACTGGATGATCAGGAGCTGGATATGGCAGAATACCTATTCGAGAAAAAATATTGGGCGAGGCGGCAGCCGAGCCCAATATTTTTTCGAAAAAATCAAAGTTAAGTGGAGTACTTACTGGAGTACAGGCTTAAACTGTCGTTTAGTTGACATTATTTTGACATTTATTTATTATTTCTTTCAAAACTCAGACGACTTCCGGCCAGTTTATTCGCTACACTGGATGAAAATATTTGCCCCGGGAATTTAATTTTTATTTATTCGAGACGTTCTTGCAGAATTATGTGTAACTTTTGAATGATAAGGGTAATTGTGATTGATTAAGTGCATTTTTTTCTTCTATTTTCCGCCAGTTTCAGATGTAAGCTTTAAGTAGTACTCCAGTTATTAAGAAATAAAACTCTGAAGTGGGAATGTTGCAAAAACATTGAAAAAAATATCCGACCCTTTTTCTCGAAAGGGTCAGATATTAAAAAAATATCCGGCAGTTTTCAGAGAGCAGAGTATTGCCAAATTACAAGCAACTAAGAACCAATCAGATTTGAGTATTTTAATGAGGTGCATAATAAATGGGCCTATTATCCTGTTTAAATCAAGATGTCCAAATTGATTAAAAAATACATTTTGGATTATTTTAGTGATTGTGTTCGGGATACTGTCGAGCGTGATGGCATTCATAGCTATGATGATTCCTGGTCAAATCTTGCAAGTATATATAAATTACATCTCATATATGGGTTCATCGGGACATTCTACCTTGTAGTACTCCTCAAAAATCGAATGACTGGTCTATATCGTAGTCCTGGCAACAGATACCTCAAAGATGTAACAATTCCATAAATTACGAAGTGTGCTGAACATTCTGAAGTCGTACAATTTCAAATCCATATGAAATATAGGAATATCAAAGGATATAATCTCATAGTAAAGGTATAGTTTAGTAAAAGTTGTAAATGAAAATGTATGCAATAAGAGTGGACCTTTTCCTTTCAGGTTACCCTGGCATTGGTTGGTGCAGCAGGAGGGTCAATCGTTGGCATGTATTGTCTCGGGGCGTTTACGAGCAGCTGCAATTGGAAGGTTAACCACATTGAAATGTTACATGTAACATAAATGGAGTAAAAGAACACATTTTCTAATGCGTTTCAGAATGTTTTGTGGTCATAATAATAATCATTAATTCTTTGCCGTTACTATTGTTTAAAAAGGAACAAACAACTGTTTATAACTATATTAATCCAGGGTGTAACAGTGGGTGGATGGGTCGGGTTGGCGTTCTTACTTTGGCTTGCCGGTGGCGCCTTCACAATCAAATCCACGAGACACATCCTTCCTCCGGCGTCAACTAATGGATGTTATGTTGGGAATATAAGCGATATATGGAATGAAACGAATACAACGCCGGATTATACCCGAGAGTATCAGACTGGCTTGTTAAATATCAATACAACTACCGTTCCAGCTGCACCAGAGGCCGTGGTGTAAGACAACATTATTTTATTACTACCACAAATGAAAACTAATGTCTTCTATACTTAATTACGATACTTTATATATATATACGGTACAGTCGGTATATCGTACTACATTATATATTATAAGTTATTTGTATAAACGTGCGTCGTACTTGGCGTATATTATCAGTACTGAAGTGTCCATTTTGATTATCTTAAAATGCATGGGCATTATTACATTTTCCAGGGGACCGTTGTACAAGTTTTACTCCATTTCCTACACCTGGTATGGCTTGATAGGAATCATTGTGACGTTTACAATTGGGATGCTCGTAAGCTTATTGACAGGTATTGGCAGTATTTCATTAAACTGATACCTAAATTAGGCAACAGGTAATAGAATTGTTTATAACTGCAAAGGCAACGGATAATACCACACTATTTATTTACCCTTTGCATTCGTTTGACTTCACTTCTTAAAAGAGAGCTTCGTTTAACTAGACTCTGTACGCAGGGTACTATTTATTCAGCCAGGGAAACATGTAATATCATTTCTTCAAATAGTTAGGAAATGGTTGTGTTTATAACAGCAAAGGCAACGGATAATAC
Source organism: Owenia fusiformis (assembly GCA_903813345.2). Taxonomy (NCBI): domain Eukaryota; kingdom Metazoa; phylum Annelida; class Polychaeta; order Sabellida; family Oweniidae; genus Owenia; species Owenia fusiformis. Next base: position 3,981,101 of record CAIIXF020000006.1, read on the forward strand.
TACACTATTTAGTCCGTCAGGGCCACATGTAATATCAGTTCTTCAACAGCAAAGGTAGCGGATAATACCATACTATTTAGTCAGTCAGGGCAACATGTAATATCATTTCTTCAAATAGTTAATAGGAAATGGTAGTGTTTAAAACAGCAAAGGCAACGGATAAAAAAACACTATTTAGTTATTCAGGGCCACATGTAATATCAGTTCTTCAATCATGTCGTCAGTTTCCTGTCTTTCGTTTCATGAATTGTCACATGTTTGTAGGATTGAGTGATAAAGACGATGTTGACGAGGCGACGTATATTAAATGGCCGGATTTAGTTTTCTGTTGCCTTCCTGAATCATGCAGGGCGAGGTTATGGAGTAAGATTACAGTAAGTGCCAATAAACACACCATAACAATGATTGGTGCTTTCAAAGGAAGATGGTTGATTAACTTTCTCATACTTATATGGACTTTCCTATACTCCTGATAAAGGATGCGTTCCAGTTTTCAACATTTGTGGTAAAGCGAAGTCAATTGCATTTTGCGGAATTTTGATCTAGGGGGACCATTAATCAACTCATTTTCTCAAAACTGTCGATACTTGGACACGATCTCCAATACATCGATATCCTTCCAAGTGGAAATTGTTTGTTCAAAGAATGCATTTTACACCCCAACTACGTTATGCACGCTGATCACATCAAAATATTAAATGATACTCTCGACCATGTCACTTTACAATATGTTTTTGTTTTTTTACTATATAAGGGCTCGCAAAACCTTGATAACAAAGATGGAGATCCTTATGGTCTCAAGGAGAACGCAGAACCTGTTGAAATGGAGAGTCTAGTGGCGCAGAATGGAATCAAAACTTGAATGCAAAAGTCTGTTCGGTCCTAAGAAGATTAAACACGTGGACGCATGCATTATGCCCATTTATGAAGGACATCATAGTGTTTACCATATATATTTTGAAAGCGTGCTTTTGTTTCTTGTAAATAGTTTATAAAATTTATAACTTGCTAAATGCATTATAAACGTGCCCTTATGGATGTTTTCACATGGTGTAATGGTGATTCTTGGATTTTTCTGAAAATAAATAACATAAAAATTACATTTGTATGAATATTTGAATCTGTATTTGATGTTATGAGAATTGCTTTTAATCTAAAATCTTTCAAAATGTATTTTGACTTCAGTATGAATAAAATGTTCTTTGTGTTGAGGTCTTGGATTGTGATAATTGTGGGGAAAGGTTATAGACATTGTTTCTTTTCACGTTGGATCATACTTTGGGATAGTTGGGGTTTACTTCCAAATTACTCATGTGCTTTCTTTTTTGCTGTGTTCTGTAACATATTTTTTGGACTTTCCATTTGGCATTGCCAATGTTATAACATTTCTAAAAGAATAACGCTTAACCAATACTGTATTGTAAAATTGTAAATTGTATGTTTACCATGTAACTGTATTGTAATTGTTTTTTGCAATTGCTTTAACATGCTTATTCTTTGAAATAAAAAAAATTATAAAAAAAACAACAACATATTTGTTACATAAAGATGGCGCATCAATCATTCAGTTGACAATTAATTATTAACAACAGTCCATGGTGTAATTACTCTAAATAATGCAAACCTCCTGATACAGGTTCAATTTTATAACATTTGTTCATAGATAAGGAGGACCAAACTTCACCGAGTTCAATCTTTCTCTCGATAAGTCTATAATTCGAATAATATATTTTCAATAAACATGAAATATGTAGTAAAGCTATCATAGGGACAAACAACGTGTTAGGAGTAATATATATAAACAAGACCATGGCAGACAAACTACATGTAGTTACAGCTTTATATTTTTTAACAGGTAAGTATGCATTACTCTAAAGGTATCCATTTGAAAAATCTAACCTCTTTCAAATGTGTCGAACCTCTATACCATGGCATACCTAGCTGCGTTTTCTTGTATCTATGACTTGTAAAACGGTATACCCCTTTTCAAGTACTGAGGTATGTTTGTTTGAATCGACATATTAATGAGTAGATCACCGTGGTCGAAATTGCGATTGTTAAATACACCAACTTTGTAAATGCCTTCCTGACGTGGCTGCGTTGTGATAAGAGGGAATGCAATACGGAACTATTAAATAACTGCCAATTTGTCATTACAAAAAAACTTTTCCAAACAAACTATATATATAGAACCATAGAACAGCCATAAAACGAAATGAGTATGAAGGATATCAGACGTTTTATATTTCGAAAGATGGCGCCGTGAACAAGTCAGGCGATATTCTCCTTCACTTGTTTATTATATCCAAGTCATTATTTTTCTACATAACACTCCAGTCCGAGACATCTGTATACGATATGTGGGAGATGGCTATACAATAGTGACAGGGCTATACAATAGTGACAGGGCTATACAATAGTGACAGCGAGAACATTGATGAAATTAATTCATTTAGTGATCGCTTCTAGAAAATTATTCAAAAAGGATTCATGTTAGATTTCAAAATAAATGTTACATACAGTATAATGTATCGATGATCCTAAGTTAGCGTCGATGGACCCCGGTCTCCTACTGGACTCAATACATTATAGTTTATTTTAAAGTTAAAGAGTACAGCATAACCAAAGATTAATTTACTTTAAATCTTACTTTACTTTAATTTTATTTTCAGCTTTTGTGGCACAGACAGCTGGGCAGACAAGTACCCAAGGTAGGCAAGTTCATAATATCACATCTGAAAAACGTACTGAACATACACGTGCACGTTATATCTGTCCCTTTCAAGTTATCTATCAGTGTTTTCTAATGCTTATTCATTCCAATTCCATTCCAGCACCGACAAGGAAGCCAGGTGTGAGTCAGAACTTATTCATTCCCCTTGTGTTTGTATTCGCCGTTGGGTCAGGGGTAGCTATGGCAGTCATACAGTTCTACTTCAAGTAAGTTCGGTTCTTTTGCTCTTTCGATTACATGGAATAATTGAGGAAGAAAGTTGGGATATTTCAAAGTAGTATAGAAACATAAATCTATGTGTCCGAGGAAACAGAAATTATTTAGGCTGTATCACGTTGGAATTTATAGCTACAATAACTGATATCCGTCCGTATACGCACATTGATACAGCCCTTACTCAATGAAATGACCTAGAAATAGCAGTTGTAAGCGCAACAAATGTGAAACAGTTTTTCTTTCTTTTGAACACTGATGTTCTTTTACGTTACTAGAGCCTGTCTGACGAATATACGTCAGGTCAGACCTTTCAAGTTTTAATCATGCATATTTTCATTTTGCAGTAAATGGAACAGGAAGAGGAAAAGAGCTAAGGCGGAACGAGAAAATGTCGAGGCTGATCTCAGTGAAAAAGATAAACGTGAAGAAACAGCTATGAATACTGAAAGAGTTTAGTCATGAACACAGACAGTAGTTGAACTCGTGCATAAATAGGGTCTACACAAATAAGTTATTGCAAAAAGTTTAAATAAAGAAATATTGTATACACGTTCCAGACTTTGCCATTTTTGATATATTCTTAACCGATATCCTGACTGTTCATTTTCTGACTTATCCTTTCACCGATATGATATTCATGAATTCGATGTTCAATTGGATCATCTAATTAATCCAGCCAAATAGAGAAACCAACTCTCTAGATCTGTACATTTGGAGGTTATATTAAGTCATACGCATTTGGGAGAATTTGAACGAAAACGTGCAATATTATTACCCCCAAAAAATTGTTGTCCAAATGTTCACATTTAAGTTTTATTTTTTTAACTTGGTGGAACCTTTTTATTTCCCAATTATTTCCCTCAAACTTTGATACCCAATCGGTCAAACTAAGGGCCAGTAATGTGAAATAGTGGATATGTCACCAACATTATACACGTCTTCAAAACAGTGCTAGCTTAACATCACCAATCTCTCATATAAAAGGGTTGACTACACTGCCATCTCATTAAAATTCATTTCATCACCCTACGCCTATTGTTTTACCATTATTGCCATCTGCGTCCAGTCTCCATTGTGAACGGGAGCAGAGGTCACGGCTAAACAAAATACAAAGGCGGAAATTGAGAGATAACCTCTAAACATTAACGAATTGCAAATATTGTTGCATATGCTAAAGAAGACTGCATCAGGTACTACCAAATTACTCAGATGCGAGTAGGTAGTTACCGTTTCGCCATCAGGTGCACGTGGCTAATTCAGGGGGAAATGACATGGCAGGGTATTACGAAGTTCTCTAAACTTGAATAATCAGTTTTAGTGGTTCACTTTTCATATTACCCTTATCACGGGTAGTATCCAAAGCCCCGCTATGATTTAAAAGTCGCGAGCAAGTTGCCGCTGAAATTGCGAGGAATGAAAAATACGAAGCTTTATAAGGGACATGATTTTTTTCGGAATTAAGAATTTTAGTTTTTTTGAATTAATTTTTTTTGATTTTTGAATTAGATTTTTTTTTCTATTTTCACCTCGGTGGAAATTATTTCCCACCGCGGTGGAAATTATTTTCACCCACCGCGGTGGAAATTAGGCGTTTCATGACCTAATTTCCAGACGAAAAAGACGGCCATGACAAAACAATGTCTGAACCCATGTATTTTGTTAATTTTTTCCGCGCATCGTTCGATACCCCATGAACTACAAGTGCCATGTTGCATTTCTTCCATAACAGCTGATGCAACAGTTTCCAAGGATGACTTGTTGAGTTTTCTGGAAATCCCCATTCTTTTCAAATCTCTCTTAAGCTGTCTTTCACCGATTTTTATGTCATGACGAAAGCCAAGAAGATGAGTAATCTCCTTGTACGTAAACCCGTCATTAAAATAGGACAACACGAATTTGTCTCGGTGTCAGACATTGTTTGAACGGACGCACGACACTGAAACATGGATCAAACTGCCTGAAGTTGCAGAAGAAATATTTGCGATGTTGCCATAGAATGATGTTATTTGATTGGCACGTTTGTGTACTTTTACATTAAGAAGGTCAATATCTTCATGGAATAACAATGAAGCTTTCCTCGCGATCGAAGCGGGTAGTCGTGAAATCTGCTCATGTTTTCAGCGGGGCCTCCTATTGTTTTAAGCGGGGCCACTTGAACACTATTTGTATTTCGACCCCAATGGCAGGAGTAATTGTACAGTAACTTATAAATACAGACCATATTGATCCAATATTTATTACGGAGTGTGTAAATCGTATTTATTGCCTTTATTTTAACGATAAAAGTAATATATGAACAGTAAATTATGCAAACGTGCATGTTGACGCCCTTTTCTTCCATGTCAGGGAGTATCAAAGAACGTTAATAAATATTTGCATTATTTTTGATCCATTTTCCAAAGTGATATAAATAAAACTTACTCGGGACCTTTAAATCACAGTGGGACTTTAGATCCTACCCGTGCTTATGTATCTTAGGGTTATACTTAAAATATGTCCAGTTAAGGAAAATATTATCTGACCAACACAAGAAAAGATATTTCACTTTTGGTGATTTACAACATGGGGTCTATGGGGAAAGTTGATAAACTCTTTTTTAGATGTAATTTTACATGTAGATTCCAAATATGACATAGTTTGACTGAATATTTAATTTTTGATGACGTAAATCAAAATTATTTCTACTCACATCTAGTCTATTAACGAACAAAATTATGATTCAAACTTAAGTAGAATTGGATATGATACATGTTACTTATGAAATCTTCAGGTTGCCAAATTAATGGAAGTTATAAGCCTAATATACACAATGGGGCAAGTTGGGACCTCCATAGACATAACATTGCGTGTGACCCCGTATAGGACTTCTTTGGATTTTGCCCCATCGACTCCCACGGACTCCGTCGGATTTTGCCCAATCGCGTCCCATGAGGTCCCACATGGGATTCGGTGGGTTCGATGGGCAAGATGGGGCAAAATCCAACGGATTTTGTCTTGCAAAATTTAAGTTTTGGCCATTTCCCAGCCTTACAAATAATTTCAGGCCGTGTCACTGTAAACAGTAGTTGTATGAAATAATTTTGTTACAAAAAATCGGCAAAAATAATATCCTTTTTTTTGTTTTCAGCCATTTTAGTTAACATTGATTTGTCCATCTGTCTCTCAATCAGTCCAAAATAGTGGCACGTTTTAAATCCTCGGTCTGACAACAATTTGCTCTTTTTAAATCCTCTGTCGATAAGATTCCCGTTTTAAGTTATTTTTGTTCAACATCAATATAGATTAAACCCCTGTGACTCCTGCTTCAAAAGCTTGCCTATTTTCAAAATGGCCGCCATTTTGTCTCGCAAAATTCACTTTTGGACCATTTGCTAGCTTCATAAATAATTTCAGGTTTCCAGCATTGTAAAAAGCCATGTCACTGTAAAGAGTAGTTGTATGAAATAATCTTGTTACAAAAATTCGGCAAAAATTATATCCGTTTTTTTTTATTTTCTGCCATTTTAGCCAACATTCACTTTTGAGCAACACTTTGTGAGCCCAGTACCCACGGTACTATTTTATTTTTGATTAAGTATACACATTTCTATTAAGTTTAGCACACAATACGAGTTTTTATTCCAAATAAAAGCCATCTATGGCCGAATTCGCGTCGGTAGCTTAGAACTAATCAGAGTATCTAGACTAGGTGCATAATAAATATTAGTATTGGTGACTTGAGCATAACATAGAATTTAAGTATTTCAAGTAGTTTTAGCTAGAAATCGGAAAGTTTACTGAACTTCATTCTTAACTTCTTAAAGGTATATTATGCAACTAACTGAAAATTTAATGGTCAGTCGGTTATGTTTGGGTCAAGATTTATGCTTGAACTCAATCAATTTAGGTATTCCATGTTCTGATAAAGTAGTGATGACTTTTATTTATCCATAGAAAAGAGGCAAATGCCAACTGCAAGAAAACAAAACTACACATAAAAATCTTTGCTGATTTTTGATATAAACAACTTTCAATGTTTTTAATGCATTATTAAGTTTTATTGGCGAATAAAGAGGTGAGCTCGGTGAACAAATGAATAAATAGAACGTTCTATGGTTTTTCGTGATATTATATTCCGCTCATTGGTAGCATATTTATATACTATTTCGCTACGCTCGCTCATCTAGATCCCGATTACAATAAATAAGTCGAATTCAAAAAGTATCCCATGCATACATACCCTCGTTGTGTCACAAAGTGTGATTTATTGGATTCCGCACTGAAGGCCCTTTTTATTTGAAATCTCGATGAATTTTAATTTCACTGCAGTTAATAGGATTAAACAACAATCAATTGAAATGATATCCGATAAAGCTTTGCAATAAAAATTAACACGCTATTAATTGTTACTATATCAACAAGTTCGTGATTAATTATGGGATTTCGCAAAGTATGAGACTGTTTATCCAGAAATTACAACTTTTAATTATGCTAATCCTTGCTTACTAATTGATATAGCGATATCACTTTATTTATAAGACATCAATTTAGTTTAATATATATCCAGATAGCGAGGGTGGACTCTAAACAGTTAGGTAAGTGTATGTTGTTTTCCTAGAAAAAATACAGAAATCAAATATTTGTATTTGTTGACACTGGCATCGTTGTTACTAATCGTGTTTTTTATTCGCCTTTGTGACGAAATCACCAGTTTCACTTTTATTTTTAGTTGTCTTTGATTATTCATGATTTCATTTAATTTCGTGCCTTGATCTATGATCTATTTTATCATTCAATGTTCACTTTATTCTATATATGTCAATATCTGTCAGTCGTTTTGCTTTATATTTCACTCTTTTCCATTGTTTTGATGATATCTCTCCCTTGTTGATGATTATACACTATGATATATTTCTTTAATATTTCAGAATGATACTACGAACACTGGCTTACAGATATGTGTTTTCGAGATTTCAAACATTTTGGATATTACAGATCATCATAATCGCAATAGCTACAACTGGTTAGTATATTTGAATGAAAAACAGGAATATTGGAAAGACACAATTAGCAAATATTGATTTGGAATAAAACATTACTATTGACATTGAAGATCAATTGAATTCCCATGTTTCTGTTAATGTACTCGCATTAAGTCAGGTTATTTTTCAGATATCAATAGTTTCAAAGGTAATCAAATGATCACGGAGAATCAGACATAATGAACGTGGTTAAATAATAGACTAGGGAAACAAACACCTCATAAAATTTGAAGAAAAAATTATTTCAACGTTTTTTTTTATTAAAACTGTGGCGTTAGGTTCAATATTACAATACTCTTTGAATAAAGTTTTGCCATGCCTTTGCATTATAATTACTCTCGTGGTTACTCTCAGGGGGATTCATATATACTTAAACCGTTATTTTGAACTTTAGACCTACCAGATTTTTGAAAATCAAGGATTGCGAGTCTCATACTACAAGCAAAACAAAAATGCCTTTCTGTTGGTACATTATTCTGTTACACAGAATCTCTCCTTTAAGCGGCGTTTGGGTTCCAAACTGTGAGAAGCTGACACACCGTGAAATAAAGTTTTGGAACGTGACACATAATACTCAACTGTTTGAGTGAATACACGTAATCGAGTAACCGTAATTAATTACCATTTACAGTTATTTGATTTTATTTGAATCAATAATTGGACATATTCAATGATACGTGAGGCAGCTGTGTATACAACGTGACCCAAAAGTGTACAATGGGAGCATGTATTTTAATACTCATCCTAATCATCAAGGACATCCGTTTTTAGTTAATATACAGAACTGACAATTCATTTACAAGTATTTACTATGTACAGGGTATTTTGTCTAATACGTTTGTCCAGCTATTTTTGAAATGATCCTTTACACAGGTGTGTATCAAATTAAGCGTGACAGTTGAACGTACGGGGTAAGGTACAACACGAGGGTGATGAAATTTTAACAAAACGATGTTTTCATCGTTCCAGAAAGATCGAATCTAGTTTCTAGATGTTTTACATGTAAATGTCTGTAGCACTATCAAACAAAAGTGAATTTATATAGTTAAATCTCCAATCTCCTTAAAACTCCAAGTGTAGTATACGGATGCTGCTACAGACACTTACATATAAAATATCGAGAAACTATACCTGATCTTTCTGAAACGATGAAAACATAAATTTCCTTAAATTTCATCACCCTCGTGTTGTACCTTACCCCGTGCATTCAACTGTACGCTTAAAATGGTATAGTCCCTGTGACCTGACAATTCAGTTAGAAGTCGCCTTTGCATAAAACGCCACAATTAATTTTCAATATGCTTTATTATTTGTTGACATATATCATAGTTATTGCATACATCAAGCAAAGAACTAAAAGAAGAAAGAAAGTAATGTAAATAGAATAATTTATTCAATTTGGTAGTCTAATATGTATGTCGAGCTGTTTTTGAAATTATTCTTTAGGCTCTCTTATCCCTTGGGCCATCCTGCTTTTGGTAAAAGTCCCAAACATAGCTATATGAAGACATTATTGTCCAGTAAAGCCAAACAGACATAAAATGAGTACAGATGACATTCACACTATCAAAGGTAGAATAAATTATTAATTGCCGTATTCATTCTGCTCAAATTCTCATTTTCAGCCGTTGCTCAAGAACCATGTGCAGAAAATAAACAATATCCTTTAGATTCTCCTTGTGAAATTCCATCAGACTGCCCCAACGCATACAAGTGTAAAGATGGCGTTTGCTGTATGTACCCCTTGCCTTGTGATGCACCTCTTAGAAATGATGACAATAGCATTGCTGAATGCAAAATGGAAAAGAACAGACCATGTCCAAAGGGATATATTTGTAACGCCGATGAAAAGGGTAGATTTACAGTGTGCTGCCCAGAAAAGGGTGAGACTGTATTCTCTCATACGTATTTTCAATGATATGTCCTATTTTCACAATTCGTCCGTCAACGATAATGACTTGACTTGTCTGTTTGATAAAAAGAGATTTCTTAAAGTGTACTTTGAACGCTTTGGCGGGAAAGCAAGCCTTCACAGAAAACGTGGTTTATCGAAATCTCAAATTAACGTCGTGGATGCATTTAAAGTATATCAATGTTTTCTCCATTTAACATTATATTGATAAGATATAGTTCAAGAGGAATCCACCATAGTCGGGAAAGTAATTCCCGAATTAGAATTCTGGATGTTTTGGGCCACCCTATGTATAATTACACCACATGATAATCAAGAACTCTGTTCGTTATCTTGCTCAAAATATGCACTTTTGTCATTTCTGTTTTTGCTACAAACATCATTAAATCGCTAGCGTCATTAATTTACTCCAACAGTGTTCACATTTAGCTTTAAGGTAGTTTACTGGCAATACATACTATAGGCATGTACATTTCGTGATGTCACAGTTTTTAAAAAAAAGAGTTCTTGTACCTGAAGAGAAATATAGGTCACCTGTAAGGAAGTCTACGTTATTGTACTCTTTTTATTAACGTAGACAAGTCTGCTTCCTCTAAAGTCACGACGTGTACATACAATGGAAAAACATACAACGAAGGAGATGTCTTCAAAATGGAAGACAAATGTAACAAGTGTAAATGTAAACCTAAAGGAAAACTAAGCTGCTCAGACAAGAAGTCCTGTAAGAAGTGTAAAGTAAAAGGAAAGGTTTTCAAAAAAGGAGAGAAATACATGGATGAGTGTGACGAATGCACTTGCATCTCTCCTAAACTACAAACCTGCGAGAAAAGGGAATGTAAGCCTAGTAGTAAGTATATCTTTTCAAAACCATTCATGATATTTGATTGTACATGATTTACAATTTTGTACTTAGATAGACAAATGAAAGCTAGATTTAATATAGTTCTTATATAGACTGGTCAAAATTATTGACCATAATATCATTGTAACCTTATTGTTTTGACATGCAGAATATTGCGACTTCAACGGCAAATTGTATCAGGAGGGGGATGAGTTCGAAGCCGAAGACAAATGTAACAAGTGTACCTGTTCTGATGGGGAAGTGGAATGTGGGGATAAGAATATATGCAAGAAATGTAAAATTGATGGAAAAGTCTACAAAAGAGGTGATACGTATATGGTGGAATGTAACGAGTGCAAGTGCATATCACCCAAGGTACAGACTTGCGAGAAGAAAGATTGTACAGCTACAAATATCTCAACTGTAACAACTATCTCAACACCTGTAACAACTATATCAACGCCTGTAACAACTATATCAACACCTGTAACAACTATATCAACACCTGTAACAACTATCTCAGGGCCTGTAACAACTATCTCAACACCTGTAACAACTACGACTTCGACTACGACCACAACTACCACCACACCTCAAACAACTACCACTGGAAGACCAACAACAACAGCCCCTCCTAGGAAACTACTCAGTAAGTTTGAGTCCATATGTAATTGTCAATCACGCTGTTCTGCCCCTGAGCATTCGTGGCACTTGCCTTAGCCCACAGACCGTCAATCTGCATGTCCCTGGCCTAAGCCCTTCAACCCACACAGGGTCTATACTATTGCATCCAGATATCTGTTTGAGCGATCTGAAATCATTTATGAGTATGTTTTACGCCAAAATGGTTGTCGTGTAACAATAACTATTTTATCAAGCATTAGTGTAAATCGTGTGATACCACATTGACAACATTCACCTTTCTTAAAAACATATCATCGATTTTATAATCTAATTCCATTAAACCAAAATAGCAACCTTTTATCGCACGATCGAAATTCCTTCAAAACAGGTACGTGTGGGAAATCAAGCGCATTAAGTAGTAAAAGGAAAAAGAGGATAGTGAATGGGACGGAAATAATACGAGATGCTCATCCGTGGATGGCACTTGTCATGGAGACGAGAGCTACACGACCACCTCAGACAGTTTACTGTGGTGGAGCACTGATTCATCCCAGTTGGGTTATAACCAGCAAAGCTTGTGTTTCTGAATGGAAAGTCCAGTAAGTATTTTATGTTATATGCTGTGGACATATTCTGAAAATTCATGCAGCCTTAGTCCAGCTTGCCCCATATTTAAAATAGGATTGCTTCAAAGTAGTTCAAAGAGCTTTGTTTGGTGATCTTCATTGTTTGGTGATCTTCATTGTTTGGTGATCTTCATTGTTTATTCTCCGATTGTATTTGTTTCAATTTGAATTATGTATCTTTGTTGAATGTGCCCCATAATGTGAATTGCGAGGGCTTGTTTGGTGTGCTTTATTTTATAGTGTGAGGTATTATTTGTTCCTTTGATGTACCTAATTGTGTTGCAGTGCTTCGTGAAAATAACACTTCATTTTAAGCCTTATTTGGCGTGCTTTCATATTCCATGTTCCTCATTGTTTAGCGTAGATTGTGAGTCCATCTAATCATCTTATTGAATTCTCGCTTAATCATTTTCCATGGTCTTGGTACTCGGATCACGTGTTCTTTATTTTTTTTGTAATTTGCAATAGCGTCAGTAAATATATTAACTATTACACCACTGGCAAATAGATGAGTGGAGGTCTATTAAAAGTTCACATTTTTTCTAAAAGTTCACATTTTTGTAATAATCTACTATGCTAATACTTTCAAATGTTCCACAGTAATAATGCAGACCCTCCTTTTAAGTTTCGAAATACGCTCATCCAATTTTATTTTCAGTTTAGAATCACGATTGTTTGGAGGTGGACAAACCTTTCTTCATTCGATTGGCATCAGACTTGGAAGATATAACTTGTCACTGCGAGCAGAACCTGATGACTTTGTCGCGACACCACTGAAAGTATTCTTCCATCCAAATAAAACATATGATGACATCTTGTACTGGCCGATATACAACATAGCCTTGATTAAGATTAAGCCAGTTCCATTATCACATAAAATACAACCTGCTTGTATTTCGGATATCGACCTTGAGCCAAAGTCGATGAGATATTCAAACAAGCGATGTTTCTTCGCGGGTTGGGGAACAAAAGGTAAAACCTACACTCCCCTTCCAAAGTTTTGCATTCCACTCCCAGACAACCCATTGAAGCCTTATAATATCCATCAAATGTGAGTCCGCGATTACATTCATGGGGGTTGCACTTGTGTGCACTATGCGTGGTCAATCTCAACGGGTAAATGTTGCTATTTGGAAGTATAAGATAAGCGTAAAATATACGTATATCCATCCCTACCCGTATGCTTCTTACGGATACGTAAGGTATATGCGCTTTATAAAACGAGTTTAAGATTAACGTAAAAGGCTACGCAAACGTCTGAAAGTATGCAACATTTTATGACAAAAATTAACATCCTAATTCTAATTTCTATTTTTATAATTTCAGTGACATTGGCAATGGCATTATTATATTGTTAACATGTCGGGAATCAACATTTTACACTTCTACAGTTGCCAATGGAGAGGTTAAGCTTTGCATATATAATCGACGGTCAGAAGTGATTTATATTACCTAAACTGACACCGGTACCCGTCGTGCGGGCGGGGCTACTAAACTGTAATATGGTCTCTACTAGGCAGAGTGTAGTTTAACTAGACTCTGCGCGCAGGGTAAACTGAACCTGTACGTATCGCTCGACCATATAAAAATTCATGTAGCCTTCTCATATAAATAGCCGTTCAAATCCAGTGTTTGTTTAGACTACACCATAGCGTGTAATGATTCTATAGTATGTCATTGATGCGGTTTTATGGCTGGTTTTCTAATACATATTTTAAACGAGCTCGTTTCGTAAGATTTTTGGCGCTAAATCATGCATGACATACATCATCGTGTTCAGCAAGAATTCAACTGTGCATCGAAATCAAAATTGACAGCATAGTGTTCAATAGACACGAGTAAAATGGTTCCCGTTGACCCAACGTCAAATTTCAAATTATCCCGTTCTAAACCCGAAACTCTGATGCTGAAAGAGTATCTGAAGTAGACTAAGCGCGCATAAAACTATGAGCGCTCGATACATTCCTTTGTTAATTTTTGTACTTTGAGTTCACGGTTACGTTGTGAAAAACATCGTTAGCTTAACCTCTCCACTATCTCCTTCAAAAACGGTCCAATCCTTTACATGTTTACGACTCCATCATCATTAGCGAATCACTTTGCTTATTTAGTTCACAAAGATGTTGTATTGCTTTACTTGCCGGAAACAATTCTTTACGGCTACATGTGGTGTATCTATTTGAAAGTGTAGCATATACCTGGTTGTAGGGCCTACTGATAGATATGTAATGCTACAATCACCAATGGAACTCGAGTCCAAGGCATCCTGTGTGGATTATGTGTCGGAGGTTGAGCCTGATTTAGCTCATCTAGCTGGGGAAGATGTTCATTTATGCGCCAAGGCCACCGATGATTCCGAACCAGCCGAGGTGAATCTTACATTCAAAATAATAAAAAAGCCATTAATTGTTTAGGGAACTTTACTTCTTTGGTCTTCCACACAATATACATTCTTTGCATCACAAGAAAGGAATCCCATGTGCGAAAATGTTGGTGATTCAGTAATTACCATTGTATATCCCAATACAACGGTTTCTGAGGTTTGCTATGTTCAGAATGAAATGGCAGTACTTGTGCACTAAGTTAAATATTTTATACTATAGGATGATGGGGGAGGACCCCTTGTATGTGAAATAGATGGCGCCTGGCATCTCCAAGGGATTGGCAGTTGGAACCCAATACCATCTGACGGGAGGGCGATTGTGACGAGAATATTCAAAATATTTGACTGGATTAAATTCGTCATAGAAAATCATTAGAACGGGGTGTCGGGTTTCTCATTATATGATGATTTGAAATAAAATGTTATTGAAAATAATGTTCCATCTCAGCTGATTTATGTTTTCACCAATATTGTCAACGGTGTGCATCTTTATTCAGAAGATACGTGCGTACCAGAATGCCAGATCATGTATCAGTCTGAGAATCTCGTTTATATTTCGGGTGATTTGCAAAACATTCTTGTGATATTTCTAAAGAATAGTTTGCAATAGTACTGAAGATGCCTCAACACAAGTGTTGCCTAATTTGGATGCACTGGTAATGACTTCAAACCAACATAACGTATCAATAATTATTATATGTTGTTAAATTTTTTTATTCTTATCTAAATAAAAATAATATCACAGTTCAATGAAGTATTGCACAAAATTTGTCGAAATGATGTGAGTGTATATTGAAATTACTTCATATGCCAATCGAACTCCGGTAAAATATAATAATATCGTGCATTATTTGTTAACAAGAGAAATGACCGAGGAGGTTTGGCAGTCATGAAATCAACCTGATCATCAATTGCTTGACACGGAACAATTTGGTAATAATATCATTTGTAGATATCGCTTTTCTACAGACAGGGTATTTTGTCGGAAGATGAACATAACGCATATTATAGTAATACACAATATCCCCTGGCAGTGCTAGTCATCCAGAACATATGAGTAAGTTCATTACCAAACTGTTTCACGAACGTCAAGGAAGGATCGTGTTTGAATCGCTTTGACGGCTGCCAATCATCCTTGGAGAACCACTATGCGTTATTACAGTCATTTTGTTACATCATCATGCATTGTTATTATTGCTATGCATTGGATAGAGTTGTTTTATCAGGCACTGCTATGTCACTTGGGCTAAAGCCTTCGGCTTGTGGCTTCTTGTCAAAATAACTAGCTATACCCCCTGAGAACTTCTTCTTCCACACGAAATATAGTCCAGTTAGAAGTGCTATTACTGCAATTGAGACGCCTATGGCTATACCCGCAGCTGCTGCCCCTTGAGGAGCTAGAATGGAAAAACGTCATGTTTATGTTAAGGGATCTTCGTCCTATGCTGCAACGTGCCGTGTACTTTATGTTCATGTTCTAGGGAAGATTTCACAAGGTTGCATAACGATTACGTATCTTACATAACATATGAAAAACATATTTGACAAATACGTTTAAAACGATACTGTCGTCGTTGTTAAACAATGATTCATGAAAATCAAACATATTTTCATTAGAAAAATATTCCGTTCGTTTTGAATGGTACTTACGTTTGCTGACGTTAATCTGGTCACGTTTACAAATATATCCCCTGGAAGCGGTACATTGTACGTCAGACCACTTGCCGCTAAGCCACATCTGAACACAGTTCTTATCTTGTGTTCCGTCAACATCAGATGGTTGATTCTCGCCCCAGTTGGTATATTCAACCGCAGAACCATCTTTCCATTGGTAGCCACCTAAAATGAAGACAAGCATCTAGGTCTGATAATCACAGCGCAACAAAACAAGTGACATTTCCCATTAATAATAGTTACCCCAACACTGTGATTGGCCTCCATTTTTTTCAAAATGCTGTTCATTTAATTGTATTATATTGTCCAATATACTTTATTACAATGACATAATATATTTGTGTTGGTCATTAGGAATTTTTCTCTAAGTAATCATTTTTCTGGTCTCAAGTGACTCTGGTGATCTCAATGTCATTTAACTCACGAGAAAGACTTTTCATAAGTCCAACCCAGCAAGTGTAGCTGATGGTCTTCGCCAGTCTTGAAACTATAAAATTTGTTTCCTCATCACTGTGGACTGACACCAATCTTGCATCTAAAGCTTGGCAGGCCACTTCAGCATCACCGTGGCTCAGAGATTCCTGTAGTAAGACATCGTTATAATAACGGCAACTCCGCGGAGTAGCAAATCCCAACGAACAAAACATCAATTACCGAATTCCAATCAATTATACTCATTACTTTGGTTGAAAATGAAAAAATTAGATTTTAGAATTGCGAATTCCTGCAAAGCAGCCATTTTGAATTTTCTGAGGTACAAATCTGAAAAATAATACCATAATTGTGATCTACTCCAAAATTCCTTCAATTTGAGTATAATATAGCCATACTTTGAAGGGATCGAAAAATTATTGCAAAATCGTACATTAGACGGCCATTTTGAATTTTACAAGGCTCGAATCAGAAAAAAGACACAATATTTGCAATCTACTCTTAATTGCCTTTCATTTGAGTATAATAAAGCTATACTTCAGAAAGATCTTAAAATTAGCGAACATTTCTGTTTTCCTGTTCCCCCATACATGGCCCCTGGGGGTCAGGATGAAAAACACGGAATATATGTGAAATAGATAAATGTTGTGAATACACTTCCAAAATTTCAAACAATAATATTAACTACTTTGGTTTAGAATGAAAAATTTATGATTTTTGCGAAAAAGTCCCGTCATTTTTAAAGCGGCGGCCATCTTGAAAAATTTTTTTTTTGCGTAAAACTATTCATCAATATACATCTTTCCACTAAATATGAAGAAAATCTGTCAACTAGTATTTGAGTTATCTTCCGGACAGACGGACGGACTGACTGACTGACTAACTGACGGACTGACGGACAGACGGACGGACGGAGGGCTTCACTATATCCCTAACGAACTTCGTTCGTTGGGATAATCATCGTATTGTTGATATTGTGTGGAAAATAATCAAAAATATTGTGCCCGGGATATTAAAGTAAAAATAGCTTCATAGATTACATTAGATACCTTTGGTCTGAAGAGGTAACAAGACACATCATACCCCACCCAGTCATCACCATCTCGAGTATGAGGGCACTGGCCATAGCGCTTAGGTGTGTATGGGGGCTTAGCTGAAATGATATAAGTGTTAAGCCTAGTATTATGATTTCAACACTGTGGCTAGTCGATCTATGTGGATGCAGTCAGGCACATGTAATGTTTCGTGAGTACCCGCCTCTGTACTTTTCAATTGAAGAATTTTGCTCTTCTGTTTAAATAATCTATATTTACTCATCCGTGTATATCATACTTCATTGATTTACAAAACTAAAGCTACGCTATAAACACACATTCTCTGATATTTTTACGGAGAATAGATAAGTCAAACGAGTTCACTCGACCAGTTTTATCATCTCGCTCACAGCTGTGAGAAGGCTGTATAATTTGCTATAGGTTTACCTTGTAATGGGGAATAAAAAATTCAAGTAATATAATTATTTCACATATACACAAATATGTCTGTGTGAAGTAAAATACAAATACAATGCGTTCTATAATATTTTTGGGGTTATGGTATGAAATATCCGCTTTAAAAAAGCAATTTAATTATGATGTATCATGTGGATTAGTAGACGTTCTGATTGGATTCATTGAACACTGCGTCAAATGTGAAATTCCAAGCAATTTCTAGACGTGCAAAGATAGTCTAGGAACTCCGCGTATCTAGAGATTCCAAGACGTGTCAAGAGGTGCAAAGACCTCGCGTGTAAAGAGCGTGTCAAGAGTTTTGATATCTCTTTGCACAGCCTTATCAAAACAAACGGTATAATTAGACTGACCACATGTTGTTATGCCCTATAGTCGCGCTTAATTATACTTTACTAGGATTGGAATATAACAATCATTTTAATTTCGTGTTAATAATAATTTGTGTTTTTTAAATCATTATCAAAATAAAATTAATTTAAAAGTATGCGTGTGCGTGTAAGTATAGGCAATAGCTTAGTCGGAATGAGTAGATGTGTACAGATGGAGATCGCCTATGTATTTTGCTAAATCTGACATTTTTACAGGATCATGTTAAAGATCAAATGAAAACACGAAATGTGTTTTTCTTAGGTTTATCTACCCTGATTTCGAGTGATTTTAACTTGGACGCATATTCCTAGATATTAAAACAGTTTGAATAATTAACAAAGTCCACTTTGAACCGTGTCAATCAAATTATCAATTGTCAAATATGTAGCCCGGGGGGTTCACTGTATATAAAACTCGACGGGGGTCCTAGGCTGAAGCCTCAAATATCAATATGTTCCCATACCAATCTGTCAAATTTCAATATGTTCCCATACCAACCAAAATAACGCTCAAAGGCCATACCAAATGTCCAAATATAGGACCAATGCCATACCAAATGTCCAAATATAGGACCAATGCCATACCAAATGCCCAATTATGGGACCAATGCCATACCAAATGTCAAAATGTAGGACCAATGTCATACCAAATGTGGGACCAAGGGCTAAAATTCAAAAGTTGAAGAAGGCCCTGGAAAAGAAGATACTTCGGGAGACGATCCAAAACAACTTCAAATTTGCAACTACTGGACCAATGCCATACAACGAATGTTAGGTAACGTATCTACAATGACCATTCTCATACCAGAAGAGGAAAAGTCCGACCATTGCCATACCTCAGAAGTCAGAAATTTCCGGGCATTCCCATACCAAATCCTAAAATATGGGTCCATTGCCATACCAAACGTTGAAAAAGGTACCCCACATGCGCCGAGGATCCCCGTCAAGGTTTATATATAGTGAACCCCCCGGGATATGTAGATAGCACATGCAGGCCCGAATACAGGGGGGATAGATTGGTTCTAGCGACCCCCCTCCTCCGTGACCAAAATTGCATTTTTTACCCCATACTGAGCACCTTTTAAATTATTTTGCTCATTTTTGAACTAACATTGCCAAAAGTAAACTCCCCCTGGAATTTCTTAAAAAAGTAACCCACCCCTTGGCAAATCCTGGCTATGGGTCTGAAACGCCTGAAACATGCTCTGATATAATGAGGCATATTCTGTGATCTGAGCATATCAGATGGGAAGAGTTATGAATGTCAATAAGTGTGATTGTTATCATGTAATCATCTACCTTAATGTCAATACATTACATAATGTAGTAAGGCATTGTACATGTATTTAACAACAGGCACATCCTTCTTCAAAGGACTTCATTTATACTTGTAAAATACCCTTCCAGCGAGGATGCAACAGGCACAGTTACACAAGTTTTATGACCCCAATTAGATGAAATATGAGCTGGGATGAAAGATCTCAAAAATCAAGGGCTGTGAAGATTTGAGATGTCATGGTTTACTATCATGACGCTGAAACATGTGTCGCTTATTGTCACCTGTATTGATCATGATGGGGCGACGGCAGTGCCCCGAGTCTTTTTGATCTGTTTAATCTTATTAGTTACTATTTAAAATTGAATAATTTAGGACCCCGGAAGCAAAACAACTCTTTGTTATGAAAGGAATACACCACCCACATGGACAGAACCCCTCATGTAAACCATCTATAAATACCTTTGAAATCAATTTGATTTTCGATCTACATCTGAATCTCAGATGGAGAGTACTCTTTGACAAGATCAACATTTAAAAGTGTAGGAAAGTTTTGATAAAGATGTTTAATAGCTAATTATTCAGACATATTGTTCTTTCATGTTGACGATCATCGAACATAATTGCAATCAACTTCCATGATATTTGCAATTTTGAATTATTTTGAATGCAAATGTACTCAAGTACTATATCCTGAGTTCTGCCCGGATCCCCGAAAACGTTTAAAATCAAACTCGATTATTTAGCTAGACTTCAAAATAAGGCATTCAATAGAAACATGAAATCCATATCACTGTATAAATTGTGGAATTTCTAGTAATTTTTAGACGTGCTTAGCCGGTCTAGAAACTCTGCGTATCTAGAGATATTGACCAGGGCCTACACCAATATTCTTAACACCACTTATTAAAGGATGCATGCATCAAGGGGTAGACATCATTCAAAAGACATAAACATGACCGGGTCGGTGAGGGGAAGGTTTGCATACGATGCAATTTGTACATGCAAGCTCATTTTTCACATATAAATTAATAAAGTCGATTCCTTGGGAATACGTTATTGGGTTTATAAGCGTAACGAGGAGAAGCGATGGGTTCGCACCCCCTCCTACAAGCAATAAAAGGTACCATAAGTTAGAGGAAGAAAAGAGCATTAAATTGATTTTTTGTCTGAAGCTTCTAGCTCAGGTTTGAAGGAAGTTGCATCATTTTCGTAAAAATTCAAAACAAATATTTTTTGCCTCATTTATGTCACGATCGCACCCCCCGACTGAAAACCTAAAATATTTTGGTGATTGCATCACCCGTCCCCCCGACTGAAAGCTGGCTACGGCCCTGGGGTTTTATCGAAACCTATATCGTCAACATTTTATCATTATGCGGAAAGTCCAATATGAAATCTTAAATGGTAAATATGTTGCATTTATGGAGGGAATTCCACTGTAAACTATAATGTGAATGTTTGATATGAATACTTCCATACAACCATCAATATCCATTCTTTTGAAATAAGATGTTAGAACAAAGGGAATATTGAAAACTACAGTGGTAAGAGCATCTTTCTGACTGCTAATTATGTGTATCAACATTTTGATTGCACCTCAGCTGGAGATTAAATCTTATAATAATTTGATCAAAGGGATTGTAATTTTCCCCAATTCGCTTATCTATGTTACAATCTGTATACTTGTTATATTGTGAGCGGTATGTGTTGATAAACCAAAAAGATATGTTTTTTGGATATCAACATTTAGAAAAAAGTGTAAGATACCATTCTATATATTTTCTTAGTGTTTAGCATAGGTAAGAATGGGGGATGGGCTGGCGGGGGTCCGTCTTTGAATAATTCCAAGGGGTTCATATATTATCACAATTTTGCTACAAAACACTTGGAAAGTGCATGATTTGAAAGATTATTTGGCCAAGGCGTCCGCTATTAACATGAGTATGAATTTTATAAAAAAAATTACTTGAATCAAAATCGAAGAATTCCTTGCCCCGTGTGTTCACCATTCACCCCGGGGGTTCACACTCGGCTCAGGTGGGGTACCTTTTTTACATTTGGTATGTCAAGCCAATGGACCCACATTTTAAGACAGATTTTTCCATTTTCTGGTATAAGAGTCGGTGTGGAAAATATGTTACCCCTCAATTGTGGTACGGCATTGGTCCCGGGGCATTGGTCTAGTTGTTACACATATCCTTCATTTGAGGTTGTTTACTCAAAGATCTGCCTTCTTCTCGGGGCATTCGATATTTCGAATGGCCTTGGTCTTATATTCTGGATATTTGGTATCCGGGGGTATGGCATTGGTTTTATATTTGGATGTTTGACATGGCATTGGTCTTGTGTTTGGACATTTGATATGGCTTTTTGGGGTTTATTTTAGTTTGTATGAGAACACATTTAATGCCACCCCCCAAATTACAAATCTACATCTATTCTCTCTATCCCAAAGGTGGATCGGAAGCATGAAAAACAGATGCAGACTCGGGACAGTTGCGAGGGGGGCTATAATGGAGAAATTCGTTTTGATTTTGAGTCTAACTGAAATATTTTGTCACAAATATTAATTAAATACGCAAATAGCCTGTTTTATAAATGAGACTAGGGCAAAAAATCTATTCATTAAATCTAAAGCCTAGACGATATCTTCTGTAATCAAGGTGATTTTGGTACACTTCCGCAATTATAAAAACAAAAACATAGACTAAGTTATTAATCTTTTGTTATCATATCAGATTAAGTCAGTTTTGTCTCCGATTGTTATGCAGGTGTGTGTATCGACTCCAGTGAACAGCATTAAGTGAATCAATCCTTGAAATTCCCAAATTCATTCCAAATTCTGGCCGTTAACCCCCCCCCTCCCCCATGTCTCTTAATTACATTTATTTTGCAAATGATATATAAATTATAGATTAAAATATTTCATTTTCGAATTGCACAAAGGGCAACATGTGAAGATAAAACCGCGATCCTATATTAATACCAATACAATGTACCTCTATGAATATCATAAATTCACTCCTTTTTAATATCAATAGTCAAACAAATTAAGTAGTATGCTACAGTTGGTTATCAATCGGAGTTCACGACCTATTGATTACTCTTTAATACAAAATTTAACCATTTTAGAATGGGTAACTCACACTCATAATTCTTTACAAGGGAATGTTTCTTATTAAAACATAAGCAGCGCCTAGGCGTCGATTGGGGGGGGGGTCAATCCGGTGTTCTCAGGCTATGTACAGCCAAGTATCCTGTTTATGTAAAAACCCTACGTTCCCGAATCACAATCAGACAATTAATTAGTATATTTGCTGTGTCTAGCAATTGATCATACAATTAGATGTTGCGAAAACTATGGGAACTTGTACCTGTCTGTTTATGGATAGGCTGGGAAAGAACAGCAGAGAGAATGGTACATTCGATTGAATATGCTTGTTTTGCCCAATTGTGTATTAAAATGCCCCTCATTTAACATATGTATGGTCACAAGTTAAGTCGGCGATAATTTGTATTGACTTAACTTGAAACAAATTACTCCGAAATCCAAATACTCATCGAAAAGTAAGTTTATCTTTATATTAAGCTAATACAAAATAAATATATAAATAGGCCTGATGTATCAGTGTTTTCAAAGTTTATTGCACGTTTTATCCTTGAAACGCCTTTCTTTTTCTTATCATGATATGTATTTCCTTCACTTAGGATCAATGCGTCGATTAGCATTGCCTGTAACTGATTTATATTTTCAAAAGGCGGCATGAAATTGCCAAAATGTTTAAATAAGTCAATGTGTCAGCGTACATACAAAATAGTCTGTTTAATATTTGCTACATGTACTTGTTCCAAACAGTCTGCGAAAGAATGATTAAAAAATATATCAATTAAAAGTATCAGAGAAAATACTTGCAATCGTTAAAATACTGTATGTATTGCTATTGGTAATTAGGTTAGTTGTTTACACATAATTATGTTGTTCAGTGTGCCAAGAGCGTGTCAAGAGGTGTAAAGAGTTGAATTCATCGCGTGTCAAGAGGTGTAAATAATTGGCACGTCTAGAAACCCGGCGTGTAAAGACCAGTTTCTAGACGTGTCAAGAGTTGGAATCCCATATTTCACGCAGTGGAACAGACTGGCTAGGTTTCAATTGAATCATTTTGAATGTGTGTATTTTTAATATTTTAATCCACAGTGTCAAAAAACAATAATAATGCTATATTGGTAATTGGAAAGATTCCACTTACCACGATTTCAAAAAAATTGTAAATAGATAATATTATTCTTGAATTATGGTCATTTGTTTCAAGGAATCTGGAGGCTCGTTCAGCTGAGTTGACAAAATCACCCAGGGGGTTCACTGTATATAAACCTTGACGGGGATCCTCGGCGCACATGGGGTACCTTTTTGGACATTTGGTATGGCAATGGACCTAAATTTTAGGAGAATGCCCCCTCATTAAACTTTTGAGGGATGGAAATGGTCAGATTTTTCAACTTTCTGGTATGAGAATGGTCATGGAAAATATGTTATCTCACAATTATGGTATGGAATTGGTCTAGTAGTTACACATATCCCAATATGAGGTTGTTTTGGTTCGTTTTCCTCAAAGATCGCCTTCTTCTTGGGACCTTCTTCAGTTTAAATAAATAGCTTTTTTCCCATGAAATATTCTACTTTGGACCAGTCATGGCATTGGTATGGCATTGGTCCTATATTTTGACATTTGGTATGGCATTGGTTTCATATTTGGGCATTTGGGATGGCTTATGGGCACTATATCGGTTGGTATGGGAACACATTCAAATTTGACATTTTGGTATGGGAATATATTGATATCTGAGGGTTCAGCCTAGGACCCCTGCCAAATTTTGTACACAGTGAACCCCCCGGGCAAAATCATCAAGATTTACGGATGGTCCATCTGTTGGCTGCTCATTGTCACTTTCAAGGAATGTTGATGGCTCTGAAACTTGTAGCCTTGCCAAAGTCGGTATTTATTTACTTATCTGATCTTGAATTATTACAACCTTAAACAATCCAATGCATCATCGCTGATATCATGCTAAGTTATTCAGCGGTTCCGAGATTCCCATAATACCTAGGCTACCTAACGGTATCGCAAAACCATATTGATTGACAATATGGACATGGACACAACGTGTGACTTCAGGCTGATTGACCAATCAAAACGTTATCAGGTTGACCTGCATAAAAAAGCAAACTACCCGTCTAGGACTTAAAATTCAATGATCTGATCGAGTGTTTCTTGAGAGTTACAATATATTATGTTATTAAATGTACATTGGAATGTAAGCAGTCATTAATACTCGTCTAAATGAAATCATGCAATTCAATGTTGATTCAAAATCAACACTGAATTCTCGAAGAAATGCACGAAGACCTAGTCCGGCAATGTAGGCTCGTCGTTGATTTGTCAAATTTTACCGACAAAAACATTGGGTCGGTAAAGCACGTGGCTTTCTCTTGGGTAAAAGGTGGTCATAATAGAAATCAAGATAAGTAAAAGAGACCGACTTGGGCAAGGCTATGAAACTTGATTTGTGGGTATTCCAGTGGGTCGATGGGTCTTTTGCTCTGAATTCACTTCATTGGCGTACCTAATTTCAACATTTTCATTGTCATCATTACATGTTATGGACCCGTTTTTCAAATTAACAGTATTAGCGATAAAACCATAGTTTTTGGCTCACACAGTAAGCCTATGGGATCGACCAGGCGTCCTTCCATTGGTCCGTCTGTCCGTCCGTTGGTCCGTCCGTCTGTCAACATTTGCTGCACAAATTAAAACTGCTATTCGGATTGAGTCATTTCCACATTCATTTTATGCATATCCATAATGTCTATTTGACCTATCATCGCCATTTCCCAAGTTCGCCCGGTTTCCGAGAAATTGCTGAATTTTAAATTTCGAGAAAAATCGATCTGATAATAGCCTTATAGAAAGTCAAGAGAAGTGAAGAAAAGATTGAAAAAATACCAGTCCAGTCCATTTCCAGGTCCAAGTCCAGGTCCAGGTCCAAGTCAAGGTCCAGTTCAGGTCCAAGTCTTATCAGGTTTTATCTAGGTCAAAGGTCAAGAACTAGGTCAAATCCAGTACTTTGTCATTTTTTTCAATTTTCTCAGTCGTCCTTCAATATTTTTGCTCCGTTTTTTAACCATGTTCCTTGGAAAAAAGCTTATCCCTACAGGCAAGTTGTTTTTGATCACTCTTACCGTTTTTGAGATATGGCATCCGAAAAGTAGGTCACAATAAAAACTTCTTGGAATTCAATGTATGAGTTATGAAATATGTGTAGCATTGTCCAAAGAATCCGAATCTGCAAACCAGATTTTGATCCGACTTCCGGTTCGGAAGTTATGGCGTTTTGAAATCTCAAAAATCGCTATTTTGGTATCCCATGTTAAGTCAATGGGGCTTGAGAAAATTATCAATTGTAACAACACAACACTAGATACAGCTTGGATGCAGCCAACTTAATAAGAATCTACAATAGAAGCCGTCCTCAAAATCTACTTTCCTTCAAAATTTGGACACTAAAAGGCCTAGGTCAAAATTTAGGTCAAATTCATAGTTTTTCCTTCGACTACAACAAATCATATCTGAACCAACAACAAAGGACTCATCTTTCATTGATCTCATATTTACCAAAACTTTTGTTTGAAAATCAGGATATACATTCCTCTGAAGGTTCTACACTGTGTGAGCAGGACCGTGGGTCCTTTATTTCATCTGTAATGGCATTTTCCAGTTGATGGGTTTATATATAGTATTTTCAATTTTTCATGAGGGTGTCTTTAGACTACTTGTAATGGGGTGGCTAATTACTTTAATGAATAAGGAATGTTTATCCGAACAATGTATACAAAGAAAATCTGGCCAGTTGTCCATCAGTAAATAAATCATCGTGATAAAAGTATAATTTATTAAAGCATCCATTTGTTACCGTTCTGAATCCAAATGATACATAGGTGCATCCATTTTATACAGATATGTTGACGTTTACGAAATGTTTTTCAAATATCTTCTCTATAACGGGAATATGGTAGCTGAAACTTTCACATATTGTCATACTATGTATATTGAATATGTATGCAAGATTTCAAGTCACAATGTTAAGTAGAAACTCTGAGATCACTTACCTCGATTTGCTGTCATATTTTTGCAATGATCCCATTCCCTATAATGTACGCGAGTACCCACGATACATTACATATAAATGACTGCATCCACATAGATCGACTAGCCACAGTGTTCAAGGCGGATATCAATTTATCAACGAGGTAAAAACCTTAAAGTCCCCGTCTAAAGTTTGAAAATATTTTTTTATCATTCATTTACTATTTGTCAGGACTTAAAAAGTGATTTTAGAGATTTTTGAACAAAAAAAATTGTTGAACAAAAAGTTGTGAGCATTTCATTTCTCAAATATTAAAATTTCCCGCCATTTTTCAAAAAAAGTTGAAATTTCTTAATCATCAAATATTTCTTAATGTATTTCAAAAAAGATTATCTTTTTAACACCAATGCAAAGATTGAACAAAAGAAACACTATTTCAATAATAAAATTTCATATTTAATGGGCCACTTCAATGTTTTAGCTTATCAAAAATATTTTGAAACATTAGTGATGTCACTAAGGTAACAAAAACTTTTTGAAAAAAATTGAATTTTTTTTTTCGATGTCAATCTTTTCTAAATATGCTAGACTTTCATGAAAAACCAATGTTGATTGTCTAACCAGGTTAAAAGGAAGAATAAATTATGTTTTAGATATCATTGTACCATTGGTTTCTATGAGAACTAAAATTTTGAAATTCATTTTTCTCAGAACCATTTTCATGCACTGATAAGTTCATTTCTCGCTTGTTTATCAACCGATTTTCTTAATTTTTTCGGCAAAAAACATGGGAGGATGTATGCTATGCATTGGTATGAATTGTGGCTAATTAGAAGATATGAGTGACCTCTAAAAGTTGGTTTTAAATAAAATCACAAATTTTGGAACAAAAAGTCTATCAAAAACCACTTTTTGAAATTAAAAAAAAAAAGTTTCACATATCACACTTTGATAACATTGGGTAAGACTACACTATAAGCCAAAGTGGTTTAAACTTTACATGGGGCCTTTAACAATGCTAGTAAGGGCACTCCACATCCCAGCTGGGTCTTTTCCGTTCACGCATCTCTATTACTTTGGTTTAATCTTACCATTTCCATTCACGCATCTCTATTACTTTAGTTTAATCTTACCATTTCCATTCACGCATCTCTATTACTTTAGTTTAATCTTACCCTTTCAATTCACCCATCTCTATTACTTTAGTTTAATCTTACCATTTCAATTCACGCATCTCTATTACTTTAGTTTAATCTTACCATTTCCATTCACGCATCTCTATTACTTTAGTTTAATCTTACCATCTGACTTCTTACAGAGACCATAGGCCAAAGTGGAGCAGTCAGTATCATACCATCTACCATCATCTGGTCGCACAAGGACGCACCCTCCCGAATTCTTCACGGGCTGACCATCTCCCCAGTTTGTATAGATCACTGGCCATTTGTTTGTCCATTCGTAGTGACCTGGGTCCTATAAGACAATATCCCTACGTTATGCGTATTTAACATTGCAAAGAAATTTGTAGAGAAGACTTCAAAACAATTGTAATTATCTCTGTTAAATTATAAATAGGTATGATTAACTAGCTATACAAGAACTGTCAAATTTTATGTATACTGTCACTAGAATGATTTTATTCCACCAGATATAATTACTCTTCGTCCATATAATAAAGTCATGATAGTTGAACTTGATAGTGTGCGACAGTGTCATTTTCAGGTTTTAATCTTTTGGATTCCGGGCTAGATAATGGCGATTATTAGATTTCTCAATGTATATACTAGCTCCATACAGTTCTATCAGTAAGTCCAGTCCACATCGGCATTGCATTGTAGATCATGTCGTTCTGTTTCATCAATGCTCTTATGAATCCTTGTTCGTGCTGAGATGTTATGCTGACTAAGTCATAGCCTTCCTGTCGTCGGCACTCAGTTTGAGCATCTTGCCATGTGGACGGGATGGAAACGAGGTTGTAACATCCAGGTCCGTATGCGGTGTTGCCGGAGCCACAGGGATTAGGTAGTTGAGGTGGTTGGGGGTACTTTACATCTGGTAATTCAAACGTATATTCTTAGAAATCGTGTACATATTAGCTTTTATTAAGGTTGAATACTGAAGCAAAACAAACGCAGACATGATCTGTTTTGTTATTGAATGGCGGACAAGAGATTTTCGATCCGATTACTCCTCGATCATAAGAGCTGGTTGATCCAAAAATTACTTGATTACACTTTAAAAGCTTCCTCAATCAAAATGCCCGCGGCCGGTCAAAACGAATGTAATCAAAATGGCTAATTACGACGCAGGTAATAAATACCTTTTAAAGTCTGGCATATGAAGAACTCTGAATCAGTGCACCATTCGTCATTCCACTCGCCAGCTCTAAACGCATTGTTGTATATCTGAACGCAGAGATTCGGCTACAAGCATAATTAATAGCATGAATGATGGCTTATTTTGAAATAACAATAGCGGGTATTGCTAGGAGATGACCAATTTATCAATTGCCGGATGAAATTGCCGTGTCTGTTCATGTTATATAACCGCCAGATGCCTGAGTAGCTATCATCCTATCACCGAATGCTATAATGTGGATTTCGATCAAAGTATAAGTTTCAAGATCATCTAACATGGCTCTCAGTAAGGTGTTTCCATATCTTTTTGTAGGGAGTGTATAATCTAAAATTCAAATTAGGACCTACATCAGCTCCTCCGTTCGGCTCTCCACGATTCCAATTTGTATAAGTGACGTCACTGTTATCTATCCAATAGAATTTCCCTTTCTGTCTATCGCTGGGTCTCTCAAGTTGGCGCATGCCTATCCAGTACTTATATGGCTTGTTGATCAGCTGACTTGTTATGTAACCTACAAAGATTTACGCATTGACCATGAAATATAGAGAAGTAAAAAAAAAGTAGTATAACTTGTGCTGATATAAGCATATGATATGAGTGAAATGAAATTGTGTGTTTCACATTTCATTTTCATCCAAAATGAACAATTTTCTCTGTCAAATTCCTCGTTTATATTGTCGATTGGATACTCATATGACTTTAAACCAATTAACAATGTGATTCCAGACCAATAATTAGGTCTAAATTAAAAATTCAGGAAACTGATTTGACCTAGATTTTGTCCTTTGACCTTGACCTAATAAAAACTAGTTCTCTCTAATAATTGTAAAGTCCCTTACAAAGCAAAGGAGACATCTTTCAGAGGGCTTTCTAAAAACGTGATATATTTGGTTAATACATTATCAACTATGCTTTTAGCGATACCGTCTTAATGTACCTTGTTCAACATCATCGGCGATAGATGCGAGATTGACCTCCTTCGAGCTGGCCGCACCCAGCCCATAACAATAAGCCTGAGCGTCGTTCCACTTTTTCTTCATAGGAACGAAATTGTAGCACTTGTTGCCAAAGGGCACGAATGTTGGCGGGCAATTCCCTGGTAATTCTATGGGGCGTGGAGTGGCAGGGGGAGGGCGTCCTCTGGGGTTCTTCTTACAAATGAATCCCCGGATAAAGGAGCACACCTGTCGATTAAATAACACATCATCAGCACAATATGTATATTACTTACAACGCAGTCTTGACAGCTTCAATGAAACTTTTGTGCTGTGGTGCGATATTCACGAGACTAGATGTATTAGACGACGACACTACATACATGAAGTACAATATAGCCCCACCTGATCATTCCATTGACCTTTAAGTATACGACCTCTGGCATAGCGCAACTCAGAACACAATTCGTGACCCTTCCAGTCATTTGGTTCACCCTTGGCCCAATTTTCGTAGTCCAAAGGAGAACCGTCAGACCACCTGAAGAAAAGACAATGAAATACACACAAGTCGTTTCATGATCGCGTAATGAATTCATTGAACATATTTACAGTAGCTCTTGCGACAGGAGTTCTTCCCATGGTTGTGCCTTGGAATTCAAAATGAGTTTTAACAGATATACGTATACTTTACTCAGATCGCCAAGTTACATTGCAAATTGAATGATCGAGAGCCCGGCTGGTATAAAAGGCCGTACTCACTTGTAACCGCCTGAAAGATCGAGTTCGTTGAGACCTATCCACCAATCCCACCAGTCAGTGTCTTGAGGCCACTAAAATGAAGTTGAGAAGTATATATCATTGTGGAGAGTCTCATCCTTTGTCTGGCAGGCCATATATGGAGCTAGTTTTTGGTATTCACCCTCAAACTACGCATGTCTTCACTATTCTCTAGATCTTAATAATGTCTATAGCTAACTCAGGTTTGGTCAGATAACGAGATGATGTCACAAACATTAAAGTGAACAATTATTTTTAAACCAATGCAATGAATCCGAAATAAATGCGAGAAAATGACATGTCTACAATTTACTTTTAAATGGTTGCAATCATAAAACTAAACATTGTAACATTTTATTTTTGTTTCCTCTAGAACGTACATAGCCTAAATAGGCTCAAAGGAATGTAGAATTACAGATATGTAGATATGAATTATATAGTAAAGTTACAAAGCATACCACACTGAGAATAAAGTCTGTTTCTTCTTTACTGTGTATAGAAGCCAAGTCACCTCCGTTTGCCATACACCAATTCCTCGCCCCGCGCCACGTCAACCCCCATGGCCCAGTTCCTCCAGAATGGTCTTGGGTGTTGAAAAAGTAGCATTTGCCTGTGGCAGAGTAGTACTTCCAGTCCGTATCCGGGGAGCATTCGTCATCACACAGCACTAGACGTATTTAAAAAGCATGGAAAATAACTATAGACTTCCCTCTAGCCTTTTCCAAGTCGGTATTTTTTACTTATCTGATCTTTTATGATAATAAAATCGAAAAAAATAAAAACAAAGACACTGACTTGGGCAAGGCTAACTTCCCTCCAAAAGTTTGGAAACCGGAGTGCCATTTTTTGACCATGTGTTTTCAACAAATTCAAACTTCCTGAATGCTGCAAAAACGACACCCCCTACAGCCCTATAAAAGACTTTGTTCTTGTTTATTATGCCCGGCTGATGATTATAAAAAATTATGCATGCGATGAAATAAGCCTGTGTGTTATCTTACCTATTGTTGGAATCAAAGTCAATAAAATGAAGAATATCGGTCCCATTCTGAGGAAAGCGGCAAAATTCCTCGAGAAGAGTGATCATAAAAAGTCGTTAATTTATTGAGAAAAAATGCCAATCGTGTTATCTTGAGCGAGGCCGAAGATGATCAGTTTAGAATCACTTATGCTATACGATATATCTCTATAGAGTACTTTAGAACATTTAAGACAAGGCAACTGTGGTCGTATCTATACGTGCTTGTCATACTTGACATTATAAGAATATCTGTGTGAGATTTCTGTTTTTATCATATACGTGAACACTAAATATTCACCTACTCCACAGGGGTTCAGGCAAAATATAGGACATTCCAATGGCAGTCTCCGAAGAAGCAAGAAATCGGCAATTCAAGGGAGCAGCAAATTATTTTCCATGTCAACTCCACGGAGTAGCAAATCCCACCGAACAAAACACATTCTGATTATTAGTGGCCATCTGGAAAACGCCTTCTTGAGCAGAGCTTGTTTGTCCCTAGGTATCAACATATAAAATGTAAACCATATCTGTAAATTAGCATTTGAGCTATCTAAGATTACATTCCTTTTTAAGAAAAGAAATGGCAGCAATTTTGAAATTCAGCCGCCATTTTGAAAATCTTTAGGGAACAGAGCTACTGTGTCCCTATACTAGGCATTAGCATATAAAATTTGAACAAAATTTGAGTTATACACCGTCAGCTACCGTCTTGAAAATTCTTTGTCAAACAGAGGTACTGTGTCTCTAGGCAGCATCATATAAAAGATCCAAATCCGTTCACTGGTATTTGAGTTATCAAAGTTAACTTTTTTTACAAAAATGGCCACCATTTTGATATTTAGCAGCCATTCTAAAAATCTCTTCTTCAGTGTAGCTCCTTTGTCCCTAGGCATCAGCATATAAAATTTGAACCAAATCTGTCAACTAGAATAGTACTAAGTTATCAAGGATTACGTTTTTTTATGAAAAATGGTGGCCATTTGAAAATTCAGCCGCCATTTGAAAATTCTTTCTTGAACAAATCTACTTTTTCCCTTGGCATCATTATATAAGATTTGACCCAAATCCGTTCACTGGTATTTGAGTTATCAATGATTACATTTTTCTATGAAAAATGGTAGCCATTTTGAATTTCAGCCGCCATCTTGAAAATTCTTTCTTAAACAAATCTACGTTTTCCTAGGCATCATTATACAAAATTTGAACCAAATCCGTTCGCTGGGATTTGAGTTTTTAACCAAAAATGGCCACCATTTTGATATTTAGCAGCCATTTTGAAAATCTCTTCCAGAGCATAGCTTCTTTGTCATCAGCATATAAAAGTCGAAGCAAAGTCAACTAGTTAATCTGAAAACATAAGATCAAATCCTATGCAAAGGGCTGATGTGAAAAAGTCACTCCACCGAGGTGGTGAGTTATCAAAGATGATATTTTTTACGAAATATCGCGGCCATTTTGAATTAAGCGGCCAAATTGACAATTCCTTCTCGAGCAGAGGTTCTATCCCCATAAGGCATAAGCCTATAACAATTGAATCAAATCCGCCATCCGGTATTTGAGGTTTTGCTCGGACAGACTGGTGGACGGCTTTCCTGTATCCTCCTCGAACTTCGTTCGGTGGGATAATTACTGCAAATTCCAACACCGGGTGGCCATTTCGGTATTTCTAGGGCTTGAATCTTACAGACGATATTATTATTATTTTTTTTTATAATTTTTTTTATTTCAAAGAATAAGCATGTTAAAGCAATTGCAAAAAACACCAACATAACATCTTTCGAGAATAATAAAGTTGTACTTTGAGATTTCAAAATTAACGAAATTGCTGTTGTCTCGACCCCCCGATACTTCCGAGGGTCAACCCAAAAAACACAGATGAAATATATGTTTCCTGACTAAAATTTCAAGCAGTTGGGTTGTTATCACAAACCAGAAAGGTGTCCATTAAACATTAACTTTCCCGTACTAATATCTCAAAATCTGCTTGAAACTGTACCATACATGAAACCTATTTAAAACAACATTTATATTATCCAAATGGATAATCCTTGTAAATGAGAAATAATTTTTGGGATTATCTGGTGCAATCTTAGAGTCAATAGAATGTTTTAAAAGGTCTTGATATCCAAAAAACATATGCAAAATGCATGAAAAACTCCTCCTTTAATAACATGCAAAAAATATGAAATGGGTGGAATTATGTAACGTTGAGTTTGGAAATGAGAAAATGTATTATGCCATGTAAAATGTTGTATTTGATGATCAGAATGTTTTATGTTGGCAGGATATTCAATAAAATCCACATCAACTTTCTCTGCACTGTCTCAGTCTGCTCCAGTAGCAGATTTTTTAGATATTTTACTTATCTTTAAAACTCTTTTTGATATATAAATTGAAAAATAAAATACTTCAGTAGTTTATAAAATTAATTTATTTCGTTTTCATTTCTGATTTCAAATAGAAATGACTTTTACTGCAAATAAACAAATATCGTGAGACTTATCTAAGTTCTTGCCATAATTTTCCTTCAAATGACAAAAAGGCATGGTCCATTACAAGCAGTTTTTAGGTTAAGTTACATTTCAATTTTTCTCCATAAATATTCAATGCATTCAACAGAGCGTGGAACTAATTCAACTTTGAATTCTTTGGATCCATGATTTGTTTTCAAATGAGTGATCATCCTAAAATTAATGCACTGAACCATGTAACTGCATTGTACTAGTATTTGAGACATATAACCTCTTTGATATCGTAAGTAGGCGAAAAAAATGGCATAATTTGCCGCCAAGCTATACTGAAAACCTTGCAGAGTTTAGTAAGTTAAATTCCAACTTTGAATTTATCAGTCACATAGTCCCTGGATTAAGTGTCATTTCTCTTTACAGCTTTGACTGTAGTCGACAACTTGACACAGTGCATTTGAAGCACAATACACTATTTGCAATTGTCAGAGAATCCGTTTCATCTTTTGTCTGATTTTCCAAAATTGTTCACTATAATGCATCATGGATCAATGCATGAAAATACATAATTGCTCTTTTCTAATAATCATTTTAGTTAAGAGCTCACACTTATAGTCCAACACATCAAAGTATGAAGTCTTAAACTAATTATATTCACAGAACCCTGTACTCCAGCTCTTAACTAAACTGCAGGTATGAAGAGTTCAACAGTGGGGAATTATCATGACTGACAATTATTCCATAAGCAATTTTATTCCAAATCTTGCAGATTTATTGTTGTTCCAGTGAATTGCACTTTGGCAGCATCTACATCCTGGTCTCGTATGTTGCTTGGCAACACTGTGAGAGCGAGGCTATCTGTGTCTGTTGAAGGCAGAAGAGTAACAGCTACCTCCCCAGCTGTTGCATATGCTGCATCTGCGTCACGAGAGTACACCTCTGGGTTAGGTGGATCATCCTTGAAAAAATAAGTTAACACAATTAACACAAATGTTACTATATAGTTGCATTAATGTACAAAATGGTTACTTTAACAACAATATGCCACAACTGTCACATCTTGGAAGACAAAAACTGAAAGACTTTCTTGGACTTTATTCCTTATAACTCAGTTTTTTTAAAGAAAAATTGACTATCAATTTGGGATAGCAAGCAATTATGGCTTACCTGTAAGAGTTGCGTCTGTACATAGGTGGCGCCAGTCTCTGGGTCGCGGAAAGTTATTGCACGTGATGTGAGGACCTCATTTGCATTAAGACTTGGGGCATTAGTCCTTGAGAGTACGTCATCAACATTTGGGCTGTCAGCTGAATCTGGAATATTAATTATCAATCAAATTAACAAAATCGAAAAAGGATCTTTTTGTCTGATTAAATAAACTTTTCATTGATCAAAGTGTTTTCCTTTCATGTAATGTTGCACTATGAATTTGGAATTAGTACTATCCGAGTTTCTGAAACATGCTTCATTTCGATTTATACGGTATACTAGTAATATTATTATAGTAGTCTTAAGCATCTTTTTGCTACACTGTAAATTCAATCATTTAGTAATGTAAACTGACCTTGATAATTTTCCATCTGTAAGAGTCTTTCTTTGATTAATTGCCTCCTCTTCTTAGCACGGTCACTAAGTTTAGTGTTACTATGGTAATCAGTCCTTGCAGAGCCCCTGGGTGCCACCTCTTGAACCTGCTGGGGTGGGGCTTGGGTGGTGAGGGGGATAACCTGGAGGCTAGGGGTGAGGGGTACATGTTGAGTTTGGACAGCTTGTGCCTGATTGGACGCCAGCGAAATGACATTGCTGGCACAATCAGTACCGGCCAATGTGATGACTGCAGTATTAGGCTTGATGAGTTGCGTGACGACGTTAGTGCCGACATGTTCAGATGTTGCCATGGTTGGCTGGTCAGTGGTCATGTGATCACTGGTGATTGTGCTGGAGAGCTGGGCACACGTGATGAGATCAATGGAATTGATGACCCTCCCCTCCTGGTTGATGACCGTTCCTTCAGGGAATACTGTAGGTCCTACAGTGGGAAGAGTGGTGACAGCTACAAATACATGAAACTCATTTATTTATAGTGAATTTATGGATTTCAATATACAGTAAAACCTGTGTAGTATATACACCACTGAGACCATCCGAAAGTGTTTGGATTAGCAGGTTTCACATTTCAACGTTTTCTCAATATGTGTCAATGGGAGATTGGATCATGAAAAAGTTTTAACCGTTCATTACTTATTTGTTAACTTACCCGATATAACTTCGGCATTGCTCTGTGACATTGTAACATCAGCCTCTGTCGCTGCGGAAACTATTTTCTCTATCTCTGTTAACTCATCTATTTGGGGAATATTCAAACTTTCAAAGTCCCCATTTGCTGGAAGGGAAAAGGAGTTTTTTGGTTTGTATATTGAAGTCAATACAATAGAATATACGAAGGCAATTTAACTTACATGATCGAGATGTCAATTTAGTATGCGAGTGTGTGAAATAAATAAAGCAAAATATAACAACACAAATGAGGTCAATTATGATATAAAATAGCCAATGATGATTAAAGTAGGAAATTGAGCCATTTTTTGCATTTGTTAAAATGAAAAAGGCAATATTTAATATCTTTTGAAAATCAAATATTTTGAAACACAAAAAAAATCATTTTTTTGAAATGTGTGCCTGTGGTTGGATCTGTGAGGAACGTCCCATGAAGATTTCAGTAGCTACTTATCCTTCAAAATCTAATCAATTCATCAAAATACTGATTAATATACCTGCTGATGTGCTGTAATGGCGTAATAGATGAGCCCTAAGGCTGCTTTTAGTTTGATATCTCTTGGTACATCCCTCCAGTGGACAGTAGAATATGATTGGCAGGT
Source organism: Owenia fusiformis (assembly GCA_903813345.2). Lineage (NCBI taxonomy): Eukaryota > Metazoa > Annelida > Polychaeta > Sabellida > Oweniidae > Owenia > Owenia fusiformis. Next base: position 4,018,300 of record CAIIXF020000006.1, read on the forward strand.
TCTCTGCTCTCACATTATGTTTTTTTACATGGACGTATAGACTGCTCTTAGCTGTGAATCTATGGTTACATCCTAAAACAAAGCAAAAAGTGAACTGCAGAAAATACAAATGATGGCATATCTATTGCACAATGGAATAGCCTAAATATTAGTGGCTCAGGGCATGAATTGGATCTTTAAATACTTTAAAAATCTGAGCAATTTACAATAAATACTATCTGCTGATTTCAAAACAAACATTGATGTTTTCTGTAAATGTTACAGTTTGGAAAAATCCCCTTGTATAAGTGAATCGATCACCACTTAGAGACTGAAAAACATTTTCTTCAAGTTTTCAATTTGGAACTTGTCATGTAACCTAAGATAAGCAATATGTTATGGAAAAGGAGGCATATATAATAGATATTAATGTGACATCAAAAGACAGTGTGTTATTTTAACAAGTCTCTACCTTCAATAGGACACATATAAGGCCTCTCTCCACTGTGTGTAACCATGTGACCTTTCAAATGTTCACTACGAATAAACGCTTTCCCACATCCTTCCTCAGGGCATATCCAATTGCGCTCTTTGGTATGCGATTTGGCATGTCTCTTAAGCTTGCTTGTAGTTGTGAAGGCCCAATCACAGCCCTGGAAAAAAGACATGGAAATTGAAATTCACAGGAACAACTATGAAAACTTTAGTTTTAAACTGATGTAACAATTATTGTAACGTTGCAAGTAAAATACTTCTTGGAAAAATGGGAACTCAATATTGAGGAGATTTCTTCATAAGCAAAAAGAGAAGTATAATTGTCCATAACTGTAATTATTCTTTTAACTCACTAAATATGAATGAATCAAATTCTCTCATGCAGAGCCTCTCAATGTTTTAATTAACATAATTTGAGATAGTATCTTACCGGTTCTTCACAGACATAAGGCTTCTCCCCTGTGTGCATTCTTTGGTGCTGTTTCAGTCTACATAGTTTATCAAACACCTTGCCACATCCCTCGAATTTACATTTCAGGTCCCTGTTCAAGTTATGCACACGTGCATGGGAGCCCATGACAAACTTGGATATAAATGTTTTGTTGCAACCTTCAACTGGACATCTGAAACATGTACAATTAAGTCATTTAGAATTCAAAATAATATTTTCAAGTCCTTGTTCAATGAATGTGCAAATGCGTGCAAGGCCATATACAAACGTTGATACAGCTTTCGACTGGGGATCTGAAACATGCACAATTATATCGTTTCGATTTCAAAATAATATTTTAAATTTTGGTTGATGAGAAATGACTGCATTTTGGTAGATGAATGATATAAATGAGTATTATTGCTTATTTTTAAATGATGATGTTAGAGTGGGAAGGGCAACATATTCTCCTACTAAAATCTAGCCTTAAACAATGAATCTTCTTTCCACGTGAAAACTAAAATACACTGCATACATATGGACTAGTAACAAGAAGTATTAACTCCTTGCTATGTCTCTTTAAATTGTGGATATTTTGAGATCAACATTTTCGGACAAAATCTTCAAATGGTACATTTGAAAGTGCATATAAAAATAATCTGACAAGTTTAGGATGGTCTAATACATCAGTGTGTACATACTTGTATCCAGTAATTAAACTTATAATGGTGTGTACATACTTGTATGTTTTCTCTTGTTGATGGTCCTTATCATAATGTAAGTGTAGGCTACGCTTAGTGGAGAATCTTTGGCCGCATCCTTCAAACGTGCACACTTCACACTGTGGCCTCTCATGGAGCTTCTTATGGGCGTTCAGGTTGTAGACTGTCGTGAACTTCCGCATGCAGTTGTCTATGTTGCACTGTAGCAAAATTTATGTTGAAAAGTAAGTTATAATTCTAAAGATTTTTATTGATTGAGAACTTCAGTAAATCATCCATGATTAGTAATGCCAATATATTACACTTTGATGTAGAAAAATGTTCATCTCAGCTCAGGAAAAAGGAATTGATTTGAAGTATATTTCATGCTTTTAAACAAAATCACAATTTTATAAGAAAGCATATTTTAGACTACTGAATCCTAATTGTGAGTGATTTAAACAATAAAAAGTTCTAAACAGCAAGCCCAATGTCCTGTTCAAGAACCCCTATTACTATTGAAAATGGATTCTATCAATACTCCCCACATGAATCTACTCAAAGTAACAAGAAGACCCATGTTTTTTTTACTCACAATCCATTGTTTTGCCCCAGTGTGAGTCTCAATGTGTCTCTTCAGCTTGTAACCTGTAGTGAAAGCCCAGTCACATAGATGGCACTGAAACATAGGCCCAAACATATGGAATGTAATATAGTAGATGCAAGTTGTATTTTTGATCAAGTAATAAGATGAGAGTACTAATGCCTATAATCCAAAAGTTGAATTAAAATATAACATTCAAGATAGTTTGATGTAATGATGAAATCCTCAAAAGGTATACACTTACAATGCATTGTGTCGTCATGGTCAAAAATAAAATTACTGACATAGTTTTGACCAATCACAACTTAGAATCAAGAATGAGGTTCTAATAAAACTAGCTGTTTTCGTGACAAGACATTCAGAGCTTATTTTAATTGAATAGCAAATTTATATGCAAACCATAGATCAACTAAATATAAAACTTTATCTTCACCGCATTTCAAAAGTAACTTACTTTAAAAGGTCTAGAGCCAGTATGCCACATTTCATGGATTTTTAGCGTTGACTGTTTATTATAGCGTCTTCCACAACCCTTCCATGGACAAGGGAGTCCTTTCCCAGGGGTCATCACTTCACCTTCTGAATCTGACTCACTATGGGATTGGGACTGCTGGGATACAAAAGTCTTGGGTGGAGTGTAGGTTTTACCATGGCCCAATAAATGCACCTATAAAATTTAAATATTAAAACAATCAATATTTTTGGAATGCATTGAAACCAGAAATAGATATTAAATTATTTTTGTTTGTAAAATAACTACTTTTCTCATTAATTTGCTAAATAACAAATATGAATACAAATGAAAAAATATTGAAATTATCGTTTCATAATACAGTTGGGACAAATAAATAATAAATGTTATCATGTGAACCTCATACACTGATTTCTAGAATTTTTGACAAGAGATGAAATAAATGGGAACAACAGGAAAAGTTAAGAGCAATTACAATTACAACAAAGAAAACACTTGAAAATCGGAAAAATCCCCTGTTTACCACCACTAGTGAACCCCCTGCTCATATAATTATCTTGGTTTACCTTAAGTTTATTAATAGTTTTGAAGACTCCTTCACAGCCAGGCATGTTACATGGCCATAGCACTCCACTGTCTTCTTCTTCATCCTCTGCATCTTCTTGTTGGTGAAAATACACCTGAAATACAAACATTTTTATGCATAAGTTTATATTGTCATAGTGATGCAAGGTTCTCTCCAGAAACTTTTTACTTCATCATTTTTTGCAAAATCATCAATAATTACTTCCCCAATGACACCCTTTCTCTCTTAACAAAAATATTTTTTCGTGGCATCAACACTACCAAAATAAATCATAGATTGGTCTGTGTTGGCTATATTTATTTAAATACAATTATCTTTTTCACTGCAAAATTAAAAGATCAAAATTGATGTAATGAATTCTGAATATAATATCAGTGGATTGTGTGATCATGCAATTCCTGGTAAATAAAGTGCTCATACTTTCAACATTAACCCTTTCTCAACATTTAAAACAAATAAGATCCTACCTCTTTTCCTTGAGTCTCTTGACATTCTGACTCTGGACTCACTGGTTTCTCTGTGGCTGATTTATTGGCATTGTTGTAGACAGGCACAAGTATATTGCCTTGAGTGTTAGTACTGCTGTCGCTGCCCTGTTGCACCGGGATGAGAATATAACCTATGACAAAAATGTAGGAGTTATCAACTAAACAAAATATTGACTATTCCTAGCACTTTAGGTTGTTACACTCTTTCAAAATAAAACTTACAAACAAGTATTGTTGAAATGTCATTTTGACATTGAATCGGACATAATGTGTAAATAAAAATATACAAACTATTACATATTTCAAGATTTATTGGTAAATATTCATAAAAATAATCTTAAATTTTCATGATTTTGGATCTTCCTTAAATGTTACCCAGGAGGATACTGCCAGATTGAAAAATAGAATGATTTAGTCAAATTCTTTTGAAGACAGTAAGGAATCAATTATCTAGGGCAAAGGGGTGTAACATCGACGTGTGGGGTTAAGTCGACATAAGAGATGGGGTAACTTCGACACTTACTTATTAGAAGTAGAATTTCCGTTTTCCACCATCGATGTTTGATTTCTAAAAAAATTGAAATCTCGCGAAACCTCGATCCATGTGATAAAAAAAACATGGCTTCCCCCTAGATCGGAAATTAGAGCAAATTAACAACAAGGTGTCAAAGTTACCCCAAAATGGTGTCGACGTTACACTCCTTCGCCCTACCATTCATAGACAGTTCACATACCGTCACTTTCATTGGTTTCATTGTTCTGCACTGTGATGGGCTGAAAGGCTGAAGCTGCTTGTTGGAGGTCTGATGTGTTAATTTCAAACATCTGGCCTCCTTGGCTTGTGTTCAGTACTATCTGAGTGGCATTTGTTGTTTTATTTGTCTGAATGGAAAGAGTTGCGACAGTTTGTCTTGAATCACCAGTTTCAGATGTTGGTACATTGGAATTGACAAAGTTTGATAATGTTGGCACCAAGGTTTCCAAGTCAATGCCAGAGGCTAGTTCAGATTCGGGGGGATCTTTGGGTCCAACAGATGCCTCAAACTCTAAACCTCGTTCAGGCATGTGTTCAAGTTCTTGGGGGGTCATTAGCATGTTATTTCTATCAGGTAACGCATTAAACTCTAATTGCAGCTCTTTGCGGCTATCTTCAAGCATTTCTTCATCTTCGGGATCAAGTTGGGAACCCCGCTCGAGTTCACGGAGTAATGCTTGATCCTGTGAACTTAATCGTCCAAGGTCTGCTCTACCTCCTGCAACAGGACTTGTTGGGGCGCTGAAGCTCCCTGAATGAAATGGGCCGGAAACTTGTATACTATCTGTGACATTTGCTAGTCCATCAGCACAGAGAGATTCATGACTTAGACTTTCAGTTCCAAATATTTCCCCAATCATTTCCTTGGATTTCTGATTGAGGTCACTGGAATCATTGTGACCTTCAAAATGAAGATTTTCCAGACTCCGACATCGAGTTTTCAACCATTCGGATCCAGTTTCGTTGTCAGAACTATCCACTCCCAAACTCTCAACATCGGAGACAACATCACTCTTGAATTCCAACTGAGCAGAATTTGACTCGGAGAGTGCGGAAATGTTCGACTGACCAATGATTGATTTTGCAATTTTTCCGGATTGGTCGCCATCTTGGAGCACGAGCACCTGTCCTTCCTCACTATCGTCACCCAATAAACGGCGTTTCGCTTCTTCCAGACTGATATTTGTGTTAGATTCATGAGAAAACTTGAAAACCCGTGTCTCTTCATGGGGGCCGCCATATTTATTTTGATTTAGTGACCCTTTCCTTGGCATTTTTAGCCCCCAAAGCTTCAACAGTTCGGGGACTATCCTTTCACTTCAGAGACATTACTGCGTATAGATGTCACTAATTTAAAATTACACCGTACGAAAAAGCTACTATGTAAACATTACCGGGAACAATGTTTGCTGTAATTTAATTTTATCCCAGATTCTGAGATACGTGCAAATCTAAGAAAACAAAAATTTCCTGTAGCCAGGGGGGGGGGGAGCGATGGGTGCGATCGCAGAAGAAGAAAAGAGCTTTAAATGCTTTTTATTTGAAGCTTCAAGCTCAATTTTGTGAAATTCAAAACTTATAAATCTTATTTGTCGTTGGCTTGTTTATGCCACAATCGAACCCCCTGACTGTAAACTGAATTTTTTGGACGATCGCAGCCCCCTGACTGAAAGCTGGCTACGCCCCTGACCCTATAGCAGGAATGCAGAGACATATTATATGTCTGTCTCTGATTACTAGGCTTACTAGGTCTGCAGTATATTGGTTGAATTGCGACCCCGGGAATTCCAATCCCGGCCAACACTGACCATACGCCTCCTTGTGGCATAGCGTGGGTTTGTAGAAATAATCGGGTACCGGGTAGTAAATCCTCCATGCTGGGTTCAAACTTGGTACCCACTACCCAGTACCCGGTCGAAAAAACCGGGTAGCCAAAAAACGAAAAATACGAACATATAACATAATTAGATCATTAGAAAACGTGTAAGATTTGTTTTGAATTAACAAAAAATTGAGCTAGAAGCTTCGCACCATCGCACCCCTCCTGGCTACGCCTTTGATATCGTTAGACGTAACAATTTACACTTCAGTGGACGTTTCGTTATGATAATCAAATCTTACACGTTGCTTCATGTAAATTAACACACGTCGCCTCTCTGCTAAAGTAACTATAGCTATTTACAGACGTCTTTATACAATGTCATAGGTGTAGCTAGGACTGAGGGGGTTCGATGGTGCGATCGCACCCCTCCCCCATAACCAATGAAAATATGACCATGATGATAGAGGAAGAAAAGAGCCTTTCTAGCTCAATTTTAAAGGAAGTTACATACATTTTTGTAAATTCAAAACAAATCTTACATGTTTTTTAATGATCTAATTATGTTAAATATTCGTATTTTTCGTTTTTTTGGTACCCGTTTTTTCGACCGGGTACCGGGTACCAAGTTTGAACTCAGCATGGAGGGTTTACTACCCGGTACCCGTTTTTCTACAAACCCGGCATAGCGTGGGTATTTTGTGAGTAGGCTATAGTCATGCTGCGAATGAGAGAATCGAATGAGCTTGGGGTGGGGGGGGGGGGCGGTTCCCAAACGCCGTAAACCGACCGACCCCCTCCCCAAGGAAGCACTTGACCTATTTATAGTATTTTGTATGAGCATAGGCCAAGGGAATCTCTATTGAGCTCGTGCTTTTCTTTTTTGAGCAATTTGAAGAAACATTAGAATAGGGAGAGGTTGTGTTACAAGGGTCCCCAGTATAAACAGGAACTTACCATGTTCAAGATGGCGTTCGAATTTATAGACACTTTCAAGTGGTGTTATTTGCTGCCACCTCCTTTGTAGCAAATTATAAGCTACTTATAAAGTGCAAAGACATCATCAAATAATATAGCTCCTTGATGTAGTCAATGTTTCTGAGAGACTAACAATTGCTCCCCCTCTGGCATCCTCACGCCATCTCCCCATCTGGCACCCCCCTTTGAAAACCCCACCCCAAAAATTGTGATTTTTTCAATTTTTTTGACACATACATTTTGAAATAGCATATTTAAATTGTAAACATTTCGAGGGAAGCAGGCCACCCCTCACACCCCCCACAAAACAATTGACAAAATTCTGAATTTATTTCATGTACTGTCTCGGACACTTGATATGGTCTATGTTTACTGGGGGACAAACACTTGCTCCCCTCTGGCACCCCAACCCCATCTCCCCATCTCGCACCTCCCCCCCCTTTACAACCCCCCAAAAATTGAAAAAAGTGATTTTCAAAATTTTTATTGATTTATACACTTTAAAAGTGCCCAGAAAGTACCAAATATCATCTTAAAATTGTAAAATTTTCTAGGAACTAGGAGAGTAGGCCACCCCTCAGAGTCTCAGACCCCCCACATGTATTGTCTCAAACACTTTTAAAGTGCCCAGGAATCATCAAATAGCACTTTGACATGGTCAATGTCTCTGGGGGACAAGCTCTTGCTCCTCTGGCACCCCACCTAACCTCCTTCTCTCATCCTCTTTGACACAACCCCTCCCCCTAAAAAATTGAAAATTTTATTGACTCATACAATTTGAAAAAGCCCAGAAAGCACCAAATAGCATCTCAAAAGTGTAATTTTTAAGGAGAGTGCAGGGTCACTCTTCACACCCCCCACAAAACAATCGAAAAGTTAGGAAGTTGCATTTGTTAATCTAAACAATTTAAAAGTGCCCAGAAATCACCAAGTGATATGATGAAATCATAGAATTCTGGCACCCAACCCAAAAGGTAAAGCATTCATTTACTCAAACACATTAAAAGTGCTCAGAATTAACCAGACACCATCTTGAATTAGTAGAATATTCCTAAGCTGCTCCTCGCTCCCGGTATAAGAAAATGATTGAAAAAATTCTCGATTTCTTTAGATTGATTCTATTGACGGCGTTTTCACTATTATGATATAAATCTTTTTGGCATTGACCAAATTCACGTTCAATCTCTATTGTCAAAATGAGGGAATTCAGCAGGTGTTCCCGATTGCATCAGGATCACGAATGATTTCATTATCTACTATCAGTTCATGGGTCTCTTTTAAGTCCCTTAAATGTCGAACATATTTAAAGAAATCGCCAGTTTCAAGTTTTTTATTTTTTATTTTTCAAGTATTTATAGAGAATATATATAATTCATTTATACTACCCCATTTTGACTACTGTGACACAATATATATATGATAGCTTCAACTGCAAAACTCTTAACATTATTGGATAGACTTCATTATCAAGCAGCTTGCCTTGTGTCAGGTGCAATTCTTGGTTCAAACACTTCAAAAGTTTTATCTTTACTCAACTGGAAAACGTTAGCTTCCAGGAGAGAAGAACATCTCAAAATCTTTGCTTTCAAGGCTAGATACAATAGTTTTCCCCCTTTCATTTGTGATTTAGTAAGCGCATATGAGAATATTCAAAATAGGCCCCTAAGGCAACCTAGACATAATAGAATTCCCTCTCCTATTAGTAATTCATTCAAAAAATCAACTATTCTCAGGGCTCTGACCCTGTGGGATGAGATACCATTCGCTGACTGGAAAGGCCAACCAATCTCCAGATTTAAAAGGTTTGTAAGAGGAAACGGGAGCCCCTACTCTCGTGTTTCTACTACAAAAATGAATATGGCAATGCCAAGGAAAATTGAAATTTTGTTTAACAGATTTAGAGCTGGTCTAATTCTAAAAGCACATCTATATGCCCATAACTTTGCGGCAGTAAATGACCCACTTTGTATGGTGCCAAACAGCAAACAACACATCACTTCCTTTTAAACTGCCCTGCTGCAACAAGAAAGATGCACTCTCCTAGCAGGATTAAATACCGTAGGATTTCTCAACAGTTTCCAAAACTTAAACTCCAATGAAAAAATTCAATTTTTATTATTTGGAGACAGAAATCTAACAGTAATAGAGAATGAACAAATTATTCAAATAGTTAGCCATTGCATCTGTTTAGCTTTTGATATTTTAGATTGAACACCCCCCCCCCCTAAAAGGCCTCTAACATTTCTCACCATCTACATTATGGACCTGATCTATTGTATTTCTATTATTTCCAATTTGACATGTTTTGTATTTTGCCGACAATGTTGAGAAACGTAATGTGAGTAATAAAACAACATGAAATCATAACAATCATAAAGTTGATTGTATGTTTGGAATATTTCCAGCGACAAAGTCTAAATCTTTCTCTTTGCCACAGATTAATATAAACAACATTATTATTGAAGACAAGGAACAAGTACCTCGCATGTAAACAAACTACTTTTCCTTATGATATGAACAACTATGCCAGAATGCGACATGTGTATGCCAAAATACGAGACACTTATGCCAAATCGTAAAAGTCGTCCAAGTTCTCCTTTCCTTACAAATGTGCTTACATACCGTATTGGAAAAGCACAAAACCAGTGATAACAGCATTGGTTTCATTTAATGCACCATAAAGCCACGTGTCTCCTCTTTACAATGATATATCATTCATTGATATCTGGTCATGGTTGGGTGAGTAATCATTCCATTTGCAAAAAAAGCCAAATTACTCCTCTTTGCAATGGAATATCATTCATTCACAGGGAGTCATCTGTGGCCGAATAATCATTAATTTTGCAAAGTGGGGCAAAATTCAGCTCGGACCCAAGCTCAAAACATTGCAAAAGTCAGTACAAGGGCCATAGGGGCTATCGGAAGAAGGTGTGACAGGTATGGCATAGACAGTAAAGTGTTCATACTCATACTCATACTCTTGCAAGTATACATCCTATACCCCTTCAAATTGCCACCACTTCCTTGCACATAAAGATGCGCTCATCTGTCCACGTCATGCATGATTCAGCCCTGAATCATGTGTGGGTTAAAGCAAAGTAAAGCAGCCGATGGGCAAATCTTTCTCGATCTGGTGGAGGAATTGTGAGCACAGATGCTCCTGAGATAGCTCCAAAAGAAAAAGTCACAGCAATTCAAGTCAGGGGAACTTCCATTGGCACTTAGCCCTTGCACTGATTTTTTCAATATCTAAAACTTGGCACAGAGCCGATTTTGACCCACTGTGCAAATGGAAGGATTTCTCACCCAACCATTACCACATGTGAATGAATGACATATCATTGCGAAGAGGAGAGTCATGGCTTTATGGTACATTAAATGAAATTGATGTAGTTATCACTAGTTTTGTGCTTTTACGAGATAACTACTTGTTGCGTTTTTTGATACGCACTAATGAGAAATGAAAAAAAATTAATTAATGACTTTTACTATGCAATATAGTATTTTATTTTTTTTCACATCAATATGTTAGACTTGGTGTTCTAAATTGTCAATATACATAGAGACATCAGATGGTAAATCATAAGAAACGCGATTTCTCCATAATTTGTTTTACCCCTACCTTCAGTAATTAAGCAGTAATATCTCCCATTACAAAGGAGATAAACATCAAATTATACATCACTACACTCCCAGTAGAACGAGATGTAATTAGCATCAGTGATTATTTGCTAAAATAAGGATATTGAGACGTATGGCCACTTTTCACCAGGGGGGTAAAAGTACCCCCCTCACCCTTAGGAAGTCCCGTAAGTGCAATTAGCTTAGGAACTCTAGGGTTAATTTATTCGAATCATGTCATCTCTAGACATACAAAGTAAATAATATACAATTTTACACTTTTCATTAGGAATTACTTTCTGAACATTAATACGCTGGAATAATCTACTTAGATACCCGTCGAAACGTTGATTCACCTATAAATGAGAAATTAATGGAAGTGTAGAACGCAATCAGCCCGTCACGGTACAATTATCTTTTTATTCCAAATGATGATTTGTAACTAAAAATAATTAAGATCTAGTTATTGTGAAACTGGGTATGAAAACACTCCGGACTATGATCTGATCACGTATTCGTATACGTTTAAAAGATATTAAGTAGTTACACGTAGTCCTTCTACGAATTGACCAATATGTGGACATAGTCCAACAATTATAAGCGAATTTATTGACACTTTGTGTGAGGAAAACGCTGGTATGGTATTGCTTATTGTTTTCATGGCAATTATTGGAACCAGTTAACTTGCTTCAATTTGATTAATTAAGTCCGATGAATCGAATCCACATTAACGAACGTTTACAAAATGGAAGAAGCAATCCTGAAAGGAGTGGTATCGATATGGCGAACATTTTGAACACACGTTTCTCTTAAACCAGTCATCAAAAAATTCTAAATTTTTACACATTGTCAATTCAATGGCCATCTTTTGAATGGTAACGATATAATTTGAAATAGATATACATACTTTCATCTATATTGTTTTTAAAAACACATCAAACACTTGTTATGTTCTTGGTATCATGTTTCCAGAGTGAAATGAACCTCATTGGAACAAAATGACATAAACACAACGTGTTTATGTCTCTCAATATTGTAATTATACAAAAGAAAGTTTGCTTGATTTCAAAAAGTATCTTGTAATTAAATTAAAGGTTTATCTTCGTTTTTATCTATTTCGGGGTTTTTGTTTTAATTTTTTGAATATACTTTTTGTTAAATCAACCAAAATTTCCTTTATACAAATATAATATTGGGAAGTCTAAGAAAATGTTGTATATGCTATTTTGTTCAAACAAGCTTCGGAAAGATATTTTATTTCATTCTTAAGAATTGATAGAAAGGAGCAAAAACAATTGCACTAAAAAACAAAAAGTGAACAAAAACAGTTATATAAAATATGTATAAATTATTTTCGCATTAAATTGTTGTCAATCTGTCAACATTACATAAAGGACCGTCTTTTTTTACAGAATGTTTTCAATATTTGGTTTTAGAGAAAAACATTGTTGAATTCAGTTCTCCATATCGATACCAATCCTTTCCCATTTAGTGTCAGTGTATGTGTACGTGCCACGGCGTTTCAATAGACTAGATACGAGTAGAAATGATCTTGATTAACGTCATTAAATATTCAAAATTCGGTCAAAGTGGTGTCATATTTGAAATCTACATGTAAAAATACATCTAAAAATGTGGTTTCGAAAATTGTTTATCAACTTTGAAAATTTAATATTTTTTGAAAATGTGACTTTTAGCTCGGGTTGATTCCCCATAGACCCCATATTACAAAATCACAAAAAGTGAAATATCTTTTCTTGTATTGGACATCTAACATTTTATTTTACTGGACATACTTTAATTTGCATAATTATTCGATACATAAGGGCTATATGAAAATTGAACCACTAAAACCTATGTAATTTAAGTTTAAGGGAAATTTCTACTATACCCGCCATGCTATCTGACCCGAGCGAGCCACCTGGTGGTGAAACTGGTAACTACCTACTCGCATTTGCGTTATTTGCTCAATTCAATTAGGGAGTCAGACTCGTACACGGTTAAAAACGTAATAGAATAGAATTTGGAAAAATACTGGTCGTTGAACACATGTCTTAACCCTAATAGTGTGTACAATGTTTTTTTCATAACACAGGTGGGGGGGGGGTCAGATGACCCCCTTGGCGTTTCAATAGTTGAAGATGTACAGTAAACAGTGAGGTACTATTTTGCAGGTCATTCAAAACTCTCGAGGGAATGTATAGAAATCTCAAAAGTAGGTCAAAGTAACATAGAGGTGAGGTTTTCTCGCGTATTTTTTACTTTTTTCAGTCAAAAACAATGTTTTAGCCAGAAATGGTGTTAAATGTGATAGGTATCTACCCTTTTAGTACAAAAAACCATGGGTAAATACCTTTCCTAGATGCAGAAATAGGTAATGATGATGATGACCCTACTGATGAGACAAAGGACATAAAACAAAGGAACACTAAACATATCATTTCACTTGAAAAACTAATAAAGCAATCTCAATTGTCGACAATTTGACGAAATGAAATATCGAAAAATGGGGGGACGGGAGACAAATCACAGCCCAGGTTGAAAATTAGTGTATTTGAACCAAAAGTTGCAGCTTTGACATATTTTCATGGTTTATTTTGCTTCTAATTATAGATGCCATATGTTTCTACTGGTACATAATCAAAATATTACATAGAATCACATGTTTGGCTCTATATTTACTGATTTATGAAAAATATTTCAAAATAAATAAAGCCACCCGAGATGATACAATTTTTTTTCTTAAAAGCTAGAACTTCAAATACAATTTACTCTTAACAACTTGTTTTTTACATATAGTTTAGATAATTGACGTGCAATATCTTGATGCATATATATTTTCAAGTTTGTAAATTATATGTATATTAAGATGGAAAAATGACTACAAATAGCCGTGAAACGGAAAAATCTTGGGGTAGGGGAGACAAAAAATTATTTCTACAAAGAAATAAAGATATGGTCATATTGTTTTGCAGACATATGACAGACATGTTCAGGAAAAAATTCCAAGGATATATGAACACTAGTTTTTGAAAACACAAGTTTTTACTCAAATTATTTTTTTTTGAAAAAAACAATTTTTTACAATTTTTTAATCAAATTATTTGGATCGAAATAATATAATATTGAAAACTTCGTATCTCAGTCAAAAAAATCTTATTTCCTTGTAATATTGCTTGTTTGAAAGGGTATTTACTATACTATATGGTCTATATACAAAATAAAGTAAAAATAACCAGCTTATATTTTTTATTCTATGAAACAATAGAAATGGTATGATTTTCAAGCGATTTTTGAAAAAGATCCCAAGTTCCCACCATCCTAACTCAGCCAAATTACCTCCGATCACCTCGATTTTTGCACGAAAAATGATCTTTTATCTGTAGCTATAGGTACTACGGTTATAAAAAGTTTTCTTGGCAGAGAAGTACCGGGGAAAAATCTGGAGGGTTCATCCGACCCCCCCTCCTGTACATATTAGGGATAAAGGTCCAAAATGATCACATATTCTATCCTTCATGGCCACGTCCTTCTAAATCATATTTGTAATAATATGTTCTTTTACCCAACTTTAAACAGTGTTGACAGCTTTGTAGTTACGACTAACCAAAATATCTACACATAATGAGTATTTAATGATGCTCCTATTTAATAGGTTTGTAAAGTGAATTGCTAAACACATTTTGAGTCATCATCCTAAATTATTCATCGTGTACAGTTTGATGTATTGTTTTAATTTCTAAATTGTACCATTAGTATCCAGGGATTACGTTAAAGGGTTCCGATAAGCTTCCCATATAAAATCAATATGGCGGCTTCAGGCGAGTCAACAGGATCAGTCCATTTTAAAGAAGGCGAGTTTTGTGAAATCCAGTTTATTGAAATTGTATTGGAGATTAAGTAGGTCTAATCCGTTTATAATGCTTCTGAAAACATTATTGAGAGAAAAGAGTGATGTCAAACTTCCTTATCATACACAAATAGAAGATCCTGAAACTTCACCCATAAATGTGAAATTAATTTGTCAAAATAAAAATCTCCCTTTTATAAACGTGTGACGAAATATACTGATCCTAAATAACAGTTAGAGGTGTTGACACAACGACCCCGAGCCTGTGAACCCTTGAGTATGATTCTGGGATCGGGATCGGGCCTGTTTATACTAAACGGTGAGCAACACCAGAAACGAGCGTTCGATTTGCTAAACGATATGCGTCACCCTTCAATACATAGATATAATTTCATTTCTGTCATACAGGAAGTATCTTATCAAGCATGCATTCATCAAAACATGATATTTCAAACATTATAAGTACAGTCAGATCCATAAATAATTACTATCGATTTCAAAAAGACATTCTGTCGCACATATAATAAATTCTTACCTCAGGGAATTAAGTTCTATATTTTCTCCGTTCTAAAAAATACAAATATAGTGGAATTTGTGTCCATAATGACCATTTGGATCTTCAAAATTTGAAGTGATTTCCACATGTTAAATGTCCACCATTTTTGAAAATAATTGTGCATAGTCTCAAATACAATTCTGCAGCAATCCATTTTAAAATAACATTTCACCACTTACACAACTATAATATGTATTATACCATATTTTATATGTCTTTATCAATCAATTGATACAATAACATTTTCATTTTGGTTTGAGACTACAAAAACAATGGCTGCCATTTGAAAAGTGGATTCACTTGTTTACAAACTATCCACCATACGCTGATATAAAGCCTTCAGGAAGAAAATCACACGGAGCCATATCTAGACTGTATCGTGCATATGGTATGGTAGTTGCTCAAGGTCAATAATAGTAAGAATATCATGTGGTATTATTTGTTTCACTTAAATTTCTTTCATGTTCTGCATTTCAGCAGCCATCTTGAAGCAAAAATGATACCAGAATGAGGATTTGACATAAATGGCCAGTTGTCATATGTGACATTATTATTAAAACACAATCAATTGGTTGCCTGGTAAGTAAACTAATATGGTTAAATTCAAAATTCAAAGAAGGATAGTGGTCAAGACTTGCGAAACAGGTCAAATGGCGGCAACATTTAAGGCTAAAAGTTGACATGTACGAATACCGTTCCGGGTGGCAGTGTCCCTATATTAAAAAGTAGAAAAAAATCTAGAAAAAATCTAAAAAAATCTAGAAAACTATATAAAATATATCATTTCACCATGAAATTAATACACAAAGTAGCCAAGAGCATGTGCATAAAATTAAACATGAAATACCTCATCATACCCCTTAGATAAATGTTTTAAAACCTGCACCACAATTTCTGCTTGAACAGCTATAGTGTACACCCGTATATTTTGTCTCTGGACGTTGTCGATGATTAGCCGAACCAATTCCCGATGCATATGTGGGATGTATTTATGGCGTTGATTCAATTGAATCGCAAAATTAGCTTAGCGTCGAGTGAGAAAAGGAAACGGAAACTATCATACCAAGAAGATACTCTTAAGCTCTACAATGAGCGCCATGCTCATATTCAACTTTTTGGCGTTCTCGTTGATCATGTATTTTAGTGCTGCATTTAAATCTAAACAAGAATGGTATATCAAAGTTGCTAAATCTGAGAGATCAGGAAACATTACAAAATATATAACAAATAGCGGCAACACTGTATTGGAATGCGCCACATTTTGTTTGAAAAACGAGGAGATTTGTAGTTCGTTCAATCTGAGAAAAGTTGAAGACAGCGATGTGATCGAATGCAAATTAAATGGAGCAAATTCCGGACCACTTGTTGCAAGCACTCAGGCTGGTTATTTCTACCATAAACGAGGTGAGATTTTTCATCAGATTATTATAATTCAACAAATGACATTTATTATAATTATTTAATACTCAGTTCATTTCATTATTTTAGAATATCAGCTAAAGCTTTACAAAACATTTTAAATTCTATCATATCCCTCAAGGCCCCTCTTCTAGCAGGAGCAATAAAGCAAAAGCCCAGCTGAAAACACGAGGAGGCCCCGCTGAAAACATGAGGATGTCCCGCTGACATCAGGAGCAAGTGTATCATGTGCATGTTGAGTGAATCCTGATTATACCCTGAAAATCTGGGCACTGTCGTACCCAGCTTGATCCACTATTGTACCCAGTTTCATGAATAAATTATTTGTTGATACAATTCTCAAAACAGAAAATACAGTCAGAAAAATGTTCAGTAATACTAATTTTGTCTCAAACTCCTGTTGCCAGCTTGGATACTCACTCACTCACCCATCCACCCAACCACCCACACACTCACCCACCCACTAACTCACTCACGCACTCAATTATTACCATCCTTCCTTGCTTACTTCCTTCTATGCTTACTTCCTTTTTTGCTCACTTCCTTCCTACTTCCTTTATTCGCTCATGCATAACTTCTTTCCACCTTCCTTCCTCCTTTTCTTAATTCCCCCTTCCAAATTTCTTCTTTTCTAACTTCATTCCTTTTTCTTTCCTCCGTCCCTTCCTTCCGTTCCTCCTTTCTACCTTATTTCCTTACTTACATCCTTACCCTTCCTTCCTTTCTTCAATTCTCTCTTCCTTCTTACTTACATCCTTACCCTTCCTTCTTTATTTCCTCTATTCCTTAATTTCTTCAATTCTTCCTTCCTTTCATAAATTCTTCCATACCTCTTCCTTCCTTCCGTCCTTCCACTCTCCCTCCCTCCCTCCCTCCCTCCCCTCCTTCCTTACTCCTCTATATCCTTCCTTTGTTCCTTCAAACTTAATCACTTATCTCCTTCCTTCCTTCCTTCCTGCCTGCCTGCCTGCCTGCCTGCCTGCCTGCCTGCCTGCCTGCCTGCCTGCCTGCCTGCCTCCCTCCCTCCCTCCCTCCCTGCCTCCCTCCCTCCCTTCTTTCCTTCCTTCCTCCCTCCCTTCCTTCCTCCCTCACTCCCTCCCTTCCTTTTCTTTTCTTTGTTACTTATATCCACCTTCCTTCCTACTTAATTCCTCACCTCCTTCCTTTCCCCCATCTTTCCTTCTTGCTTACTACTATTACTTCCACTATCAATTCCACAATTACTTCCTCAATTCCTTCCTAACTTGCTTACTTAATTACTTCTTTGCTTGCTTACATATATTTCCTTTGTCTGCTTGCTTTCTTGCTCGCTTGGTTACTTTCGTATGGCAAGTGGTAAGACATATCTTGGGTAAAAACCTGCAAACGAACAATCGATCGAACAAGGAAAGAATGGACAGATGTCATTCGTTGCTTCTGCATCATTGTCTTCTTTCGTTGTCTTCTTTCTTTGTCTTGATTGTCTTGTCTTTGATGATGTCAGAAATTATCCTTTCTTCAGAGTCTACAGACTTTAGACTGTACGTAGGTGGGTTAAACGGTTTTCATCCGGCCGGAAAACTCTCCCCTTCCCCTTACTGGTGTTCTTATGTTGCCTTTTGTTGGTTCCTTCCTCTTACTTGTGATCATTCTTCTAAATTATCTTAGTCCACCCTCTTTGCAGAGAATATAATGCTTCATATTCATTTGTTAGTACTATAAGGATTTCGCACGACGAATGGACGGTCGGACGAACGCAGGGTCATATGGGGAATGGACTGTCGAGCGAACGCACGCATGCGCCAACGTTCGGACGGACGAACGCCCACGAACGTAAACTCACGAACGAAAGAATGGATGGCCGGATGAACGTTGCCACGAACGGAAGCTCGGACGAATGCACGCACGACGAACGGACAGCTGGACGAACGCACGATCAAACGAATGGACGGTAGGATGAACGCACGAAGAATATTCCCTCATAACTTTTGTTTTAGCACATACATGCCAATAAAAAATCCACAACTTTGCTCAAGTACCATTTGATAGAGCCAGAAAGTAGGACAGTGATGTGTCCATTTAATGTTGAGAGAAAAATCCCAACAAACCCACCCCTTCTTCAACAGTGAGGAGAGGGTCAATATGAAAAATATATTTTGTAAGTACATAATTTGTTCAAATATCCTGCCCAAGGTGGTCAATTAATATTAAGTTCACCATTTATTAAATATTTTGCAGGATATTTTGGATTTATTTAAGATTTTAAGCATTTTTCTACCCCCTATCAATTTGAAAAAATATTTTGTGAGTATTTTATAATTTGTTCAAATTATTTTTTATCCTGCCTAAGTTGGTCAACTAATATGTTACTATTTATGTGCATAAATTCATTTTTATTCTGAACGACCGACCTGACATCTTTACATAAATCTATAATGTACTTGTATTAGTGAGTTCCGTCATGCGCAGTTAGAGAATTAAAAATACCCTCAATTCCATGTTGAGTATACCTCATTTCAAGTGGATTCTCTCATAACTTTTGCAATAGTACATCAAAGCCCATGATACAATTCCACAGCATTGTCAAGGTGGGTATAGGTAACGCGGCGCAGTCAAGCTTATCTGTTCAAAACGAGGCTGCAACGCGGTTAAGACACAAAATGGAGGCAACTCCAATTATCGGAAGCACTTCGTCCTCTGTTTCCTCGAAACATAGGTAAGTTTTTGAAAACTCATGCTTCACACTCGGTGATCAACCCCTCAAGGTATGTAAAGCTATAAGAATTTCTGTTCAGGCATTGACCAGAGTAAAGAAATAGTCAACGCAGATATGATTTCCCGATTCTATTTCTCTTGACCTATCTTCTTATTCCAATTAAGGAAGTATTTCGCCACTCATGAGCAAATTTAACATTGACATTCAATAGCCTGATACTTATAGAATGTACAATACAAATTAAGATTGAAACTTTTGTTTATTTTCATCGCAATCTGCTTACAAAATTGAACTAGCCGGAAACGCGGCGCAGTCATTTTCAGCAATTATGGCAACGCGTCGACAGCATAGATTAAATTGTATGGCAACGCGGTGCAGGCATCAACTTTCTCTGTATTGTAAAGTACAAAGAAGTTTTGCATTATGCTTTTCTGTCGAGGATTTTGATTTAATAAGGCATGTGACTTTTTTCAGAAAAAGATCAAGCAATAGATAGAGAATGCTTTGATAATGTAATTATCGTACACGATAGAACATCAGCTGCATTGCTGTCACTGCGTTTCCAGTTTTGTCAAATATGTATGATGTCTGAACCCGCGTTGCCGAAGTGTCTGAACTGCGTTTCCAAAATATACCTGGTTTTCCACCCAGAATCGGTTAACAGAAGGCAAACAGTGATGAAACTTTGAAGAAATAGAGATTACCGTGGTATATACGTGATTTAATAGATATGTGTCAAGTGACAAAGTCAAAAACATAGAATTTAAGCTAGAAAAATGCCACAATTGTCAAATTTCAGTAAGTGATTGACTTTGATTGACTTGGAATGTATTTCCCTGATTGACTAAATTTCAAGAAGCTTCACAAAGACATACTCTGTGAAGTTCTCCACCGAATGGTATATGCTATTATAACTTTAGCAGACACAAACTAGTGTATGAAGCTTATGAATAAACTTACCGCCCTTTCGACCTTCCACTGAGTGGCCATTTTGTGTCTTTGCCGCGTTGCAGCCTCGTTTTGAACAGATATGCTTGACTGCGCCGCGTTACCTCTGACCACGGTGATTGTTCTAAAATCATTGCATAGATCCAAAAAGTATGACAGTGATGTGTCCTATTTATGTTGAGAAAAAAATGCTTACTACTATTACTTCCACTATCAATTCCACAATTACTTCCTCAATTCCTTCCTAACTTGCTTACTTAATTACTTCTTTGCTTGCTTACATATATTTCCTTTGTCTGCTTGCTTTCTTGCTCGCTTGGTTACTTTCGTATGGCAAGTGGTAAGACATATCTTGGGTAAAAACCTGCAAACGAACAATCGATCGAACAAGGAAAGAATGGACAGATGTCATTCGTTGCTTCTGCATCATTGTCTTCTTTCGTTGTCTTCTTTCTTTGTCTTGATTGTCTTGTCTTTGATGATGTCAGAAATTATCCTTTCTTCAGAGTCTACAGACTTTAGACTGTACGTAGGTGGGTTAAACGGTTTTCATCCGGCCGGAAAACTCTCCCCTTCCCCTTACTGGTGTTCTTATGTTGCCTTTTGTTGGTTCCTTCCTCTTACTTGTGATCATTCTTCTAAATTATCTTAGTCCACCCTCTTTGCAGAGAATATAATGCTTCATATTCATTTGTTAGTACTATAAGGATTTCGCACGACGAATGGACGGTCGGACGAACGCAGGGTCATATGGGGAATGGACTGTCGAGCGAACGCACGCATGCGCCAACGTTCGGACGGACGAACGCCCACGAACGTAAACTCACGAACGAAAGAATGGATGGCCGGATGAACGTTGCCACGAACGGAAGCTCGGACGAATGCACGCACGACGAACGGACAGCTGGACGAACGCACGATCAAACGAATGGACGGTAGGATGAACGCACGAAGAATATTCCCTCATAACTTTTGTTTTAGCACATACATGCCAATAAAAAATCCACAACTTTGCTCAAGTACCATTTGATAGAGCCAGAAAGTAGGACAGTGATGTGTCCATTTAATGTTGAGAGAAAAATCCCAACAAACCCACCCCTTCTTCAACAGTGAGGAGAGGGTCAATATGAAAAATATATTTTGTAAGTACATAATTTGTTCAAATATCCTGCCCAAGGTGGTCAATTAATATTAAGTTCACCATTTATTAAATATTTTGCAGGATATTTTGGATTTATTTAAGATTTTAAGCATTTTTCTACCCCCTATCAATTTGAAAAAATATTTTGTGAGTATTTTATAATTTGTTCAAATTATTTTTTATCCTGCCTAAGTTGGTCAACTAATATGTTACTATTTATGTGCATAAATTCATTTTTATTCTGAACGACCGACCTGACATCTTTACATAAATCTATAATGTACTTGTATTAGTGAGTTCCGTCATGCGCAGTTAGAGAATTAAAAATACCCTCAATTCCATGTTGAGTATACCTCATTTCAAGTGGATTCTCTCATAACTTTTGCAATAGTACATCAAAGCCCATGATACAATTCCACAGCATTGTTCTAAAATCATTGCATAGATCCAAAAAGTATGACAGTGATGTGTCCTATTTATGTTGAGAAAAAAATCATAACAGCCACGACCCTTCTTCAACAGAGGGTAGGGGTCAACTTGAAAAATATCTAGTGAGTATATTATAATTTGCAAACTCTTTTTTTTTATCATGCTTAAAATGGTCAATTAATACAGTTTGCTATAGATATTTGGGATTTACTTGTGATTTTAAGCATTTTACGACCCCCCAATTCAGTGTTGAGTATACCTATTATCAAGAACATCCACTCATAGTTTTTTGTAGCGTTTTTAGCATGATGAAAATGGTTGGTTAACATATAGTTTGCTACTTTTAAGACATTTTGCAGGTTCGTTTAATTTATTTATGATTTTAAACATTTTTACTTATCCCCCATTCAATGTTTAGTCTATCTCATTTTAAGAAAATCCACCCACAGATTTTTTTTGTTTCTCATTGATGCCAATGGAAACAAATACACAACATTGCTCCGGTTTCATATGATAGATCCAGAAAGTATGACAGTGATGTACCCAACTGATGTGGAGGAAAAATCACAAAAATGTACACCAACATAGTGATTATGACCAAACAAAAACGGGAGTCCAAACCGGAAGTCAAAAGAGTAACAGCACTTTCAGTCTAATATTGAATAATGAAGATTGATAGTGGTCACTGTGTTTTTTCCCCATTATTAATGATTCTTTTATTTTGAAATTTGTAGGACTTGTGAAGACATAGTAGAGCTCTCTTCCTGATGTTTTCCATTAATAAAAATTGAAAGATATTATACTTATGACAAAATATCTTTGTTACCAATACCAACGTTGTTTATTACTGAACATTGAATAATGAAATTAATAGATTTTACAAAATAATATGAACAAAAAACACCTAAAACTGCTTTCTAATATATTTACTTTGCAAAGCTTCTACTTTTCAAGGTCAGGGTTTTTCTTAAAAATGTTCCGTAACAATTCATTATATTTTCACATTTCTTAATACTCTTTTATAATTGATCATTTTGTAGATTAGAAATCTGCTGAAATCATAAATTAATAAAAATCTGTAATGCTGTATGATGCCCAACATATTTAGATGAAATTCAGACTAATTTAAATCGTTAGACTGTAACAATGAATTTTTGAAAAATAAACAATGTTTAAGGAGTTTATACCACCTACTGTGAGTTCGGAGTCCATTTTGATCGTATTTTTCAGTTGAAATGGTATAAAATTTTCTTGATCAAAAATGATCCCTGCGTAATCCAAAATATATGATAAACGGTAATGTGTGTGATGCTCAACAAGAGTACTATTTGTTCAGTGATGTTAAATCTACCAATACAATCTATTTCACACAATGCTGCTTCAACAGGATGAATAAGTTAACATTTTGTCAATTCCTGTAATACTATAACCGATTTTGTTCCTTATTTACTTGTGCTGATGTTGTTTCTAGTTAATGGAGGTACTGGTCCCTGGACAGCATGGGAACAATGTTCTACCACGTGTGGAGATGGAGAGAAAATCCGCACCAGAAAATGCAACAACCCTGCGCCAGCTTATGGAGGAGCTGAATGCAGTATCCACGATTTGACAGAGAGGATGTCCTGTAAAGTTCAAGAATGCCCTGGTATGACAATTAACAATTGGAAATACATGAACATATTGTAACATTGCCTGCACCTGTCCAAATAACAAAGCAGCATGTGTTCCTTAACCAAAGCTAATTGTTTTTAGTTAACGGAGGACCTGGTCCCTGGACAGGATGGGAACAATGTTCTACCACGTGTGGAGATGGTGAGAAAATCCGCACCAGGGAATGCAACAACCCTGCACCAGCTTATGGAGGAGCTATATGCAGTCTCAACGATCTGACAGAGAGCATGTCCTGTAAAGTACAAGAGTGTCCTAGTATGTCATTAAACTGTTAGAAATCCATGAGTATATTGTAAAGTTGCATGTAGTCATCCCCATAATATAACCACTTTTATTCCTTATTAACTAATACTGATTTTGTTTCTAGTTAATGGAGGTACTGGTCCTTGGACAGCATGGCAACAATGTTCTACCACGTGTGGAGATGGAGAGAAAATCCGCACCAGAAAATGCAACAACCCTGCGCCAGCTTATGGAGGAGCTGAATGCAGTATCCACGATTTGACAGAGAGGATGTCCTGTAAAGTTCAAGAATGCCCTGGTATGACAATAAACCATTGGGAATACATGAGCATATTGTAACATTGCCTGCACCTGTCCTAATAACAAAGCAGCATTTGTTCCTTAACCCAAGCTAATTGTTTTTAGTTAACGGAGGACCTGGTCCCTGGACAGGATGGGAACAATGTTCTACCACGTGTGGAGATGGTGAGAAAATCCGCACCAGAAAATGCAACAACCCTGCGCCAGCTTATGGAGGAGCTGAATGCAGTATCCACGATTTGACAGAGAGGATGTCCTGTAAAGTTCAAGAATGCCCTGGTATGACAATAAACCATTGGAAATACAAGAGCATATTGTAACATTGCCTGCACCTGTCCTAATAACAAAGCAGCATTTGTTCCTTAACCCAAGCTAATTGTTTTTAGTTAACGGAGGACCTGGTCCCTGGACAGGATGGGAACAATGTTCTACCACCTGTGCAGATGGTGAGAAAATCCGCACCAGAAAATGCAACAACCCTGCGCCAGCTTATGGAGGAGCTGAATGCAGTATCCACGATTTGACAGAGAGGATGTCCTGTAAAGTTCAAGAATGCCCTGGTATGACAATTAACAATTGGAAATACATGAACATATTGTAACATTGCCTGCACCTGTCCTAATAACAAACCAGCATTTGTTCCTTAACCAAAGCTAATTGTTTTTAGTTAACGGAGGACCTGGTCCCTGGACAGGATGGGAACAATGTTCTACCACGTGTGGAGATGGTGAGAAAATCCGCACCAGGGAATGCAACAACCCTGCACCAGCTTATGGAGGAGCTATATGCAGTCTCAACGATCTGACAGAGAGCATGTCCTGTAAAGTACAAGAGTGTCCTAGTATGTCATTAAACTGTTAGAAATCCATTGAGTATATTGTAAAGTTGCATGTAGTCTTCCCCATAATATAACCACTTTTATTCCTTATTAACTAATACTGATTTTGCTTCTAGTAAATGGAGGTCCTGGTCCTTGGACAACATGGCAACAATGTTCTAAGACGTGTGGAGATGGTGAGAAAGTCCGCGTCAGAGAATGTAACAACCCTGCACCAGCTTATGGAGGAAATAAATGTAATGCAAATGATTTGATAGAGAGGATGTCCTGTAAAGTTCACGAATGCCCTGGTATGACAATTAACCATTAATCCATGACCGTGGTAGTGTTATCGTGAAAGACTGGAAATGCATGAACATATTGTAACATTGCCTGTACCTTTCCTTATAACGCATTTGTTCCTTAACCAATGCTTACTGTTTTGTTTTAGTTAACGGAGGTCCTGGTACTTGGACAGCATGGGGGCAATGTTCTACCACGTGTGGAGATGGAGAGAAAATTCGCACCAGAGAATGCAACAACCCTGCACCAGCTTATGGAGGAGCTGAATGCAGTATCCAGGATTTGACAGAGAGGATGTCCTGTAAAGTTCAAGAATGCCCTGGTATGACAATAAACCAATGGAAATGCATGAGCATATTGTAACATTACCTGCACCTTTCCTTAAAACGCAACAGCATTTGTTCCTTATTAAGTAATGATATTTATTAATCCATGACCGTGGTAGTGTTATCGTGAAAGACTGGAAATGCATGAACATATTGTAACATTGCCTGTACCTTTCCTTATAACGCATTTGTTCCTTAACCAATGCTTACTGTTTTGTTTTAGTTAACGGAGGTCCTGGTACTTGGACAGCATGGGGGCAATGTTCTACCACGTGTGGAGATGGAGAGAAAATTCGCACCAGAGAATGCAACAACCCTGCACCAGCTTATGGAGGAGCTGAATGCAGTATCCACGATTTGACAGAGAGGATGTCCTGTAAAGTTCAAGAATGCCCTGGTATGACAATAAACCAATGGAAATGCATGAGCATATTGTAACATTACCTGCACCTTTCCTTAAAACGCAACAGCATTTGTTCCTTATTAAGTAATGATATTTATAAATGCAATGCAAATGATTTAACAGAGAGGATGTCTTGTAAAATCCAAGAATGCCCTGGTATGACATAAATATAAAAAATAATATCATAAATCCTTGAACATATTGACATGTAATACAGCTTGTAAGGTTCTCCATTCCCGCGTCAATAGTTTGTTTCTTCGGACCTACATTTACCCGAGATAGACATGTCTCATTGTAGCATAACCAAAGAATGCAACGACCCTGCATCCGCTTACGGAGAAGATGAATGCAATGTCAATAAGTTGTACTTCATTACCACATCAATGATTTGTTTATGCTGAATTTCTCTAAATGATCGTGATTTATTTCAGCATGGGCATGCTGACCGTAAGGCTTTCCTTAAATTACATTTTTCATTCAAATGGATATAGACTACAATAGTTAGAGGACCATCCATTCAAGTTTGTTAAGCTAAAAAAGAAAAGAATTGAATTTAAAAACATCAGACACAGACAACATACAAGTCAAATTAATGATTGATAATCTAAACCTAATCTTAATCATAATCTAGGTCAAATATATACGAGGGGTGTTCAATACGTAATGAACGCTTTTTTTACACAGATACTTTTTATGGATCAATCCCTTTGATTTTCCTACCAGTGATACATCATTCAATTATCTATCAATTCTGAAGATTTGGAGACAAAATAATATAATACATGTTGATATATCCTTATTTCCATGAAGGAAGTACAGGTACCCGGGACCGACATTTACGTCACATATCCAGTTGTTAGCCAGTTTGGCAAATTCCAGTTAGATTTAAACTTTTTTTTATATGCAACAAATGTTGTGTTGTTTGAAAACAATATCCATGGACCTTAAAATTGAGCCCTTGGCCAATGCACCATATTGTCCAGATCTGTCCACACGTGACTTATTTATTCCTATACTACGAGGTACGTATAGTACGAGGTACGAGGTACGTATAGTACGTATAGTACGTACGTACGTACTATCGTACGTGTACTTATTTCTATAAAGAAGGGACGCATGTTTATTGACATTGATGAAATAAAACAACCCGTGCAACTGCATCTTGCTACCATATCAGAGAATGGATTCAGCCTTGTCTCACAATCTTGAGTTAAGAGGATGAGGAATTTTGTACATGTAGCACTTGATAGAACCTATGTAGAGGGCCCTGTAGAATGAATGTGGCATGAATACCACATAGTGATGATAAAATATTCAAAATCAACTATGGCATAACAAAATGGGGTAATTAATGACCATAATGGTTTGTTTTGTTCAGCCTGCATTCAACTGCGTTGAACGTTAAACAAGCTAAAATAGCTTCAGAATGTTTGACGTCATGTCGGTCCCGGGGTACCTATACCTCCTTCACGGAAATAAAGATATATATATCAAAATATATTACATGCTTTGTTTCCAAATTTTCAGAGTTGATAGATAATTGAATGATGTATCACTGGTAAGAAAATCGAAGGTATTGCTTTATAAAAAGCATCCGTGTAAAAAAGCGTCCACTACTTATTGATCACCCCTCGTATTTCCTTATTTATGCGATCCTGACACTATACTTACATTAGATCGCAGATCGTTTTCTTTGAAAAGTATGCAGATAGCTAAGAGTATGCTTATAATATTATCTTTATGCCACTAGGAAGTATTTTGACCCAGTTTTGAGATATCAGTGTCCAAAATGTAGGTCAACAAAAATTTTCCTTATTCAACGTGTCACTACAAGGGCCGAGCAATATATTCGCTACTTTTTGCTTTATTTTCTTTCATATTTTTTCATTTCTATTGAAATTTGGCACAGACATGCAGTGAAGAATTCTGCATCTTTTGATACCATTTGTGAGCCAATTACTATATACAGCAAAAAATTCTGGTTGTCATAGCAACGTGAGTAGCGGGTCACCGGAGCTGCCCATTATTTTACCGCAACTGCACATACAACAATGTCTTTATATGCCCATTTCTCCTTACGAAAACATTCAGTTTGGGTAATTTTTTTTATACATTGTTGACTGGACATTACTGGACACTGACCTTATATTCAGAACAATGCATAAAGATAGCATCAGAGTGAATTTAGCGGAATCTAACTGCCAAGAGGAAAGAAGGGCAAATGATCAGCATATTCACTAGGTTCTACTCTCAAATTGTTGGTTTACAGCCTGACCTGACATCATCAATTGAGTTACGGCCAAGTTGAGACCTTTTGAACCAATATCTGATGAAGTAATAACATTCACAATCTTCTTCATATGTACAGGTAGCTCTTTAGTCCTCAACAGCTTCTTTTAATGTATGTTCCTTTTTCACTGGTCCAAATAGAAGCTGTTCTCTTAGCTTTGCATTCATCATGTTTGTTTCATGTTTGCAACTCAGTAAGCACAAGTCTCCCTTTGTGATGCATACGCGGATCAACTGTGACCTCTTCATTGTTTCAAATAAATATCTGTGACATCACAAACATTGTTTTGAATATTTGGTAAATATGGAGTAAACAATGTATGTGTATAAAAAATTACCCAAACAATGTTTTTGTGTGAAGATATGGGCATATGAAGACATTGTTGTATGTGCAATTTGGGTAAAATTATGGGCAGCTCCGGTGATCCGCTACTCGTGTTGCTATGACAACCAGAATTTTTTGCTATATATGGTAATTGGCTCACAAATGGTATCAAAAGATGTGGAATTCTTCACTGCATGTCTGTGCCAAATTTCAATAGAAATGAAAAAATATGAAAGAAAATAAAGCAAAAAGTAGCGAATATATTGCTCGGCCCTTGTATTACGGGCACTGTTTTCTCAGGATTCCGAATCTGCAATCAAAATTGAAATCAGCGTTCCGGTTCAGATTTTTTGACGTTTTGAAATCTTGAAAATCAATAGTAGCCCGGACAGAATTGTTCAATGGTCACTTTTTCTTAAATAACTTTTTTTAATTTTTAGTATTATCATAGTCTGATCACATATTTGAAAACTATAGTAAAATTCTGACATACAAAAAATATATTTAAGAAACATCTCTTAATTTATTGATATTATAGGCGTTCAGAGTATGACTGACGCAAATACATAATTCATCATTTTGCCTCATATTTGTTCAAAATGGTGGTATATTTTGTAAATATTTGGTTCAGTTGAAAGTTGATATTTAAAGATTGTCATAGGACTATAGGGCCATGCTGCAACCATTACAATCCTAATGTAATGCAGCAAGTGACCAATCATCAAATACATATAGGTTATTTACTGGGATGGATTGAACATGGGTTTTATTCCGAGGAACAATATGATATTGACCGAGGGAGCGCAGCATTCGAGGAATAAAACCCATATTCAATTTCGACCAGAGATAACCTATTTATTCCATAATACATAATCAACTCTATTGAAATGTTCGGGGTTGTGTTCAAGAGGGTATGAAAAGGTGGCGCCCCAATGTACGTGGTGTGATAAGAGTAGGTCCTCAATCTCTTCAAGAGCTCCAAACAGCCATCTCAGAGGCCATTGAAAAGTTGAAGCACAATTCACATGCATTCCAAGGATGGGTTAAGAGCTGTGTGATTGGGAAAGACATTACAACCTGTGGCAGTAGGACCCTATAGTTGCACAGGTTAAACAAACTAGGGTTGCTAATCCACTACGAGTAACAATGGGATGGCCAAAAAACTCCTGCGACCTTACTGTATATACAATGAACAAAGTACTGGTATACATACAAGTCAATCTAAAACAAAAGGTTTTAAATGCAGTCATTACCTCATACCAAGGCAGCAGCCTACATGATTTAGTAAGCCTAAGATATTTGTTAAATATTAACTTTCAACTGAACATTCAAACCACAAAACATGCCGCCATTTTTGAACAAATATTAGACAAAATGGTGAATTATGTATTTGCGTCACTCATACTATGAACGCCTAGAATATCACTAAATAAAGAGATGTTCCTTCAATATTTTTTTTGTATGTCAGAATTCTGTCCGGGCTCCTATGTAATGATGACATTCCCATAAAACCATTCTCCGATAACAATTGAATGAGACGTTAGAAATACGTAAAATAGATAAGTAAGATAAAGAAGACTGATTCAGCATTCAATAAAAATGTGATTTGGACTTTATGAGATCTTGCATGTTTGTGGTAAGGGAAGATCAGTAGGGGCACTTGATTGAGCCCACACAGAAAGAATTTATTTTTCAATGTTCGTAGATTCAGACTAATCGTGTTTATCTTCCTCGCCAAAAAGAAAATATTTTTCACAAAGAATTCGGCCTTCCAGTTTAATTTTTTATGTTGAACCACCATACATAACATGTCATTTTGACTGATTGCATAATATTTTATTTGGAACATCTCCAATTTCTATGTAAAATAGTTGCATTGAGTATTGATCTGACATGACAACTGTGTATTTAGATCTTTATTGCGACCAATTCTGCTCATATACATATAATTTAATATAGATGTCCCAATTGTTTCATTGTTTCATTTTCATGTGCATAAAAGCCATCGATTACTTCATAAAGAAGGATGGGGATTGTCATGGTGACGACATATCCAGCCATGACGTAAACAGGAATGAGTGTGCGGCACTGTGCCTGGGACGTACAGAATGCGTTGGGTTTGTCTATAGTTTACTTCCTGCAGCTATCGAACCTTGCTGGCTGAAACATAAGATATGTGATCATCCAAGCGATTTAGCAGACACTTATGTGTATTATAAAATCACATAAAAAGGGACAGGAATTCACTTCACGGGTTTTCACTTATAAACTGAAACGTATGGTAGTCAAATGATATAACAAAAAGTGGTCCAAAAGGCCACGTAGATTTGCGTAAACAATTTCACGTGATTGTAACTTATGCTATGTATCTTTATTGCCTCCTAATATTGGAGAGTACATACTTTTAATATATTACAATGATAATAAATAACAAAAATATAACATTTTATACACTATATACAAAGGCGTTTGAATATAATAGTGCGATCAGATCATCTCAGTCAGCTTATTGAGGTGCTACCGCTGCCCCAACATTACGCCTGACTTAGTTCTAATAGTGTCATATGACAAAAGTTATGTTCATTCTACAAGGATTTACAATCATTGGGTTTATTTTCAGAGTATCATCCTATCGTTACTAGTGTACATTGTATAAATCGTCTTTGATATCGTTACATAGCTATTTATCTTTAATAGTCTATCTTTCCCAAAAATGATTGCTAATTTGAGCAGTTTTCATTTGAGCAGTTTTCGGGGATACTATTTGCGTTTAACTCTTTTTGGATTATATCTCTCATTTGTGAATGTGCGTCACAATTAAGAATTAGATGTTTTTGTGTTTCAGTCTCAGACTTACATGCATTGCATAAACTTCTACTGTGCTTGTCATATGACGTTCCCCGATTAGATGTGATTGCATTCAAATTCCCTCTCCCGTGAGGAGTAGCATCATTGTTTTGCAGATCTTGACTAGTTGACTACAGGGTGTCCCGAAAGTATGGCCCCCTAGGCAGACATATTCCAGCGTCTTCATAGTATGTGTCATATATCATTTTAAAGCTTATCCAAAATTACATTGATTTGCCAAGTATCATGGTTTAACTCCCAAATGGGAAAAATTTACAGTCATTTTAAAAGTTAGTGTTTTGTCAAAATAAAGCTCAATTTTACGCCACATTACTAGTCAATGTGTTCCCCCTTGGCCATGTTAACAGCAGCAATTATTTTCAGATATGACCTTAAAAGCCCTTAAAATAGGGGTGTGGAATTTTATAACCCTCTTAAAACCTGTTAAGGGACTTTAGAAGAGTTTCCTTAGAGTTTCTACCCTCACCATTCTCTTTTTCCAACTCAATATCCATCCGACCCGAAAAGAATTGCTGCTGTTAAGATGGCCCGGGAGGACACATTGACTAGTGATTTGGTGTAAAATTGAACTTAATTTTGACCAAACACTAAATTTTGAAATGCCTGTAACTTTTTCCCATTTGGGAGTTAAACCATGATACTTGGCAAATCAATGTAACTTTGGATAAGCTTTAAAATGATATATGACACATACTGGAATATGTCTGCCTAGGGGGGGGGGCATACTTTCGGGACACCCTGTATTATGAGATGCGATTTCCCACCATAGGTTGGGCTCTTGAAATTCCACAACACTCTTGTATAAATGAATGTTTGTGTACATCATACATTTTA
The DNA here is from genome assembly GCA_903813345.2 of Owenia fusiformis. Lineage (NCBI taxonomy): Eukaryota > Metazoa > Annelida > Polychaeta > Sabellida > Oweniidae > Owenia > Owenia fusiformis. The sequence goes on from CAIIXF020000006.1 coordinate 4,050,425, forward strand.
ATCTCCAACTCCAGAGTGCTTTGTCGTACATTATTGATCGAATGTTCCTTTTCAATACTGTTTTGGATGGTATGATTCCAGTGTCTATGATATCATAATATTTGGTTTTGGATTCCAAGATTCTCGGCAACTTTCAAACAATTTCCTATCGTCGATATGCTAGATAGTGCACGAGACTTGTGGCATATTATTCGTGTTATAGCGATGTATTTACAGGTAATCATCTACTTATCATGTCTTACCATTATGGCAAGTTTAATTAAAGTTGATTTACTGGTTGCTATGGTAACGGAAATCATATGTTAAAAAGTACACATTTTCGTCAAAATGTAAGACACCCCATGAGACAAAACACATATTATTTTCATGAAATTGGGAGGAATCACCATAAAAACATTTTAGAAAACGTATTCAGAGTGTGTTTGATAATATTAAATCAACTGCTGTTTATCTTATCCACATAGTTGAAACTATTGCTGATGATTATATGGCAATGCAAATAAAATTAGAAAGGGGACGCGGCACTTTTTCAAAGAATTCTTTATTTGTGTTCAAATTTTTGAAGAAAATAAATGACCATTTGTCCTGAAATTAACAGGTATTATTCACATAATTATGTTTGGCTATCATGGAAAGTTTCCTCAGTGTTGGTTTACTGGTTACTATGATATGCAGATTTATACCCCATTGGTATGATTTTAAGGGGGGTACAATGAAAGCCATCTATAATTCTAAGAATGTACAGCCAATCATCTTGATATTTACAGGAATCCATTTACTTATAATGCCCTACCACTATGACAAGTCTCATTAATGTGTAACAATTGGTTGCTATGGTAGCATGAATTATTTATTAAAAACTGCACATTAAGGAGGTTCTATGTATAATTCCTAGAATATTCAATATATCATCTTGATATTTATGGGTAATCATCTGCTTATCATGTCCCACCAGTATGGCAAGTGCCATCAATGTTGGTCAATTGGTTGCTATGGTAACATAAATCATTTGTTAAAAAGTGCACCTTAAGGGGGTACTGTGTATAGTTCCCAGAATATTTAATCAATCATCTTGAAGTTTACGGGTAATCGTCTGCTTATCATGTCCTACCAGTATGACAAGTGCCATCAATGTTGGTCAATTGGTTGCTATGGTAACGGGGATCATATGTTAAAAAAGTACAAATTTTCGTCAGAATGTAAGACACCCCGTGAGACAAAACACGTATTATTTTCATGAAATTGGGAGGAATCACCATGAAAACATTTTAGAGTATGTTTGATAATATTAAATCAACTGTGATTTTATCTAATCCACATAGTGGAATCTATTGCTGATGACAATATGGCAATACAAATAAATTTAGAAAGGGGACGTGGCACTTTTCCAAAGAATTGTTGGTGTCACATATTCCGTTCAAAAGCTCGGTATCTGGCGTAGAGATCCATGGACCAAACCCCTCCTTGGTGTACTCCCTGCTGGACTGGGAACGGCTTTGACACATTTGTATTACAATTGAGGAAGTGATGCATTGCTTCTGTCATGGACGAATTGCTCATGATGCTTTTATCACCATCTGCATTTGATGTTACGTGATCGGTTTGATACGCTTGACCAATGTTTAGTTTACTGCACATGTGTATCCATCGTAGCACTTGATAAGTAATCTCCAGAGCTTTCCATTGATTCCTTGTCTGTACAGTTTGTGGTAGAGTCCTTCGTGCCACACCCCATCGAAAGCTTTACGGATGTCCATAGACGCATTAATGACGTCATTTCCGTTTTCCAATCCGGAGGATGTCGCTTCTCTAGTTATCAGGGAGGTGTGGAGACTCGAACATTTTGGGACATTAACTCCTTGCATATTACATGGTCGGTCAATTCGCTTACATCTTTGGCTTCTGCTCATCATGATCCTTTCTTAGACCTTCACGTACATAGTCATTAAAGTTATGCCTCTATGGTCGTCTTTTGACAGGATATCTTTGTTTCCTCCCTTAAAGAGTGGAATGAGTATTCCTAACTTGAAGCCCTTAGGAACGTACTCTCTTACAATTAATGCATTATACAGTTTTGTCAAAATGCTATTGAGACCGTCCCCGTCATACTTCAGGTGCTCGGGCGTGATCATGTCCCATCCAGGGGCTTTGCCGATTTTTAACTTTGATATTACCTTTTTCATCTCATCGCATGTAATTGGGTCGTTAAAGGCACCATCATCATTTCTCCAGCTTTCTGTTTTCATGGTCATAACCTCCGATCTTATCTTCAATAAAAAGTCATTATCGAACTCAGGATTAACCTTGTCGGATACAAGGTGTTCAAAGCATTGTTTCCACTCATTTAGGACATCTGTTGGTTCAGTTAGAACCTCCCCTTCACCATTTCTGATTAAGGCTGAACTCTGCGGTGATCTTCTGCTTTTTTTGATTAGATACCAGAACTTGTTCAGTGAGAGATCTGCGGCATCGTCAATTTCCCTTTGGCACTTTAATTCGTAGTCGTTTTGTGCTTTGCGTATTTCCCTTCGAAACTCCCTTTTAGCATTCTTGTAGTCTCTCCAGTATGGGTTGTCCTGTGATCTTGGTTTTCCACAATACCCATGAGAAAATTTAACAAGCATTTGAAACCATATTTCCTTTTCTCATGGGTATTGTGAGCTCTGTAACCTTTTTTATGATGACCGTTATCTTATCAAAGAGTGACTCTAGTAATTCGTCGTCTATGTCGCCATTGTCTCTTATTTGGCTTTCTATAATCTTTAATTCGGACCCTGTCTGTATTTTGCTTTTTGCTCGTCAGTTACTTTGTTCCATGCGGGGCTAGAGGGTGTGCTTGAGTTAAATATATCACTTTTGTTTTGGCATTGGACATCTAGCTTGATTTGAATTGGGAGATGATCTGACATATGGGTTAAGCACTCATCTATAACGTTTACACTATTACATTTAGGTTTGATACACTCGGAGATTAACATGATCTATATATCTATGTATAATCCCTATAAAACGTATAATTAGGCCCTCTACAAATTGGAAACATGTCTATTGGAATGAGACCGTTTCTCCTGCACATATTCAACAACATTGTGCCGTTGTGAGAGGGATCACCATTACCACGTGTCCCTATGGAATTACCTAAATCGGCGTTCATGTCACCAATCACTTCACAGTTGCTGTTATCGTTTGTTACCTCGTCGACAATTGTTTCAAGTTGATCTAAAACCTCAAGGAAGTTTGCATTCTTGCATTGCGAGTGAGGCAGGTAACAACATATTACGTAAAGGCATGAGAATGGAGGTTGCATTACCTTAATTACGAGACGGTCAGATTAATACTTAGACACAGGAACTATGCAGTAATTCAGTGACTTCCGCCATATGATGCCAACACCACCGTTGCCTATAACATGCCCTTGATCCAGAGGATCTAATGTTCTGCTGCTAGCTGCAGTGAAATTAAAGTCAGAGTTAATGTTACTTAGCTCGTTTAGAGCACCTTCATACAACCAGTGTTCATTTATACAAACAATGTCAGAACATTCAGAAAGATGGCGTAATTGTACATTGGACGAACTTAAACCGTTTACATTCCATGACGAAATTGTCAAACTATTTGGTGTTACATAATTAGCATTCAAATTGGCCATTGCGGTAAGGAGGAAAAGACCAGTTAAAAGAAGCATAAATGTTGTCATTCTTAAAAAGTTAACTTAGCGATAAGATCTGATCTACCGCTGATTGTAACCTGTTGCTCTCAGGTTGAAGTTTCTGTTAACGTAGTCTCTTGTTGCTTCACACATGTTTTTGTGGAAATCAGAGTCATTTCCGTCGTTCGATTCATTGTCGTAAGGAGGGAAGTTGTCTTCATCTATCTGTCGCTGTCTGGATCTATATGTGACGTGACATACCTGCCAACCTACCGTATTTTTACGGGAATCTACCGTAATTTTTTCGTTTTTCCGTAAAAAAATGACAAACTACCGTAAAAAAATACCATTTTTTCCCGTAAGAACGCCCGTAAAAAAATCTACCGTATTTTTTCGTAATCTACCGTAAATTTTCTTTTCAAAAACTCATTTATTCCATGAGAACTGCCGTAAATCGACCGTAAATTTTTGAAAATCTACCGTTTTTCGAAAAACTACCGTATTTCTGCTAAAATCAACAGTATTTTTGTTCAAACTACCGTAAAATTTCCCGTTATTGTTGGGAAATGCTGAAAAATTGAAGTCTTCCTGTACTGTCCCTGTCATATTCCTTCACCAACCTGAATATAAATAGGTATCGGCAGGTCTGTGGTTATCAGGTTATTGCGCATTTATCTAAGTAAGCTTGCGTGTAATCAGTCCAAACACCAACTACCACTAGCTAGAAACGCCCCGCAAAACCGTTAATTTGAATTTTAAACCTACCCTTTCTTTGGAAAATCAATGATTGTGAGTCTCACAGTACACCGTTTTTCTTCAAACTTGTTCCATTAAAACCTTCACAGAAATACCTTTCACTCGGTACATTGTTTTTGTGTACAGAGTCGTTCGTTTTAGCGGCGTTTTGGTCCCCAGATGTGAGAAGATGCAAATCTTCAGAGATTTCAACCAAAAGCCTCGATATATCGCCAGTTCTTTCAATATTCTCCCCTATATTTTGCACAAGGACTCCCATTACAACCCTCCATCTCTGCATCAACATATTTTTTACATAAACGCAGCAATTTCCAAAAGTCCTCAAAACGCCCCGTTCTCTTCCAAAACGCCCCGTTGGATCTATACACCTTGAAACTACACGTTTGTAGTCATAGACTCTGCGGGACGTTTTGGAAGACAACGGGGCGTTTCGGTCAATTTCGAACAGTTGCGTAGGACATTTCAGAATTGCTGCGTTTCATGTAATAAACATGTTGATGCAGCGATGGAGGCTTGTAATGGGAGTCCTTGCGCAGAATATTGGGGAGAGTGCTAGAAGAGCTGGCGAGATATCAAGGATTGTGTTTGAAATCTCTGAGGATTTGCAACTTCTCACATCTGGGGACCAAAACGCCGCTAAAACGAGGGACTTTGTAAACAAAAGCAATGTTTCGACTGAAAGGTATTTCTGTGAAGGTTTTAATGGAACAAGTTTGAAGAAAAACGGTGATTGATTTTCCAAAGACAGGGTAGATTTGAAATTCAAATTAACGGTTTTGCGTGGCGTTTTGGTTTCGATACGCCCCGGTGAGTTTGTGATAGTTAGTTAGTAACAAATCAGTAACAAATACATAATTAAACATTAAAGCATTGAGTTCTGGTTTATTATAAAAGTATTGTGATATCCGAATCTGAACGATGTCTCAGGGGAAAGGTTTCAGCAAATGCTCATAACAGATTATTTTTGAAAGACAATTGATCTGTACTTATTTTCTATTTGTGCCAGACAAACACATGAACATTATGTCTGTCATTTCAATTCGTTAAAGTGATAGATCATCTAAGATGGTGAGTAAAAACGTGTAAAATCCATATTTTGTATTTCAGTAAATGTTTAATTCATGGTATTTCCAAACATCTTGATATCTAAAAAAACTGGTTAGATGGTGAATAAAAGTGGAGATATGAATATTGTGTTTGTATTTTGAATCAATCTAGATTTATTGTAAAAGAGTTGTAAAAGAGTTGTATTCATATACATGTACATTTTGCTGAAACATTAAAATCCAAAGTTGCTGTCAGTCCAGTTTAGGCATGGTAAAAAATGAAGTATAAAAAGTGTTTAGTCTCTATTTATTCCTGAAAAAAAGTATATCTAATTTTTCTTGAAAATAATAGTTTCGTATAATTCTCAGGTGGTAGTTCTGCTTTACAAACTGTAATTATCAAAAGCACTCTTGCAGTAAAATATGTCTCCACAATAACAACAACAATATGACCACGTAAACATTGTATTGATATATAGAAAACCGCATTGTAGAAAGGTTTAACTACCGCATTTTTCAAAATCTACCGAAAAATACCGCATTTTGGCAAATCTTTCGCAAAAGTACCCGTTTTTCAAAAAATTACCGTAAAAACTACTGCAATTTTTTAAATCTACCGTAAAACTACCGCATTTTTTAAAATCTTCCGCAAAACTACCGCTTTTTTCAAATTTCTACCGCAAAATTACACTTTTTTCAAAAATCTAACCCAAACCTCTGAAACTACAGTATTTTTTTAAAATCTACCGCAAAAACTACCGTTTTTTAAAATATCTACCGCAAAAACTACCGTTTTTTCTAAAATCTACCGCAAAAACTACCGCAATTTTGTTGAAAGATACCGCAAAATCTACCGTATTTTGAAAAAATCTACCGCAAAAATACAGCAATTTTAAAAAAATCTACCGCAAAATGTTGGTCTTAGGTTGGCAGGTATGCGTGACTTGGGATTCTTCGTCCATAAGAATTCGATTTGCGCTCCCATCTACGGCATGTGATTGGATGCGGCCACACATCTGGGTCCATTGCTTTGGTTACTGATGTTTCAGGCACAATCAGTTTTACACCTACTCTGTACTCCGAGTAACGGTTACGAACGACATATAATTTCATAATGCGTATGCCGAGATATTTCACATGTTCCTTCACTAGATTCTCGATATCATCATCACTATCATCGGCTTCAACTTCGATGCTCTCAAGATATAAAGTTTGGGCTTTTTCATATGCGACACCTTTAAGACCTGTACAAATGTGTAAAATGTGTAATATATTTCTTAGAATGACAAAGATATTAGGAAAAACTAGGGGTGCCGTTTTTTGACCACCCTGTATAATATGAAAGATGTATAAAAATGAAATATATGTACTAAAACCCCACTTATGCCTTGGTCACATTTGCTCCGATCCATCGGCCGGCGCCCGCCCGATTGAGTGTTTTGTTCAATATCGTATTCAATTTTGAACAAAATACTCAATCGGCCGGGCGCCGTAGAGAAAATCGGAGCAAATGTGACCAAGGCATTAGGTAGCAACATCATAAAAAGAACTGTTTTTTATTGTAAAGAATATACAGTTCTAAGAATTTGATATTTTTCTATAGTTTTGAAAGAATTGACACTTGGCAAGCTATTCAAAATCAGTTTTTCACAAAAGACGATTGACTATTGTATCAGTTGCTGGCACACTTTTGCCGGAAGGTTGCAAGAAGTAACTTTAAGCAATACAATATGCTAGAGTAACCTAGTAGGTGTAAGAAAATATAAGGTGATGGGCTTTAAAGTGGTAAAAACAATTTTCACGGCCGAATTGGACTTCAATTCCTACGATTTAAGGGGGTACTATATGATTATTTTCTGAACATTAATACACTGGGAAAATATACTTAAATTAAAATACCCGTCGAAACATAACATATATTAACGTTGATTCACCTATAAATGAGAAATTAATGGAAGTGTAGAACGCAATCAGCCCGTCACGGTACAATTATCTTTTTATTCCAAGTGATAATTTGTAACTACAAAAATAATTAAGATTTCGTCATTGTAAAACTGGGTATTAAAAACACGGACTATGAACTGATCACGTATTCGTATACGTTTAAAAGATAAGTAGTTACACGAAGTCCTTTGAATTGACCAATATGTGGACATAGTCTAACAATTATAAGCGAATTTATTTGACACTTCATGTGAGGACAACGCTGGTATAGTGTTGTTTATTGTTTCCAAGGCAATTATTGGAACCGATCAACTTGCTTCAGTTTGATTAATTAAGTCCGATAAATCGGATCCACATTAACGAACGTTTACAAAATGGAAGAAACAATCCTGAAAGGAGTGGTATCGATATGGCGAACTTTTTGAACACACGTTTCTCTTAAACCAGTCATCAAAAAATTCTGAAATTTTTACACATTGTCAATTCAATGGCCATCTTTTGAATGGTAACGATATAATTTGAAATAGATATACATACTTTTATCTATATTGTTTTTGAAAACACATCAAACACTTGTTTTGTTCTTGGTATCATGTTTCCAGAGTGAAATGAAACATCTTTTCGAACCTCATTGGAACAAAATGACATAAACACAACGTGTTTATACAACTATACAACTATAATATTGTGAAGTCTAAGAAAATGTTGTATATGCTATTCTGTTCAAACAAGCTTCGGAAAGATATTTTATTTCATTCTTAAGAATTGGTAGAAAGGAGCAAAAACAATTGCACTAAAAAACAAAAAATGTTAACAAAAACAGTTATATAAAATATGTATAAATTATTTTTGCATTAAATTGTTGTTAATCAGTCAACATTACATAAAGGATCGTCTTTTTTACAGAATGTTTTCAATATTTGGTTTTAGAGAAAAACATTGTTGAATTCAGTTCTCCATATCGATACCAATCCTTTCCCATTTAGTGTCAGTGTATGTGTACGTGCCACGGCGTTTCTATTGGCTCAATGGGGTTTCAATAGTTGAAGATGTACAGTAAACAGTGAGGTACCATTTTCGTATTTCAGTCAAAAAATCGCATTTCCTTGTAATATTGCTTGTTTGAAAGGGTATTTACTATACTATATGGTCTATATGCAAAATAAAGTAAAAGGAACCAGCTTATATTTTTATTCTATGAAACAATAGAAATGGTGTGATTTTCAAGCGATTTCTGAAAAAGATCCCAAGTTCACACCATCCTAACTCAGCCAAATTACCTCCGATCACCTCGATTTTTGCACCAAAAATGATACTTTATCTGTAGCTATAGGTACTACGGTTATAAAAAAGTTTTTCTTGGCAGAGAAGTACCGGGGAAAAATCTGGAGGGTTCATCCGACCCCCCCTCCTGTACACATAAGGGTTAAAGGTCCCAAATTATCGTGCACGGACCTGGGGACAATTAGAGAAATACGGCCTAATGTCACCTTTAAACGTTTATACCCGCCTAAGTAAAAAAACTAAGCATGTGTTCCATATATCATTTTGAAGCGTTTTTATGCGCGTTTCTGTGATACTACTTTTGCTCGAAAATTTTGCTGTGATCTACCATTTTTTTAAGTTAAATCTACCCCAACATCGAAAAATACGTTGTAAGACGTAACACTTTACTCTTAACCGGTTCGTTGAAATTAGGATAACTTTTGAAATAATAATTAGAATCCCATGAACTTTTCACATTTTGTTCAATTGACCATGCGTATTTATGACGTCATAATTGCGTAATGGCTACAATTCAAATTGTCTTATTTGGACGCTTGCTACAATTTTCAAAATTATGTAAGGTTTTTCATCCGAAGGGGACAAGCGATAAGTTTACCTTAATTTGACCTTCTTATTTAGGTTTGATTTGAATGAAAAATTAACTGCACAATATTGTCACGGCGAAATTTACAAAACTATAACCGGATTGTTTATTTTGCAAATAATATTAAAATAAGAGCTGATTTTCGAGACTTGAAAAAATGTGACGCATCGTTTTTTACCAAAAATTCCATACATATCAATTTTCACTAACGCCCCAAGTGAATATCCCGACCGTTTTTCAAAATTCAAAACCATTTTAGAAATATTGTCCTCGAGATCTTGCTACCCTGTGAATTTTATCGTGATTAAATAAGGATAAATGATTTAATTTTGAGGTTGACTAAACTTGAAAAAAATGTGACGCTTGTCGTTTTTGACGTTGTAATGCTGTTTGCGCCCTACACTTGTATACTGCTTATTGTTTTGTTTTGGTATTTTGACGCCATAATGTTACCCTAATTGTCCCCAGTTTCGTGCGACGTGTATCTATCCTTAATGCCACGTCCTTCTAAATCATATTTGTAATAATATGTTCTTTTACCCAACTTTAAACAGTGTTGACAGCTTTGTAGTTAAGACTAACCAAAATATCTACACAATATGAGTATTTAATGATGCTCCTATTAGGTTTGTAAAGTGAATTGCTAAACACATTTTGAGTCATCATCTTGAATTATTTATCGTGTACAGTTTGATGTATTGTTTTAATTTCTAAATTGTGCCAGTTTATTGAAATTGTATTGGAGATTAAGTAGGTCTAATCCGTTTATAATGCTTCTGAAAACATTATTGAGAGAAAAGAGTGATGTCAATTTTCCTTATCATACACAAATAGAAGATCCTGAAACTTCACCCATAAATGTAAAATTAATTTGTCAAAATAAAAATCTCCCTTTTATAAACGTGTGACGAAATATACTAATCCTATATAGCAGTTAGAGGTGTTGACACAACGACCTCGAGCCTGTGAACCCTTGAGTATGATTCTGGGATCGGGATCGGGTCTTTATACTAAACTGTGAGCAACACCAGAAACGAGCGTTCGATTGCTAAACGATATGCGTCACTCTTCAATACATAGATATAATTTCATTTCTTATTAAGACCTACTTTTCAACATATTGTCGACGAATTTGAACAATTTTTCGTATCGCTTTACCCTTGAATGGAAGACATTTATGAAACTGCAATTGCTTATGTGATACAAATGCTCCTGGAGTGCCACTCTAGACATCATCCATTGGGTAAAAATTCTTTCACCCCTCCTTTCAACTTCAGAAAAGGAAGAAAATCACACGGAGCCATATCTAGACTGTATCGTGCATATGGTATGGTAGTTGTAGTTGCTCAAGGTCAATAATAGTAAGAATATCATGTGGTATTATTTCACGCCTTACCATCGCGTAAGCAGGCGTCACCGTAAAGCGTCAAAAAATAGCGGAGTACAGTTTTCTGTACGGTAACGCAAATTAACTGCTTTGAAGCAAAAACTATGACAAGGGTTTAAAAAAATTAATTTGATGAAAACTAATACGATGATATGTGAAATAAAAACAGCATTCTCTAAAAATTGTTTTAACTTTCTGATTATGATAAACGTTTTACGAGCACTGTTCGGATTTTTTCTGAGTGAATCGGCCCACATAATCGACCAGAGTGAAAAAAGGTTGTTTTTTCACATTTTGTTTGGTTATTATTTTCCCTACCGTCTGAGAGTATGGATTATTTTTATGAGAATATGTATTTGTTACTTACACATTTTAGAACGGGCGAAGATTCAGCAAACAACCATTCATTATGTATATCTAAAAAAGATCAAATTTGTACTGTGACGCACCAGCTGTACGGTGACGCTATGCTTTGATGAACTAAATGAGACTAAGATTGTATGAAATGGAAACTCTGGAGTGTGATCATTTGTTCATATATAGTGCATGGGCGCTACAGTTCAACGATATCTTCCACAGCTTAATGGAAGGTTACTGGAAATGTATGATACGGTAAAGATCATGAAACCAAAAACTCTCTTGTTGCTATGTTATTGATGTTTTAAAACAAGGGATGTCACAAGTAAATCTCATCTTGCACGTGTGACTTTTTAGGATGAAAGATGCAATATCTTGCATGGGGTAAAGATGGCTGTGTAGGCTATCTTTGTTAGTCATATGAGAAAAGCCTGGTTTAGTTCAAATGATACCAAAGCATTACGTCAACTTTCAAATAATTAATTCCATGAAAACTAAAAATATCGAAATTAATATTTCATGTCCGCCATTTTAAATGCGAAGGTGACGGCTGTAACCTTCGCTTGATACTTACCAGTGATAATGTACATGTAGATCTGACGTTTCTTTACCTCTTGTTCGAACAGTAAGCTTAGAGCACTTCATAAAATCTAAGGAAGCGTCACCGTACAGCTGATGCGTCACCGTACAGTTCTGATCATTTTTTAAATAAATACACTGAATGATTATTTGCCGAATATTCATCTGTTCTAAAATGTGTAGATAACAAATACATATTCTCATAAAAATACTCCATACTCTCAGACGACAGGCAAAATAATAACCAAACGAAAAGTGAAAAAAACACCATTTTTCTCTCGAGTCGATTATGTGGGCCGATCCAGTCAGAAAAAATCCGAGCAGTGCTCGAAAAACTTTTATCATAATTAGAAAGTTAAAACCATTCCTAAGAGAATGCTGTTTTCATTACACCCGAAATCGTATTTATTTTCATCTAATTAATCTTTTTAAAACCCTCATTATAGTTTTTGCTTCAACTCAGTTAATTTTCGTCACCGTACAGAAAACTGTACTACTGTATTTTTTGACGCTGGACTGTGACGCCTGCTTACGCGATGGTTAGGCGTGTATTTGTGTCACTTAAATTTCTTTCATGTTCTGTATTTCAGCAGTCATCTTGCAGCAAAAATGATACCAGAATGAGGATTTGACATAAATGGCCAGTTGTCATATGTGACATTATAATTAAAACAACATCAATTGGTTGCCTGGTAAGTAAACTAATATGGTTAAATTCAAAATTCAAAGAAGGATAGTGGTCAAGACTTGCGAAACAGGTCAAATGGCGGCAACATTTAAGGCTAAAAGTTGACATGTACGAATACCGTTCCGGGTGGCAGTGTCCCTATATTAAAAAGTAGAAAAAAATCTAGAAAAAATCTAAAAAAATCTAGAAAACTATATAAAATATATCATTTCACCATGAAATTAATACACAAAGTAGCCAAGAGCATGTGCATAAAATTAAACATGAAATACCTCATCATACCCCTTAGATAAATGTTTTAAAACCTGCACCACAATTTCTGCTTGAACAGCTATAGTGTACACCCGTATATTTTGTCTCTGGACGTTGTCGATGATTAGCCGAACCAATTCCTGATGCATATGTGGGATGTATTTATGGCGTTGATTAAATTAAATCGCAAAATATGCTAAGCGTCGAGTGAGAAAAGGAAACGGAAACTATCATACCAAGAAGATACTCTTAAGCTCTACAATGAGCGCCATGCTCATATTCAACTTTTTGGCGTTCTCGTTGATCATGTATTTTAGTGCTGCATTTAAATCTAAACAAGAATGGTATATCAAAGTTGCTAAATCTGAGAGATCAGGAAACATTACAAAATATATAACAAATAGCGGCAACACTGTATTGGAATGCGCCACATTTTGTTTGAAAAACGAGGAGATTTGTAGTTCGTTCAATCTGAGAAAAGTTGAAGGCAGCGATGTGATCGAATGCAAATTGAATGGAGCAAATTCCGGACCACTTGTTGCAAGCACTCAGGCTGGTTATTTCTACCATAAACGAGGTGAGATTCAGATTATTACAATTCAACAAATGACATTTATTATAATTATTTAATACTCAGTTCATTTCATTATTTTAGAATATCAGCTATAGTACATTACAAGATACTCGTCATCCAAAAGTATCATTTTGTTCAAAATAATGACGAAATCGTGAAGTATCACGAGCAGTATACTGTGGTTCTTTATTTGACAATTGAAGAGAGAAATTATAATCTTGAATCTTCATCTATATTTTTGTATACATTATAGGTGAAGGACGACTTTGTCCTGTGGTTGAATAATGAACGTGATATGAAATAAGTTTCACTTAATAAAGCTTTACAAAACATTTTAAATTTCAATTCTATCATATCCCCCAAGGCCCCTCTTCTAGCAGGAACAATAAAGCAAAAGCCCAGCTGAAAACATGAGGAGGCCCCGCTGAAAACATGAGGATGTCCCGCTGACATCAGGAGCAAGTGTATCATGTGCATGTTGAGTGAATCCTGATTATACCCTGAAAATCTGGGCACTATCGTACCCAGCTTGATCCACTATTGTACCCAGTTTCATGAATATATTATTTGTTGATACAATTCTCAAAACAGCAAATACAGTCAGAAAAATGTTCGGTAATACTATTTTTGTCTCAAACTCCTATTGCCAGCTTGGATACTCACTCACTCACCCATCCACCCAACCACCCACTCACTCACCCGCCCACTAACTCACTCACGCACTCAATTATTACCAGCCTTCCTTGCTTACTTCTTTCTATACTTACTTCATTCTTTGCTCACTTCCTTCCTACTTCCTTTATTCGCTCATGCACAACTTCTTTCGTCCCTTCCTTCATTCCTTCCTCCTTTTCTTAATTCCCCCTTCCTACTTTCTTCTTTTCTAACTTCATTCCTTTCTTCTTTCCTCCGTCCCTTCCTTCCGTTCCTCCTTTCTACCCTATTTCCTTACTTACATCCTTACCCTTCCTTCCTTCCTTCCTTCCTTTCTTCAATCCTCTCTTCCTTCTTACATACATCCTTACCCTTCCTTCTTTATTTCCTCTATTCCTTCATTTCTTCAATTCTTCCTCCCTTTCATAAATTCTTCCATACCTCTTCCTTCCTTCCGTCCTTCCACTCTCCCTCCCTCCCCTCCTTCCTTACTCCTCTATATCCTTCCTTTGTTCCTTCAAACTTAATCTCTTACCTCCTTCCTTCCTTCCTTCTTCATTCCTTTTCTTTTCTTTGTTACTTATATCCACCTTCCTTCCTTCCTACTTAATTCCTCACCTCCTTCCTTTCCCCCATCCTTCCTTCCTTCCGTCCTTCTTGCTTACTACTATTACTTCCAATATCAACTCCACGATTACTTCCTCAATTCCTTCCTTATTTGCTTATTTAATTACTTCTTTGCTTGCTTACATATACTTCCTTTGCCTACTTGCTTTCTTGCTCGCTTGGTTACTTTCGTATGGCAAGTGCTAAGACATATCTTGGGTTAAAACCTGCAAACGAACAAACGATCGAACAAAGAAAGAATGGACGGATGTCATTCGTTGCTCCTGCATCAGTGTATTCTTTCGTTGTCTTCTTTCTTTGTCTTGATTGTCTTGTCTTTGATGATGTCAGAAATTATCCTTTCTTCAGAGTCTACAGACTTTAGACTGCACGTAGGTGGGTTAAACGGTTTTCATCCGGCCGGAAAACTCTCCCATACCCCTTACTGGTGTTCTTATGTTGTCTTTTGTCGGTACCTTCCTCTTACTTGTGATCATTCTTCTAAATTATCTTAGTCCACCCTCTTTGCAGAGAATATAATGTTTCATATTCATTTGTTAGTACTATAAGGATTTCGCACGACGAATGGACGGTCGGACGAACGCGCGATTATATGGGGAACGGACTGTCGAGCGAACGCACGCATGCGCCAACGTTCGGACGGACGAACGCCCACGAACGTAAACTCACGAACGAAAGAATGGATGGTCGGATGAACGTTGCCACGAACGGAAGCTCGGACGAATGCACGCACGACGAACGGACAGCTGGACGAACGCACGATCATACGAATGGACGGTAGGATGAACGCACGAAGAATATTCCCTCATAACTTTTGTTTTAGCACATAAATGCCAATAAAAAAATCCACAACTTTGCTCAAGTACCATTTGATAGAGCCAGAAAGTAAGACAGTGATGTGTCCATTTAATGTTGAGAGAAAAAATCCCAACAAACCCACCCCTTCTTCAACAGTGGGGAGAGGGTCAATATGAAAAAATATATTTTGTAAGTACATAATTTGTTCAAATACCCTGCCCAATGTGGTCAATTAATATTAAGTTCACCATTTATTAAACATTTTGCAGGATATTTTGGATTTATTTAAGATTTTAAGCATTTTTCTACCCCCTATTCAATTTGGGGGTCAATTTGAAAAAAATATTTTGTGAGTATTGTAACAAAGATGGTCAAGGAAAGGAAGGGGGTTAAAACTGACTCAGAAATAGGGAGAGGGTTATCACTGAAATGCATATTTGCTCTTGGGGATTAATCATTCAATTTAATTGTAACTTTACATAAGACCATCCATGTCACTTCACACCTCTAGGAAACCAACTGTAATAAAGATAAGTACTTTGAGCTAGTGGGTTTCCTGGAGTGGAGGTCTCCCCTTGCTTTGAACCCATGTTTTTATTGTATATTCGATTATTTATCCATTTGGCCCAGTGCCAGTTGGCTTTATGCCCAGTTGGCCTGGTGCCAGTTGGCTATTTGCCAACCTGGCTCTTTGCCAAAAACAGGCTGTATATAAATAAGAATTGTGTAGCCTCAGTGAAGTTGATTTTAGAGTTGATTAGAGACAGTGTGATTTTGCAGAGTAAGATTCAGTTGTTGAGTTTTAGAGTATAATCAGTCGGTTACAACCAGGAAATTACTTAGGACATGTAAAGTTATATTAATCAATGAACAATAAAAGAAATAGAAATCAAACTAACATTTTATGTTACTGCCACTAGACGACACGAGCCACAACATTACATTTTATGACAATAATTTGTT
Organism: Owenia fusiformis; assembly: GCA_903813345.2. NCBI lineage: Eukaryota > Metazoa > Annelida > Polychaeta > Sabellida > Oweniidae > Owenia > Owenia fusiformis. Next base: position 4,066,569 of record CAIIXF020000006.1, read on the forward strand.
ACATTGGTGCCGTTGCCAGGATTTTATAGATATATTTTCTTAAAAACGAATCTGGGAGCCTTCTGTTAGAAAGTGAACACAACTCAAGAAATGGAGGACTCGGTTATCAATACTAGGATTACCGAATTAGGAACTAAAATAAAAGTATTAACTGAAAATGAAACCAAAGAATTGAAGGAAGCAAATGACCTATTTGAAGAATTGTACGAATTTCCTAAACAGCAGAGGATTAGGTATAACAGTATGGCCGAGGAAATCAACAGGCTGAAGATGAACAATCAGAAAATAAGAAAGTGTAATGAGCATTTCCAGAAGAGCAAACAAATTGGTATGGAGATAAAGGAGTATGACCAAGAAGTACGTAGACTCAGAATAGAACTGAATGCCACTTTACAAAATAACAGTGGTAATGCAGGGGGTAAAGCCGTTCCATCCTCACCTAAATTTGAATCTGCTTTTACTCGCCATGATGCCAAGATGAGCAGTGAAGATGAGACATTGAATGTGAGCCCCTCTCAAAACTTGCTGGAAACTCACAATGCAATAAATGCAGACTCCGACAACTCTACAGTAGAAAGGTCCGACACAGAGAAGGCAGGGGTGGTTCTGTTGGAAAACAGTGACACAGAGAAATATGATGTTATATCAGAAGAAAACCATGTAATGCAGGCACAAGTGCAAACTACCCCTGTGGACACATTATATGCAACACAGAGGGGATTAGCCATAATGGCAAAGAAAACACTGAAGTCGTTTGAAGTGAAGAATCGAGTAAGAGTTAACAAACCACGTCTACGAGTCTACAAGGAAAAACGCAACAAGCCTTCGGCCCAGCTAAGCAAGAATAAGCATGTAAAACGGCTTGTTCACAAAGCTTGGTCCACTACCAACCATGTCACAAGACTAAAACTTAAAAAGGGAGCAAACTATATGGGAGATGTTATTCCCATAACCTATGAGTGTTGGTCTTCACCAGTAGAGACCCTGGAGTCCCGTATGGCCAGAGGGTGGCATAATGCGAAAAACAAAGAACCCAACAATGGATGTGAGAAAAACGGATGTTGGATGAATGTTGAAACGATTGGACTGTAGATATTGGATTATATTTGAACTGACAATGTATGACTTTTGTAACTTCTGAGGCTACTTCTAATTTTTAGTTATGATTCGCCATGGGCTGAACATTGGACCTTGTTGTTGTTGTTAGAGATTTTTCATTATGTGACAATGTGTGTAGAAGGATAACGTCAATATTACTATTGCAGAGATTTTGTGGTTTTTGTTATTTGGATCTACTGAGTGTATTTGGATGGTATTAAGACGAAGAGGCCATTAATTATAGTGTTTTAATATTGTTGAAATGGATAACTGTTCAATAATGTGTCATAAATTGTCATTTGTGACAGGAAACACAGAATAGAATATAGAGGATAATTATGACTACTATCAAACTGTACATATTGGATATCAAGTATCTGCTTGACTTTGACACAAATCGTAAAATGATACATCGTGTGGTTTCTATCAGCCATAAACTGTTTATTATGTGATATGTTAAGTGTGGATAAAGTGATACGGAACAAAGGATAATTAGTACTAATCAAACAGTGTTTCATACATCTCAATCATCAGTTTGATTTCAGAACATTTTTATGACTTTTACCCCAGATATTTGATAAACAATTAGGTCATAAACTGGAAAGTTATGGGCTAACACAAGTGATATGATTAGCAATTGATAGCACCTTTAAGGACTAGATTGTTTTATGGCCATACCAAAGCAAATATGGATGTTCAATCTATTGCTGTTTATGACCGTCACTTTTAATCACTCAAGTAGTCAAACATTACAATTTAAATTAATATTTATATTTATTTGTGGCTTTGCTGTAAGTGTATTATCCCCTGACTTATACTGGATGCTCAAACCCTTTCATCTATGCGGATCATACATTTCATTACATTTTCCTTGATAATTTGTTGTACCTCAGGACTTAATCATCACCTGATCTACACGTGTTCAAGTAGAAGAGAATTTGGATTTATTTATTTAACTTACAGTGAATAGTTGGATTATCTCAAGTTTCTGTGGATGGTACCCAGTCAACATTAGGACAACAAAATATGAATATGTATTATATAGTATGATGGTACAAAATATTGTATGATTTGATGCTGGATTTATATTTGCTGTGAGATTTGGATTAAATCAAGATCATTTGGATAGTACCCAGCCAGAATAGGGATAAATGGGTCATATTTATTTTGTTTAAATATTGTTGGAATGGATAACTGTTCAACAAATGTGTCAACAAATGTCACTTCCATCAGGAATTATGATTAAAATATTCGAATCACGGATCATTGGATTATAATAGACAAGTTTAAGCACATTATGGAGGAATACTGCAAGGCTGTTATAAAAGGAGACATCTATGGAGTGTTATGTTTTGGCAAAAATGCTGGAGGTGATGTCATTTTTCCTACAAATTATAATCATTGATGTGTCACATGAGGATGAATTTTGGACTTGTTGGAAGAGACTGTGTCTTTTTACCTTTATCTCATATTTTAGATAAGTATAGCTTGGTTAAAGTTCTGTCAAGTGGCTTCTTGTTGCAATCTTGAATGTAGTGATATTGAAAGACAAAGATTCATTATTCTTTCCATGTAATGTAAAGGCTGTTTGTAAACTATGATGATATTATGAATATAGGCTAAGTGACCCTTGAGTATATGAGGCCAAGAGAGCCTAGAGTATATGAGGCCAAGAGAGCCTTTGTTTTTAGTAGATAAGGCCAAGAGAGCCTGTAGTTTAAGTAGATAAGGCCAAGAGAGCCTGTTGCTTTTAAGTGTATTACTATTAGGGTCAAGGGATCCTTCGATTTATGTGTGACGGCTGGAAAAGCCAGTAGTTTTTATGAATATGGTCAATAGAGCCTTGGTATTTATGTTTAAAAGTTTTGAGAGCCTTTAAATTGATATGGGTTAGAACAGTGTAAGCAGTCATAGGTTTGACTGATAGAAGCATTTTGACTATTTCCAAGCTATACACTATTTATGATATATTTTTATGACTATTCCTACAGCTTTTTTGTTGAGTCACTCAAAATTTGTTGTTAACGCAATATGGATTGCATATAGTATGGGCTGACAAGGTGATCCAGTTGTGTCTGTAGGATTTATTTGCCTAAATGTCTGATTGCCAAATGCAGCTTTGGTTAAATGTAATTGGGTGCTTGGATGATAGTGTGGTTTCTATGCTTAGTATTAGACAGGCATTCTAGCAAAAGCATTTTGAGAAGTTTCAAAAGAAGAAAAAAAACAAACTTTTTTAATTAATTAGGATGCTCAAGGTCAGTCAATGGTATTGAATAATTATATTATAATGTTGGGAATTTAAGTTTGCATTTAGTGGTATAGTTTGGTCAATTGATCCACTGTTGTTTATTTTTAAGTACATAAGTATATTTATAACAGCAAGTATACTGCATTATATACCTTATTTTATTTGGGACAAATAATTACAAAGTAGGGGGAGAATGTAACAAAGATGGTCAAGGAAAGGAAGGGGGTTAAAACTGACTCAGAAATAGGGAGAGGGTTATCACTGAAATGCATATTTGCTCTTGGGGATTAATCATTCAATTTAATTGTAACTTTACATAAGACCATCCATGTCACTTCACACCTCTAGGAAACCAACTGTAATAAAGATAAGTACTTTGAGCTAGTGGGTTTCCTGGAGTGGAGGTCTCCCCTTGCTTTGAACCCATGTTTTTATTGTATATTCGATTATTTATCCATTTGGCCCAGTGCCAGTTGGCTTTATGCCCAGTTGGCCTGGTGCCAGTTGGCTATTTGCCAACCTGGCTCTTTGCCAAAAACAGGCTGTATATAAATAAGAATTGTGTAGCCTCAGTGAAGTTGATTTTAGAGTTGATTAGAGACAGTGTGATTTTGCAGAGTAAGATTCAGTTGTTGAGTTTTAGAGTATAATCAGTCGGTTACAACCAGGAAATTACTTAGGACATGTAAAGTTATATTAATCAATGAACAATAAAAGAAATAGAAATCAAACTAACATTTTATGTTACTGCCACTAGACGACACGAGCCACAACATTACATTTTATGACAATAATTTGTTACAGTATATTATTTGTTCAAATTATTTTTTATCCTGCCTAAGTTGGTCAACTAATATGTTACTATTTATGTGCATAAATTCATTTTTATTCTGAACGACCGACCTGACATCTTTACATAAATCTATAATGTACTTGTATTAGTGAGTTCCGTCATTCGCAGTTTAGTAGATGGGTTAACTACATTTGGACTTCATTGTATGATGCAAATGTCCAATTTGGCATGGAAGTACCTTAGGGCAATAGAAATAAATTTATCCAAAGACACAAGCTAGATGGCGCTTTGTATCGGAAATATACACATTTTTCAAAATGGCCGCCAAATATACATCAGAGACAATATCTTTGCTTCTGTGCATGCTACAATTACAAGATTGGTGTCAAAAAATACAGTGATGTAGTCCTAGAATCTATTTTATTAGATCTTGAGTCTTGAAAATTAAGAACTTCCACTTTATATTCAAAATATACGCGTATTTCAAAATGACTGCCAGAAATATAACAAAGAAGATATTTTACCTTACGAATACTTACAAATTAAGATATCTTGCCTTACAAAATGTCCCCTTTGGCATGGAAATACCTTTGGGCAATAGAAACAAATTTATCCAAAGACACAATCTAGATGGCGCTCTATATTGGAAATATACATTTTTCAAAATGGCCACCAAAAGTACACCAGAGACAATAGTTTTGCTTCTGTGCATGCTACAATTATAAGAGTGGTGTCAAAAATACATTGATGTAGTTGTAGAATCTATTTAATTTGGTTTCGAGTCTTGTAAATTCAGCACTTGCACTTTATATTCAAAATATATGCATTTTTCAAAATGGCTGCCAGAAATATAACAAAGAAGATATTTTCTAACCATGCTACAATTATAAGAGTGGTGTCAAAGTATACATTAATATTGGGTTGTAGAATCCATTTAAATGGGTCTTACATAAAAAGAATTTTCACTTTATTGGAAATTATGTGTTTCTAAAAATGGCCACCAGAAATATAACAATGATGACATCTTCACATCAGTCCATGCTACACTGATATGATTGGTGTCAAAATCTTATATTTATGGGGTAGTAGAATCAATTTCATTAAGTCTTGTGAGATTATACTTTTCACTTTATATTGGAAATATATGCAGCTGAAAATATAACAAAGATTGTATCTGTATCTGTGTATGTAGTTACTATTTTCCCCACCAGGTGGTTAATTCGGGTGAAATGACATTGCAGGGTAGTACAAAGCTTCCTTAAACTTGAATATTCTTATTTTTTAGTGGTTCATATTTCACATTACTCTTTTGTATCTGATAGTTGTACAAATTAAAATATCTACAGTAAAAGAAAATATTATCTGCACAACACAAGTAAGGTTATTTCACATTTTGTGTTTTACAACATGGGGAATCTCCCTGACCTAAATGTCACATTTTCGAAGAAAATTCAATTTTAAAATAATGGACTCTTTTCAAAACCACATTTCTTGATGTATTTTTCATGACGTTTCCAAATTCAACATCAGTTTGACTGAATTTTGAATTTTTAATGACAAAAATAAAGATTGTTACTACTCGCATCTAGCTAATTGGATTATGAGCCTTAAAAATAATCGTTTAAAGAGTCTCTTTAATAACTTGCAATAAACATGCATCTGCAATGGTAGTACAACTTAAGTTGTTGCAATGCAACATACATAAGAGAGAAATGTGATAGATATAAACCATGCAGGACAGACATACATATGCACCTATGGTTAGAAAGGGCCAGAAACCTTCTGGCGAGAGAAAACTTTGAAAATCGGAATAGATTTCAAGGGCTGCATATTATTTCAGTATTGCAGAACCCTCTTCATCTCCTCTGACCAAATCATGGACGATGTCTCTGTTTACCGAGTATTCCATTAATCCAACCATCAAACTATTAAGCTTGTTGATTGGCAACCATTTTGAAAAAGACATGTATGTATACACATACAGCACTGAATATTGCTATATTGAGAAAAATATTCTTATTTTCTCATTTGAACATTTAAGAAATGAAGATTTTAAGATTTAAAACAGTAATATGTCTTTCACCATGAGTACTTGGCCATAAATACAGTGTTTATATCTTAAAACAATGTTTTTTTATTTCAAGTGAAGTCCCCATGATTGTAAAAATGAATCCAACTTTCTTGAAAATTATGGATTAGGATCCCACCTTGGCACTTTTTTTAAATGTTAAGCTTATTTTGTAAAAAGATGATCTTGTTTTTCTCAATTAAAACATATCAAAAGTTTCTTCAGTTTACATCGACAATTACTTGAAAGGGGATGGCATTTGAAATGCGCTGAAGTTAAAAACCTCCCTTGCTATCCATTGTTTTCAGCATGTTTCTGACATCGCAAATTGATATTCAATTCACTACACTACACTTTCAAACTATTCTACTTTTGAAGAAATTTAAGAGCCTTTGTTAGATATAATTTTTGTAATATTTTCCACAGCCATTGAGAAAAAGGCATACATTAAAAAGTGAAAATAATAGACATACAGTACAATATCAGAATTTCCGCTGATTTAAACATTTTGGTGACCATTTTGTCAATGCAAAAAATCAAATTTAGACAATAAAAAAATTGAGATCTAACTTAATACAATGTAACTATTCCTTGACGACATATCTAGTAAGTAATAGCTAATCAACTCCTTCTCTGGGACATTTTGAATTTTCTGAGGCATTAATCATAAAATTAACACCATCTTCATTTTAATTTAGTACATATGGCCATACTTTGAAGGAATCCGAAAAAATTGCAAAATCATACATAAGACAGACGATGGACTGACAGACTGACAGACGGAGGGCTTCACTATATCCCCACTGAACTTTCTTCGTTGGGAAAATAAAGACTATAAACCTCATAAAATGGATTCTACCACCAATTAATGTATACTTGGACATCAATCTTACGATTGCAGCATGCATACAAGTGAAGATATCATCTTTGTTACATCTCTGGCAGCCATTTTGAAAAAGGCATAATTTTTTAATATAAAGAGGAAGTTCCTAATTTTCAAGACTCAAACCCATACTAAATTGATTCATTACCCACAAAATGTATATTTAGGCACCAATCGTATCATTGTAGTATGCATAGAAGAAAATATATTGTCTCCATTGTATTTTTGGCGGCCATTTTGAAAGATGTGAATATTTCCAATATAAAGCGCCATCTGGCGTGTGTCTTTGGATAAATTTGCTTCTATGGCCCTAAGGTACTCTCATGTCAAAGGAAGCGTTTGCATCATAGATTGAAGTCCAGACCCCCTACAATGCAGTTAACCCATCTACTAGTTAGAGAATCAAAAATATTTATTTATTAGACTCCAGATGTAAATCTGGAGTCTATTGTTTTCGTCAGTATTCTTTATTATTCTTTATTAGACTCCAGATGAAAATCTGGAGTCTATTGCTTTTGCCAGTTTTCCTATTATTCTTTCTTTCTTTCTTTCTTTCCGAACACTTTTTCTCAGCAACTAGAAGAACTTACTTAAATCTGCTAACATAGTCAACTAGGTAATGAAACCTAGTTTCTGGGAAATTAGGTCAAATGTTTATCTACGTCAAAGGTCAAGAACTAGGTCAAATCGTGGGTTTTCACTATTTTACAAGTTTTCTCAGTCGTCCTTCGGTATTTTTGCTCCGGGTTTTTTTCATCATGTTCCTTAGAAAAAAAGCTAATTCCGTAAGGCAAATCGTTTTTTGATTACACTTACCGATTTTGAGAAATGACGTCCGAAAAGTAGGTCAGAACATAAAAAGTTCTCCAAATTCAACGTGTGAATTATCAAATAAGTGTAGAATTATCTCAGGAATCCGAATCTGCAAACAAAATTTCGATCCGACTACCGGTTCAGAAGTTATCGCATTTTGAAATCTCAAAATCGCTAAATTTGGTGCCCCATGTTAAGTCAATGGGGAAAAAGACTTCTTCGAAGTGTAAAATACGAGATATAGACTGAGTACAGCTTAACATAATGAAAGCCTATAAAAGAAGGGGACCTCGAAGGCTATCTAGCTTTAAAATTTGGACAGCAAAATGCCTAGGTCAAAATCTAGGTCAAATTTATAGCATTTTCTTATTTTTACGATTCTGACACTACACTTAAATAATTTGCTTCAAAATTTTGTATACAGGTAGCAAAGAGTGTGCTTATAGTGATAGCCTTTTGCCGTCAGGAAGTATTTTGACCCACTTTTGAGATATGGTGTCCGAAATGTAGGTCAAACTAAAAATTTAACCAAATTTAACATATGAGCTATGAAATAAGTGTAGAATTTTCTCAGGAATCTAAATCTGCAAACCAAATTCCGATCCGACATCCGGTTCGAAAGTTATGGCGTTTTGAAAATTTTGAGAAAAATCGATCTGTTGATATCCTGATAGAAAGTCAAGGAAAAAAGATTTTTTTGAAGTGTAAAATACGAGATATAGATTGAGTACAGCTTAAGATAATGAATTCCTATAAAAGAAGGGGACCTCAAAATCTACCTAGTTTCAATATTTGGACACCAAAATGCCTAGGTCAAAATCTAGGTCAAATTCATAGTTTTTCCTTATTTTTGCGATTTTGGCACTACACTTTTAGGATTTGCTTCAAAATTTTGTATACAGGTAGCAAAGAGTGGGCTAATAGTGTAAGCCTTTTGCCGTCAAAGAGTATTTTGACCCACTTTTGAGATATGGTGTCCGAAAAGTAGGTCAAAATAAAAGATTCTCCAAAGTTTACATATGAGTTATGAATTAAGAGTAGAATTTTCTCAGGAATCCGAATCTGCAAACCAAATTTCGATCCGACTTCCGGTTCCAAAGTTATGGCGTGTCCAAAAATTCGCCAAATTTAACGTATGAGTTATGAATAAGGGGTAGAATTTTGTCAGGAATCCGAATCTTTAAATCAAATTTCGATCCGACTTCCGGTTTGAAAGTTATGGCGTTTTGAAATTTCGAGAAAAATCGATCTGATGGTATCCTGATAGAAAGTCAAGGAAAAAATATTTTTTTGAAGTGTTAAATACGAGATATAGACTGAGTACAGCTTAAAATAATGAATTCCTATAAAAGAAGGGGACCTCAAAAGCTACCTAGTTTCAATATTTGGACACCAAAATGCCTAGGTCAAAATCTAGGTCAAATTCATAGTTTTTCCTTATTTTTGCGATTCTGGCACTACACTTTTAGGATTTGCTTCAAAATTTTGTAACAGGTAGCAAACAGTGTGCTTATAGTGTTAGCCTTTTGCCGTCAGAGAGTATTTTGACCCACTTTTGAGATATGGTGTCCGTAAAGTAGGTCAAAATAAAATGAGTTATGAATTAAGGGTAGAATTTTCTCAGGAATCCAAATCTGCAAACCAAATTTCAATCTGACTTCCGGTCAAAAATTCCTACTTACCTACCTACTTACCTACTCGGCTACCTACTTAGCTACCTACTCAGCTACCTACTCAGCTACTTACTCCGCTACCTACTCAGCTACTTACTCAGCTACCTGCTCAGCTGCTTACTCAGCTACCTACTCAGCTACTTACTCAATTACTTAATCATCTACTTACTCAGCTTCCTACTCAGTTACTTACTCAGCTCTTTACTCAAGTAAATCAATCTGGAGTCTTAAATTGAACTTTGTTCAATTTACAAATCTAGTTATTATTCTTTATTATTCTTTCCCAGTTTTCTCGATAACCATAAGGCTTCCAATAAAGATCATTATTCAGTCAATTTATGTCCAGTATCTAGTTCCTCGGAAATTGGGTCAAATTTTTATCTAGGTCAAAGGTCAAGAACTAGGTCAAATCTTACATTTTCAACATTCTGTCATTTATCTTCGTCGTTGTTTATCGTAATTCCTAAATCTTTTTTTCATCATGTAGCTTAGAAAAAGCCAAAGCAAAGATATGACATTAGATTTTTGATTACGCTTACCGATTTTGAAATATGGCGTCCAGAAAGTAGGTCAAAATGAAAAGTTCTCCAAATTTAACATCTGAGTTATGAATTAAGGGTAGAATTTACTCAGGAATCCGAATCTGCAAACCAAATTTCGATCCGACTTCCGGTTCGAAAGTTATGGCGTTTTGAAATTTCGAGAAAAATCGATCTGATGATATCCTTATAGAAAGTCAAAAGTAGCGAAGAAAATATAGAAAAAATCATCCATCCTTCCTTCCTATCCTGTCTGATCATATCCTTCCTATCTATCCTTCCTTCCTATCCTTTCCTTCCTATCCTATCCTATCCTTCCTTCCTATTCTATATCCTATCCTATATCCTATCCTATATATATCCTATATCCTATCGTATATCATATCCAATCCTATCCTTTTTTCCTATCCTTCCTATCCTATCCTTCCTTCCTATCCTATACTATCCTATCGTTTCTTCCTATTCTATCCTATCCTTCCTTCCTATTCTGGAAGGAAGGATAGGATAGGATAGGAAGGAAGAATAGGATAAGAAGGATAGGAAAGAGGGATAGGACTGGACGACTTGGCTTATTCTAGACGACTCGGCTATATCCATCCCACCTATCCTATTCAATCCTATCCTTCTTTCCTATCCTTCCTTCCTTCCTTCCTTCCTATCCCATCCTTCCTATTCTGTCCTATCTTATTCTTTCTTCGGATTCTATCATATCCTATTCTATCCTTCCTATCCTATCCTATACTATCCTATCCTATCCTTTCTTCCTATTCTGTCCTATCCTATGAATTCATCCATTCATCCATCAATCCATCCATCCATCGGCTTATTCTGGATGACTCAGCCTATTCTGGATGACTTGGCTATTTTGGATGACTCGACTATAATATCCATCCCACCTATCCTATCCAATCCTATCCTTCTTTCCTATCCTTTCTATCCTATCCTTCCTTCCTATCCTATCCCATCCTTCCTATTCTGTCCTATCTTATTCTTTCTTCAGTTTCTATCGTATACTATTCTATCCTTCCTATCCTATCCTATCCTATCCTTCCTATTCTATCCTATCCTTCCTCCCTATTCTGTCCTATCCTTCCTATCCTATCAATCCATCCATTTATCCATCAATCCATCCATCCATCGGCTTATTATGGATGACTCGGCTTATTCTGGATGACTCAGCTTATTCTGGATGACTTGGCTTATTCTTGAATACTCGGCTATATCCATCCCACCTATCCTATCCAATCCTATCCTTCTTTCCTATCCTTCCTATTCTGTCCTATCTTATTCTTTCTTCGGATTCTATCGTATCCTATTCTATCCTTCATACCCTATACTATCCTATCCTTTCTTCCTATTCTATTCCTATCCTTCTTCCTTCCTATTCTGTCCTATCCTTCCTCCTATCAATCCATCCATTCATCCATCAGTCCAGCCATCCACCTGCTTATTCTGGATGACTTGGCTTATTCTGGATGATTTGGCTTATTGTGGATGACTCGGCTTATTGTGGATGACTCAGCTTAAAAAGTCTAAATCTGGAGTCTGAAATTGAACTTGTTCAATTTCCAAAGTCTAGTTTATTTTAAGCCTTTTACTACCCTCAATTCCATGTTGAGTATACCTCATTTCAAGTGGATACTCTCATAACTTTCGCAATACTGTATAACATGAAATATTGCCGTGGATATAAAGTTGCCGATTGCCGAATGTAAAACAGAAACGGCAACATAAAATTCGGAAATATAATTAAGTAATTGAAGATCGATCTTTGTGGGCGATAATATGGTAGTTGTCTAACCTGTGTCAACTTACTGTAATAGGGTAATTTTCTAACGAGTATCAACTTACTATACTTTAACAAAAATCATAAAAAATACGATAAAATCGAAGCTTTATTCCCCAGCATAAAATTACAATAAAAAGTCATGTTAAAAAGTTAAAATGTCAGAATCTAATTGTATCCAAGTGCTTTGGAAATCCCAGTATTAAAAGTTTTTAATCCCGATATTAAAAGTTTTTAATCCAGATATTAAAATTTTTTAATCCAGATATTAAAAGTTTTTAATCCCGATATTAAAAGTTAAAATCACTCAAATTGTCACTCATAATGTCAGGATGTCAGGTTTTCTGAGTCATTTAAATGAAGGTGATTAAAATTCAGTTGTAAATCAAAATTATATTAGAGGTGTCAGATTAGCACCTTTCGGAAAATATGATATTGACCTTGGGAAATATGATATTGACACTCGGTCGCTGCGTTCCCTCGGTCAATATCATATTACCCTTTGGTCAATATCATATTGTCCCTCGGAATAAAACCCATATTCAATCCCTCTCAGTAAATAACCTATATATATTTAGTAGGTACAGTATTTGTGCAAACTCATACCCAAGATGATAAATTAATATAAAGTTCCCTATTTATTAGACATTTTGTAAGATATTTTGAATTAATTTTTTTATTTTCACCCTCTTACTCTTCCCTACCTCCAATTCAATGTTAACAATTTCATGAGTTTTCTCTTATAATTTTTTGTTGTAGTAGTCCTATAACAGTATTACACTGTAGTATCTACAGCGAGTAGATTATTTGTGTAAACTCTTTGATATCATGCCTAAGATGGTCATTTCATGTAAACTTCACTTTTTATTTGATATTCTGCAGGGTATTTAGAATTTATTTGTGATATTAATCCTTTTATGCCCCTCCTCTCCAAATTCGTTGTTGTGTACATAATGAAATCCAATGGAAAATTTTCAAATAACATGTGACTTTGTTTAATTTTGACGCACAGTTATGGTAAATTGCAATTTTTCAGAATAACATGCAGTTTACTGAGCAGGAATTCAAACAAAAAAGAATTACCCTTTGGGGTGGGGTAAAACATAATTTTATGGGATAAAAAGTGATCCATGAATTTGCTCGGGCAGATATATGTATTCATAAAATCATGAGATTAGTGCTTAGGCTACTTGGCAGGGACAATATACTAACCCCCGCTCTTGCTTCTTAGCTTCCCGGTTAATTTTTTCCCCATTATTAATGATTCTTATAATTTGAAATTTGTAGGACTTGTGAAGACATAGTAGAGCTTTCATCCTGATGTTTTCCATTAATAAATATTTTAAGATATTATACTTATGACAAAATATCTTTAAAATCTTTGTTACCAACATTGTTTATTACTGAACATTAAATAATGATATTAATAGATTTTACAAAATAATATGAACATATCTTATATATTTACTTCTTGAATCAACTTATTTTATGTTGTAATATGAAGAGTTTTCTTAAAATACTTTTTTCGTTTTGACCCGCTGCTACACCCTGCGCGGGCAGATTTTTTATTCCAAACACTCATTAATATATTCATGAAATCATAATGGCTTAATTTCTTCATCATTTCGAACAAGAAAACGAAGAGCCTCGGCTTCTAGTTTCTTTTAACTTTTTAACTTATATACTCTTAGAGACATGACGTATACCCTCTGGATAGTACCCCGGACAGGTTAAATGATGCGGTCGTGCTTTTAACCTATATTTGCAATGGAACAACCATTCTTATTGACATTTTCTAGAGACAATTTTCAACATGGAAATTAAATATTTTATCAAAATTCCTTATCTTATGATTTTGATAAGCTTTTTTCAAAATCACTTTACTGTCAATAAACTACATATTTTTGCTTGAACAATTGAACTTTTGACGTCATTTCAAATATTGTCTAGTTATTGGATTTTCGGCCATTCCAGATGTATCTGTTGCAATATTATTATTAATTATGGCTGATTATTGTTATTCATGTTAGTCATATTTAATATTATAATAGTGCATTCGGTCATCGAAAAACTTGTATTTGGTCATGTTTCTTCTGATTATCATCTTTTCGGCACTGGGTCCTTCCATCACTGTCGCTCAGCATGCAACCGTTTACACGTAAATTGTATCACGCTTTGAATAATATGCAATGCTTTGCTTCTTTTGGACATAGTTATCGAGCAGTTCGATCGCGTAGAGTTCGTGTCCTTTTGACAGGAAGCTTGACCTCCTCTATCTTGACTTGATTTAGGAAACACCTCACAACTGGTCGACCCATGTAGACAAAAAGGAATGAACCAAGTTAAATCCTTCAGGGATGACTAACATGAATAACAATAACCAGCAACAAATACATCTGGAAAGACTTTAGGCAGCCACAAATTCAATAGCTAGACAATAGTTGTAATGACGTTAAAAGTTGATTTTTCAAAATGATTATTTGGATACAAATTTTGGTGAGCTCAATTTCAAAAGAGGTACTGAGGTCTGAGAATCAAGGTCATCAAATTAGGTCACAAATTGAGCTGTCTAAGTTTCTCAAAGTTTGAGACTACATTTCACTATTTTCAATTGAATGTTTTTCAAAGTTTGAGACTACATATCATTATCTTTAATTGAATACCACGATATATTGTGTGTCAGTTTTGAGATATTAGCTAACAAAATTAAAAAGGTCAACTTTCAAAAATTTTCAAAACTAAATTTCAACTTGTTTCCATTTGACCAAATCATTTTAATTAATAAAAATCTGTAATGCTGTATGACATGTATGATGCCCAACATATTCAGATCAAATTCAGACTAATTTAAATCGTTGGACTATAACAATGAATTTTTGAAAAATAAATAATATCTATATCACCTACTGTGAGTTTGGAGTCCATTTTGATCTTATTTTTCAGTTAAAATGGTTTGAAATTTTCTTGATGTCAAAATATGACCCCTGCGTAATCCAAAATATATGATAAACGGTAATGTGTGTAATGCTCAACAAGCAGTACTATGTTCAGTGATATTAAATCTACCAATACAATATATTTAACACAATGCTGCTTCAACAGGATGAATAAGTTAACATTTTGTCAATTCCTTTAATACTATAACCGATTTTGTTCCTTATTTACTAGTGCTGATTTTGTTTCTAGTAAATGGAGGACCTGGTCCTTGGACAGGATGGGAACAATGTTCTACCACGTGTGGAGATGGTGAGAAAATCCGCACCAGGGAATGCAACAACCCTGCACCAGCTTATGGAGGAGCTGAATGCAGTGTCAACGATTTAGCAGAGAGCATGTCCTGTAAAGTACAAGAGTGCCCTGGTATGTTATTAAACTGTTAGAAATTCATGAGTATATTGTAACGTTGCATGAAGTCTTCCCCATAATATAACTACTTTTGTTCTTTATTAACTAATGGTGATTTTGTTTCTAGTAAATGGAGGACCTGGTCCTTGGACAGCATGGCAACAATGTTCTACCACGTGTGGAGATGGTGAGAAAATTCGCATCAGAGAATGCAACAATCCTGCACCAGCTTATGGAGGAGATAATTGCAATACCAATGATTTAATAGAGAGGATGTCCTGTAAAGTTCAAGAATGCCCTGGTATGACAATAAATCATTGGAAATGCATGAGGATATTGTAACATTGCCTGCACATTTCCTTAAAACGCAACAGCATTTGTTCCTTATTTACCAATGTTATTTTGTTTCCAGTAAATGGAGGGCCTGGTCTTTGGACAGTATGGGGACGATGTTCCAACACGTGTGGAGATGGAAAGAGAATTCGCACCAGAGAATGCAACAACCCTGCACCAGCTTATGGAGGAGATAATTGCAATACCAATGATTTAACACAGAGGATGTTTTGTAGAATCCAAGAATGCCCTGGTATGACATAAATATAAAAAAATATCAGAAATCCTTGAACTTATTGACATGTCATACAGCTTGTAAGGTTCTCCATTTCTGCGTCACTAGTTTGTTTCTTCGGACCAACATTTACCCGTGATAGACATGTCTTATTGTAGCATAACCAACAACCCTGCATCCGCTAACCCCCCTATCACACCAAACTAGTTCTTATCCGTTCTTGCCAATCCTACGAAAATGTCGTTAAACGGACTCAATCTGGCTGTGGTTGGGAAATATGTCTAAAATAATTAGCTACTTCGTTCATGAACAGTCTTCAATACGTCCATCTCATTCGCAGTTCTTTCAGGTCGCACCACGTCGGTGTGCAACGTCGCATTACGCGTCCTTAGTCTAGAAGGTCACATGACCTGATTAAAGAACGGTATGGTCGCCATCGAATTTTGAATCGATTCAAAATTCAAAATCACACTCCCCGTCTGGGAAAGTCCATGAAGTTCGTAAACACACCGTAGAACGTTGTAGCTACGTTCATTCCATTCGCACACAGTTTAAAACCAGTTTGGAAGAACGCAGTGGCAACTTCTTTGGTGTGAAAGCTATATTTTTGCGAACTCGTTGATAAATACGCTCTTAATCAGTTTTAACCCGTTTGAAATTAGCTCTACCTCGTTCTCAATACGTCCTCAGACAGTTCAACTCGTTGTAAAAACGTCCCTAGTAGGATTGAAGTTCGACGGTTCCGTTCGTAGTACGTCCAGCTCGTCGTTAGTAGGTTGCCTCTCGTTCTAATTGTAGAACGTGACGACCAAGAGAACATTTTGAGCACGTTCTAAGTTCTGGAGGACCTGCCCGTTCGAGTACGTACGATGAAGTTTGTAAATAGACCCCAAACGGTTCTAAGTGCGTCCAGTCCGTTCTTACACAGTTGAAGCCTTTTTTCCAGAACGCAGTGAGAACTAGTTTGGTGTGATAGCAGGGTTACCCTACTCACACCAAACTAGTTCTCACTACGTTCTCAAAAACGGGCTTAAACTGTGCATGAACGTATTTTATGTACTAAAACCTCACTAAGAACCGTTTGGGATCTGTTTACAAACTTCATAAAACTACTCGAACGAGTATGTACTCCAGAATTTAGAGCATGCTCAAAATGTTCAGGTGATCGTCACGTTCTGCAATCAGAACGAGTGACAACGTACTTAAGACGACCTGGACGCACTGGGGACACATTACGAACTCAAGTGTCGTACTTCAATCCTACTAGGGACGTATTATGACGTTGTGTAGTCAGGCATAAACTGCAGCCGTGAGTACCCAGAACTAGTCCGTTTGTAGCTCGTTCATTCTGTTCGTATACAAACCCAACTCGCCGGAATAACAAACACAGCACAGAAAGAATTTATTTAATTTCAATGTTCGTAGATTCAGACCAATCGTGTTTATCTTTCTCGCCAAAAAGAAAATCAATTTTTTCACAAAGAATTCGGCCTTCAAGTTTCATGTTTTTATGTTGAACCACCATACGTAACATGTCACTTTGACTGATTGTTAACCCTACTATCACACCAAACTAGTTCTCACTACGTTCTCGAAAACGGGCTTAAACTGTGTACGAACGGACTGGACCTACTAAGAACTGTTTGGGATCTATTTACAAACTCCATCGAACGTACTCGAACGGGTAGGTCCTCTAGAACTTAGACAATGCTCAAAATGTTCTCGTGGTCGTCACGTTCTACAATTAGAACGAGTGACAACGTATTAACGACGAGCTGGACGTAATACGAACGGAACCGTCGTACTTCAATCCTACTAGGGACGTTTTAACAACGAGTTGAACTGTCTGAGGACGTGTTGAGAACGAGGTAGAACTAATTGCAAACGGGTTTAAACCGATTAAGAACGTATTTAACACTGTTTATGAACGAGTTAGCAAAAATATAGCTATCACACCAAACAAGTTGCCACTGCGTTCTTCAAAACTGGTTTTAAACTGTTTGCGAACGGAATGAACGTAGCTGCAACTTTCTAAGGTCTATTTACGAACTTTATGAACGTTCTCAGACGGGAATGCGATTTTAGAATTTTGAATCGATTCAAAATTCGATGGCGACCATACCGTTCTGTAATCAGGCCATGTTGACCTTCTAGACTAAGGGACGCGTTCTACGACGTTGCACACCGACGTGGTGCGACCTGAACGAACTGCGAACGAGATGGACGTATTGAAGACTGTTTAAGAACGAAGAAGCTAATTATTTCAGACATATTTTCCGACCACAGCCAGATTGAGCCCGTTTTACGATGTTTTCGTAGGACTGGCAAGAACGGGTAAGAACTAGTTTGGTGTGATAGGGGGGTAATATTAAACTCAGGTAATTTTATTTGGGACATCTCCAATTGCTATGTACAATTGTAAAATTGTTGCATTGAGTATTAACCTGACATGACAACTGTATATTTACGTAGATCTTTATTGCGACCAATTCTGATCATATACATATAATTTAATATAAATTGCCTAATTGTTTATTTGTTTCATTTCCATGTGCATAAAAGACTACGACTACTACTTCGGGTAGGATGGATATTGGTGGCGACATATCCGGCCATGACGTAAACAGGAATGAGTGTGCGGAAATGTGCCTGGGACGTACAGAATGTGTTGGGTTTGTCTATAGTTTACATCCTACAGCTATCGAACCTTGCTGGCTGAAACATAAGATATGTGATCATCCAAGCGATTTAACAGACACTTATGTGTATTATAAAATCACATAAAAAGGCACAGGAATTCACTTCACGGGTTTTCACTTATAAACTGAAACGTATAGTAGTCAAGTAATATAACAAAACGTGTTCCAAAAGGCCACGTAGATTTGCGTAAACAAACGTATTATGACTGTATTCTGACCATGAAAACATATGAATGCATGTATTTTGGACCTATTCATTATCTCAAAAATGTATATACAATGATAGTTTAGTCAATTAGTCTTGCTGTGATGGTTTTCACTTATAAACTGAAACGTATAGTAGTCAAGTATTCTGACCATGAAAACAGGCATATATTTTGGACCTATTGATTATCTAACAATGTATATATATGTATACAATAATAGTTAAGTCAATTGGTCTTGCTTATATTGAGGGTACAATCAACCCATGAATGCATCGCCAATGATTTGACAGAGAGGATGTCCTGTTAAGTTCAAGAGTAAATTTTGGAAAAAGTCATTTGGAAAATTAAAATTAAAAAAATAACCAGTGGGGTTCTCAATGTAATCGCATTGTTCCTTATTTATTATAACAAAGGCCATTTTGTTTCTAATTCATGGAGGTCCTGGTGAGGGGGTATCATGTGGACAATGTTTTACCACATGTCGCACCAGAGAATGCAACAACCCTGTACCAATTTATGGAGAAGATAAATGCAATGCCAGTGATTTGGCAGAGAGGATATCCTGTAAAATCCAAGATTGCCCTGGCATGACATGACGCCCTATGAGAATAAAAATGTCCCAACTTACATTTTTGTGAAACTGAGAAATCAATTTTTTTAAAGTTTACTAGGCATCTGTAACTTCAAAACTATCTATCTGTCATTTGTGAAATTTTTACTTTCTATTTTTTCAAAAGATATAGAATTCATGAATTTTTAGATTTTTCTGAGCCAATTTTTGAGCATATCAGTAAAATCGAAGGATTAAAGCTGAGCTATGTCCATTTTGCTATGTATTTCAATGGACACAAATTTCTCTATTCTTTTTTTTCCAAAATAAATTCAAATCTCAGTTTAAAATTGTAATATATTAATTCTTAGTCACACGGTGTAATTCAAGCAATTTGATTGGATAAAGTGATACATAGAACAAAGTTGAATCGCATTTTTAAATTTTGTTTGGAGTTAGGACAATTTGACACTGAAAAGCAAGCTATTGTGAGATGAGATAGAGGTAAGGGATGATGATTTAAATAGTGGAAGTCTGTGAATTTCATTTTTCAAAAATGGCACTTGGGACATTATTATTCTCAACCTATGATTAATATAACAAACATATGACTTATTGTAATACAGCTTGTAAGGTCCTCCATTTCCGCTTCAATATTTTGTTCATACGACCTACATTTCCTGGAAATAGACATGTCGCACTGCAATGCAACAACCCTGCACCGATTTATGAAGATCAATGCAATGCCAATCATTTGACAGCGGGGATGCCTTGTAAAGTTCTCAACTCCTCCATCCCATGTTAAGTCAATGGCGATAAATAATTGAAAAACATCAGACACAGACAGTATACAAATAAAATTCATGAAAGCTAACAATCTATTGTTTTTGCCTGAATTCGTATTAGACTCCATATTGAAGTTTCCTTACAATTTTAAATGAGTTGTAAACCATAGATTTATTTTTAAATGTTAATGTTTTAAATTATATTCTTTTCAATTCTATCAAGTAAAATTATATATCTATATATGACAATGTAGTCCCAAAACAATCGTGATCATGACGAGTGGCAGAAAGCTGGTATGTAAGTACAGTTGTCATCTTTTAGCAAAGATAATATGTCAAGAGTTGTTTGTAGAATGAATCTGGGGAGCTTTTTTCATGCATTTCGCTTGTGTTTTTCATCTAAAAAACATCAATACACTTTAAAACATTTTATTGACTATAAGATTGCACCATATAATCCTAAAAATATTTTTTTATTTTCAAGGATTATCTATGGATTAACACACAGGTATTGTTATTTTTCAAACTTAATAGATTTAATGTTTGCCAATAATTTCTCAAATTGTGTAAATGGTACCCCTTCTTTAATCCCAAGGTTGTTTTGGTTTATATAACAAGCCAATGAGGTGTGTATTAATGATTAACTTTCCTGTGGTCTCAAAATCTGCTTACTATACCATTGGGTTACTAAGGGAGATTCCTCAAAGAAAAAATTCTTGGGATTAAAAAATTCTCGAAATCGTTGTTCCCTCTTCAAAAGAGGAGACGCGAAAATCTTTACTTAAAAGGTCAAAATATTTCCCATGATGCAGTTCGCGGAGGAACAGATTTATACTTCCTTGTTTTCCCTCATAGGTTTAACATGGGGATTTTCACACCTATTTTTAAACGATATATTCGTTCATATTCCCGTACGAGGGTACAGAAAAAAGTATTAGAAACGATTGATCTCTTATTAATCTTAATATAACAGCTATTTTTTCATTGTATTGATTCATAGCGTGGTGAAAACGATGATTGAAAAGTGAAAAAATATTCCGGAAGTGATCAGTTGACAAGTCGCCATATTGGAAAAAAACAATTCTATTTTACTTTCAATACTTTCATGCCAATATTACCGCACTACAAACTGCAACATCGATGCAACAACTGAACAAAAGTATTCATCTTCAAATTACATTAAAGAGTTACGTTAAAAAAACACAAACAACTGAGCAGTAGACAAAAGAAGACGTGTCGCTATTATCTAGGTCAATCTGTTCAGTGGTCCGAAAGCAAATCTCTAGTACTTGTTCATTGTACAATCTTTTATTGATTAAACTCGGTATACTGACTATTAAAGCAATGACAAAGAAGAATATTTCCAAAGGTGTCATTGTTTTATTTAGCGTGCAGGTGTAAAAACAAAATTGCGTAATTAGTTTGGTTTATAACTTTCGGGTCACGCAAATAGCTACGCGAAATGCATAGTGGGAAAATATTGACCAATCAAATTTTGTCATTTTTGAGTGCTTTTTCGGTGCATATTTGCGAACGTTCTGATTCAAAGAGCGAATCGCGAAAGGGAGAATTCGGGTACCATTTACACAATTTGAGAAATTATTGGCAAACATGAAACCTATTTAAAACAGCAAAACAATGGTAATAATGATTCCCAGTTTGCCAATTTATGAAAAAACTTGAGATAAGCTGAAGTTAGACAGCTATGGTAAATGTACTATATGTTTTTCGTTCGTTTATAATTATATGTTCTTCATCTTTTGATCTGGGCAGCACAATATGAATACTATTTTTGCGGCGTGCATTTTTCATGGGCATTCTCCAATACTTTATATATCTTTATTAAAATATCTTTATTGCCACCACCCACATTTGATCATCATACTCTCAACCCCTCCATACGTTTGAATTTAACAAAGGGTCATAAAAAGACATGACATGTCGTTGTTGATTTTTTTAATCGTTTTATATGACGTGTCGCAAAAAGGTGGCGCATTTGTTTTTTAAGGGTATCGCGTGAATGTAACTTTGATTCCCCGGATTATAAGATAATATTCTAATTAAAGTTATATATCATTTTAAAGCTGTTTCGTTGAAGTTTTTAGATCAACTACACTCTGTTTACCATTCTTGCGCGTTCTTTTTTAAAAAAGATTTTCTACCAAAACATCTGTCAAATATCCCCTGTTGACACGTTACATTTTGAATTATTTTTCGTCTTTAAACGCTCATAACTCAAACAATATATGACTATTATACTTATTTTTCGTCTTGATAAAGGTAGATGGAAGTTTTATTTCAAAAGATGAATTTTAGTAAGCGTCCCATATTGTGACGTCATAGAGTTTGAAAAATAGAATCTGTTGACAGCGACCTTTTTTGCTAATTTTTGTGCTACCTTCAACTTTTCAACTTAAACAAAAAATACGAGATCAATTTTTAATAAATCATACATGATTATTTTGCTCTTAAACTCTAGAGTATTAATAAATAATTGTTTTTGTTCGCAAAAGTATGTGTTTTCTGTTGTATGTGGAAAAGTGGAGGGCCAAAGGTTTTCAAAATTCATTAAAATAGGGCTAATTTACGCCATTCGCCTATTTTCAAGCACATCAACACGTATATTTATTTCACCTAAATATCAATTGATTCGTGTTTTATGATGCTCCTATCCCATTGTTAATACTTATACGATATCAGAGTTATTCGCCTTAAATATTTTGAGATATAGAGGCAAATGTGGAGGACGAAAGGATTTCCATATGTGTACATATTTTCTCGAAAAACGTCACATTCTGTGGTGTTAAAAAGCGAAAATGTGTAACAATGCATGCGCGACCTTTTTGCGACACGTCTATGAATTGGCTTTGAGGTGATCCAAAACGGACATTTCATTGCCAAACCTGTGAGAAGGAGTGTACATATTTATAGAGTGAATACGATCAATGAAATCCATGAGACTATCGATTGTGTTCTCAAATAGATATATTTAGATCCTGAAATCATTACACAATATGTTAATATTTCAAATTCACCAAGTACTCAAAATGTAAAGTTCACATACACCATTGCTCATATATCTGGAATGTTGGCACTTTACATAAAACAATGCACCTTCTTAACTATAACCATAACACAGGTTTTAATGGATGACGGTATATGCAAACCTGATTGTTCTAAAATGTCCAGTTGTATCGACAAATTACAGTTTCAGTAAAATTTTAGGGATTAATTCCTTAGAAATGAAAAATAATCAAATGTTGTTCATTAGAAGCACAATAGCGTTTTATTCATTTCTCGTGAAGTGTCTTAAAATAGAAATCGAATGTAAATCGGAAAATAGCTGACATAAATGAGAAACAGTGTACATGTGAGCAAAAACGGCAAAACACATAACTCCTCGAGTATTTCCACAACGTCATGATCACAATCTCTGTCTTTTATGAGCTCAACGTTTAAACATAATACCACGAATCACTGAACTCTTATGTTGGATCTACTGTAATTGCAGACCAGCCATATTGTCCAAAATCCAAAAAACGTCATTATCAAATCACTCATTCCATGAGTCCATCCAAAAGCTCTCCGGATAGTAACGCAGAGTCACTTATAAAATGTCCGTCTCTTCGACATTGTCGTCTTCCAGAGAAAGAGCGAAGTGTATACGGGGGCTGTGTGGTGGGGATTCGCCAGTCTTGAGATGGATTCCTGAGTCAGCACTTGAACTACTGGAGTCTGTGCGATGTTTCTGAAATTAGATTAAATCCGTTAACTGTATTTTTAAGTTCATATTCAACCAGGCTCAAAAATTGTTGACACTAAGAAAGTTGACTCTGATTCAGGTATAGAGAAATAGGACGGTCGTTGTAATATCGTATATCTCTCCAGAACATACATGTACATGCAATGAGTCGTGTGCAAATTAATTGACAACTTACAAATAACATAGAGACAGACATGTAATCATGCGTATTAGTATTTATCAAACGACCCTCGTACATGCAATTATATTGGTTATGTGTAGATTACCATGAATTTTACAAAAGTTATCTCACAACAATAAGACGATGGAAAGACAAACATGTAACAATGCGAAACGATGACGTTATAACTCACTTCAATTTGGAATTCTAAGGGTTACTGAACATAAAGTAACCTCTTCATCTGAGATATAAGTGCGATAAGGGTAACCGTACCAGAATACACGTATGTATTTAAAAATCCATTTATCAGTGAGTTAATGATTCTGAAATTGATATCTTGTGGCATTTGTCAATTTAAGTTGCAGACCTGAATCACCTTCGATCTACTTTAGTCTAACCATGTAAAACGTTCAAGTAAAAAGATTTTACAAACCATTACTTTACATCAAACCATTTCTCATACACATAAAACTGAATCAGAGATTCACAAAAATCACAGACAGGAAATTAGCTTGAAACACCTTCCAAATGAAATACTTGAGTTACATTTAAGACTTTTAGAGCAACACTCTCGAGACGCCACATATTATACGAGTGCATAAAATTCACAAGGTGCTACACGGTGCAAATAATATATACACTCACAAAACGTAAAATGTTGAGTATCTGAGACTACCTCTGTTGAAGTATTATTCAAACTGGGTGCTACTTTTATGCCTTTCGATAGAGGGCTCTTCGTTCCATATCCGGGACTTTGTGACATCACAAGTGGAGATAACATGGATTGAGGCTGAGGTGTGGTGGGAGAATCATGGAGAGGCTTATCGTTAGTGATTTGACCAGCCAGACACAAAAGCGGAATCTTGTATATGTTGAATGGACTTGCTGCATGAACTAAAAAATAATTAAAATACATAATGAGTCGATTGTTTTGTTCAATTGGTTGAGTCGTGAAACTTGGTGATCAGACACATTCAAGGTTTTAATAGGAAATCAACCAAGCGGCCTTTAACACTATCGTCACTTTGATCTAATCTGCAAGGATGGGGTTTGGGGCCTCCCGTATCAAAATGAATGAGAGTCAGTAGCAGTTTTTGATTCATCTTATACTAAATCAACACAGTGAAAAGACAAACCTGAAGGCGAGGGTGGTGGTGAGAAACTATAGGCATCCTTGCACCGTTCTGTTGGGCTGTGAATATACATGTCGTGAGCAGAGGATATAAAGTAAACATCGCATTTAGATGTAATCAGTCCTAGGTCTGGCATTGTCATTGTATGAACCAGGTTGCCGTTGATTATCAAACGGATTTCGATCGTATCCGGGGTGAAAGCCATGATGTAAGGGAAAGCGCAGACTGCAAAGTGAATGTTTTAGATAGAAATATAGAATGCCATTACTAACTCTACTCCACGATCCCTCTATGCGTTTGGGTAATCAGAAGTCCACATGGAGTAGGCCAGTAATGTTTGGAAATTAGTTTTGTTCCTCACTTAATATCGACTATTATTTATAACTAACGTATGTGTTTAAAAATCGCCAAAAATCAGGCTTGAATTGGTAGTTTGAAAGTCGAACTAGTGATTAGCATTCACTTGATTTGAATTGACAAAAACTCTATTTTTGGATACAAATAATATAGATAAGAAGGTGGAGCAGACGGGTGACAATATTACAGTCTATATCGTGCACATACCCATGGCTTGAGGTTCAGAATTCCAATGGAAATCAAGTTCCTGTGAGCTCTCTTCTGTCAACTTCTGAAAATGGCTGATATCTAAAAAATTAAGATTGTACCATAACATGTGTTCCACACAAGATTATAATTGTATTAGTCTTGATGACTTTAGAGCTGTCTGGAAACATTCATTTTTTCTAACTCTGTAGCAAATCAGATTTCAATATGTTAAATAATTGATAACTTTCCAAGATACCATGAATCCTTTTTTCAACATCAATCTTGACATTTCTTAAGAGTTCAACAATTATATAACTATTTCAATCGGACCATGCTTTTAATTAGCAGTAGAAATATTAACTCAAATATACTGATCCCATTGTAACCAGTTGTAACCAATGATATGCACATTCTTTGAAAATAACAGATGTCTTACGATTATATGTGAGTAGTAACTCCGCTTCATCGTCCTCATATATGTCAATTGATGACACCATATTGACGCGATTGGCTTCAATATTATACAGCTGAAGCGTGTCTCCATTTTTCTCGTTAACCAAGTCATACTGGCTCTTATAGCCGACGCATATCTGATTGTCGCCATGTGAGCCATCTATAAGCGTGATGAGTTGGGGCTGTTCAAATGCTTGTAATTCCTGGAATCACAACAGACATTTTGATACAGTTTCACGATATCTATAATTTGATTTTCCCGTTTATTCGAACAATTGTCTCGATGAATATATAGTTAACTGCACTAATGATCCCTGATCTAGACTCCAAAAATATTTTTTAGAGAATTCGACTGAGTGAAATAAACTCAGTCTGTTAAGTCCTGATTAATTCTGCTACATTCTTCCCTGAAGGTTTAGCAAACTTTCCTTTAGGACTTAATTTGGTTATAAAATCACTATAAGTAATAAATTCCCGACGTAATATAACACAGAAAAAGTCAATGCGAAAATAAACATGCTTGATTTAATGGGAAGTAATAAGGATTGTCAAATTTTACGAGGGAAGATTAAAGAATCTACCCTAATAAACTGGAATCCATCCACGGTGTCGGTGTCTGTAGAATGGCACCAGGCTGCCCAAGCGGCTGAATGTTTCCATGTGTACAACAACAGTTTCTTCCCAACTGCTATTATCAACCGCAGGTGACTGCCACCAGGCCGACTTACTGCATATAGATGGCACCCTAGTGAAATAGTAGCAAGGAACATTACACCTACAGTATATCACATCGATACTTTGCTTGAGTACCCAAGGAGTACCGGCATAATGGTCACATTCATTCACAAAGTAGCAGTTATATAAACATACAAAGTTATATGAATAAACCAGATAGTAAAAAAGTAATTAGTGTGCAAGGTATGATTTTTATAAATAAATAATATTACTATTCGCCATCCGCACACACTGCTTTTCACCCCCTATCACAGCAAATTAGTTCTCAACCGTTCGTAAAGTCGTAAAATGGGCTAAATGTGGCTGTATTCGGGTAATATGTCTTAAATAATTAGCTACTTCGTTCATAAAAAGTCTTCAATACGTCCATCTCATTCGCAGTTCGTTCATGTCGCATCATGTACTGTAGTGCCCTTGGTATCCGATTGCACAACGTCGCTAACGCGTCCCTAGAAGTGTCGGAGTACCGCAATTACAATCCTAGTCTAATAGGTTATCTCGTTTGAAGTACGTTGTCACATCGTCTAATTACAGAACGGTGTGATCGCCAACGAGAAATTATTCAAATTTCTAAATCACTACCCGTCCGAGCACGTCCATGAAGTTCGTAAAAAGACAGATGGAAGTCGCAGTTACGTTCGTTCCGTTCGCAAACAGTTGTAAACCAGTTTGGCAACGTTTTTAAGAACGCAACTAGTTTGGCATGATAGCTATATTTTAGCTAACTTGTTCATAAGCAGTCTTTAATACGTCCGCAATCAGTAAAAACCCGTTTGCAATTAGTTCTACCTCGTTCTCAATACGTCCTCAGACAATTCAACTCATTCTAAAAAAGTTTCTACTTAGATTGAAGTACCGCAGTTCCGTTCGTTGTACGTCCAGCTCGTCTTATGAATGTTGTCACTCGTTCTGATTGGCTTGACGACCATCAGACACTTTTGAGTTTGCTCTCAGTTCTAGGGACCTTCCCTTTCGAGTTCCTTCATGACGTTTTTAAATAGATCATAAACGGTTCTAAGTTCATCTGATCCGTTCATACACAGTTTAAGCGTGTTTTCGAGAACGTAGTGAGAACTAGTTTAATTTGGTGTGATAGTAAGGGTAGCGTAGAGATATGGAGAGACATAGTGGTACATACCTTTACTCCTTTCCATTTTGTGATCTTTGCAGTCCGCCTTTGTCCTGACAAGATTGTCGTTTTGTTCACCTTCAAATTCCGTAAGTCTGAACACATTTATTCTACCCTCTCGTCCTAAAATAGACATATTATAAAGGCTGATAAGTGCACATCGTCAAAATAACGTCGTTCCAAAAATACACACGTGTTATAATTAATTGTTTTATCACGTTACTAGGATACGACACATTGTAATAACTATTGTTGCCATTCTATCATTTTTATTTTAAAGTTAAAGAAGACCAACGTCCTCAAATACAAATAGACTTATTTTTGCCGTTTACTTGACATATAGATATCGTAAATTACAAAGAATTTGGATAACAATAACCGAAACGTCATCGGCTCTGATTTCCTTTCCAATTTCCAGTCCAAACACTTACCTTTCTCAGAACGTATAATTAGAAGACCGTATGGCTCTGCAACCGTCAACTGCTTTATAGGTATCGTCTTATCAAATATCAGCCGCGGAGGCAAATCCTCTGAAACAAGAGTCACGGTGGTAAAACCGATTAGTTTATCAATTATATAGATACACCAAGAAGGCTATTGAAACTCCGATCAAAATAATCGTCCGAATAATCCTGCTTATCCCTCCAGGGCGAGGTAAATGCTATTTCTGTAATCTCATTTAAATCAAGCATCATATTGTCAATTGTTATTTCTACATATGCATAAGACCTACAAATGTGTCTGGCAAAAGACGATACATAATTCCAATATAGAGTAATCTCTGTTAGTTTAATGACGTCTTTATACTTTAGCCTTGGTCAATACATGGGCCAAGCTTCGGTCGTACCTTCAATGACAAAGGTTCCCGCCTCTGTTGCAACGATTAGTTTATCTCCCCATGAGTCCCCACATATAATCGAGTAGGGAAATCCATGATGAAAGCATTGTGGCTCCCAGGGCTAAAAAGAAGTATCATACTGACATTATATGGGAGAATTTGCAGTAGGGGTGTATGAAGTGGCATTTTCACATTTAAGTGTAGCTTAGGGAAGAGTTACGTTGGAGCGGAATGAGAAATTTAGATTCTTTGTTTCACCGTCCCAATACAAATATTAAATGGCAAAACAAGACAAATATCAGAAAGGACATTTTACATAACGCTAACTCACTGGAAAAAGTTACAGCAGAACATTATGGTGATTTATGAACATATAATCGCTTCTCATTCCAAAGGTATGTTTCCACTTAATATAAAATTTGAGTTCATTCCTCCTTGAAATTCGATTTGAGAATGACACCACAAGCTTGCGTTTCTGGTTGCAATAAGTCACCATGGTAAATTAGTAATTACCTCTCGCCTAAGAAGACCCGTTGTAATCATACTCGTAGGTGCATCACCTTTCAGAATAATTTTCAATTTAAGTGCCTGGAAAATAGATAAAGAATGCAAAATATGCGGAATCGGCCAATCAAATGACCCCTTTTAAGTCTGAGAGTACTTTATTTCTTCTTTCTACGTACTTATAGTAATATAGTTATTATTATATATCAACAAAAAGTCGAATCAATTTGCAAATCAATAATGGATTCATAACAACAAAATATATTTCTCTTTGGTGCAAATCATTGGTGTATTAATTGTTAAATTCCCAAAAATGCCACAGATTGGATTTCACAGAATATAGTAATCTGATATTTGGAGGTAATCTCTGCCCTCTGATCGTCCATCTGAGCTATGATCTGAGCAATGGAAATAAAGACCCCGCAATAGAGGCTAGAGGCAAACTAGGCTGAGAAAATGCGTCAATTTCCTCAAGTCAAAAATCAATGATTGACACCTTCATGCTGAATTCACAGGAACTGACGGATTGCGTGTTTTTCCAGTTACAATTTCTGGTCTTTCCCAGATTGTGCTTTTCAATAGTGCAACCCAATTAAACCATTTAGAGGTACATCTAATTTTCGCCTTCTGTAGCTCATAAACTTCACATTGATGTATAATAGTCAAATTCTATTTATTGATTGATGAAACCAAACAGGCAATATTTTGTTCTTGTGTGGAAGCCATGCATACAAACAAAGAAACAAAGCAATGGTTACCTGTCCTATCCGCAAGAACTCAGCACATCTAGCCTCCTCCTTTCGTCTGGAGCTATGGACATCGGGAATCACATCGCTAAACGCCCTCCGGTTAAGCATATTATTCTTAAAGAGACAATAGTAATATAGGTTAATTACGACCGTGTAACTGAAGCCTAATATGGTTTTAGACCAAAGCTAGGGTCGCAGGATCAAGGACGTAGTAGGAAATAATTTACTATGAATTCATAATCAATCTTAACTTGAATATGACAAAACATAATGAACTGAAGGGGCATAACAAGTGAATGTCAAGGGGTGCCACTTTTTGGGTTTGGATCATTGCGAGCGAAGAGACCCCAAAAAGGGTTTGCCTTTTAACATTCATAAAAAAATGCAACAGGTACGAGCTGAGCAAATACAAACATTTTTAAATATTCAAAACGGAAGCTATGCTTTATACTAATATTACACATAGGAGTGCTTGCTTATAATTATTTGCTTGGACCAATCTGTGAAAATCACCTGAATCTACTTCAGAGTATTTTAATGTTTTGTACCTTTGAGCTCTCTGGTAAATATTCCTCGTGCAAGTTTCTAATGAGCATTTCTAAAGTCCTGTGACGCTTTTGAGCAAACACTGGCGTATTAAAGGCGGCTTTCTCCCCATTTAGAACTGAAATCAAGCCAACAATTATTAGACATTCATCAACGATCAAATTGTCATCGATCACAGACACATGACTCACGAGATATACTTGTAAATATGTGTAGCTTAGAGTGCGCATCAAATCATAGCGAAGCATGAGTATAAACCTTTTTCGATAATTATAATTTCAGGACATCCAAGAACATGATTGCAATCATAACATCTAGATTCTAGGAAGGGAAATAATAAGCAGGCAGATATCCATCCAAAGGCATACTTGTTTACTGATATCGTTTTTTTTTCAAAAAACAGGTCGGACTAGTTATACACAAAACTTACGTTTGACAAGTAGAAAATCTCTAAATTCATCAAAATCCTCGAATACTGGAGGACTGGGTAAAGGAGGTCCAAACAAAGGCACTGTTTCTTCAGAATATACAATTAGCCTGCAAATATTAAACAATACATAAGATATGGTGAAGAGAAATGATGAAAACTATTTTGGTCATACTTTTTTTTACATTACATGTTCCCCCTGGATTTCATGAATTTATGTAACGTAAAACGCCTGGAAGAGCTATATTTCAAGGAGCATCACTAACTTGTAAACTCCATTATCTTTGTCAAAAGTCACTACTGCAAAAATATCTGATAGAGAATGTTAAGGTCTTATAACGGAAATTCCATTGCAGTCTTCTGCACTTGTCTTACATTTAACGGAAATTCCAGTGTAATCTTCTCCCATTGTCTTACATTTAAGGTAAATCCTACCGCAGTCTTCTAACTTGTCTTTCATTTAAGATAATTTTACCGCAGTCTTCTAATTTGTCTAACATTCAAAAAGGTTGGTAGCAATAAACATATTTTATAATTTCGATCCAATAAGCAGTAATGTGAATGGAATCTTTTTGAAAATGATTTTTAAATATTTTATCTTATTGCTCAGTTCGTCTGTTATAGTACAAGTATAGTTAAAACCATCGACCATGTAGTTCATTCAATCCACTCAACTTTCAAAGTCTCTAACAATTAGCTTATTGTATGTATAACTATATCATTTTCTTCAAAGGATACGTGTAAATTGAGTTTTCATGGAGGAAGGCCGAAATGACGGCATTTTGTTAGAATCGCATTCATCTACGTAAATGATATTTACTATATCGTTTCCGATATGTCTTTTTCTCTCAACCTGGAAAGCATAAAACACAATTAATTAATAAATCAGTTAAAGAAAATTATAAAGGTATCGAACAAAAGTTTTATGTGAGGACTTCACATTGATTCGTCACATATTCAACAAAGTTATTTTGCTTGATGTGGAACATTAGAAAGCATACTTAGAATAAACATTTTCATTTTCAAGGAAATTATATGAATACGATATGTTACGAGGATTCAAAAGGAAATTGTGGTTTAAGGATCATGTGTCTTGTTAGTATAAGTTACACTAATAACTGAGTGGCTATAGATGCATTTAATGGAAATGATGGACCGATAAAAATGATTCACAGATATCTTCAATTAGTCTTAATGGATGTGAAATCAGATTACACTACAACCATCATAAACATATAATAAGCATATGTTTTGCTATATGTCTCATATTCCCGGAATATATAAACTAAAGTCTTGTATTCTTAAATGTTTACTGTAATACATAGTTAATATGTAGGTACCTGTTGTTTATTTGAGTCGGAGAAGGGCAACATTGTGGATACGTGGAACATTACTTCATGCCCTTCGTATACTGTATATATAGATTCCTCACCAGTTGAATTTGCTGGAAAAGGATTGGTAGCATGAAGAAAAACATCCTTCTAAATTTCTAAAACAGCTTCATTCAAACAATTTCAATGCAATTCTCTCTCTACAATTTATTCAAATTACATGTGTTATTCGTAATCTAGGGTATCTAATTGTCAGAAAAACATTGACCTACTTTTGACATCAAGACCGCCCCTGAACTGCTCCCATCCTTTCAATGGCACCCTGTCGCCAAGGAGATTGAGAAATCGTTGGAATTCAGGACTTCCAATCTCTGAAATATGACGAATACATACATGAATGGATTGTCAACCTGCATCTGATCCAACCATTAACAGACTTTGGGTACATGGGTCAAATAAATCATGGACCTGTAAAGAGGATTTTTTAACATGGGCATTCAAGGGGCTATCCCTGGTAGACTTAAAGGGGTAACAAGAGACTTAAGTGATGTACACACGAAATATTACAATGTATACTACTATAAATATATAGATATACTTCAATTGACACAGGGAACAAGCTCACCATTGTTATACATATCATCGTCAGAGGATTGTCCATCTTTACAATACACGACACCGAACTTGAAATTCACAGATCCCTGAAAAATATGCAGATGATAATCGACATGTATTCAATAATCAATCATAATTTTTTCCTTTAAGTTTTAAAACGTGCTTATTTGTCTTAAATTTCACAATGCAACTGAATTCAGCCATAGTTCAAAAGTAAAAGTAATTTATTTGATTATACAGTTCATGTGTGACACAGGGGTATGTGTTTCCCTAATGTAAATCACTAAATAAAAATAAACCTTTCTTCATTGCTTTTGAAGTAAGATTTGGAAAAGATGACCACAAGTCACGAATTGCTAATGTAGCTTTTATCTCTGTCTACAATATATCCAAGCCATCTGAGTCTAGTATATGCGTCTATTATGTATACCTCTTGTTCCTCTAGGACCAATAATTCTTTCTGAATCTCTGGATTGAATATCTCTTTTGGTCCCTTGTCCAGCTTATGAAGATCAAAATGGCTGAAACAAGAGATTAGATGCAACATATAGTGTATTGTACTGTATACTAGCATTTCGTTATACACGATTCATTTATCATTGTGATACCAAGGGTTGCTTCAAAATTGCATATATTCATTGATTATACTTCCAAATGAATATCATTTACTTGATGGTCTGTATCGTAATCAGCTGGCTAACTCAATTATTATACAAAGACATAAATTCCCCAAATAAGCGTCGAACAAGCGTCGGGCAGAGCACTTTAGAATATATTAAGTTAACGGTATATGTTGGGCCTTAGATGAAGCAACAAATGCGATATCTTTTAGTGGGATTTGGTAACAGTAAGAATTTGTATCTTTCCACAAATATGTGTTAATACTATGTTGCCATAACTATCTACATATAAAAAATACGAACCCCGACAAAACGTTTACAATAATGCATTGAATGTTTAGTGCTCAAATATCGAAAATATTAATAAGCAGTTTGACACCATCTAAGGAATTAATATGTTGGTGAAAGTTGGTCATACAGAGATGTTATTGAAGAGAGGCTTCTGAATACGACCAGGTGGAATATTAACAAACATAGGGATCGGGAGGACGCATTTCACCTTATTTTATCCATAATGAAATATATAATATATCACCAGTATATAAAAATGAGAGAATTGTTTCAAGGACTAGATATTATATATTGAACTATTACTTATTTTTGATAAATGAGCATAATACTATTAACAAAGGAGTTCAATACGTTTCACCGAGAATATTTCTGGTTTGTCCATACCTTAAGATTGCTTTCACAGTGTTCGGCTTATTTGGATTGTAAGGTAAGCAGATCTTTTGTGTGCCCTGTAAAATATAACAACAATGCGATGAACATTTTATAAATCACAATCCTTCGTATAATGCAGAATAATACATTGGCACATATTAGATCATTGCCTAGGCATCGACTGCAATTTTAAGAGAATGTAAAATATTGAACACTCTTTATAACAACTCCCCGATAATATCATAATATTTATACAACGTGGCATCAATATTTATCAACTAGATTTCAGAAGTAGTCTCGGTGTTTTGGAAAGAACTTACAAGTATGAGTTTTGACGAAAATGAAGAAAATCTAGAAGGTTTACGTAATTTTCATTGGATTTATTGAGAAAATAGTTTTTTTATTAATAATAAAATCCAGGGGAAAATGAGCTCATATAGAAGATAGCATCTATCTCTTCCATTATATTGAATTTAAGCACATCCCTTGGGTCGTTGAATAATTTTGATGAATATATTTCGTAAAACACGCTTGCAATCCCAATGGTTGGAATTGCCCGATTGGATAAATGGCAATAATGCCTATTTCCCTTGAATTCGTTGAGTTGTTTTCGACGCGTTGTGCCTTTAAACTAAATACAAGTAAGACGAAGCACTAGCTTTATAAGTTAACCTGACTTTCTATTGATGGTTTCGGAATAGATTCGAACAAGAACAATGTTAATGTCATGATTTAGCGCCAATCTAAGAAAGTCTTTGGCACGTAACAGCTTCATCATCTGATTGGTGACATGGCAATTTGACAAATAAATCATTCTATTTTGATATAATGTCGCATGCTATCAGCTTATTTAAACAAATGTTAACTTTCTTACTAGATACTTCCGGAACTGAATTGTGTCTTTGTGCACATATAATTTTAGACATGTTCAATATTGCTTGAATACCAGTCTATTTTCGATATAACTAAGTCTCAATATTATAATTGTATTTCAACTTTAGTTTTTTCTTCAACATATATTATTATGGTCTTCAGTATGCATGAAATGTCCATTGGCCACGAAGTCGTGGAATGTGTCCACGACTCATTAACGGTAACACCATTTTGTATTCCCCCTTAGGCACTTGTATATACATATTTTGGTGACTCTCTTATGTCATAACAATGACATAAAAGTTATACTAAATGTCCTCAATCATCATCTTTCAAAAATCATGATTACAAAAAAGTCACAAGAACATTTTCTATACAATACAATTTGAAAATAATTTAATTAAAGGATTTCAAGAAACCATATCAATGGGAAAATAATTTAATTAAAGGATTTCAAGAAACCATATCAATGGGACATTTTATATGTTCAATGGCACAGACTACAACAATTGCAAACATATACAACATCCTTAATTAACGTGGTTCTGCTGAAACAGATCTACAGGTATGTTGAAAACGTTTGACAAAGACACACGGGCAGCCAACCAATATTCTAGTTTAGTAATTAACGAATGTTAAGGTATAATAAAACCTAATATTTTGGCAGTTTACCATTGTTAATTCAATGCACATCGTTCACTTACCGTAGTTCGCCACAATATCGCCCTATATTGAGGCACATTGTGGTTATTAGCATCAGTCACTACAACTGACAGAAAGAATGGGTCCTTTGAGCTTGAGTCTATTGTCCCTACGTAGTTCTGATGCACTGGAAGGGAAACTTGTTAATGTAAGCATGATTCAAATGTAATTAAACCTAACATCATGCACTACATGTAGTCACAGTCATGATAAATGTGCAAAATGTACGGAAACGCCCAATTTCGTTCAAGTTACAAGACGTTTACAGGTCCATTGCTCAAAGTATAAGAGCTTATAAGAGTATTCGTTTCAAACTGTTAACCGCTGTGTTGTTTAATCAAAATATC
The DNA here is from genome assembly GCA_903813345.2 of Owenia fusiformis. Taxonomy (NCBI): domain Eukaryota; kingdom Metazoa; phylum Annelida; class Polychaeta; order Sabellida; family Oweniidae; genus Owenia; species Owenia fusiformis. The sequence goes on from CAIIXF020000006.1 coordinate 4,102,760, forward strand.
TTATTTATCGAATGTTCAGAAAAGAAAAGAGAATATCATTCAATAACAATTGTCAGCGTTTTATAGCATTTTCCTCACAATATTCCACATAAGTTCTTAAAGATCCTAAAAGATCTTTTTAAATATTTTTTCAATACGCTCTATCATTTGCTACTACTCTCATGTTCGTATTTGTGCAATTTATTCAGGAAATGTTGCTAATTGATTTACATGTGTAAGACATACTTTTTCCAAGAAAGTATCTGAAGTACCATCTTGTCTGTGACTCTGGATTTTCAAGATGCACGGGACTGTTGAGTGGGCTAGAGAACTACAAATAAATATCAAATCAATGCAAGCTCAATATATATATCAATACCCGGGTAGTTCGCCGGGAAGTCATGTTTCGTTCAGTGGATAAGTTGTGCGCGAACAAGGAGGATTGGCTCCCAGGATCGAAACTCGATATTTTCCAACAATGAAAACGTCGAAATGTCGTTATTTTCTGAAATTAAAACCGACTATAAATTCAAAATAAACAGTTCAAAAGATTCGAACCAATATCTCGATCATTTCTTGTGAGTTTTGGAATTTTTCGTTTGGAAATAAGACCAAAATTCACGATTTAAATGTTGAAGTGAACAAAATGGCGGCTGTTTGAATTCGAATTTTGTATTACGACATACCCATATATGGGACAGAATATCGGTGGTGCACTCTGGGAGCCAATCCTCCTTGGCGCGAAGGTACATATAATAGCTGATTCTCCAATATAAATATTGGGAGAGTCACGCCCCCTCCAAATGTACCACGCGTTAAAACTAAGCTCCTTTATTGTTGTCAAATGATTATTTCAACACATTCATCAGTCATAAATATCGACCTCTAGGCTGCGTTTTCTGAACTGCTCACGGTGCAACTGTATTGCATAATATTGTCCTACGGTATCAACAATGAGCACATGCATTACAAATTACATGCTCACATGTTTTCAACAAAAGCAGTTCATCCAAGCGCACATAAACTGCTAATTACCCAAATGCGAGTAGGTAGTTACCAGTTTCACCACCAGGTGGCTGATTCGGGTCAATTAACATGGCAGGTATATAAGAAAGTTCCCTTAAACTTGAATATTATCAATTTAAGTGGATCAATTTTCATATAACCCTTATGTGTCTGATACTTATACTAATGAAAATATGTCCAGTAAAGCAAAATATTATCTGTCCACTAAAAGAAAAGAAATTTCATTTTTTGTGATTTTATAGCATGGGGTCTATGGCGAATCTCCCCGAGCTAGAAGTCACATTTTCAAAGAAAATAAATTTTTCAAAGTTGATAAACACTTTTAAAACCACATTTTTAGATATAATTTTACATGTTGATTTCAAATATGATATTACTTTGACTGAATTTTGAATTTTTAATGACGTAAATCAAGATTATTTCTACTCGCATCTTGGTTATTAGGCTGTGGCAAGATTGTCGACTGTTCGCGTGTGGCAAGCGCATGATCGTCTAGTTGCTAGTGCACCAGGGGAGTTCGATTGCAATAAACCGTGATTTCTTTCAAAATAATTATGTGATTGTACGTGCGCTTGGGTCAGCTATTTTCGTTGAACACCCAGGGCATGTTATATGCACTACATGGCTTATTGTTCTTTTAGTGATACCTGGGGACAAACCACATTAAAACATTACGCAATTTACTAGCACATCGGACATACAAAAATACAGTCCTAGTCTAATATTGTGATTGAGGAAGAGAATTGTGATAATAATTATTATATGGTTCTAACACAGTATTCGATGGGGACTGCCAGTAAGTAATTACTTATTACACTGTTTGATGATGAAAGTCTTAAATGTCTCTCTGAATTTTAATTCTGTCAGGCCATTAGTATGACAAATATCACCATTTGGTAAGTTATCATAAATGGTACCATAGTGCAAAAATCGGAACAGACGACGAAAACGAAATAAAAATAACAGTCAACATTCAATTACAAAAAACTACTAACGTCTTCAACCTCTCGATCTCCCGTCTCAACTCTGAATCTTCCTGCATTTTCGACGCCATCATTATCACATGAACAGAGCTGAAAATACAAATAAAAATACACATGATGGCCACTGTTGTTATCCTTGGAACATAATGAGCAATCGTTGTAACAAAGACAATAACATGTATAAATAGGTGTAATTGGTGTAATAACGGAAGTAGAGCTGAAACTGTGTTGTATGAATAGAACATGCCACAGGGGAACCAATCATCCTTGTTATCATGAATACATATCTGACAGGACTAAGAGACACTGATCATCAATTGCAATGTCATCATCGTTAAAACAGAAATAAAGCTGACACTTATTAATGTCATCGTTGTAACAGGAATATAACTGAAAGCAATGTTGATTGTATCAACCGCTCTGACAAAACATTCTCTCATTCCAGCCCATTCAGTGTGGGGTGCTTAGTGTTTATAGAAAACGCATTTGATTCTCCTATTTTCCTGTCATCGTCTTCCAGGGTTGGTACGATGTCTTGATCCACACTAAATATATTTTTATGACAAGGTTATCATTATTACTAAAGCAAGATTCGATGTTCCGTAAACATGTCAACAAATAATGCATTTTGTATTTGTAAGATACTGCGATCATGAAACATTTGCTTTTAGATCGAATAACTCCCCAGCGGATGATAAGCACATTCACTGGTTATTCACGATTCTCCCAAAACCATGAATTCAGAGTTATTTGGCGATGAATGTAATCATTTCTCTTTTCTCAGTGCTATGTAGTATATTTTGATGATTAACGTTAGTATTCGCAACGGCTTGTAACACCTTTAATTTTTGACATATTATTCCCTATTCGCAGGGGAAGTACTATATTGACATTTTTGTAAGCAATTATGCACGGTTCAATATCCTATTGTAAGTGAACATTTTTGATGATCTTAGTATTGTATTGTATCTTTAAGAGCTAGCTAGTTATTTTGATTCAATATGCGATTCACTGTCCGTATCACGACACGTTTGTATTTTTTGTGTGATTTTTGAATTTTGTAAATCTAAAGAATATTCACTGTGTAGATTGAATAGCCCCTGGTCAATTTACCCCCAAAATATTTAGACACCCATTAAAATCAAGGTTTCTCCCCAGTCTGTGAGTGACTTAACAAAAAACAGAAAAGTGATAGAGTTCAAATAGCAAAGTGGCTATTGAATGAATAGAGTACTAGTATTTAGAATTATAGTTCTTTAATGAGCTCCGTCGCTAATTCAATATGTTAAATGTTAAATACCCTTTGACTGCAGATGGGCACATTTGCCTATTTGATTAACAAGCTTCCATTTGCTTCAACTTCCATTTATTATAATGGCCGCCATCTTCGAAGTTGAAGATCGGACATTTGCTGGACACTGCCAAGCCCAATCAATGATAAACATTAACATCCATCACTCGATTACCCTCGTTAAACCAAAATGTTGTCTCTTTAAATTGTAATTACTGCGACGGTCCCAGAGACCTGGAAGAGGCCTACAGAGCTCTCGAGTAATCAAAGACGAGACTCAGATAATGGTTGACACTTTCTCAAATGGTTCAAACATAACATAACTCCGTTTTATTTGCTAGATCCTCTGGAATTCATGTGCATTAATAGTATAACAGATTTGTGAAATATATCTAGAATTAGCCTTGCCCCAAGTAGGTCTCTTTTACTTATCTTGATTTCTATTATAATTCAAGATCAGATAAAGTAAAAAATACCGACTTGGGGCAAGGCTAATCTAGAACGTACGATTGCATTTTTTGGATCAGACATCATTTGAGACTGCATGATCTCTATCTTGTATGAATACTAGATAGATGTACAATTGTTTTTGATGTTATGAGTATTGGTTACCAATTCAAAATTTATTCTTCAACATTAATGACTTCAGTATGATTGAAATGTCCCTTGGTATATGGTCTCGGATTGTGATAATGGTACTTGAATGTCGGGAAGGGGTATAATACATTGCTTTTTCATATGGATTATGGTTTGGGATAGTAGGGGCTTGTTTTCCTTACAACTAATAAATTTTAAGCTTCCAGATGTAAAATCCATGATTAATATCAGAAAATTCTTTAAACATAAACCAATGTCCCTGATTTTGTCCAAGACAAAGGTCTTTATTTGACAAGGATACTAACTATTGTATAAATGATGAATTAATGGTTAAGGACAAAGGTGAAACAAATTCATTAATCTTTCATTTGGGAATGTGAACCTTATTTCAAATTAATTTCAAAAATCAGAAGACAATCATCCATACTATCATGTGATCAACCTCCGCATTATTATAGTTTCATAATAATTACTTTCATGAATCACGATGTGTAACCTCATAAGTATCATTAATATACCCTGTTGGATAAAATATTCGTAGTCGTACTCGGATTGTAGATTGTCAATTTGTTTAAGTAACAACGTACTCTAATTGTACAATTTGTTTGAGTAACAACGTACTCTAATTGTAAATTTTTTTTGAGTAACGAACTCGAATTGTACAATTTATTTGAGTGACAACGTACTCTAATTGTACAATTTGTTTGAGTAACAACGTACTCTAATTGTACAATTTGTTTGAGTTACCACGTACTCTAATTGTACAATTTATTTGAGTAACGTACTCGAATTGTACAATTTATTTGAAAGACTACGTAATTGTACAATTTGTTTAAGTAAAGTACTCGAATTGTACAATTTATTTGAGAGACAACGTGCTCTAATTGTACAATTTGTTTAAGTAACAACGTATTTCAATTGTACAATTTGTTTGAGTGAACGTACTCAAACTGTACAATTTGTTTGAGTAACGTACTCGAATTGTACAATTCGTTGGAGTAACGTACACATGTCATGTCTAATTGACGTTCATTATGAGTACATAATCCCATCGGATAATCTCACAGCGGGAATACGCTGTCTAATCTTAGAAAATAAAATCATTAGCTCATTTATTCTATCTACAGAGGTTTACAGAGGCAATTATGTCCTGTAAGGAAGTTATAATGTCTGGAAAGGAAATGACAATTGTAAAGATGATGGTCGAGAATAATAATGTCTCAATAGACTTATCTTTGATAACAAATGAAGGAAAATGCATTATCCACATAAACCAAGTATAAATCTCAGATGAATCATCTAAACATGTAGCCTCATTTAAACACAATCGAGATAATAGCAATTTCTGTATTAACAACATATTTTTTAAAGAAATAGAACATATCAGGAATATTGCTTGATTGCGGGTTTTGAATATGTTGTTGGAGTTCATAATCTCCGAACGTGCTTATAAAGTGTTAGTGTAATTGATTGCAACTGCATTCAATGAAGTGAGGAATTGATTCAGAGATGACTACTTTGGAGCCACATTTTTTCCTCCGATAAACAAAAAAATAATACCTAAATTAGAGCCTCCGACCCAGCGGTACGTTTTCACATAGCTAGTCATGCAGAATTACTTTCTGGCCAGTCAGAACACAATATAGAAAATAAACACGCTCAGTTGACAGTATTACATAACTCAAGGCGTCTAACATCTTGTAACCAAAAGGCATTGGACCATGAGGTGATTTCCGGTAAAGGTTACTCCTTTCTGGCCAATCAGAACACAACTTATAACATGAACACTTTTGAATTTACATTCGAGTTACATAACGCATTGCCGATTAAAATCCATAACCGGTTCTGTTGGTGACGTCATGTTTTTCCCGGGAAATCTTATTTTGCCACGAATGAACAAGCAGAATGAGTTGAGAGTTTGTTGGAATACTATTTTTACTTACCAATATCTGTTTAATATATTGCAGTGAGAAAAAATAAACAGAAATTACCGAATTAGCACTTTAAGTCATATCTTGAGAAATAATTTAATTAAAAGCATAGATAAATGCACGAGTCATATCAAACTACCAGTGTCAAACTACCATGCGCAGGTCCAATGCCCGCCACGTAAGGTCATCGTCATAACTTTGCCGAAGGGTTAGTCGCCACAATTGATTATATAAATACCTTGTTTTGAAAAAATGCTTGTTTTGATTGAAGACTCTACGATAAATCATACACAAAGGATTTCCTGCGTAGTTTTACGCAATTTATAATTCTTCTTTTAAATAAATTACAAGTTTTATATCCCACTCAGCAGAGATTAACTTAACTTGAACAAAAGCCAAGTGTTCTTTATTACGATATGATCCCTCAGATATTGCATATAATCCGTCATAACGATCGGTTTATACGAAATTAAAGTTCCAAACTAGGCTACTTCGTGAATAAATAGATTCATCATTATTAGAAGAAACAACAGAACCATCCGTTATCAGGTCATATAATCAATCGTCGTCTGATCAGCACTGAGCGAGTACCACGTCACGATTTGCAGTCTCTGTTTGCTTTCATCGAACGGCGACTAACTCTCATTTATCTAATGAGAATTATAATTTTGTAAAAAATATATATTCTTCAAATAGCGTCCATTTTGCACCCTGTCACGTCCATATTGCACCCTGCCATACTTGTGTCGCTTCTCAGTCATGAAAACCCAGAATAAATCGTATATTCGATTCAATTCAATTTATTAATTTCATTTAAGATTCCATATTAATATTTTTTCTCTTTTTATCCATGGGGTTGATATATCTACTGAGGAAATTTTCTTTTGTAGATGTTCTTGTTATTTTACCTTTAGGATTCTCAGGTCAATGTATCAATCAGCTCGACTTGAATCGCCTTGTATAGCCCAACTGGAAATTTATTTACTCATTTAAAAAGTCACAGATCACCAAGCCGTTCAGTTATTATAAAAATGTGTCAGATTCTATATTTCTAGTTGGAGAATTAAAATTGATTCTGTAGTTAAGTGAATTATAATGTTTATAACATTATTTATTAACCTTTCCTCATAAATATGCCATTGGAGCTATACAGTTACCAAATAAATCAAATATTATCATATCGTCAATAAACATTTTACATGTTCTTGTTCACGATAACAATATTTCAAAACTGGATGAAATCTGAGTTGGCTTCTGGGAATTTTGCCTATATTTTCTTGGAATGACTGGTTTGGGACGAGTTGTCGTAATTAGGAAAGAAAGAAATATTTAATAAGGTGAGAATATAATTGTTGAATTACTCAACAATCGCTTTGAAGAGTTTATGTACGACTAAGTATTCTAGAGTGCTCGAATGATTGCAGAGTGAGACTTTGAATTAGAATAAGGTGCGGTGGTAGTTAACAGGAACTTATTAAACAAAAAGTGACCATGCTGGATTTTCATTTCCTGGTCATTTACATGACCAGGAACACAATGGAAATGGTCAAAATGACCCTAAACATGATGAAATCACATTTTCAGCCCTCTGAAAATGCGATTGAAAAATAGCTAAAAGTAGGTGCTCGGGAAAGGTCACTCAACAGAATCTTTTGATTTTTTTCATAAAATGTGCCCAATACTGTATATTACTCTAAATAATACAATTTTAGAAAATCTGATATCATTCTTAGAAAACGAAAAAAAATGAAAAAACTGAATTGAAAATCGATCTATTTTCCTTTTTAGTACAGCCATTATTGTTTCAGACAATTTTTTAAAATTTCAAAGATTGTATCATTTAGAGCAATATATTGACGACTGACTGGAGGTTAAAACAAAACTCTTATCTTGGTTCAAATTTTTTTAATAATCCATGCATGGTTTTGTCACTTTTTGTTTTATCAATATCTGTTAACTACCACCGCACCTTAACGTAGATGATTTTATTTTGAAGTCAAACGAATGAAAATGATAACTCTAGAGTCGTAAATGAAATTATCCTCCACACATCAAACATAATATCCAAAGTAATGATAGAAGAACGATATACCAGAGCTGACTAATCTTGATAAAGTTTGAGGTTGTATAGCTTTTGACATTTATATAGATTTCAATTTATAAATATTGTCAATGTGCTCTCATTACATGACGATGGGTCGGTATATTCTAGTTAACTCAATAAAGTTATGAAATGAAATGTTCCTCATATGGCATTTATAGATTGGTTTACTAATTCAGCGCGACTTTGGAAAATGATTGAAGGACAGCAAGGACCTTAATTATTTTACCATTTTATCCCATATACAGGGTGGGCCAAAAAATTTTGCAACTTTTTTAAAAGGCTAGAAAAGTATCAAAACATAAGGGTATTGCTATAAAAAATTATTTACAGAAACTTAAGGATAGGCATATTTTACCATTTAAATACTAAAGCTAAACTGGACTTCAATTTTTTTTTATCAGATCTTTGAATATCAATGGTCTATTGTTCATGTGTCCGAGATTTACCGTTTTCCTAGAAAATGTTTCATTTATGTAATCAACAATAACACATTCATTATGTTCACTAAATCTGTTACAATCTTTGATAACTGTTAAACCAATGTCTGGTACAGTTTATATCAGTATCTAGTCACTATGATATTATGTATCTATTGATTATTTATTAAACAAAGTTTATGCATCCACCTTTCACCTTCTCTACAGTGCGCAAGGAGACATGGGCGGAACTGGTCAATGGCGCGATCCAGCGATTCTTGTGGTAGTTCTCTCCACTTCTCCTGCAGAACTTCTTTTAGTTTAACAATAGTTTGTGGGGAATTACCTTTAACTGCAATAAGCTGCTCCAGATGCCCCCAATGGTGATAGTCACAGAAGTTGGCATCTGGAGTATTTGGCAGCCATTCATCAGGACTAATGAATCAAGGCTTATTCTCCTCCAGATATTCCAAAGTGACTTTTGCCCAATGGCTGGGAGTGATAGTGAAGGTGAAAGGGGGATGCATAGAACATTTGTTTAATAGGTAATTAATAAATGCAATATAACATAATACCATGGTGACTAGATACTGAAATAAACTAGACATTGAGGTAGACATTTTTTAAACAGTTATCCAAGATTGTAGCAGATTTAGTGAACATTATGAATGTGTTATTGTTGATCACATAAAATCATAGAAAGTCACATTTTTTTTAAAAAAATGGTAAATCTCGGACACATGAACAATTGACCATTGATATTCAAAGATCTGACAAAAAAATTTGAAGCCAGTTTTAGCTTTAGCATTTGACTGGTAAAATATGCCTATCCTTAAGTTTTTGTAAATAATTTTTTATGGCAATACTCTTATGTTTTGATACTTTTCTAGCCTTTTAAAAAAGTTGCAAAATTTTTTGGCCCACCCTGTACTAGTATCCCTATAATACAGATACCATCTATATCTCCTTTTTCGGCCATTTAGCCTATATACTCTAGTAGCTCATGCTGGTTGAGTATGCACTTCTATGTCCATAGATTTTCTCTTCAGAAATCATCTATGTGAAGGTCATTGATCAATTTTGGCTTGGTAACATATTTGCCACAGAAGGCGAAATAGGTCAAATGGCCACGCCCTTTTTTACGCGAATTCTCCCCCCCCCCATTTTTGCATCTCCGGAACTGTTGGACATAGAAGGTTGTGTGACCACTCAAAATGTCCGGAATGGCCATATTATAGGGGGTCAATAATACATAATGTATTTAAAAAAGTCAATGGTTCTCAAGATATTTGCCAAAAACTGATTTTAGCATGTTACGCACAACAGTTTTCATCTATCCTGCATCATTTAAGACTGAATCCGCAGCCTCTATCTAGTCAGATCAGCGAAGGAAACAAACTTTTTTGGTTGTTGAGTTGGCCAAGAGGTCTTAGGTGAATGGGTACCCTAAACCACGAGGTTGCGAGTTTTTTAAATACATTATGTATTATTGACCCCCTATAATGTGGCCATTCCGGACATTTTGAGTGGTCACACAACCTTCTATGTCCAACGGTTCCGGAGATGCAAAAATGGGGGGGGGGAGAATTCGCGTAAAAAAGGGCGTGGCCATTTGACCTATTTCGCCTTCTGTGGCAAATATGTTACCAAGCCAAAATTGATCAATGACCTTCACATAGATGATTTCTGAAGAGAAAATCTCTGGACATAGAAGTGCATACTCAACTAGCATGAGCTATTAGCAAGGGCGGATCTGGGAACCAACAAGGGGGGGGGGCCCAAAATTCAGGTCAGAGAAAAAAACGTCCGCGCTTGCGCGAAAAAAAATTTTGGGCCCCTAAAACGCAAAAGTGGGCCCAAATTTTGAAATTTTGAGGCCCATTTTCTTCAAAATTTGGCCTGAATTTAAAAAATAAGGCCTTAAAAGGCCCAGTAATGACCAAAAAGGCCGACTTTTGGGTTTTGGCCCAAAATTTTTTTTGGGCCCAATTTTTTTTTCTGGGCCCACCCAAGGGGGGGGGGGGCGGGCCCCCAGCCCCCCCCCTAATCCGCCAGTGATTAGAGTAATACTAGCATTTAACTCCAAACATTACACAAATTCTTCCATGGTTGTAATTACAAAAATGTAACGGTTGTGGCATACTCAATTCGTAAATGCCGACGCTGTGATAATATATCACCGACTAAAAATCAACGACACATGACACATGGTGTGTGAACTAATTATGTCCCCACCACATAGTGTGGGGCCATATTGTCGGCCTAGGCGCGTCCGTCTGTCTGTCCGTCTGTCCGTCTGTCCGTCTGTCCGTCTGTCTGTCCGTACGTCCGGCAGTTTTCTCCAAAACCGCTACAGATATCACCTTCAAATTTTCAGGGATAACTAATGAGTGCATACAGATGTGGATGAAAAAAAATTAACTCGATACCTACTTCCTGTCGGCCATTTTGAAGTCAAATGCTAAAATCCTTGTCTGCAAACTTTAAGAAAAACGGCTTCACAGTTGCTTTTAAAACTTTAACATCTTGTTCAGCTCACTTCATTCTAGATCTGATTAGGTTTTGGACCTGTTAGCTCAGTCATGTCAGCCATTTTGAATGTTTTAAGAAAAGTTAGCGCACGATAATACTTTGTATCATATTGAATGGTGTTTTTAAGTTTTCATACTTTAACTATTTAGTAGCTTTATAAATAATTTCAGGTGTACTTTGTTGTAAAAGCCTATGTTATTGTTAACAGTAGTTATATGTGATAATTTTGTAAAAGGAAATTAGCAAAAACTCATAATCACTTTTTTATTGTCGGCCATTTTGGATTTTTCCGTCCTAAAATCTTGTGTGTAAAGTCTTGTCTACACGTTTTCAGGTGAACCGTTTAGTAGATCAATTTTAAATTTTCAGGGATGATTTTTAGTATGAAAATCTAGATCTGATTAGTTTTTTGGCATTCTGGGTAAATGTCAAGGCAGCCATTTTGGATTTTCCGTCCTAAAATCTTGTCAGTAAAGTCTTGTCTACGCGTTTTCAGGTGAACCGTTTGGTAGATCAATTTCAAATTTTCAGGGATGATTCTCAGTATGAAAATCTAGATCTGATTAGTTTTTTGGCATTTTGGGTAAATGTCAAGGCAGCCATTTTGGATTTTCCGTCCTAAAATCTTGTCAGTAAAGTCTTGTCTACGCATTTTCAGGTGAACCGTTTGGTAGATCAATTTGAAATTTTCAGGGGTGATTCTCAGTATGAAAATCTAGATCTGAATAGTTTTTATGCATTCTGGATAAATGTCAAGGCAGCCATTTTGGATTTTCCGTCTTAAAATCTTGCCTGTAAAGTCTTGTCTACGCGTTTTTAGGTGAACCGTTTGGTAGATCAATTTCTAATTTTCAGGGATGATTCTTAGTATGAAAATCTAGATCTGATTAGTTTTTGGGCATTCTGGGTAAATGTCAAGGCAGCCATTTTGGATTTTCTGTCCTAAAATCTTGTTTGTAAAGTTTTGTCTACGCACTTCCAGGTGAACCGTTTGGTAGATCAATTTCAAATTTTCAGGGATGATTCTTGGTATGAAAATCTAGAACAGATTAGTTTTTTGGCATTCTGGATAAATGTCAAGGCAGCCATTTTGGATTTTCGGTCCTCAAATCTTGTCTGTAAAGTCTTGTTTACATGTTTTCTGGTTAACTGTGTGACTGATCAATTTCAAATTTTCAGGGGTTCTTAGTTTGAAAATCTAGAACTGACTAATTTTTTGGCATTCTTGGTAAATTTTAAGGTGGCCATTTTGGATTTTCCGTCCTCAAATTGTGTCGGTAAAGTCTTATCTACTCATTTGTAGGATAACCATTTGACGGGATCACCCATAGGTGGGGACATTTTGTACACATTTGTGTTCTTGTTTTCTATGTGGTCGACAGGAGAGGGATCTGATATATGAACTTTAATCAATCAAAGATCTGGTTAGATTAGGTTCACCAGTTACAAAGTGGTCTAATCAGTCATCAACGAGGCTTTGATTTTGTGAGTTTCACTTTTATTTTGAAACATTTGTTTTATGAATAAGAAAGAAATGACTTCAAACTTCATAAACATTTATTTTTCGTATAATAAAGAGCCTATGAATAAATAAAATCTTAATTATGCTTTTTAGATTGCTAAAATTGGCTTAACACAACTGTTCAAATCTTTAAAAAATAGCTAAAATCCAATTAAAATGACTGTTTGAAATCTGTTGCAATACCTCCCGTGGTGATTCAAACATTAACGAGTTTTAATATGGTGACTTCCGGTAACCAAGGGGGGTTGGAGGGGGGGGGGTGTACGAGGATCATTTGCAAAAATCTAAATACTAATGCTCCCACGTTTATCAAGGAACGACCCTCGTACCTTGTTATTAAATGAGGTTTAAGGATGTCTTTTGAGAGGAAATAAATAAATGACGCTGTAAATCAGATACGGTGACTATTAAAAGTTGGATAACATCCTATTTCCAAAGCGATATGCGATACCTCTAATGTGTCTCTCTAGATGCAAAACAAAGACATGTAATGGGTTGAAACGGCTTGATACACGAACCTGTGTAATATTGTTTAATTCCATAGAAGATCATAGAGCAAGCAACACAACAGTTAAGCTTGGAAAACATGTACACTCCCCACTATAAGTTTGGTTATGATGTTAAAAGACTGTCTACCTATGGTTTGTATCTGCACAACAGGATATGATGGGTCAATATTGCGTATTCGAACATGACTGTATTCACGCCTTCTATAAACTGTAATCAAAGTCAATGCTTCAGCTGGGTTATATTCGAGTATAATAACCCAGTTAAAACGTGTAATGTGTGACGTCATAACGGTGGGTCGTAGTAATGGCGGATCATGATGAATTATTCGAAACAATTTGGTGAATTTTCATGTTCGAATCGTAATATAGACCTCAGAGCAGGGTTACTAGTTTCGAATAACACGCCGCTGGTCTCGGCACAAAGCTTTCGAACCCCTCACTCCCTTCGGTCGTTCGGGGTACAGAAAACGTTTGTGCCGAGACCAGCTGGGTGTTATTCGAAACTAGAAACCCTGCTCTTTGGTCTATATTTCTTAATTGAAATATTAAGTATATGTCATTTTCTACACTTATGTTCTTCTTTCAATAGTTCGATTACGATACGTCATGAATTGATGACTCCGAGAAACTTTTTATGTCGCCAGGCTTGCGGCAAATAACACTTAAATGTCAATCGATCCATTAATTCTAGGATGCGAACTGGACAAATAATTAGAAGTTTCTTTAAAAGGGAAGAGTTGCATAAACACTGGTGATCCACTCGATTACGCTGGTTACAGAAACGATTCATTTCGGTAACAAAATGTCGGAACGTCGAAGGTACGTTTTTTTCTTTTTTCCTTATTTCACACGTTGTATGCAGAATTCCCACGACATTTAAGTGATAAAGGAGATTTTTGTCTCCGATGGAATAATATTTGATGTGTTTTATTGATCGATATCACGTTGACAGAGGCGGTTGTCAATTTATCGTGAACCTTCCATTTCTCATTGGTTTCCATGTCAACGACGCTTGATACGTGTATAGGTTTTTTTTCAGTTATAGATTATGGTGTATTGTAAATATGCACAATTCGAATAATTTTAGAAATTGAAATAAGTAAATTAATTGGAATGAAATATATGTTACCTGAATTTTTCTTATTATACAGGTTTGGCAGATAAAAGTCACGTAGTCCAATGCAATGGGGATCATGTTACCTAATAGAGAGATGAAAGCGATGAAAGCGAGAGGCTCAATTTGATTGACTGGACGGTATTGAATATACATTTTATCTAGATTAGTAATGTCATATTCCAAAAACACGATTTTTTACATGTAACTTTGTCGGTATAAAATAATTTCTGCGAGGGAAAATAACATTGCTTGATGAACTGATTCTCCTGAAAAAGTATATGGATTTAAGGGAAGTGAATATGATTTTGTGAGATAGGTGATTAAGGTATATTTTTTCAAAAGGATAACTGCATATCCAGGTGTTATTCACATGGAATTATTAGCATCATGGGACAGGGTAAGGCTTTCTCCAGGTCTGCACTCTGCAATATCTGAATGTGTTCCCCATTTGCTTAAGATATCTAGACTGTTCAAAATAAAATATTACTTCCTTACCAGTTCAACCGATCCATAATGCCTTCTACTGAATACACCTCGTCTTGCAGCAAGATCTGAAGCTGGTGAACTGAAAAGAAAAACGATAAAATCTTTCAATAAATTTGTTTAATGATGATATCCTCTCATCAATCTAAGCTCACATATATTCTTTGTTTACAATAGTCCTACTTGATACACAAAAGGTAAACAATATAACGGATCATTTCTTTCAATAAAAGGAGAACAATACGTTTTATTGTTAGCTAAAGGTTATACAGATCCAGGGTTTTCAATTCAAGAAAATCACAATGTTTAAAATCATGCATGTGCATAAAGTCTCTTTGCCAATTTTAAAAATACATTATGGACACCCTGTACATCCCCATCGAAATCTAATTATCACTCATTGAATATAAATGGGTTTCAATGAATAAAAACTAAGTGTAAATTATGCAAATTAACCATTGTATATGAAACAGAAATAAAATCATATGATGCGTAGATGTCTGTTAACTACGTATATCTCTCTTTCTACCTCTGCGCATGCGCTATCGTTTATGCACAACCACGTGATTAAAAATCAGGTTACTCATAAATTAAGATATCCTCATATATAAGATAGGAATGATGACCATTTGGAATATGATATTGACAAGACAATTACCGGGTTCATTTGATATCTCTGATTGAACCTGTCCAGTGAATCCATATGCCCCTGACAGTAATGACGATGTCCTTCCTAAGTTGATTATTGGAGCGTATAAAAAGATGATATAACTGGCTATTAATAACCACCGCTTTCCATAAGTCAAACACATACCAATCGCCTACTTTAACAGTTTTTAACAACCATACATTCGTACAATCCTCAGCAGAATATAATGATAATAACCTACAGGATTTTGTCACATAAGAATGGATCGTTGAAAATAAATATTACATAATTGATAGTGTTGTCGCGATGTGCCATAATCGTACATCGATGCATCGGCAATTTTCAGTAGTAAACATCGATGCACATCGCGATGTACATCGAGAAAAAGTACGAGAAAAGTGCACTGAAATACCGAACGCTATTGCGCTAAAATACTGAACAGAACAAATTAATAAGAGTATGCTGGTACATCCGGGAACTTCTAGTAACGATGAAATGAAAGTAAAGTGAATTTTTTTAGATTAATGGTTCATTTCGACTAGCTAAAACAGTTTTAAAGCGAAAGAATATCAGAAAACATTGGAAAATGAAATAAGACATGAGAAAGGTAAGCGATTTGCGTCAAAATAAGATAAGAAGGTGATATTTAGCAAATTAAATTTTTTTTTTAAAACATCGATGTTTTGTTTCAGACATCGATGCATCGCCAGAATCAGCTTTGGCGATGTATATCGCGATGTATCGATTATAATCGCGACAACACTAATAATTGGTCCATAAGACATCCACGATAAGGATGAAGAATACAATCCTTGGAACAAACAATGTGCATATATATAGCAGAATAACAATGGCGGTATTACTAGATCTGAGATTGCTAGTCGGAACAGATCTATATGAGTCACTTGAAACAGATTGACCAAGCTTAACTATGAGAAATGTCATCGTGGTATACTGTGGCAATTTCTATATGTAGAGTGGTTTGTCTGATTTAAGAAAGGCGATGTTTAGGCAATCAACAAACGACTATCATTTTTCATATAGTGCATAGTAAGCATTATGAGCCATTCTGTGGCTAAACTAGGTCATTTTGTCAGTGTAGGTATCATTCCGGGGTATCATTATCAATTTTTCTCATTATCTATGTATTGTATCAATTAATATTTCTAGATTGACTTAAATAATTGTTATTTCTCAAAATATGTTGTTCTCAATTTGATTATATGCTGTGGCGAAGATTGTACTCGTAGATGTACAAAACACTATAGGCACTGTCAATTTGATTATATGCTGTGGCGAAGATCGCACTCGTAGATGTACAAAACAGCAGTTACCGTGTAGGCACTGTCAATTTGATGATATGCTGTGACGAAGATCGAACTCGAAAATGTACAAAACAGTATAGGCTTTAGCCACTGTCAATTTGATTATATGTTGTGGCGAAGATCGTACTCGTAGATGTACAAAACAGCAGTTAGGCACTGTCAATTTGATTAAGTGTGTTAAAATGGAACCACACTGGGAAGTGAAACGATTTCCACCATTAAACAATACAAAGCACTAACTACTTTTCGACTTAAAATGAACCTCTGCTCAATCACGTCTTAATCAGAAACCAAGGTTTCCATCAAAATGGAATTCATTCGACATTAATGTAATCTTGTTTCGATGTCGCAATACAGCGATGATAAAGAACCACTCCGCGGCCGAGTGACTCCCATCCATATGTTGAGCAAATTACAGTAATCAGTCTGAAGAATTTTCATTCGAAATGACGGTAAATTACGCCGTTCAGAATGATCATTAACTCCTTCCGCGGGAGAGACAGGATTGAACAAATCTAGGGAATTACAGCTTTTACATAAACTTGTTATTGTCGGATTTCGGATGGCAAGTGGCATATCTCATGAACGCTGGATATCCTATGATTATGAGGGATATGGGTTTTATTCAGAGTTAATAATTATACAGAGAGCAAAAGTAGCTATGTCAGATACATTGTTATACATTGTTTTTGCAAGTACTGATTTTGTAAGCGATTTCGTAACAGGGGCACGAGTGGCATGCTTTTAATTAAGACCTTCGTATTGTTTTCCAAATTTGTATATTCAAATGCCTAATCTAAGAACCTAGGACATTACTTGAGAAGAGTATGGCGGCAGATGAATATATATAGTTGCTAGCTTCCATTCCGTATCATATTCATAAATCTTCCTCCACTGAAATGTAACCAACATTCAAAAATTTCAATTTGAGCCGGGTAGTTACATGCAGACTGCTGATTAATTGCATAACGACAGGGTGATGGGTTATTTTACTTCGATGCGTTCACATTTTGTAGGTGGCAGTGGTTATGTGTAGGATTTGTCATCCTAGGGTATAAGTAAGTAGCAAATGCCAAAGTCAGTTGTTCGAAGTGAGACTTTTCTTCATCCTAGGTAATACGAATGAAGCATGCACTTATCGTTTCTAATGTTGGCTTTCTTGGCGATCTGTTGGTTAAATGTCCGTAGGATTCCACGTCAAAACCATATCAATTTATTGTCTCTTCACTCAAGAGAATCAATTCTTATCACAATGGTTTAAGTGTAACTCCTTGGTAACCGAAAAAACAACCTCGATAGCAGGATTAATTAATGATTGAATTAATGAGAGGAAGTTACGACCGAGGCTAGCAGAATGTCCATGGATTCTACTGCTTTAATCGTCAACGTCAATGAAATGGCATACCTTATACAGATACACACTCGACCAGGTCCTATGTGAGTTGCGAGTGAGTTCTTTGACTTAAGATAAGCCACAAGGAAATTACTTATTAATCCCCTTTCTAAGCATTGCAATCCATCAAATAACCAGAGACATACAGAAGGATTTGTTGACGGGTAATACTGGCTAGTAGAAGGGTTAATGATTTATGCAAAATACAAAGGGTAACACCATGCGGTGCAACAGTTCAGAAAAACAGATCACGAGTTCAGTTACATGACATACTATATCTTTATTATAAAATATAATAAGAACTATTATCACCTATTCAGGCGAACAATACTGCAACAATATCAAACACGTATAAGGTGACGCATACAATAAAATCAGTAAAATGCTATAATAAATAAGAACATTTATTCTGTTGTAATATGATTTCTGATAACGGTTATTGTTATTTAATTATGCAGAAAGAGTCTATAATACGGACTACAATTCTCACTTAACACTACTGTAAATCAGACATTATACCCCATTAGAACCAGCAATCTGTCTTCGTATGTTTTATGATCACAAAAGTGCTGCATAATATATCGTCGCAATAAGCCCTTTTAGCCTTGGCTAATTCCATTTATAGATGGCAGTCATATGATAAAAATTCAGGAAATACTTAACATACAAGGTATGGGGATTCTCTAGATTTTATACCCTTTTCTTTGATTCTTTGAAAAAATTATTTTTATTTAAAAAAATTCTTGGGCCATAGGTCATGATAAGATTGTTATCTATTTAAAGACATCAAAGATATATCTTTCCCAGCTGTTATATAACTGGAAAATGACTAATTGGTCAAGGGTCACTACAGGGCCATATATTACATGTGAATTAGTTAATCTACTTTCTTCTTAGTATTTCTGCTGAAAGTACAAGATATCTAACATATAATTACATTTCGTAGTCTTCGTTAATAAAAATGTCTGGAGAAATAGCCAATATTTATCTTTATTTTCCATTATTTTCATTCTTTTAAGACTAAAAAACGTCAACACATTTTTGTCATTAGTGAGAAGTTCTTCATTCACACAGGGAGATTTACTTGAATTCTTAGATTTTTCCGATAACTGTTTTTCAAGTTGCATAATACGTCTTTGAAGCTTTGATGTTATCATTAACCTATAGTAACATTTTTTACAATTTATATCCGTGTCAAAATCATCATCACTATATCTGTCATTTTCTTCTAATATAATATAACCGCAACTTGGAGATGATGCTTCCTCTAGGTTTGGTAATGGGCTAGTAACTTGCTGTGTTAACACTCCGAAAGTTTCTGAGACTGCGAATAAATTATTTGGGATTAGTTATAAAACTATCTGAATGATCTCTAACTATCTAGTTAACTTAACCTTTTATCCTGTATCAGTATGTGGACAATAGTAAACATTGTAATTCAAGCTGCACTTAAAACAAGCAGTATCTTACTGGTGGCTATATAAACTTATTGACCCCAGGTCATTTTGGTGATTTAAGCTGACCAACATCAAGCCAAATATTTTAAACAAAATAGCCAATATCTATCTTTATTTTCCATTATTTTCATTCTTTTAAAAGACTAAAAAACTTCATACCAATGATAAATAAGATCTTACCTAAAGATCAGTTGATTTTCTAAATGAATGAGGAAACAGAAATGGTAGCAATATGATGTTAAAATCATAGTATAAATGTGATGTTTTACATGTTAACTCAATGGAGAACTGCTTTAGGCCTAAGATTCTTTTCCTGAAAATGGGCTAGACATCTATTGGCTGTTTATAGAGTATTTTCAACTATATAGCTATGGCTAAACTCCTGTATTGAGTCCACTTACCGAGTTATCTAGAGCAGTAGTATAGGTATTCTATTGCTCAAGTGGTTAGACAAAGCACTATTTCTTTGGATTGGAAACACCTTCATCTTAACAGCTTTCTATTACTCCAAGATTACGTCAATATCATTTCTTTATGCAATATTTTGCATTCATTATATAGATCTACAAGGGTGTATTTTTATAATTATTTCTAAAGATAGCTTGGGGATTCAACTTGCCACAATACATGGTTAGTTTGAACGAATGAATTATTTAAAGATATAGATATTGAAGTAGATATTCTTAATATGGTCTGTTATTCTACTTTTATTAAGGTAAACACGTTGCTGGTAAAAAAAACAGAATCATATTTGTAGTTTTATATGCTAACTTGTTATTTGATTTATTTTGGATGGGGGGGGGGGGTTACCATGATACTTTAACGTTAGATTATTGATTGGGGCATTGGGATTTGTTTGTTGGAAAAAGCTCTCGTCTATCGATGTTTATTTTTCTTTCGGCGATTCCTTTGCTATCATGATATGCAGCAGCATTAGACTAGCTAATATACTCGATTTCTTAATTCATTAGTTTGATTTTATGTCTAAATCGTAGAATGTCGTGTAAAAGTAAAAAAAACAAGGCAATATATTCTTGGTTTCTGGCTAAATACTAATATAAATGTAATGTACACTCTCTTCCAAACGTTTGGCAATCCCAACTTGAGCATGGAAGGTGAAAGAATAACGTTTAAATAGCTATTGCAAAAATCTTCATTCTCATTTTCGATGTTTTGTTATGTAAGGAAAATAATTAAAAAACAAGAACGGACTTTAACACGTTATCTTAATTTCCAAATACGGAGTCAGCGTTGCAAAACGTTTTGAGTATGTTTGTATTTGTTTCATTCAATGCTTTCACAACTGTCGTGCAACCTCGAAACTCCATCATGAATGTTTTATAATGTACATCGAATAACACATAAGCGTCTCACTGACTCACACACTGATCATTCAAATGAGCGAGGATGCCTCGATGATCTAGTAACTATCAAACCCCACCAATCAAACACGCCCATTTAATTCACTTCCACATAAACCTTGATCGGAAATGGATCTAACATAATAACGACATTGATACTTTTATAACATTCAATAAATAATCTAAAATCAATGTTCTCTTAAAAATGCCACATAAAGCATAAAGTAAAGCTACTGATATACTGCTTACTTCATCGATCAGCTATAGAAATATTATATTCGATCGTCTTATACTCGACTTGAAGTGTCGGGGATATGAATGAATTAATTCATTTCGGGTAGCCATTAGGGTAGATGAGGGCCTATAGGGACATCGATAATAGTTTCTTTTACATTTTATTTTCACGTGTCAAAAGAATTGGACAAGAGCTGATCTAACATACCCCCAGATGCATATTATAAAGACAGAGTGACTGATGCGTCATAAGCGATCACAAGAAGCATATATTATCGGTAAGGACGGCCCTTTCAAAATTGAGCTTGAGAGGTTCAACTCCAGCGTTTGTATTTGATGGGGAGGACCAAGACATACAGGGTATTTGATAAAGACAGCTCCCCCGTCAATCACAAGTTCTAGATGACAAGCCTCCATATGTTATATATCAGATGAAAGCTTATTCAATTCTGGACTTCTTAAAACGACTATTATTAAACTCAGCAGCTTTTACTACTTGCCATATATCACTACAAAACGTTGTCCATTTGATCAAGGCATTTATCGAATAGCCAGATTTCCAAAAAGCCGTGTGCTCTGTTAAAACCAATGATAACGTAATAGCATATAGGCACATACAGTATAAGCGCTATATCATAGGCTAGCATAAAGACTCATATTCATAGATATAAGCGTAATAGCATACATTGTATAGGCACATACGAAACATTACGCTTATAAATACGTGCCTACTTTGTATTGCACTTATGCTATTTCGCTTCCATGGTGGCATGGTGGGATTCATAATTTCATACCACTATGATTTATACATTCTCTTCGAGATAAAAAGAGATAAGATTATCAGCATAATGTTCTACTTTAACTAGGCAAACATGGGAATATAACTCGATAAAGTCAATTAATTATTGCAATGGGGTCAACAGGCGCAATGCTATGAGCTGAAATGTTTTTTTGTAATTTGGCTTGAAGAACGAACCGTATTTGCATTCAATAAATGTTTGAATTAAATGCCTTTAAGTAAAGATAGCAGGTATGTCTCGCCACACTCCCCTGCGTTTTTCTGAATATCAAATCTACATCAGCTACTACATTTTTGTGGATGTAAATTAGACTAATCTGCCTACATTACAACACTTATCGTCTAAGCTCTTTCTAAATATCAGAACTATCCAAGCTACATTTGTGTGGATATAAAATCTAAATTAAAATCGTCCTACATTACAACACTTATCGTCTAAGCTTTTTCTAAATATCAGAACTATCCAAGCTACATTTGTGTGGATATAAAATCTAAACTAAAATCTGCCTACATTACAACTTATCGTCTACGCTTTTTCTAAATATCAGAACTATCCAAGCTACATTTGTGTGGATATAAAATCTAAACTAAAATCTGCCTACATTACAACTTATCGTCTACGCTTTTTCTAAATATCAGAACTATCCAAGCTACATTTGTGTGGATATAAAATCTAAACTAAAATCTGCCTACATTACAACTTATCGTCTACGCTTTTTCTAAATATCAGAACTATCCAAGCTACATTTGTGTGGATATAAACTCTAAATTAAAATCTGCCTACATTACAACTTATCGTCTACGCTTTTTCTAAATATCAGAACTATCCAAGCTACAATTGTGTGGTAAATTAGACTAATCGTCCTACATTACAACACTTTTCGTCTAAGCTTTTTCTAAATATCAGAACTATCCAAGCTACAATTGTGTGGTAAATTAGACTAATCGTCCTACATTACAACACTTCGTCTAAGCTTTTTCTAAATATCAGATCTATCCAAGATACATTTGTGTGGATATAAACTCTAAACTAGAATCTGCCTACATTACAACACCTATCGTCTACGCTTTTTCTAAATATCAGAACTATCCAAGCTACAATTGTGTGGATGTAAATTAGACTAATCGTCCTACATTACAACACTTATCGTCTAAGCTCTTTCTAAATAACAGAACTATCCAAGATACATTTGTGTGGATATAAACTCTAAACTAGAATCTGCCTACATTACAACTCATCGTCTAAGCTTTTTCTAAATAACAGAACTACCCAAGATACATTTGTGTGGATATAAACGCTAGATTAAAATCTGCCTACATTTAAATACTTATCGTCTACGCTTTTTTTAAATATCAGAACTATCCAAGCTACAATTATGTGGATGTAAATTAGACTAATCGTCCTACATTACAACACTTATCGTCAAAACTTTTTCTGAATATAAGGACGACTCTAGCTACATTTGTGAGGATATAAACTAGGCTAATCTTCCTACATTACGCTTATCGTCAAAACTTTTTCGGAATATAAGGACGACACTAACTACATTTGTGTGGATATAAATTAGACTAATCTTCCTACATTACGCTTATCGTACAAACTTTTTCTGGATATAAGGCGACCCTAGCTACATTTGTGTGGATATAAATTAGACTAATCTTCCTACATAACGCTTATCGTCAAAACTTTTTCTGAATATAAGGACGACCCTAGCTACATTTGTGTGGATGTAAACTAGACTAATCTTCCTACATTACGCTTATCGTCCAAACTTTTTCTGAATATAAGGATATGAGACTGATCTTCCTATATTGCAACACTGTCGTCCAAGCGTTCTCTGAATATCAGGCAGGCCCGTAGCCAGAATTTTCCAAGGGGGGGGGGGTCACTTTTCCGCCCTGCACACCTGCACCTGATCGATTCTAATGTCTTGGATTCCTCCATCTGTTCATTGCCAAGATAATAAGATGATATATGCGTGATGCGTAAATTCGATAAAACGGCCACGTGATACTAGACTAGCTAACCGACCCAAGAGACATCGCCGAAACCGTGAACTTACTCTAAAAAATGACGTATCCCGTAATGTCTTTAGTGAACTCTCCAATGTCCTACAAAGAAGATTAATTGAGATAAATCTAATTAGTTTCTAACTGACATAGAGAAATTCATCGAGTGCCAATGCGATTTCTATTTAGACAAATAGCCAAGAATGTGCCAACCTAACTCTGGATCAACAGTACGTGTTTGTATTATCTATGCCCCTTTTTGAGTACTCCTTGCAATGATGTGAAGTGACAAAGCTGAAAGGGCTTCATTCTAGAAAAAAAGAACTTAATTCTATATCACAATTCCAACGTAAACAATTAGACAAACGAAAAACAGGGACACAAAAGACACAATTACATTAAATACACAAATCCTAAAAGCTTCTAACTGCAATTTGGAGTTAATTGAAGGAGTCAACTCTGAGACGAAACAGCTGTTTCTTTTTGAAATCGGATCAAAACTTTTTCCAATCAATATAATAAGATCTGTAGAAAGCTTCAGGTCACCCTACTCGCATGATAAATCGATCCTGACAACTATTTTTGTAACTATCTATATGTTCGGTAAAAGTCCCTAACGAATAAAAGCTAAGTTCAATAGTCGGCTAATCAGTTAACATTGTTACGACTTGCTAGGCAAACTTCAGATATTAAGACACTTGCGATGTGTTACCATGAAAATAGTTTCAAAATCTCACAGTATATTCTAGTCAAGTATTACTTTAATTTTGATGTAACCCACCCTCACATTTACGCCGATGGTCAGAGCCTAGTACACACGAAGCTCTCTTTTAAGTAACAAAATCAAGCCATCGGATATAGCAACTCTTTTAAGTTTAAGTTGACAGCTCGATAAATAATGATAATATGAATAAAGTAAGTTAGTAAGGAATAATAGTCTGTGTAGCATAGTCCATTTTTGAGAAGACCTTATGAACAAACATGACTTTAAACTAAATTAACGTTTAGGGACAATTCCACAGATAATTGCTCTAATGTAATCCAATAGGAAAATATTGAAATCTTAGGATTTTCGGTACATAACCCCATATACCACGGGATAGCTACATATGTGCCCTTTCAAATCAAAAAAAAATTTGCACAGATAACCCATTGAGAAAAAAAATATGACCGCTTTTTCCGCCATCTATCCGAATTTTAAACAATTTTCAATATATTTCAAACTCAAGACCACCGTCACAAAAAGTCAAATATTTGAAGTGAACAGAATCATTTCGTCATACCTTTTGTAAAATTACATACACACAAGATAAACAAAATAAAATATAAAATCTGTACATTTTCACTCGTGATTGCACTAATAAATCTTGATTTCAATCAACCATCATCCCGATTTTAAATTTAGATTTTTTGTCTTCTACCTTTTCACTAGCGCCATCTGTGGAGTTATCCCTTAGTGGACAACTCCCCAATCAAGTATGGGAATTCAAACCGCCAACCCTGAAGATCTAATAAAACATTCATCCACAATTATTTCATCAATAAAGCACGGTGATGATTATTCAGACAGACTTCCCAAGGCGATTCCTGTTTTTCAAGTTGACGATGTCTATCTTATTTTAGTTCCGCTATTTTTATGTTTTATCTTGTGTACCGATGGCTGGCTTCGTGAACCTGAGCAAAAATTGTTAATTGCAAAGCTTTAAGACGATTACTATATCTAGTATCGCCTTACAATATTACAAATGGTCTTACGTTGTCAATTGTGTAAAAATCAGATTGTATATATTGCCAAGGAAATTAGGCGAATAAATTTCCACTTCCCTCTCTAATGTTTGTGTTACCCCTTTGTGGGGAATGGTTTTCACAGTTTTAGCTCTTTACACGCTAAACAAGGCATAAACATAACAAAATATCACCACTTGATTGCTCAAAATTGCTCAATCTTAACTTAGATTTGAACGTCTGAGGGTTTGTGGATGATTTTGAAAAAATTGATCAATATGAGGCAAGTTGAAAAAAGTCCTATTTGACCTTTTATCTTGAGATGGTCATTAAGAGTCAAATCTTAAATCTTAAAATCAGATTCGAATTCCCGATACTTTCTAGATGATTTGCAAAAATATGGTCAATTTGAAGCAATATGACAAAAATACCATTTTGATATTTTTGACTGACCTTTTTTTGACCTTGGGAATGTCATTGAAAGTCAGATATGAACTTCTGAGGACGGGTAGACAGGTAGATAATTTTGAAAAATGGTCGAATTAAAGAAAGCTGAAAAATACCATTTTGACTTTTTTTCATCTTGAGAAGATCATTGAAGGTGAAATCTTAAATCTAAAGTCAGAACTTCTGAGAACTTGTAGATAATTTTTGAAATAAAAAATTTTGATCAATCTGAAGCAAGTTGAAAAATGCCCTTTTGAACTTTTTGACCTTGAGAAGATCATTGAAGGTCAAATCTCGTATCAAAAGTCAGAATTGAACTTCTGAGAAGATGTAGATAATAATTGAAAAAAGAAATTTGATCAATTTGAAGCACGTTGAAAGAAGACCCCTTTGAACTTTTCTGACCTTGACATTGTCACTGAAGATCGATCTAGATTCTAAAGTCAGATTTGAACTTCTGAGAACTAGTAGATAATTTTGAAAAAAATTGAAGTCAGTCTAAACAGTATTTGTTAAATTATCGGAAGTTGTAAGAATTTGTTACAGAGACGCCGACCGCCGTCACAAAAAAGCGGAGACCATAACAATATGTCACTACTTTTGTGGTGACATCAAAATTGATAAAAAAAATTGGCATCGATCTCGTAGCTAGCTACCTCCAAATATATCTTCTAAAAAGCACAACCGATACATCGACATCGACATACATTGATGGATCGTTTCGGGCCAAGAAAGGGTAATCAATTTTTATTATGATTTATTTGTATCGATTCCAGTACATTTGCTTTCTGATTTGCATTTTCTGTTCATAACCGGTGGAATCAAGTTGTGATGTACATGTACCTATTTTGTGGATTGCTAAAATGTGTCTTTATGCAGTAAGTGTATTAATTAATGTACATGGGGTGGCTGGAATGAAGTAAGATTCTTCCCCGGGGAACATTTTCCAGCCTTTATGACTTATAATTAAGGTTCATGACGTGTGTGGTGTTTTCGCGCTTACCACGACTATTTAGAAGTGTTCGTATGGTGATGACAAATAGCCGAATATGTGCCATTTGAATGTGGGTGTTACTCAAGTCTAACCGTCCATAATACAGTATGTTGTGTTGAAAGTGTTGAATTTCAAACAATTTGACCAACATAGAAAGTATTTAGTATCATCCACCATTTAGTAATACGTCTTTGTGTTAATGGGGTTGCTATAGCATTATCGTGAGTGTGTCTTGCCATTAGGCTAAATTACACCTGAAGTTAAATAGAAGTATATCTTATTTAGTGCATAACGTTCACTTTAAAGTGTTGCAGAAATTCATTCCGGATAAAAACAACTATTCCACTGATTAAACTTTATCTGATTTAGATGTTAAAAGTAAGAATGTGACAGTTATTTCATTAAAATTAATTAATACAATGTCTGTAATGTCTGAGGCAATGGTCGAAGACACGGAATATAGCCAAACAAAGCGTTTAATCAATACGGCCATCAACCATTCATCGCAATGTACCGAAATGACAAGGTTGTTCATTGCAAAATCAGCCTTGACCAGTTTCTACCTCCAAGAGAGTCTCATTTTCCGACGTAGTATGCTTAACACTGATGTTGAAGTCAACTTGTCGAGTTAAAATTAATTATCTAAAAAGGTGTGGGTGTAGTTCTATATCACAAGTATATCTTGCTATCTGATTTGTTCAAGAGATTACTCGAAGGATCAATCTTGCGATTGGATAGAAACATTATTTAAGACTCTTCTAAATGTAATTACGTCGTACTAATAAACGCGACAACAGGTGCATCTACACTGTACTATTGAAACAAAAATAACTCAACAAGCTGAAAATCTGAATAAACTCTAATTTTTTACATTCATCGGTCATTAGCTGGCACCTGCTCGCTACTTATTTGCCGTAATGGTCTTCTGGCTGTTCTAACTCGTAAGCTATAATATAATCACACCCTTTGTCGGTTGTAATCGCCATTTGTGTTTTCTTCGGTCGCGGTTACTCCATGCTATCGGTAATAAAAATTGCTCTCCGGAATCCCTTTTCCCAAAGCATTCAATAACAACCATTACTAATGACAATGTAATGAGAAATGCAAAATTGCATGATGTAAGCGATCTTTCAAAAAATTAGAATTTATTTTATCTTATCAATTACCTGTATGCTCTTCTCCTGTGTCCTTCATATAAAGTATTCAAAGCAGGTTGTGTATAAGTCCGTGGTCGGTGGCCTAAAAAATCCATCCGAAGTACTTGTTCCCTCAGACCTTTCTCGATAGACACTGGTCTTTTATAGTTAGGTCTTTTACAACTGCTCATAGATTTAGACCTTAGTCTTGGCCCGCATAACAAACTGCAGTCGAAATCCATCACGCTTTGTTACGTAAACTCTCTTTCTAGTCTTATCTGACAGTACATATGTACTCTGCTCTCGCTATTTATCTCAAACTCTTTTAAAGAACCTCCGCACGGTAATATCTTTCCATCGGTGATGGTCGACAGCGTGATAGAAAGATAAATCATCAATCACGGCCTCTACTCATCTTACAAATCCCCATATACTGGTACATACATTTTACCGTGATATAATATGAGGATGGCTCGCAGTTATGAACATATAGCTCGATATATGTAATCCAAAATAATGACAATCATTTATACAGGTTAACGATCAATAACGATATCAAGTGCCTCGTAGAGAAGTGTTTGATCTTCTCTTGTAGACCTCATGAAAACAATAATCTTCGCAGTCGCTATTGCTGTAGTTAGCGTTCTTACTTTTTTGATTTTTTGTTATTCCATTGCTATGTTACGTATTGTCGATTAAAGAAAAAACATGTTAGCGCAAAAACAAAAAGGTGAACGGATCCCTATATATATCCTACATGTCTAGCGCATATATTAACAGTGGTTATCTCCTCTCCTCCATACAAATCAGGGGATCATTATCACAATCCAAACCATTTATCCGAGAGTATTTTCTCAATCTTGAAGTCTTCAACACTCGCTGCCATAGCCATTTATGCTTAAAATACGCACATATTTGTGGAATTAATTCTAATAACTGGGATGCGTGAAGGTTTCCCGCTACAACGATGTCTCTCAAGATCTAGACAAATCTCATTTGAGTAAAACGCCATTATCATGAAATGCCATAGGAGGAGGGGATAGGAACTTCGCACGTGGAAAGTACTGAGGTTATAGCCGTGCACTGTTACTTGCTAGTAAATCTATTAGTTCTGGTAGTTGATTGTAGTATACGGTCTAAGTCTCACCTTTGAATAATCATGATAACATTTGTATGCAGTCGCCGTGCACTCAAAACATTTGATTGTACTTTATGATCATTGGCTAGATAGTTTGATGCATTTCTAATTTTATTACATTTAAAGGCAAAAACAAACAATGATTGACAAAAACAATGACGATTAAAATACATCTTAAATTATGAGCCTATCTTGATTTATTAGTACAGCCCGAGTTTCCGATATTTTGTCACCGAAACGGTAACCAGCGTAATCGAGTGGATCACCAGTGCATAACATACATACGTGTTCAATACACATCTAATAATCAATACAATAAGACTACTTTATCATTTTTATTTTAACTTAGCGTGAACGTCCACTACTTTCACTTGTATCGATTGCACCATAACGCATTCCAATACCATACAATTACCTCTAACAGTTAATGGGCAATACCTTAACATACTAGCCTGCCATTGTTCCTCGACTGGATGTTATGTTCTTTCTTGCATCATTAAAGGTTTCAGGTTGTTTCAAAATATACTAGTTTATACTAATTGAGGTCGAAGATGTTTGTATTCTCAAAGGCAATCAACTTGATGACCCGATGAGGAGTCAGATACAACCAAGTTCAATTAACTGCAGAAGTCCAACAAATGCCGTTCATGGCTGATGAAACGCACATAAAACAATTTCATTTTTGAAGTCTTAAGTGTAAATCAGATGGTCGCTATTAACTTTATACAACAACAAAACGCTGTTCTTATTTTTGAATATTTCTTTCATTTGAATGATAATAATGTTATCTGAAATTTTATATTTATATACTAGTATTTAATATATCATACATATAATCAACGTATGCAATCACAAATCAAACCTTTTCAATAAATTCCAACCTTATCGATTTTGAATTTGGATTGTGGCAGAAACAGAAATGACTTTTGATTATTAACAGTTATTTGTAACTATCGTACCCTCCGCGTAGAATATTAATCATAAACAACTCTTGTGTTTTCATATTTACCACTGACTGTAAATATTATCTAAAACTGATCAGAGATAATATTTACTTCCTGCATAGCTACAAAATATATGTGCAATACAAAACAAAACAATTCTCACCCTTGTATACCTGGATAGTATTTTGAGGCGAATTCAATTATTCAGTTCGTTGATGACGTTTGCCGACGGTGAAATGAACTGTCTATATTTTGCAAGAGAGCTATATCCATGTGGGTTAAACATTGACTTTTTGTTTTGTGATAAATCGATTGTTCTTTTTGACAACGACTGAGTATATTTACACAACATCTGATTTATTGGTCTTATTTCAACATCTCTACAGTTTCTATACATGGAAAATCTGGAACGATAACCTTTGATAGAGATTTGTCAAGAACATCGAAATTTTGATTTATAGATGTCTATTCTATTGATATTATTTAGTACGCCATCTTTGAAATACAATTTGCTGCAAATTACAATTAGTGATGATCATCGCATTTCAATCTGCCATCTTTCGAAAATAAATGACACTTAACTGTTTTAATAACCTTACCAGATTATTTTAGATTTTATAAACTAAAATAAGACTGTAAGGTGGTTCATAATCTTAGAAAAATCAACCAAAATACAAATTGCATTGAGTTTTGTGATGATGCCTTTGAAATTTAAAACAAAACACTCTTCTAAATATTAGCTGTTCTATCTCTTGTTCATTGTCTATTGACCTACTGCCGGGCCTACTGCACACTTTATCAAGTTCATTAGCTCACAGCCTCACTATCGAGTTATTCAATGCAAAATTCAATAGAAATTGACAGTTATTCAGCTCTAAAACTATAATTAGTGGTGATACCGACGTGACTTAACATTATGCATACTAATTGGACTAATGGTACAACACCCTCATCGAAAATGTCAGTCTGTATTAAAAATGGACATCTGACAAGGGATGCACTTTTTTAATTTCACACTAAGGCTAGATATGTCCCCTGGGCAGTAAACTTATTCGATCATTGGCTGCTAGAACTTTTAAGTCTCGGGAAGAAAGAAGGTCAGATAGCATTTCATTTTCACATACATTCATGGAAAACAAGTCCAATAATATCGCCCTTTCATCTCCGTATTTAACTTACTTTGATTCATACACGCAACAATAAGATCATGAATTTAAAGAATGGTGTCGTTAGGGAGAGCGCTACTAGCAGCATATCTGGCCGTGATGTTGCTTCTTTCGGCACATCTTGCAATTTGTAACGCAATGCAATGACTTATTACAATGAGCGGAGTGTATTGATTCTGTGGTTATCTTATGGCTTCAACTATTAACATCAGTTTAGACATTATATTAATTAATTCTAATAATACCAATGTCAGGTTGTTACTTTTAAAAGCTATAACAAAACCGTTAAATGAGAAGAGAATTAGACAAATTGTTTTTCCATCGGAATCGGATTTCTGCATTACCTTAATGAAAGGATGTAGATCGATAAATTCTAGAAATGGAGATCCTTTGGATTCTGCTCCAGACGTCCTGCTCGTCTTCCGGTTTGTTTTGATGAATTATTAGGCTTTAACATATTCTGTATACGAGGATAGGCTAACAAGATATCGTATGGTCATTTTCATTCAGTCATTTTGGAATTATTTAACCAAAATACTACAGATTCGAAATGTAAATTGCTAAACGCTCCAAATTATTTTAAAAAAGAAACTAAATTATTTCAAAATTTAGTCCATACAGTTTTTACAAGCAGGTCAAGCAGGTTTTTTTTTAATTTTACATATCATATTTTACTTGTTTTTCAGGTGTATTAGTGAAAGTAGGGTATACATTGACAGCTTGAACCTTGCAGTCGTTCAGAAAAATATTCACGAGCATGTAAAAAATATCATCGTAGGTTGCACAATAAGGATAACTTGTTGCAGCAAAGAAAATATATTCCAGAATACGCATTTATTCTAACTGAGACTAACGTAATACTAACATAACATTTTATGTTAGTCTTAGGTTTTAAACGAGTTGTTTTCATAATGGGCCCATGGGGACTCAACGAATGAGTCTCATTCTGATAAGTTTCTGTATAAGGTCATTCCAAGCGCCGCCACAAGGGGTATTCAAACTGAACACATTTCAAGTAAGATGTTGATATGAAATAATGATATTGCTATGAAACTATATTGTTCTAGTCAATCTACATTCAAATGACATAATCACATCCATATGCATTTATATATCTCTGATGAGATTGATGATTGCGAGAAAATCTATTTCTTCCAGACAGTAAAACTGTAATAATTATGAATCATTGTCATCAAGATTATATTAATCATTAAAACACAGATAAGGTCAAGTTGTCTTCTTGTTCCATCTACTGATGATGGTTCTCGTCGAGACAACTAATTAGCGTAGATAATTACTTGCAATTCTAGATAACTTAATGCATATTGCAATTTACAAGGATTATGTTACTAATATTTGCTTTGAAGTTCAGAGACGTTATACTGGATTAATCAACGCTTCCGCCCTTGGTAAACGATCATATTGAGCTCAATGAAGGATGTCACTAAAATTGCTTATCAGAGAAAAGTCGTAATTAATCATCTACATCGGTAACTGTTGAATAATTCAACCAGGTCACGAAGTTTTTATGATCAACCATTACCATAGAGAGAATATCAACTTTCTATATTCTGATACATATGCACACTGATTCCAAATACAAGACCTCGTTAAAACAGCTTTACGTCCAAAAAGTGAAAATATTCTTCTACAATCTACAATGAAAACGAAAAGGTAATAACTAGCAACCCATGTCTGAATTTTAAGTAATGTTATGCTAAATATGATGGCCTAAATATGTATGTAATAAAATATGTTGGCTTTCAGAACAGATGTATATAGCAAATGAAGTTAGCT
This sequence comes from Owenia fusiformis, assembly GCA_903813345.2. Classification (NCBI taxonomy): domain Eukaryota; kingdom Metazoa; phylum Annelida; class Polychaeta; order Sabellida; family Oweniidae; genus Owenia; species Owenia fusiformis. The sequence continues at coordinate 4,135,825 of CAIIXF020000006.1, forward strand.
TTCAGAACATATGTATATGTTAAAAAAGACGTTAGCTTTCAGAACAGATGTAAGCAGCAAAGAAAGTTACCTTTCAGAGGAGATGTATGTAGCGAGGAAGTTTAGCCTTCAAAACAGACATATCTAGAAAAGGAAGTTAGCTTTCAGAACTAAGGTATGTAGCAAGGGAACTTGGCTTTCAGAACAGATGTAGGTAGCAAAGGAAGTTGGCTTTCAGAACAGATGTATGCAGCAAATAAAGTTAGCTTTCAGAGGAGATGTATGCAGCAAATAAAGTTACCTTTCAGAGGAGATATATGTAGCAAGGAAGTTTAGCCTTCAAATCAGACATATCTAGACAAGGAAGTTAGCTTTCAGAACTAAGGCATGTAGCAAGGGAACTTGGCTTTCAGAACAGATGTAGGTAGCAAAGGAAGTTGGCTTTCAGAACAGATGTATGCAGCAAATAAAGTTACCTTTCAGAGGAGATATATGTAGCAAGGAAGTTTAGCCTTCAAATCAGACATATCTAGACAAGGAAGTTAGCTTTCAGAACTAAGGTATGTAGCAAGGGAACTTGGCTTTCAGAACAGATGTAGGTAGCAAAGGAAGTTGGCTTTCATAACAGATGTAGGTAGTAAAGGAAGTTAGCTTTCAGAACAGATATAGGTAGCAAAGGAAGTTGGCTTTCAGAACAGATGTATGCAGCAAATAAAGTTAGCTTTCAGAGGAGATGTATGTAGCAAAGGAAGTTAGCTTTCAGAACAGATGTACAGGGTGTCAAAAACAACGGCACCCCCCTCTACAGCAAAAATTCCTGAATGTTCAGTATCGTGTCATATCTCATTTGAAAGATAATTTAATTCTGGAGTTACTCCTCAAATTTCATTTAATAAAACTTTATATTAAAAAAGTTACATTGTTTTTAAGTTTGCTACTTCGGTACTTTGTTTGCTGCTCTGTTACAGGTCAAATCTTTAGAAAGTGGAATATGAAAGAATTAGCCCAGATTTCAACTGCACTGGACATATGGGTTCAGTTCTGAAAAACAGGGTATAGGAACTGATGGACAAAGAGCCTTTTGAAAAAAAGATACAGTTACGATGTATTTCTGAAGAATGTTAGGAATGTGCTTAGATGATTCTGCAATGCTACACCTTTATCTGAATTTTAATTGAAATCATATCGGTCCAGATAAGCTGCTATTTGAGCAGCAACTGGTGGTCATACCAACTACTATGAATCAGTTGCAAATCTGTATACTTATATGATATACAGCTGAAATTTCTCAGGTAACTCCAGAATTAAATTGTCTTTAAAATGAGATATGACACCCCATGTAACATTAAGTACTTTTTGCTGTAGAGGGGGGTGCCGTTGTTTTTTGACACCCTGTATATGACGTAAAGGAAGTAAGTTTTCAGAACAGATGTAGGTAGCAAAGCAAGTTAGCTTTCAGAACAGATGTATGCAGCAAAGGAAATTAGATTTCAGAGCGTATGTAGCAAAGGAGTTAAGCATTCAAAACATACGTATGTAACAAAGGAAGTTAGCTTTCAGAACAGATGCATATGACGTAAAGGAAGTAAGTTTTCAGAACAGATGTAGGAAGCAAAGCAAGTTAGCTTTCATAACAGATGTATGTTACAAAGGAGTTAAGCATTCAGAACAGATGTATGTAGCAAGGGACGTTAGCTTTTAGAACAAATGTATGTAGCAAAGGAAGTTATCTTTCAGAACAGAAGTACGTAGCAAAGGAAGTTGGCTTTCAGAACAGAAGTACGTAGCAAAGGAAGTTGGCTTTCAGAACAGGTGTATGTAGCAAAGGAGTTAAGCATTCTGAACAGATGTTTGTTACAAAGGAGTTAAGCATTCAGAACAGGTGTATGTAACAAAGGAAGTTGGCTTTCGGAACAGATGTACGTAGCAAAGGAAGTAAGCATTCAGAACAGGTGTTTGTTACAAAGGAGTTAAGCATTCAGAACAGGTGTATGTAGCAAAGGAAGTTGGCTTTCGGAACAGATGTACGTAGCAAAGGAAGTAAGCATTCAGAACAGGTGTTTGTTACAAAGGAGTTAAGCATTCAGAACAGGTGTATGAAGCAAAGGAAGTTGGCTTTCGGAACAGATGTACGTAGCAAAGGAACTAAGCATTCAGAACATATGTACATAGCAAAGGAAGTAAGCATTCAGAACAGGTGTTTGTTACAAAGGGGAGTTAAGCATTCAGAACAGGTGTATGTAGCAAAGGAAGTTGGCTTTCAGAACAGATGTACGTAGCAAAGGAGTTAAGCATTCAGAACAGACGTACTGTATGTAGCAAAGGAAGTAAACATTCTGTACATATTATATGTATTTAGAAGAGTAAATAAGCTTTTAAAACAGATGAATGTATCTGATGGTGTGAGTAATTAGTTTACAGTATGTATACCTATCTTTTATTGTCGGGTTGTCATAGCAAACGGATCCATTTTTTACCAAATATCCTTTCTTTCTTCTCGCTTCTTTGATAGGTTCTGCACATATTGAATTAGCTCGAAATTGTCCAAGCGCTTTCTTTTTTAACGAGGTGGTCTTTGTCGTGTATGTTCTTACTAACTTTTCTTTAGCTGTAGTAAACTCCTTTCCCTCTTCAATAGTATGGAGATCTAGCATTGACCCACCAAATAGTGAATTGAATCTGGCAATCCGAGACATATTTTCAGTTTCAAATAACAATATTCGAGTTTGTTTCATCCAAATTTGAGTTGATATATCCTTGGCAGGCTTAATTAACGTTTTAAATGAAAATGATCAACATTAAACGTTGCTGTGTCGTCTATTCGAACCTTATTTTTTAGATTATAATTGGCAAAACGCAATATTGTAGCCAACAAATAATAAATTGCCGTATTTCACGAAGCATCCATAGCATTAAACAGATTCAAAGCATTATATACATCCAGCTGTAGCTATGGAAAAAGCATATTTTCTTAATTAACTATACGCTATTGATATGTCGATACGTATAAAGTACTTATAATATAAATAATGAAACATTGTAGAATTCCCTGGGTAGTTTGTTATATCAAGAGTGCATTCGGCGCATTTTCGACATCTAAAGACATTCGTTCGTTCCCTTAATTCCAAGAGTTTATCACACGGATTAGTGTGCCCTTATATCACCTCCTGCTTGTCGCTGTAACACTTTATTCTGATCCTTTATGTTCGGGAAGCTTGACTTTTATTGAACGACAATCCTTTGCCGTAGCTGGTTTTAATCTCAACAAAGTTCTATTTACTTCGACAAATTATCCAACAATGAGCATTCTGTACAGTTCTTTTTTATTTCCATATATCTGTATTCAAATGAACCTCCGCAACATACTAGTGCCAGTGGAGGATGTGTTTATCTTTAGATTAATCAATATCATGGAGTGTGATCTAGTAATAATTTCCTTATAATGTCAAGTACGCCATATGATAATATAAGGAAATCTAAGTGACAAAACCAAAGGGAGATTGTGATGTAGTTCTCCTTAATTCCTAACAAAAAGTCTATCTGAACTGAGAAACGACATATTTTCCCCACTTCATAAATGGATTAGAGAAACTAAGCAATGTAAGGATCTCGTTTGAGTACGACTGAGTCTTCTGTAAATACATAAAACTCCAAAATTGGAATAATTGTCATAATGATTAACTACCATTAAAATGAATTCAAGACTGATAGCATTTATATAACATTGGTTAGATATAAAACACCGCCCAACATTTAACACGAGTTAGTTTCCTTCTCTCTCTCTCTCTGTCTATCCACATTTAATATACACGTCCCGTCCGCCCATTACACCCCGGAATAGCCTGACAACGGTAAAGTAAGATACCGTTGTCACAAATGGCGAACATAACAGTCGCTTCAATTAGATTTTCATGAACTGTATGTTTAATAGAGCACCTAGACTAAATTCCTTTGGAACAACAATCAATGAGTGTCTTAATACTCATTGTACAGTTAATAATGTTCTACCCTCGAAATAAAGACTAATTTAACAGATCAAAATGAGATACGGGACAACGGACACTGTAATTACCATATACAGTTGTCTTTTTAAATTTCTCAAATTCAGATTCCGTTGTCATTGACGATATCGAAGACGCTATATTGTGGCGATTCACAACCCAATTTGATCGAAATGGGATTTCATATGATACATTTAACACAAGAGCTGAATACATGCACAGCATTAGCGAAGATAAAAATCCCTTGAAATGAGGATCAAGTGATTAAACAGTTGAAGCGACGGCTGTGTCTGCCATTTGCGACAACCGGTATCTGACTTTACCGTTGTCAGGCTATTCCGATGTGCATTAGTTTGCAACCAAATTATAATATTCTCTAATTGATTACAAGTAAAAGGCTGTCAATATATGTTTGCATTGTTATCTGCAAAAGCTGTCACAATTAGAAAACTGCTTCTTTTTATATTTGCAATAATTTCTTCTAGAAAGTATTGACTCTGATGAGCTTTCAAAGTCGTTATTCTCAAACTAATGCGAAATTCGTAATTCATAAAAATCCCAAAACAAAACGTATCAAAATATCAGAAATTTTAGCATTCGAGAGACTTTATGTTTTGAATATTCACTATGTGACCAATCATACGAACATGAAGAGAGTCTTCGTTTAAAATGGCTAACCTTTTCTCCACATAGCGATTACATTTAGAAGTTAAGAATTACAAATTCTCAGCCATTCCAGAAAACCCATTCGCCTCCTGTGCCATTTTCACTAATTTTGACTTTGAAGACCCATGCCATTTTTGCTTCTGAAGAAACATATCAATTATCTGTCAAATAAAGGCAAATTCAATTATACACATGGAGTTAATCTTTTCGAGTGCTGGAACGAAGCGACATCGTTTTATTGAATGATCACATTTATACTTTCCCCTAGGTTAACATGGGAACGGCGACTTTTAAAGTTCACCGACGCCATCAACATCCGAAAATATCCCAAAAATGAAACAACAAAACGGTTTATATTAGAAATTCAGATAATTACATAGAACTGATCCATTGGGCTGCAATACGTTTAGTCCAAGAAGAATTTGCGTAACATGGAAACAACCTAAGTCTAGTGCATTAAGAATTGGCAGCCGAAATTATTTACATGGTCAATAATTCCTGTGTTTAAATTCAAAGAAATAAATAAGTTCTTCATAAATGGACAGAAGACAGATGCATGGCCATCTTTGATCGATCATTTTACACAAACGTCAGAATATCCATTGTCGTTGTGTTATTCCTGATTGATATGGCCAATACTGACTCTGGTTTCAGTGTACAGTTATTCAATTATCTTATAATGTCAGTGGCAGCGATATATATCACGAGAGGGGGGGATATAGGACGAGGCTTTGAGTTTGGCACGGTAACTAGATGGTTAATTGTTCACCACGTATACATTTCAACAGGCGTCAAATTCAATATCCAAACCGACCGTACATAACTGCTTTATCCTATACCAAGTAGAGTTTTCTAATTTTCTTTCATTTTTTCGTCAGATATGCACATCTACCTTAGGTCCCTACGGTCCCTCAGGTAGATATGCATATCTCCCTCTGGATGAACCCCATATCCAAAACCTCCCAGTACATAACCCTTATGTATTATGAATGTGACCAATACCTCATGGATATATCCCGTATGTATGGTCGTAATTAACGCATAATCATTAAAAGCAGGCCCAGGAACCCCTCCTTGAAGGAGCCTTGTGTTATTCTATATGCACTCATACATAGTCATTATACAATAACACACACGTTTTACGAGTTATGGGCCACCCTGAAGTACCTTACTCAAAAAAGCAAATCATATTTGTCTGAACCGGGGATCGAATCCGGGGCATGCGCATGATCAATAATAATTGGTACACACGCTACCGCTGAGACGCATGAGTGGACCTTGCAATGGTAATGGTATGGCAAATATCTTAATATGTTTCCCACGGCGTATCCTAAAGTGCTAGAAAAATTGTTCATACGCTTCAAAATTGTGTTAGTGTCCTCCTTGCGAAAATCGAAAAAAATTAAAAGGTGCTTCTGTGCCGAACAGCAAATTCTCATTATACATTGAGAAGCTACTCTTTACCAAGAAACCAAAAATGGAAGTTTTGACGGAAAGACATGACGTACAAGTCAAAATCTCTGAATCTTGCTAGGTACATGACAGATAAAGAGAATTTAAATCCTGATCGGCAAAAAAGCGGCTAATAACTTACATACCCAGCAAACAGTGACGTCCATGTCACGTCACTCATATGTGGTATATAAGTTCACTGAAGACGTTGTATATTTCCGTTATATAAACGTCAAAGCAACGTAAAATTGTGACATTCAGCAAAACGTCGGTGGATGGTTAAAAAATGACGTTGTAGTAATGTGTTAGTAAAGTTCGAAATTTGTGCTGGTGTGAAAAACGTAACAATGACGTTGAATTTTTACCAGTTTGGTTAATTTGCAACGTAATATAAACGGTAAAATTTAACGTTGTCGTAACGTTTTTTAAATGTGTAAAATATTTGTAAGTGCAGGAAACATTACAAAGACGTTGCAGTTCTCACCAAATTGTTTCATTTGCTACGTAATATAAACGGTAAAATTTGACGTTGTCGTAACGTGTTTTAAATGTGAAAGATATTTGTAAGTGTAGAAAACGTTACAAAAACGTTGTGTTCTCACCAAATTTGGTACATTTGCTACGTAATGTAAACGGTAAAATTTGACGTTGTCGTAACGTGTTTTAAACGTGAAAGATATTTGTAAGTGTAGAAAACGTTACAAAGACGTTGCACTTCTCACCAAATTGTTTCATTTGCTACGTAATATAAACGGTAAAATTTGATGTTGTCGTAACGTGTTCTAAATGTGAAAGATATTTGTAAGTGTAGAAAACGTTACAAAGACGTTGTGTTCTCACCAAATTTGTTACATTTGCTACGTAATGTAAACGGTAAAATTTGACGTTGTCGTAATGTGTTTTAAATGTGAAAGATATTTGTAAGTGTAGAAAACGTTACAAAGACGTTGCACTTCTCACCAAATTGTTTCATTTGCTACGTAATATAAACGGTAAAATTTGATGTTGTCGTAACGTGTTCTAAATGTGAAAGATATTTGTAAGTGTAAAAAACGTTACAAAGACGTTGTGTTCTCACCAAATTTGGTACATTTGCTACGTAATGTAAACGGTAAAATTTGACGTTGTCGTAACGTGTTTTAAATGTGAAAGATATTTGTAGGTGTAGAAAACGTTACAAAGACGTTGCACTTCTCACCAAATTGTTTCATTTGCTACGTAATATAAACGGTAAAATTTGATGTTGTCGTAACGTGTTCTAAATGTGAAAGATATTTGTAAGTGTAAAAAACGTTACAAAGACGTTGCGTTCTCACCAAATTTGGTACATTTGCTACGTAATGTAAACGGTAAAATTTGACGTTGTCGTAACATACGTGTTTTAAATGTGAAAGATATTTGTAAGTGTAGAAAACGTTACAAAGACGTTGCAGTTCTCACCAAATTGTTTCATTTGCTACGTAATATAAACAGTAAAATTTGACGTTGTCGTAACGTGTTTTAAATGTGAAAGATAATTGTAAGTCTAGGAAACGTTACAAAGTCCTTGTTTTCCCACCAAATTGGTTCATTTGCAACGTAGTGAAAATGGCTAATTGTAACATTGTCAAAACATGGTTTGAATGTGAAAAATATTTGTAATTGTAAAACACGTTACAAAGACGTCATTTTCTGACCAAAATGGTTCATTTTCAACGTAGTGCAAACGGTTAATTTCAACGTTTTCGAAACGTGTTTTCAATTGAAATGTAAAAAAATATTTGTAAGTGCAGGAAACGTTACAAAAAGACGCTATGTCCTCACGAAATTGGTTTATTTGCAACGTTGTCGAAACGGTTAATTTTGACGTTGACGAAACGGGTTTTAAACGTGAAAAATACATATACATGTATGTGAAAAAGAACGTGACAAAGACGTTGTGGTCTCAACAAATTCGTTTAATTTGTGACGTGAAGTAAATGTTAAATATATAACGAATATACAAGTATGCCTCGAGTTGTGGTAACTTTAAATACTGATCGGTGGAGGCACAGGCATATGTTGGCTCACACAGATGAACTTAACGTGGTAATTGAGAGTGAGAGTGGAAATATGATGTAAAGAAAACGTTTTTCCGACGTTGTAATTTTGCCATGGGTTATTGCTGACAAAAGTCTGACGTTCTGTCCCGGGGGTTCACTCCAATATTACCTCTTAATACCTATGTGCCGCGCCAAAGACCCCCTTTTTGAGCATTTTTTCCATGTCAATTTCCTCTCCGAAATTGGAAGTTTCCATGTATTATTCCTCTCAGAGTTATAAAATTCCATATTTTCTTCCTCTGAACTTCATAGATGTCCATGTCGACTTCCTCTGGAGCTTGCTGGGACTAAAGTTTGCGAATTATCGGTAAATTGACTAAAACTCCACTCTTCCGGCGATTTGTCAGACCTCGGGACAAAATTTTTTAGTCCCTTTCAACAACTGAACAAGGGCGAGCGTTACAAACGGAAAGTACATCGTTCGCAAATTTGATGTATTTCTCGTTCGGCTTTTTATCGTATTCTGTTCTATCAACCAATAGAAATAGAGGAATTCCCGCGTCGAAATCAACATGGAGGACAGTTCCAAGTTCAAGATATTGCTGCTTAAAAGCAACTTGGGAGCCGGACTGCCAGCTTTCGAAGGTAAGAATGATGCATGCATGTTACACAATCACCAAAGGTTAAAATGAAAGCATTCCATGGCCGGTACTTGCAGCGAGAACACAAATAATCTCATGTGAAAGTTGGGATCGTTTCAATTTTCATAATTTTTGAAAATAATGAACTTTTGAATATTCTGATATTTGAATCGATGTTTTTGATTTTCAATTTCATCACGATTTTCAATCATAATTCCCGGTTCATAATTTTCGTTAGGTCAATTACAAGGGCTCCAGGGGTCAATTAACCATCAGCAACTTTCAAGTCAGATCCGGCCCCGGGGATCTGGCGCAGAGGTGATTGTTCAGTGACCTTCCCTACGCTCCTACTTTTAGCTTTTTTTCAGTCAAACTTTCAAAGGGCTAAAAAGGTTATTTCATCATGTTTAGGGTCATTCTGACCATGCACATTGTGATCCTGGTCATGTAAATGATATGTGGAAATAGTTAAATTGACTGGAGGTCAAACCAGAACTCTGTTATCTTTATTCAAAAAATATCTAAAAATGCAAAAAAAATTGTCACTTCCTGTTTTGTCATTTCCTGTTAACTTCCATAGCACCTTAAGTGAGGAATTAAATCGATGATTCTGTTGTCTTCTGAGCTATGCCTATTTTTCGCAAACATGTTCATTTTCTAAAACATATGATGCTGATACATGTTTGTGAGAAAAAATGTCGTGGGGATTCTGCCTACAATGTGTGAAATAAGGAAAAAAGAAAAATCGTACCTTCGACGTTCCGACATTTTGTTATTAAAACGAACCGTTTCGGTAATCAGTGTAATCGAGCGGATCACCAGTGAATAGATAATATACTATATTTAGGGAGTTCCTTAATTTTTTTTGAAAATAACATGGCAGAGAAGCATTGAAATATGAAGCCACAGATATGATAGCTAAACTACAAAACAAACTAAAATAATCAAAAGTAAGAACATGTATAAATGTTTCTATTTTTACATGTTCTGTTTCAATGTGGTCCTTTAATTGCTTATTTTTTAGATTCAGAGAAGTTCCAAACATTCAAAATTTTACTGTAATCTCATCTACTCTACGACCCCCACTTAAATTTGTAAAAAACATAAGTGGGGGTAACCAAACTCGTCTGGCCCTGTTATCCACTCCCTGATTCTGAAATGTCGTAGACCAACAACGTCAGGCGTAGATAACTGGGCCATACGGGTTTTGTTAAAGTGGGGGTAGAATGCGATAAATCGCATGATGTATGGTCTCTCTAAAATTCTCTTATTTTTAACATGGGAAATTTATTTATGTTCCAAAATTCACCCTATGCAGACAGAGCCTGTGGGAAATATTGGTTGCGGAGCAAATGAGCGGAGGGTGCGGAGCTAACGGTCATTTTTGAATTTAAAATTGGGATATTTCTGAAACTAATCCGTTTTGGGACTTCAAATATACCAAGATATGTGTATTTGACACCAAATATCAATACAATTGTGAAAATAGTAGTGCAATTCATTTTATAGCGACGCAGTATGCCTTAAACATTTCCCAGACCTATATATTTTGAGACTCATCCTTTTAATACTGCGTCCCCAGCATTAATAAAAAATGGTGTTCAAGATACACTACCCATGCAGATTATTTTTGCATCTTGGAAGCCAGGCAGTATCTGTGTGATTTTATAAAAATTCGTAAATGTTCTTCAGATATGAGCCCCCTCTAAATATTGGGTGCGGAGGTACATTTATGGAGCTCCTCCGTCTGCATAGGGTGAAATTTATTTAAGCTAGTATTAATATGTATATAACATATGCCTGGCAAAGTTTTGTGGATTTAATTTAAAATCAAACATTATCCATTATGATTTAGGTTCGCCTTTGACAGTTTTTGATGTGGAAATGTGTCTGTTATTAAGCATATTAAGCATACACCCTTTACCAATTTACGGAGACTGAAAGGTGAACTTCAACCTTCCTTGAAACTGTATGATTATCAGGCCCGTAGCCAGGGGGGGTTCGCAGAGTTCGGGCGAACCCCCCCCCCCCCCCTGGCCAAAAATTCTTTCAAAATCATGCAGTTTTCACCATTTTGAGCACTTGTCAAGTGATTTTGTTCATATTTGGGCCAAAATTGTCAAATGTGAACCCCCCCTGGAAATTTTTGAAAAATGAACCCCCCTTGGCAAATCTTGGCTATGGGCCTGATTATTGATATTTATATTTTTTAATCGAAATGGTGTTTGTTATAACCACACGCCTTTTAACAATTGATAGAGACTGAAAAGTGTATTTCATCTTCAGCAAATCTGAAATTAAGCTTTGTTTTTATTGATCGAATTCAATGAAAGTTAATTTCTTTTAAGTTAAGTTAACTTTTATCAGCCTTTAAAAAGACTACTATTGTCATCTGTTTTTCCATCTTAGTGTACAATAGTTCTCTACTCTGTTTTCAGAAGTAGGAGATGAACCAGATTTTTGTAGCTTTCATCCATGATAACCCTGAGACCTTGTTGGTTGTGTTTAGATGATGGTGTTTCATACTAATCAGGTATATTATTTCATCGTTTGATTTAATTAACTTGCATCATTTGTGGCTCCTTGCTTCAGAAAGTATTTATTTGTATTTAATGCAGTTATTATTTAACTTTCACAGTTTCACAGCAAATGGGATACTGTAAATTGCTTTAATTTGGTGCTATTTAATTTGGCGCACTGTGCAAATTTTAAAAGTATGACTGCTATATAATTAAGTTCTTTTAAAAGGTTTGAACTTAATCTTGATTGACACAATGTTAAAACATCTCAGTAGATTTACTCATCATATTCACAATTTAAAGGTCTTATCTTAATCAATACAATTTGAAATAAAAGTATAAAATAAAGTAACAGTCGTTTAAAGTACTACTATTGTCCTCTATTTTCCCATCTACCTATTCTGTTTTCAGGATTGTTGTAGCCTTCACCCATGATAACCCTGAGATGATTTTGGCTGTGTTGAGATGAGTGGTGTTATGCTAATCAGGTAGGCCTATATTATATCTAGAGGTGTCACACTGACCCGAAGTTGACCTGCCATATTTTATCTCAGAAAGTTAAGAGTCATTCTCAGGTATCTACTTTCCTACCGTTCCAACATTTCAAATTATTATCCAATAGAATATTTTAATAAATAGATCTTTAGTTAGATCATTGGATGAAGATTATGAGAGTCCACGAAGGAATGTTTTGGCTATATGATTCTACTGTAGAAATACAAAAGGATAGTACAAAAAGCTCCTAGGGATCTATAAACAGATGAGCATAGGGATTGTTTTACCCCAGAGTAGTCCCAAAAAGTCCCTTGAGATCAGATCTGGTGGAAGAAAGATTACACCCTCAGGTGCATTTTCAGATAACCAACTAATAAAATGTTTATACTACAAGTCTCTAAAATATTTCAGACAAACTAGCAGTACAAGCAGAATGGAACATTTGACGGTTTGGAAGTTAGGCAGTCTAGAGTCCTCTGAGCTTGGGGAGTTGCGAGGAAAGTGACTTTGGTAAGTCCAGGTTAATCTATTATTCATTATAGAAGTATTTTATATATATTAAGTTTACATCAGAATCAAATCTAGCAAGATCCTTGTCAATCTATTCTAAAAATATAAAGTGCAGACTTTACTTCAGGAATACTAGAGTATTTTACCAAAGAATTTTACAATTATGTATTTTATTTTATATATATGGCTTCCATATTTATATTTGGAAGAATTTAAAAATTTTCCCGATTTTCGCACTTTTAATCCTCAATAACTTACTGATTTACAACACATTGTAGACCTTTGAGACATATTGTATCTGAGATTGTAAAGAAAAGATCGCTCGGTCAATTTTGGTTGAAAATGACACTGCAAAATATACAGAGTGGGTATGGGTATACAGGTTACATTTCATACTTTTAAATAGATTGATTTTTTCCAGGAAAATGTCCAAAAACAAGCAGAAATGGCAATGTGTTAAACATGCAACCAGGGAAACAACGACTGAGCTGTACAAGTCATTTCAAGAAACATTTGGAAAGTGATGAGGACCAATGAGAGCTAATGCTTTTAAGGAAAAATGAACACTTAGGATAAACAATATCTGTTCCGAGAAGCAAGCCAGTTTGAATTAAATTTTTATCTCTATAACAAGTAACTGGACAGTACTTTTAAGATTGCATAGATATAATGGCTTCATATCTGAAACATGCAATTTTTCTAGATTTATTCCCAACTTAAAATGGTCATTATTGCTTTTTGAAAATCAATACCATGTTAACTAATAGAGCATTTGTTCAAGCTCAAATTAGAATATTTATTCATTCCCATTCAGAAAAATAACAATATAACCCCTAAACAGTTAGGCTATAGATAATTACATTCATAGTAAAGGGGGTGAATAGATCTGCCGAGATCTGGGCACAATCTCGGAAATGAAATATTGAAATATCATCAAAGGTTAATCCCATACTTAGTAGTGTTATAGGTAAATAACATGCGGGAATATAATTGATATCTGAGTTGAGCGGGAGATATATAAGGGTTATGTACTGGGAGGTTTTGGATACAGGTTTTATCCCAAGGGAAATATTAGTTAAAATATGCCTAATTCAATTTTAAGACAAGCCAGAACGGCAAATCTCCCCACCCCCTTAACCGTTTAGGGGTTAATAAAATACTTAATAAAACTTATTAACGATAGGATAGATTTTTGATAGATGACATACGAGACTGTAATTATATTTAAGTTCAATTCTGTGTGTCAATATTCTCTATTTGGACGCTCAAAAAAGTTCTTGTGTATTAACTCATTGATTATTGGAAAAACAATATACGTTTGTTAATAAGTCAAAGCATAAGTTAGTTGTGTTTTACCTTCACATGTGAAAATGTTAGGCTTAGTGTGTTATATATTATTTTACTGAACATCGGTGTCTACATCTTCCTGTACAGGAACTTTAAATTATGTTCATGTAATGATTTATTTAACTGGACGTTAGTCATGGTAGATGGTCAACTCGTACCCAAGACAAGTCGTACCCAAGACAACTCGTACCCAAGTATATATTTTGTTTTGAATCAAGCGTTGGACTGGGAATGTGAATAGATATACATATTATAATTGTAACTCACTGTTCAGAATAGTTTAAAGTTTGAAGAAGAATTTTTGGAAGATATTGATATAATTTTGTGACATTTTGAACTGAGTGTCAATTTATATTGACTATTATTTTATATTGGTCACAGATTCAGGATGTTCGAATGAAGTGACATATGTTTATTCCACATATTCATAATCATTTTTCAAAATATTGTATGTTTATTATGAGTGTTTGGAACAAGTGTCAGATCTAATGTTGTAATTATATTTATTTATGTATATGTTTGACAAAATAATGTTGAGAACAAGCGCTTCAAGCACTTCTTTTATTTAAAAATGCTTTACTGATCCATTGAGAAAAAATGTCTTCTAAATTCAAAAAATTATATGAATATTGAGGCTTATTTGATTCACATTATAACATGAAAGCATTACAGACTCAATTTTTTCCCTAATATGCACCCATAATACTGAAAATAATCTTGGTACGAGTTGTCTTGGGTACGAGTTGTCTTGGGTACGAGTTGACTAGGAAGCTTAGTCATTACTATCACTATATCTTGTTGATGGCATAATTAAGGTTACTAGAACATTCCTTGCATGTGTTGTCCTAACTTGATGTAACCAGAAGTTATGAATTTGCCATGTATGTGACAAGCACGTTACAGTCTCTTTATTTTGGCAAAGTCGTTGTTAAGGTTGGTACTACATTCCTGGCTCGTGATATCTAAGTCGAACGTAACTTGTATACTCATTTATGCGTGTCCACACTTTCCTTTGCCTACAACGTTCTATAGTTAATGTTACCAGAACTTTAACTTGGCCACGTATATGTGACGTTGCATTAGCACGTTACAGTCTGTTATTTTATTTTTGCAGTCATTGTTAAGGTTGCTACTACATTCCTAGCACATGATATTTAAGTAAAATGTAACGTTGTATAAACATCTGTACGAGTCCAGACCTTCCTGTGCCTACATCGGTCCAAGACAAACGTTACCAGAACTTTAAACTGGCCAGGTAAATGTTACGTTGTATAAGCACATTACAGTCTCACTATTTTTACGAAGTCATTGTTAAGGTTGGTTCTACATTCCTGGCACGTGATATTTAAGTCAAATGTAACGTTCTTTAAACATCTGTGCGAGTCCACACCTTCCTGTACCTACTACGTTCCATAATTAACGTACCAGAACTTAAAACTGGCCACGTATATGTGACGTTGCATAAGCACATTACAGTCTCGTTATTTTTGCGAAGTTATCGTTTAGGTTGGTTCTACGTTCCTGGCACGTGATATTTAAGTCAAATGTAACGTTCTTTGAACATCTGTGCGAGTCCACACCTTCCTGTACCTACAACGTTCCATAATTAACGTATCAGAAATTTAGATTGGCCACGTATTTATGACGTAATGTAAGTACGTTACATTTTCGTTATTTTGGCGAAGTCATCGTTTAGGTTGGTTCCACGTTCCTGGCACGTGATATTTAAGTCAAATGTAACGTTCTTTAAACATCTGTGCGAGTCCACACCTTCCTGTACCTACAACGTTCCATATCAACGTTACCAGAAATTTAGATTGGTCACGTATATATGACGTAATGTTAGTACGTTACATTTTCGTTATTTTGGTGACGTAATTGTTAAGGTCGCTACTACGTTCCTGACACGTGATATTTAAGTCAAATGTAACGTTCTTTAAACATCTATGCGAGTCCACACCTTCCTGTACCTACAACGTTCCATATCAACGTTACCAGAAATTTAGATTGGCCACGTATATATGACGTAATGTAAGTACGTTACATTTTCGTTATTTTGGTGACGTAATTGTTAAGGTCGCTACTACGTTCCTGACACGTGATATTTAAGTCAAATGTAACGTTCTTTAAACATCTGTGCGAGTCCACACCTTCCTGTACCTACAACGTTCCATATCAACGTTACCAGAAATTTAGATTGGCCACGTATATATGACGTAATGTAAGTACGTTACATTTTCGTTATTTTGGCGAAGTCATCGTTTAGGTTGGTTCTACGTTCCTGGCACGTGATATTTAAGTCAAATGTAACGTTCTTTAAACATCTGTGCGAGTCCACACCTTCCTGTACCTACAACGTTCCATATCAACGTTACCAGAAATTTAGATTGGCCACGTATTTATGACGTAATGTAAGTACGTTACATTTTCGTTATTTTGGTGACGTAATTGTTAAGGTCGCTACTACGTTCCTGACACGTGATATTTAAGTCAAATGTAACGTTCTTTAAACATCTATGCGAGTCCACACCTTCCTGTACCTACAACGTTCCATATCAACGTTACCAGAAATTTAGATTGGCCACGTATATATGACGTAATGTAAGTACGTTACAGTTTCGTTATTTTGGCGACGTTATTGTTAAGGTCGCTACTACGTTCCTGACACGTGATATTTAAGTCAAATGTAACGTTCTTTAAACATCTGTGCGAGTCCACACCTTCCTGTACCTACAACGTTCCATATCAACGTTACCAGAAATTTAGATTGGCCACGTATATATGACGTAATGTAAGTACGTTACAGTTTCGTTATTTTGGCGACGTTATTGTTAAGGTCGCTACTACGTTCCTGACACGTGATATTTAAGTCAAATGTAACGTTCTTTAAACATCTGTGCGAGTCCACACCTTCCTGTACCTACAACGTTCCATATCAACGTTACCAGAAATTTAGATTGGCCACGTATTTATGACGTAATGTAAGTACGTTACATTTTCGTTATTTTGGTGACGTAATTGTTAAGGTCGCTACTACGTTCCTGACACGTGATATTTAAGTCAAATGTAACGTTCTTTAAACATCTATGCGAGTCCACACCTTCCTGTACCTACAACGTTCCATATCAACGTTACCAGAAATTTAGATTGGCCACGTATATATGACGTAATGTAAGTACGTTACAGTTTCGTTATTTTGGCGACGTTATTGTTAAGGTCGCTACTACGTTCCTGACACGTGATATTTAAGTCAAATGTAACGTTCTTTAAACATCTGTGCGAGTCCACACCTTCCTGTACCTACAACGTTCCATATTTAACGTTGCTACAACTTGAGACATATATTCTGACGACGTTATCACAACGTAAAATTGTTAGCTGGGTATTTTCTCAACAAAAAACACTGACGTAGCTCACATTGGGAGATAGTAGTAAGCACTTGAAGTTGATTTCAGTAGATCAGTTACACCTGTCATGATTTCAAGGAAAGACACAAAGTATCCGTCAAAAGAGAAAAGCTTACATAAATGCGAGCAAAATCTGCAGATTTATTATAGCTATTGACTTCTCGAATATGTTGAACGCACAACTCGAAACAATACTTGAAATTGAATAAAATTGACAAAATATGAGAAGACAGTCTAAAACCTAACTGGGAGAGCTGCCATTGTTTGCCCAGAAATCTTCAGAGATTTTGACTGGTACTTTGTGTCTTTCCATCAAAATTGCCATTTTGGTTTCTCGCTGGGTAATTCACAGATGAAGAGAAATCTTGATTGACAAAAATACAGCTGATAGCTAACAGCTTTTCTTAAACAGAAGATAAAGGAAGATATAAAAGAACCTGTTATGATTTTGAAGCGGGTGATAGCCGATAGGGGGCATGTTAAGGCTGTAAGTAGAGGGTGTAGCCGAATAAATCTAACCCAAATAGAGTTTAACACATCTCAGTAGGCCTATAGGCAAAATTAAAATTCATTAAAGTTTCATCACTTTAGCATGTGTACATTTGCTGGCCTTCTAATATTTTGCCAATTGATTTGTTAGGCTTGATTGCAAATTCTTATGAAATATAAGAGTGTATGGTTTCAATGTACTGTACTCCCGATATTTTTCGCGTGCAATTTAGTTTCGTGCTTTTCGCGATTGTGTAAAAATCACGAAAATTAATAGTCGCGAATATCGCCAATTAAAGGTGAGGTGCAACATGCCATTGACTAAGATCTAGAGATTGTAAATCTTATCCAAAGTATATGATATTGGGTAGGTGTAATTACTGTAGATAAGATAAATTAATTTTGAGGATTCAGAGAATAATGGAAGTTAAACCTTTGATATCCGCAAAATTTAATGGCCGCAAAATTGGTATTTCTCAAAATTCATGAAATTTAAACTCGCAAATTAACCGGTAGTACAGTATTTGCATGTGGAATAATTATGATATTGAGAGCATTGATGAAACAAATGCAATGAACTGATTTGATTGGCCAAGGGAGCATTGGAATTTTGACCTGAAGTTCACATGATTGTTGCTATAGGCCTTATGATTTTTTGGAATTCCAGTAATACTATTAATGTCTATTATACTTATACAGTAAAACCTGTCTTATCCAAATGCCACCGCTACAAATTAAAAACATTCAGATTTAAACGTCTGATTTCGAGGTTTTTGCATCCGAAAGATTCTTGATTTTGAAAAAATATTATTGCATTTTCACTTAATATTACTAGCATTGTAGGCGTTATGATTTTTTGGAATTCCAGTAATACTATTATACTTATACAGTAATATCTGTCTAATACTTATACAGTAATATCTGTCTAATCCAAATGCCACCATGACCAGTTAAAACACCATGACCAGTTAAAAAAAAACATTCAGATGTGGAGGTGATCGGATTTCGAGGATTTTGCATTCGCAAGATTCTGCATTTTAAAAATATAAATGCATTTTCACTAAAAAGTATTAAGATTACTTTTGACCGCATAGCTTTATGACATTCCAAAATCCAAATCGAATGCTTGAAAGGTAAAACAGAAGTGTGCAATCAGAGATGATAGATACTATTGCATGAGTATATGAAGGCCATGTGTCAACTCTTCGATTGATAATACGCCTCGAAATAAACACCCACTGGCTTGGGAAAGCTATTTTCCCTCTTAATAAATGCCTGTCCCCTTGGAAAAATGTTTTCAAATTCCCTCTTAGTCTTAATAAAAGCCAATGGCATTTATTTTGAGTTCTTTCTAATAAAGGCCCTGTGCAAAATAAATGCTCAGTGGGCCTATATGTTCGTTGAATTTAAAATTTCCCCTTCTACTCAATTTTATAAATGTTTTATGCATCAGTATGTTGCATTTGGAGACACAAATAAACTCTTAAAAGGAAAATATTTTCTCTTTAGTATGTTAACTTTGTCTACAAATGCAACATATTAATGTGAAAACATTATAAAAAAATGGAAGGAACTGAAAATCAGGAAAACATTTTTGAAAAAAAATGTTGATGGGGTCTTTGCACCTTCCCTGTCTCAATCTCCAATTTTTTTTTATCATCTGTATGAGTACTTTTCCTTTAGATAATGCATTGGCCTAACATACACACCTTACATTTTCAGAAAATTTCTGCAATTCAACATATGACCGTCTAAATTCTGTTGCGAAACCTTTAGTATTCTTTCAAGAAATTTCCTGCTTACATGAAAGTCTTTTACAGTTTTACATTCTGTTTTTTTTTTAATGTAACATAATGGCTGATACCAATATTGTTCAAAGTTGTATATGTTTACACTATGGAACTAATCATTCTTTGAATTGAGTTCGATTCCTGAACAACTAGATATTTGACTAAACATTCCTTGGATTTGATTTGGTTTGATGAAGAGAAATCTTGACTGACAAAAATGCAGCTGATAACTAACAGATTTTCCCAAACAGAAAATATAAAAAAAATTTAAAGTGAGCACTTGATTTCAATAGTTTAGTTTCACCTATGCTTTTGAAGCAGGTGATAGCTGATAGGTGTCATGTAAAGGCTTTAAGTACATGGTATAGCAATAATTAAAGGTAAGAAGGTACTGTTTCATTCATATTTCTTGGTTTTAAAAACATTTAATCAAATAAGCTGGAAATTTTTTTGAGAAATGATATGATGGTGAAAGAAATAGATACAAAATTATAAAAAATTTATAATTAGCGAAAATTAATATCCGCAAAATTTCAAAATTGCAAAATTGTGAAAGATAACAGCATCAAATATTAGTGGCAGTACAGTATTTGCATGTGAAATAATTATGATATATTAATATAATAATATAATAATTGATGAAACAATTGCAATGAACTGTTTTGATTAGCCAAGGCCAGAGCATTGGAATTTGAACTAAAGTTGAGTATAATGTTATTGTATAAATTAAAAAAATAATTATAGAGACTTCTTACAAAGTTGATCTTCATTTCAAATAGCTGAGAATATTTCCCAAAATAGATTGACTAGGCCTTCAGATTTTTTTGAATTTCAGTATTACTATTACTCATACAGTAAAACCTGTCTAATCCAAATGCCACCGTGCAGTTAAAAACATTCAGATTGGGAGGTGTATGTTATCACAATAGATTATAATTATATCATTGATAATTTAGAGTTTATTCAAAGATGGCAGCAGCATTCTCAGAACAAAACAATCAGAATCTCATTAATCTTTTGTTCACGTTAGTTATTTAAACTTTATATTCATATATAGATGGTAGTTCTTAAATATATGATAGACACCAATAATTCAACATCATAATTTAACCTTTTCCATTAAATATACCCTGTATCAAGCACAGAAACGTATTTACACCCTTTACTAAAATGACTACCCCTGTATCACGCACTTGTATCTACAATAATATATATATATATTTTAAACAGTCTACCTGTATGGATGGCTTTTGAAAGTATTTGAAAAAAACATTTATATAAAGCCGAAATAAAAAAGGCTTTAAAAATACAAGTGGAAACATTTAACCTCAATTTTGTACATATTCGAGCACATCTATTATAATCACTTGAAATATTCGAAAGTGGCTTCTACAGGCTATTGCCGTCCGCTCTTATTTTTACAATTGGATGGAGCAATTTTGACAGGATTAGCACATAATTGCCCATATATAAATAATCCCTAGAATATATCAAAAGAAATCATCGTCTTACCTTAGTTAGTTTGGCATAACTAATGGCATAACAAAGTGGACGCTTCGGAAGCTCTCCTGAATCATTCTATTCACTCACAACGATAATATGGGAATCGTGGTTTTACCTAGTATATCGGGTGAGTTCCACAAACGGATTAAAAACCTTTTCACTACATTTATTTGGAATTCCCCAGTCTCTAAGGTAAGTTTTTCTCAACTGGTCAAAGACTACAAAGACGGGGGTTTAAGAATGATCGACCCACAACTATTTGAAAACTCACTAAAACTAACATGGTTGCAAAAACTACTTAGAAATGGCACCTGGCAAGATATTGCCATAAAAACTTTGGGTTTGGAATCAGGTAAGGAGCTATTTACATACGACGCGAAATCATTACAAAGAATTGAATGTAGCGTTCCAAATCCGTTTTGGAGAAGTTTTACTCGTGCCTTCCAACATTACACCCAAATTCAAGAGCGTATCGTAGAAAATGATCAATCTCTTCACGCGGAGAATATTTTGTGCAATACCTGGTTAAAATATACGAGAAACGAAAATGTTAAGGTTATCATTAAAGAAATTAAAGGCGCAAAAGAAACACTTGTACTTCGTAATATGTTTCAGCCGAATAAACAAGTTATTAACCTCAACGAATTTAACCAAAAATTTAAGGCAAAGTTAAACTTCCTGGATTTTTTATCTTTAAAAAACTCAATACCAACTGACTGGATTAAGACTATTTTAACTTGTGAACATAATATGAATGAAACCCGTACGATTAAAAAATACTTGAATAAGTTTCAATCTCGTTCAAAAATATGTAAACAAATTTACTGGGAATTTATCAAAAGTATACCAATAAACGGCACCTATTCGAAAAAGTGGAATATTGATTTGAATGCAACAATTGAAACAGGAGACTGGGAAATAATAAATAAAATGAACAAATTAAGCAATTTCGAACCTAAACTTGCATCATTTAACTATAAAGTAATACATAGATTTGTTACGACTAACAAATACCTAAAGATGTGTGGTCTAACAGACTCCGATATGTGCACTTTTTGTCGGTTACATGTAGAAACAATATGCCACCTTTTTTACGATTGTGCAATAGTCCAGGACCTTGTACAAGATATAAAACAATGGCTCCCGAAAGAATATGAGCATTTCTGTAACAAGCAAACTATCATATTAGGACCAAACTTAATGACCAAAGAGGCAGTTGTTTTAAATAACTTTTTTAGTATTTTTAAAAGATATGTATTCCTATGTAAACATTCTAGGGTGAAACCAACATTTAGAGGTTTTAAGCTAAATATATTAACCTACTATAAACTTGACATAAGTGTTGGAAGAGGAGATAAATAGGATCCTCTAAACGATATACTTTCGATGACTGATTTTCCTTGATAATTTACCATATAATTGACAATACAACCTGTATGCATCTATTTCGATATATTTTTGTAAACATGTGACAAATATGTAGCTGTTCTTGACCTAAATAAATATATATTAAAAAAAAAAATATGGGAATCGTAGATTATCCCTGAACTTTGCCCATTTTACATATCAGATTAAGTTGCTTCATCAATTCCTCCCATGCTGTCCAATTCAGTACATATCTTTTGGACAATAAAAATCTATCCAGTCAAAGTTAGAACAAAATACAAATCAAAATGTGAAAATAATCTAGCTCGATAACTATTTTACGTCATCACATCATTTCAATCATATACTTAATGGAATTGAATATTAACACAATGTACAGATATTTTGATCTTTCCGGTAGCAAATAAAAACAGAGAACCTCCTGGAAATCATGTATTACATGAGAAATGAGAAATGACTGAGTATGATGAAATGTAAAATATTCTAGATATTATACCGCCAGACTCAGTTAAGCAAATTGTAACAAATGTTCATCTGGTAAGCCTATAGAATGTTAAACAATTACATATTATACTGCAGTTAGTAGTAATTTATAAATTAAGAGGCAAGATAACAAGCAGGTGTTTGTCGTATACGAAACTCTCACTAAAGGATACAACTTGATTAACGCTATAACATGCGTTTCTCATACAAATGATCTGTCTTTTAGAAAAAATTAGGATTAGTGGCCATGATTTGCTATCATGCCATCGTTCCCAAGTATGTTCTCTGTCAGTAAAAAAAAAGTTTAAATTCAAACACCCCACGAAAATCAAAAAATGTCACATGTCATCCTCCTAAGCAGGTATCCAGAATCCGTACCTCCTTCCTTCTAAAAAGAAAGAATATATTCTGGATTTTGAAGCCCTGTGATCGGAGGATGGTCACCTGTTGAGTACGCAATTTTTAAAAAAATGTCAAGAATTGTCATTTTGATTTTGATAGATTGAGGAAGGTAAAAAAATTTCATTCGTGGAATGAAACCAGAATCCGACCAATGTTGATATACTGATCATGATGAAATAACAATAACTGGACTGTATTATTCTTGCTTTTGAAATGCCATCTTTTCGTCTATTTTCACCACTTCAGATGAAGAATCAATAATTTGTATGATTTATATACCTATTTTATCTCATATTGTACTGGTACGACATCTATATATATATATACGAGCGAAATGAAATGTGAACGTATTTTAATCTCGTAACACTTTCCCCCTCTCAAAGTAAGTCTATCCTTACACTTTCAGATAAATCTATTTTGTTAGAAACATCAACCCTAAGTAACTCCCCTACAGATCAGTTCAGTTCAGTTCAGTTCAGTTCAGTATCTTTATTTTCTCAACATAAGTGAAGATTTTTTCGTCGTTTTCGAGAAAAGACGGGTTCCTTTTCGTAAGACATGGGACTACTGAGTTCATCAGCCTGATTCATAGAACGCACGTAGTATGACGTTGACTCAACTCCTTTTAATGTTTATTTATATAATTAAAACATATTTCATAATATGATCAAGATCAAGTCTATTTATATAGCTTTCCCCGCATCTATTATCTTATCATTAATAATCATTACATTTAATGTTACTATGGCATCTATGACGTTTTCCCTTCCAGAGTCATTATGGTGTAAATAATACAAATAAGAGGATCAGTTTGGTATATTACCGTACGTCTCTACTATTAATCTCATATAATCCTGTAATAAGGGTAACATTACTTCACGCCATCGTAGCGATATACTAATATACTACTGCCTTCAACCTAATCATACATTGATTAGAGGTTAAGTTTGTTAGAAAGGGAGGAGACGAGGCGAGAGAACTTACATTGTATTTTGTAAGTATTTGTTAAGTAACATCTATATATTCCCAGGAGTTGTGACTTTATTCAAAGAATAAAGAATCCTATATTGTTAAATTAAGCATTCGATTTTAGCTTTTTTAAAGAAACATTCAAACATTTCAGATCTTGATTCTCATTATATTGGGTTAAGGATTTATAATGGTCATTTACATAAATATCTCCCATGATGCATCGCTTTGGAAGGGACAAATTTTCATTGGCCCGCCGAACGAGTCGATTACTCCGAACGAAACGTCTGGAGATTGCAAAGTCAAAGGTCACGATCCGCTAATATCATTGGTCAAGGATTACATCATATCGTATCTTTAGCATCATATTGGCGGAAGATTGTTCGAACAAAATTTCACGAACAAAATCTGATAAAACTAGCGTGAATCTTGACAAAAATGACAGTTTCTCAGCCTCCGATATTCCACTGTCAGCGCTCGAGCATATTTACATGATACATTCTATTCAATAATCAGAAAGATAATCGGAGATTCAAAGTTACATTATTTATATTTTTCAATCTCAATGGCGTCTGAGCAATTTGTGGGGAAATCAGTGACGTGCTGGAATTGGACGGCATTTCCAACTAAAGATTTCTTCAGATTTGGGGATTATAGTTCAAAACAAGCCTTTGTTGTAATTCTTAATATCATACATATCTATCATTTGTGCAAAAGCAACACTACATAAATGTTTAATAAAGCTGTAGTGCGGCATTGAAAATCGCACTCCTGTGTAATCCAATGGGAAAGAACCAGGATGAAGACGAAGTTGTACCTCCCATGAGAACTCTTCGAACGTGAGGTAACTAAACTGAACTAAACTAAAAATTTATCGCGTATTGGCTTATTCTATCGTTCTGTGATTGTCTGGTATCTAATATCACTTTGGAATACCCACAAAATACTAGCTACTTTCGGGGTCAATTAAAACTGGATATCGAAATCAAGTTAATTCAAGTCTTCGTTTTTCTCTCTGAAAAGGCGTTGTTAGAAAACATTTGATGTGATAGGTAAGACATCTGAGTCAAAGCAATATCACCCAAGTCAGCAGCTCGCTAATCACTTTCTCATCGAGGCACTCGTAAAACACCTAGAAATCGAAATGATTATGTTATTACCTTCTATTTGTGTGCTTGTGATTATGAGCACATTATATTGGATGAAAACAAACATACCTTGCGTTTGTCATCTCACGTTGCCATGGATTTCATATAACATTCTGGGTGTTACATGCCGCATTATGTAACATATTCCCTTCTTGATTTGACGTCCTGACATCAATGAGTCAATGTACGTCTCTAATTATCGGGGACGGGTCAATGTATCAAAATTGGTATTGATAAAGGTTTGATAACGTTGCAAAACACGTTGTTTTACGCCAACTAGGGTAATACTGATTGGATATTTGAGCCGTCCCCTGGGATAATCTGCTGCAATCTGATCATTACTATGAATGCAGGGGTCCCGGGAGAGAAGGCAGACAAATAACCAGCAGTTACGGTGTTCGATCATGCGAACAAACATCATTTATATCATTTGATTTAATTTATTTGAAAAGAATTTATAATAATGGAAAGGAATGCATATTCTGGTATTCAAAAATACGTGACATTGTGTTCAAGATTGCAAATCAATTGCTAATAAACGGTTTGGATCTGGCCAATTTGTCAACCTATATTGTCCCCATTCCAGGTTTGATTGCACAATCAATTCTTACTTTATCAAGTAATTTGTCAAATTAAAGACAATTTATCAATGTGATGGTCATAGATTCAAAATGTATGCCTCGTTAACGACCAATGTTAATGTTTTATGGTTAACTGATATCCTGTGCTTAAAGAAATATTGTACCGAACGGAACGGTTCTGGTTGATAAAAAGAAAAGGGAAGGAAAGCTACTCTTTTATAATTTTCATTATTTTTTTTAATGATATTGGAAAGCGCCCTCATATTCCAGAAGACGTTTTTTGAATCCTCGTGACGTAACACATTTCTTAATGTTCAATGAAAAAGTCTAATCCATGGATTATTACAGAGCTCTCAAGACAGACTCGTGATATCATTAACGCACCGCTTTCTGTCCTCTTATGGTAACATTTTAGTCTAATCCATGGACCATATTAGAGATTTAAAGAGCGACTCGCGATATCATCAATGCATCGCTGTGTGTACTCTCGTTGTAACATTTTAGTCTAATCCATTGACCATTTTCAGAGATTTAAAGAGAGACTCTCACGATATCTACTCGGGGTGGAAAATTTTCTAAGAGGCTCCGTTAAGGAAAAAATGACTTTTTGAGCTGGATGGAATTTCTGTGTATTTTCTATTCTGTTAGGGTGTCCTGCATAAAGAATTTCGCCTGCGAAGCATATAACTCTTGCGAAGATATCTAAATACTGGTCCGAAGAAGACATACCTTGAATTTTTTAGAAAAAAATTGGCTAAAAATGGAAACTACAAGAAGTCAAAATGTTCAACTCAAACAAAGTTGTAGCTATTCTATATCAATATTTTGTGTTATGTAAGGTTTCTCAGATGTTTCAAGACCTTCATTAGTATACTTGTGTCTAGAAATGTGGCATTTAAGGACAAAATTTGGCATTTTTAATCATTTTCGCTTTCAGCATTTACATATAGTTCCTTATATCTCAAGTTTAAATGCTGACTGCTTTTTTGATTAAATCTGTGCTTGTACATGTGTCCTTCCATTTAAGGTATAGAAAATGTATAGTGGACAACCAATGCTCGTATGAGAGCTTTCAGATCTCCCCTACCCCATTTATTATGGAAAATTGCCGAAAAATATGAAAAAATAAAATAACTTGAAATTATAAACTTTAACAAAGTTGTAGCTATTCTATATCAATATTATGGGTTTTTAATGTTTTTAAGATATTTCAGAACCTATATCGGTATACAAGTGGCTAGAAATGAGACATTTAAGGACAAAACTTGGCATTTCTTTTTATCATTTTCGCTTTCAGCAGTAATATATAGTTCCTCATATATTGAGTTTTATGCTGTCTGATTGTTGCATTTTCAATCAAATCTGTTTTTGTACATGTGTTCTTCCATTTAAGGTATAGAAAATGTATAGTAGACAAACAATATTCATATTAGAGCTTTCAGATCTCCCCTACCCCATCAATTATAGAAAATAAACGAGAAATATGAAAAAAATAAAATAACTTGAAATTATAGACTTTCATGATGTTGTAGCTATTCTATATCAATATTATGTGTTATTTAATGTTTTTAATATTTTTCAGAACTGTTATTGGACAAACAATGTTCATATTAGAGCTTTCAGATCTCCCCTACCCCATTTATTAGGGAAGATGACCGGAAAATATAAAAAATAACTTCAAACTACCAGTATAAACTTTAACAAAGATGTAGCCATTCTTTATGTGTTATTGAATGCTATAATTATTTTTTCAGGACCTTCATTAGTATACTAGTGTCGAGAAATTAGACATTTAAGAACAAAATTTGTAATTTTTCATCAATTTTTCATCATTTCAACTTTTAGCAATAACATATAGTTCCTTATATCTTGAGTTTTATGCTGATTGGTTGATGAATTCTTGATCAAATCTGTTCTTTTGCCTGCCTACTTTGATTTAAGGTATTTAAAAATGTATATTGGAAAGCCTGTTCAATACAAAGTATTATTTGATATTTTTCAGATATGTCAGAAACTTCATGAGTATACAAGTCTAAAAATTAGACATTTAAAGTTGAGTTGCAAATGGGGCGGGTATTCTCTATCTTTATCCATTGGGCTTTTCTGGTTATAATATGTTGCAAACTGCTCATGAATCTATGCAATTATAGTAGAACACTTGGAATATATTTAAAGTAGTGTGATAATTATAACCAGTGATCAAGCTATGTTGGTTGAATTCCCTCATATCAATTGCAATGTTGTCAAAGACTTGGTGATTTCCATATTACACCTAAGTGTGGTGTAATTAGGAAGTTCATGATGGATATTGGGCTTGGGGATATTTTGGTAAATGCAAACATTGTGAAATGAAGAACAGCCAACAAGATGATTTTGGAAAGTATTTTAAAATGGTAAGCTGTCTTTGCTTTGTGAAGCAATGTTACTGTACAGGGTGTCCGGAAAGTAAAGATACAAATGCTCTAATTTCAATAGATTTACCTGTTGTAAGATGAAATTGCTACAGATTATAGAATGACATTATAACAATTAATCCTGCAACTGTCATGACAATTTGTTTCAAAATGAAAAAGTTATGGCTGTTATGGTAACGGTAGTCCCTGGTATGTGGAGCAGCGTCACAATTATATTTTATAATTTTTTTCTCCTGCTCATATCATCTTGACACTCCATCATCTGTTGCTATTATACATCAAATTATGTATCACAACAGCAAAAGAAGTAGTACTGTAAGAGCTGATGCTATTTGGTCATTTAACATTACTACTTTTATCCAGTATTATGTATTTCCCAACATAATCTAAACATTCATGGTGCATCTTGACCAGAGATTTAAGACCTGACAATACCGCTTATGTCCATCTCTCAGATTACTGATAAAATAGGCTTCAAGCAGTCTCATTTTCTTGTTGAACTTCTAACAAATATTTTTAAGATTTTCATTAATGTCGGAGTCCAACGGGACCTTCTCAGTGTAATATGGGCCATTGTACAAAAAGGTTTAATGTCAAGACATTCAATTGTAAGGTTTGTTTTCTTTGCTTTGTGAATTGGTGCATTCAGGAGGTGCACTATTGACTTTCCTATTAATCCAGGGACCTTTTTTCTAAGCACTTAAATAATATTTCTTTGATTATACTGGTTAGTGACTTTATATAGTTATGATATGCATCAGTGATATCATTAGTCTAAAGAGAATACTATGGCAGCAAGAATACAATATTGAACAAAACAAAACATTGATAGGAAATACAATAATAAACACTGTTTCAAATGGTTAAATTCTAGCAATTTATGACAATTTAGCGACATCATGGAACTGCTCCCCATACCCCTGACCACCCCCGACCACCGTAACCATGACAATCGTAACTTTAACACGTTTATGTTACAAAAGTTGGTAGATGAATTGTAATCTAAACCTAAATCTATTAAAATTAGAGTGTTTGTATCTTTACTTTCCGGACACCCTGTATCTCTAAATTATGGGATGAATTTCACTTATGGCAGAGCTGCTATTGAACTTTGCAAAACTGATAGTTGCAACAATCTCTCAAATACTGATCATGAAGAAGTTGACACTCTCCTTATAGCCCATGTCTACTACAGTGCTGCAGACAAGACAAAGGAATTCAATGTTGAGAGAATTTGTATTCAGTCTGATGATACAGAATGTTGCTTGCAAAGAAGGATGAGAGTTAAAAAGAGCTCTTAAAGTTTTTTATGTCCTTCAAGGTAGCATTCTAAATTACTATATGAATCTCAAAGTGCAATACCTATTTGAAGATACATGTATATCAAAGATGGGTGTCTTGTACCAGTACTCACAAACAAACCTTGAGCAACACAAGACACCATATGTCCTTGGCAATTCGAAAATGTAAAATGGCAAAAGGCAGGGAAAATTGCAAATACAAAGTTTCTAGTCAAGGGTGTATGGCTACTTGTCCATGTGGCAATAAACAACATAGTGCACATTGTTGGACAACATTTTAGGATGAGTTCTTCAGAACTATAAAAATCATTTAGAGATCTTACATATCTGAATATATAGCTATAGCTTGTGGTGTCATGAGCAACTTAGACATTTAAAATGACTTAAATGCAGCTCTAACATAGAACCAGGGAGATTTGAAAAATCAGGCTGTTGCTGGATGAAGTTCGAGAGTTGTGAACAATCATCTTTATATATAGACACATCCTTTGATTCATATGAGAGTAAACTGTGAAATAACAAAATTATTTCGCACTATTCTATTTTTGAGTAATCTTTTAAAAATATGGTAGTGTAGTAGTTTTATCTTTAATATGTACATTTGTGTTTAAAACACATTTTCCCTGCTTTGAAGATAACAAGACACATAATTGAATATATATGATCTAAAATATGTCAACTAATCCCCATTCAACTAAAAATATAAACAACTATTGCTGAAAGTGAAAAATTGGTCATTTTGCCCATTTATGTGTCATTTTTTGATTTTAGTGTGCTAATAAATGTGCTAAACTTTCGAAAAGTTTAAGCATATTAACATACAATAATAACATTTGTGTTGGTTTTCTGATTAAATGGTGGTGGGCAGATCTTAGCCCTCTAATAAAAACATTCGTTGTCTTACATACATTTTCTTTCACTTAATCAAAGAAGACAGATTCAAAATATGAATCTATCATCAAATAATATCATTAAATAATACATAACATTGATAGAGAATAGCTACAATTTTGTTAAAGTTTATGTTTTGAAATTACTTTTCATTTATATTATAAATGGAGCAGGGGAGACATGAAAGCTCTAATATCAACATTGGTTGTCAAATATACATTTTTTCTATCCTAAATGGAAGAAGACATGTACAAGAACAGATATGACCAAGAATGCACCAACCAGTCAGCATAAAGCTCAAGATATAGGGACCTATACGTTATTGCTGAAAACGAAAATGAAAAACTGAAAGCTCTACTATGAACATTGGTCATCCACTATACATTTTTTATATCTTAAATGAAAGAAGACATCTACAAGAACAAATTTGACTAAGAATGCACCAACCAGTCAGCATTAAACTTAAGATATAAGGACCTATATGTTATTGCTGAAAGCGAAAATGGTAAAAAAGCCATGTTTTGTCCTTAAATGTCTCATTTCTAGACACTAGTATACCAATAAAGGTTCTGAAATATCTTAAAACATTAAATAACACATAATATTGATATAGAATAGCTACAACTTTATTAAAGTTTATAGTTTCAAGTTATTTTATATTTTCATATTTTTCTTATAATTTTTCATTATAAATGGGGTAGGGGAGATCTGAAAGCTCTAATATGACCATTGGTGGTCCACTATACATTTTCTATACCTTAAATGGAAGAAAACATCTACAGGAACAGGTTTGATTAAAATTGCAACAACCAGTCAGCATAAAACTCAATATATGAGGAACTATATGTTACTGCCGAAAGCTAAAATGATTTTAAAAATGCCAAGTTTTGTCCTTAAATGTCTCATTTCTAGGCACTAGTATACCAATAAAGGTTCTGAAATATCTGAAAAACATTAAATAATACATAATATTGATATAGAATAACTACAACATTGTTAAAGTTTATAAATTCAAGTTATTTTACATTTTCATATGTCTCAGTAATTTTTCATAATAAATGGGGTAGGGGAGATCTGAAAGCTCTAATATGACCATTGGTGGTCCAATATACATTTTTCGTATCTGAAATGGAAGAAGACATATACAAGAACAGATTTGATCAAAATTGCAACAACCAGTCAACATTAAACTCAAGATATAAGGAACTATATGTTACTGCTGAAAGCGAAAATGATCAAAAATGCCATATTTTGTCTTTAATTATCTTATTTCTAAACACCTGTACACTAATGAAGGTCCTTAAACATCTGAAAAACATTAAATAATACATAGTGTTAATATTAAATAGCTTGAGTTTTGCTTGAGTTGAACATTTTGACTTTTTGTAGTTTCCATTTTTAGCCTATTTTTTCTAAAAATTTCAAGGTATGTCTTCTTCGGACCAATATTTAGATATGTTCGCAAGAGTTCTATGCTTCGCAGGCGAAATCCCTTATGCAGGAAACCCTAATAAAATGAAAAATACAGAGAAACTCCATCCAGCTCACAAAGTCATTTTTTGCACAATTCTCACACCTTCCACCCCGAGTAATCATCAACGCATTGCTGTGTGTACTCTCGTGGTAACATTTTAGTGTAATCCATGGACCATTTTCAGAGATTTAAAGAGAGACTCTCGATATAATAATGTATCGCTGTATGAACTCGCGTGGTAACATTTTAGTCTTATCCATGGACCATTGCAGAGCTCTAAACAGAGACACGCGATATCATCAACTCATCGCTAGGTGTGCTCTCGTGGTAACATTTTAGTCTTATCCATGGACCATTGCAGAGCTCTAAACAGAGACACGCGATATCATCAACTCATCGCTAGGTGTGCTCTCGTGGTAACATTTTAGTCTAATCTATGGACCATTGCAGAGCTCTAAACAGAGACACACGATATCATCAACTCATCGCTAGGTGTGCTCTCGTGGTAACATTTTAGTCTAATCTATGGACCATTGCAGAGCTCTAAAGAGAGACACGCGATATCATCAACTCATCGCTAGGTGTGCTCTCGTGATAACATTTTAGTCTAATCTATGGACCATTGCATCATATCACGTCATATCAGCTTAGAGATCTTCTTATTGATTCACTCCCATCTACTGTCCTTATCCATTTCTCTATCCGACTTGACAACACTTCATCAACTTTATAGTCGAAGGGTTAACAACAATGTCATGCTTAACGGCAATTGTAAAGATTTTATTGCTCACCACAAGATAAAAATAAAATCCATTCCTGAGCATTAACAATATAATATTGCCCATTCTTAAAGAGGTTTAATTCATGAAAACTAAAGGATCGTTAGTATTCATGATCATTGAAAGTAGAACAATACATGGACGAGAAGATTCCTACTCTTGTATCTGTAATTTCTGAATGGTGTGGGTATGGAAATGTTAGACAGAGCTTTTATCCGTGCATTAGATTAAATTTGGGATACTGGGGAATGATTTAATATTGACTTCTGACAAGTTGTGAAAATGCATGTTTCTTTTTGCTGTGTTATTTGTAAAGCTTTGTGGTCTCTCGAGTCCTACCTCTTTAGCTTTTGTGACTACATATTCAAAACCGCTTCGTATAACTTCTCGTGGGAATTTGAGATAATTTGATAAAGTTGAGAGTTCGGTCTATCGATATCAATATTCTAAATGATCAATTTTATAGGAACGTAGAATACTAATTTTTGTTGAATACCAATACCATCTTTAACATCTCAGGTGGCTATAACACGTGAAGTTGGAAGAACTGAAACTTTGTGAATCAAGATGGACGTACAGTCTATCTTCCTCCATAAGTCAGCCCACCGTAGATCAGATATTTTAAAAATCGTTCTTATTGTATCCAAAAATGAATGGCTACAGTATATTGTTTCATTCGCGGATCGGTAAATACAGACTTGGTTAGATAAAAACTCCATCATGGGAGACATTGGGCAAATTGATTTTTGCTAACAGTAATGTAAAAGTTCCTAAATCTTTTCAACCTATCGATGTAAAAACCTCTGCCCAAAGTATCCATTAATTTTAGAAAATATCAATGAATTTTCTGCAAATCAAAACATATTGATACAGTTCGATGAATTATTGGCTGTGAGCGGGCATAATAAGGTTCATTGAACATTTAAAGCATGTATCAGGCATGTTGGGATTAAATTTATATTTATTATTTATCGTTGGTGTAATCTACATTACTTCCGACTTGGTTTGGTCGATTACAAATCTCTGTAAATTATAGAATTACTCTAATATATGATCAATTTATTGTTAAATTAACTTATCCAGATGAATCTTTTTCGAAATGATATATAAATATATAGTGGGCAAAACAAGAAAATATAGAAATTGAAGATACTTTTAAACATGCGATAGTTTTAACAATAAAGAATTTGACATTCCGTGAACCGATAATGGAATTCTTAATTAAGGATTTAAGCCCTGGACTCAGTGCATTGTTTCCAAAACAAGGGAATTGATTTATAAATATCCAAACAATTACTGTAAGTATTTCATTTGTGAAATCACATTTCGAAACTAGAATCTAGGCACTGCATACCTGTCGAGTATTCAGTCGGAAGGATAAAATTGATCAAATCGGGAGTTAATTATTAAGAAATTATTCTACCGGAAGTTCGGCCCTGCCGAAACGAAGACATTCTGTCTTGCATTCTGTCTTCGTTTCCAGTTGATCCCAAGAGGTTTGGTTGTAAACGTAAGAAATAAGTCTACGAACATGCAACACGTCAGTAATTGTATTGTATTTTGTTTACCACCAATGAAGGTGAGCAATACCTCTTGGGTATGTCCCGTATATATACGGTCGTAATTTACGTAATTAACATGGAAGATAGACCCAGAAACCCCTCCTTGAAGGAGCCCTGTGTTCTTTTATGTGCACTCATACATAGACATACAAGGCATTAACATGACAAAATGTCACCACCTAGTTGCTCACAATAATTGATTTGAATTTCAAACTTGAACTTGAAAAAAGACCTTTTTGACCTTTTTTGACCTTGAGAAGGTCAAATGTCAAATCTAAAGTCAAATCTAAAGTCATATTTGAATTTCTGAGAACATGTAGATGATTTTGAAAAAAAAATTTAGTCAATTTGAAGCAAGATGAAAAAATACCTTTTTGACCTTTTTTGACATTGAGAAGGTCATTGAAGGTCAAATGTCAATTCTAAAGTCAGATTTGAATTTCTGAGAACATGTAGATGATTTTGAAAAAAAAATTTAGTCAATTTGAAGCAAGTTGAAAAAATACCTTTTTGACCTTTTTTGACTTTGAGAAGGTCATTGAAGGTCAAATGTCAAATCTTAAGTCAAATCTAAAGTCAGATTTGAATTTCTGAGAACATGTAGATGATTTTGAAATTTTTTTTTAGTCAATTTGAAGCAAGTTGAAAACAGACCTTTTTGACCTTTTTTGACCTTGAGAAGGTCATTGAAGGTCAAATGTCAAATCTTAAGTCAAATCTTAAGTCAGATTTGAATTTCTGGGAACACGTAGATGATTTTGAAAAAAAAAATTAGTCAATTTGAAGCAAGTTGAAAACAGACCTTTTTTACCTTTTTTACCTTGAGAAGGTCATTGAAGGTCAAATGTCAAATCTAAAGTCAGATTTGAAGGTGAAATGTCAAATCTAAAGTCAAATCTAAAGTCAGATTTGAATTTCTGAGAACATGTAGATGATTTTGAAAAAAAATTTAGTCAATGTGAAGCAAGTTGAAAAAAGACCTTTTTGACCTTGAGAAGGTCATTGAAGGTCAAATGTCAAATCTAAAGTCAGATTTGAACTTCTGAGAACACGTAGATGATTTAGAAAAAAATTGAAGTCAGTCTAAACAGTATATATAGTATATATAGGAAGTTGTAAGAAATTGTTACAGACGCCAACCTCCAACCGCCGGACGCCAACCTCCAACCACCAACCGCCGTCAGAAAAAAACGGAGACCATAACAATATGTCACCACTTTTTGGTGGTGACATAACAAGTACACACCACAGCCTTTTGTACGAGTTGCGGACCACTCAGTCAAACACCCTGAAGTACTTCACGCAAACAAGCAAATTAATGACTGTCATACGACACCATCCCACCTTCTTGATCTTTGACTTTAGTAACTCTAGAATCTTATTAGCACTATATCGATGTCTAAAAAGCAAGATAAAGGTTCCGTCGCTTATAATCACAGCGCCAGAGTATCATACCGGAGTATCATACTCTAGAATGTACCATTTCTTTTTTAACGTTTTAATGGCATGATATATAGTGACTCGATAATATTTACATATGTTTTCAGTATAAGCCTGAATGTATGAATGCGATCTGGATGTATTGTTTTTTTAATTTTTTTTTAAATTTTGAATATAAAATAAATGGTGTGTTTTTTTAGTGTTTATGAAAAATAACATGCCCCGTAAAAGCGGACAAATCTTTCGATACCAGCCTGTGATAATAATGAGTAAAAGGTAGTTCTATTTATGCTTTGTAAGCCACAACCTCACATATTACTCGACATTGGCGAAAGTATCATTCATACAACAGCGCACAAGATGCATGGTATCTCAGGCCACGGAGGTCAAATCAATTTATTTACTTTCAGAACATGGCACAAGGCTAGCCAGTCGCATATGGATTGTTTGTTTCTAAGTAGCATTTCAGTAATTTTGTTTGATCGGCGCGGTTACAGGAAACATTGCACTTTGCGGCTCATGTCATCGTTAGCGTTTCCCCAATAATGCATCGAAGTGCAAATCTGTATTTTAATTTTCCTCAGAATCAAGGTATCTACTACGAATCGCTTTTAGACATTCTAGGTAGTTATAAGTTAGATATAATTTAAGGTACAATATACAATTATTGACCTCTCCAGAGGTTTACTGTCAAAATTATATCCCGAGACTGTAAACCGAGACCGTAGGTCGAGGTTTACAGTCGAGGGATATAATTTTGACAGTAAACCGAATGGAGAGGTCTATAATTGTTTTGTTAGTCCGAAGAATATCTTAGATTTTTCTGACTGATTTTTCTAATACAAACGTAAAACTTTTTCAAAAAATTATCTACATCTGTTACGGCAGTAAGTTC
Organism: Owenia fusiformis; assembly: GCA_903813345.2. NCBI lineage: Eukaryota > Metazoa > Annelida > Polychaeta > Sabellida > Oweniidae > Owenia > Owenia fusiformis. Next base: position 4,172,370 of record CAIIXF020000006.1, read on the forward strand.
ACTCAATGGAGTCAAATTACTCTCCTGGGCGAAGTCCACTAAAAGCTTTGTACAAAGTTTTAGATTTTTCTTCGTATTTTGACTGTCTTTACTCTCTAAGAGACTAATAATATCCTCATCTTCAACATTTTTGAAACGGCTAGTGCTAGCGGCGGCCATTTTATCGTCTGATAATGACGTCATTTTAGTGGAATGCTGGGAATATTATTCACCGGCAATGCATTGCGCGGTGTACAGTTAAAATTATTCACCGCTCGTTGACCAATCAAAATCGAGTATTTCAACTGAGGTACTAACAATATAGAATATTACTTGTTGCTTTTGGCGGTTGTTTCGAAGAGATTCGGAAATAGGCGATCAACGAAGATATATTTGGAAGAATGATTTGTATACTGAACGAAATTAGAATTGGTGAAATGATTTAAGCATCGTATCCAATGACTTGTTTGTAATGTATCCACACTTCATAATTGTTTGATTTAAACCAAGACCTAGATAGAGATTGAATTGGTCATAGGGCCATACAGTCAATGAGTGAAATACGAGTAAAGCACTCGTGGCAAAACAGCTAAAGGAATTCAACTACAGGCAGGCAGGTCATTTTTGAATTAAATGGGATTGATGAGAGTTATCAAAAAATCTAGGTCAAGGCCAAAATAATCTAAAGTATAGAATGATTTTACTGTGTTCTCATTGGCCGGGATGTGATACATCATTTATCCGTGAATTCGAGATAGACAATGCATTTAAAGTATCAACGCTCAATAGAGTGAACTTGTGGACGTGGCACGTTCCTGGTAATATGTTCACTCTTGGATAAGAAGAATCATATAAGTATTACGAAAGCAATTTTGACTTGATTGCTTCTGACTTTAATTCGTAGCTACTTTATTGAGTTGTGTCATGAAACCAATTCTTGAGTAAGTCGGGCGTCAATCATAGTGGACTTTATGGAAAAGCCCAAGAAAGCACAATAGAGACATGCTTGTCATGAATATCAAGATCGAGAGATGCGAGTAGAAGTGTTAGTTAGATTTGCTTACGCAGCTACTTAAGTGATTCGTTTTCTGACACAAAGAATTTCCCAATAGAATAAAACGGATCGCAGCATTTTTAAGTGATTTATATATTCATCCCCCTGCTAAGGAAGATAATATTGTTCGTCTTTGTTCTTCTCAAGGAGGGCGTCATGACATATGTTAATCCCATTGTATTACAATAAAGCATCATTTAAGAATCCAGTCGTCATAATGATACTTCATTCACCATAAACATATTTCATAAGTTCTTTTATTTTTACTTAATAAAGCTTGCTAATAAAACAACTAGGCTAACATTTAATCTCGCAGATGATTCAACACGATAAAATCCATGATATATACGCGATATACGATATTTTTCCTGTCACAAAGATAAAAATCGGGATACTGTACACAGTGCGCCAAAAGGCAAAAACCACAAATAATTTGTTGAAACGATGAATGAATCGAGAAATACATACATTGTCTCTCGAGAGACAAATAGGATGCTTTATCATATTATTGCAATCCTCGGCTGTTGAAACACATTCCAAGCTGGCGGTATTCAATCGATCTATTATGGAGTAATAAAATTACAAAACTGATGTAATGTATTTATCTTTTTCATTTTGATACCAGCATTAATGTGGAAAGTAACATAAGTCGTGCGCTATGCAAACAATTTAAATGATGAATTTGATGTTACGCTTGTTCCTAATGTTAGATTGAAATGCCAATCTTGTATTATTACCACCTTGCCGGGCCAGTTCTAGGGGTTTTAGTGCTAGTTTAGAAGGCGTTTATTTTACTATATCGACCTGAGAAATGTGTGACGTCATAGTGGTGGTCCATATGGACCGGTCTAGAATATATTCTGGACCGGCAATTTTCCCCGGGAAATTAGATATCGTTCAATGCGTAAGATTTTCTTGCTGTTTCAGTCCTGGTCGTTAACGGTGGTAATAATACTAATAACGTCATTTCTGCGAGCAATATAGTGAAATATTGGACCTTGGGCCTTCGGCCCTCGGTCCAATATTTTACTATATCGCCCTTAGAAATGACGTTATTGTACTATTATTTGTGCAAAACATCAAATCATTTTTACCAGGAATCTCTACACTTTGGTTAAAGGTTAACCATTGTTCCAGATTTTGCTTTGTTTATGTACTTTTATGCTTTATCGATATAATGTACTCCCAAGAGTAGTTGTTTTCAACAAAAACCAAGTTTAGATTGGCGAGCTAAAATTCTATCTATAGATTATAATCACTGTAAAAATAAGTCCGTAAATAATGGTAAAATGGATGTCAGTTACATAATTATGTAAATAGCAAAGAATGACTAAACTCTGACTGGGAATCATTTTGGACTTCCGATTTGTATTGGAAAACCCAAGATCAAAGATTTCCTTTTTCTAGTGATAACAGTTACGATTAAGCAGTCTTTTGGAATGACGTGGAACTACTGCAAAGAATATTCATTCAATGCACTATATTACTACTACAGAGCCGCCGGTCATCGACATAGAATTGATACTAACAAGACACGAAAGAAGACCACACACAGACTAATTTACACTTTGTATTCATTGATTGCGTAATCCTATTTTGCTGGAACTAATTTGATAGAATTAACTGAGTACAGTTATTCATATTAGATTTTTGATACAAAAATACGATCTGACTACGATGACCTGAATCCAATTAATGTATAAAGCTAAATTGAAAATATGATAAATGACATGTCTCCTACAATATGAGGTACTAAAAAGATATGAGAGGGTTATACTTGTATATATAGCATCAAGAAACTAAGAGGATATTTACAAAAAATCAATTAATAACTCCCAATTACCTGTAAGGCCTGTACTTAAGATGAATCTCATCTGGTCCAACAATAGAATTGAAAATTCTTGCCCATCTTGTACTGAAGTCTTCTTCAGATTTCTTTTGAGCTTGCATTTTTATTCCTTGTTAAGTTGTCCAGGTTACTTGTTTAGATCCTTAACGATTTTTACAGTCTCAAAGATCTATTTCGGTACGCATCTCTTCATTGTCAATTAAGAAATGGACTGCTAGAATGATATAGTTGCCGGTAGGTGCTTGTAGTGGTAATACGTGATGATGCACTGTATTAAAATGCTCTTCAGAAATACAATTCCATCATCTTAGTTAAGAAAATCTTCCTGATATATTCTTAATGTCAATTCTTACCAGCTCACTCTTGAGTCTTAAGAATAAGAACTACACTAGCGTCAGTAATATGGCACTATGAGTATTTATCTTAATTAATGAATCCGTTGTATCATGCAGTCACTATGTTAAATCCTTAATGGCATGAGAAAGTCATGCAATATAATAGAAGCTGGATACGCAACACCCGGTCATTTTATCGTTGCATTCCATTCAGACTCGTATGATTGATCCTTAATCGTTAGCGTTCCACGGATATACTAGGAGTTTACAATCTAACTCATGTATTATATCAAAGAGAATTATTTTCAAATAACGTGTATCATCCGTCATTTATTACAACTTACTGAATATTACATTCACTTCCATCGGTATCACAATATCTTCAAATTAATCTAAATCGATTTCTACTCCAGTTAAATATAACGGGCATATTAAAACAGATGTTATTTTATTTATGTTTTCCACGACTGTTAATGTGATAGGGGAACTCGGGACAAGAAGGACACCTTTTAATATTTCTTTTTATTTAAGACTCGTGCATTTCTGTACGGCTTTGTTTTTTTTATTATCGGGAACGGGTTATGAGCGATATATACGCCATTTGATCTTTCGCCCCAAGTTCCCTTATATTACGTTTGGCTGACGTATTGTGAATTTGTGGTGAGACCCATAAAGTCTTTTTGCCACTAGTTTACTAACGCTTGGCTAATGTATTGTGGTTAGAAAGCCAGATGATATGATATGATATGATCCTTTATTTCCTCCAATTTGGAGAGCAAGTTAAAGTATGCCACAAGTTCCCTTACGTTTGGTTAACGTATTGTCACTGTTCCAATGTTGGAACTGCAGTTAGCGTCATTCAAGATGGTTGCCGAAATGCTTTAGTTTTCGATAAACCTCCTAGTTCAGGGAAACCAAGCTGAATCTGGATTCTAAAAGTTTCGCCATTCAAACTAATTGAGTTATGATTGTAAACAACCACAAATAAAGGCTCAAACACCCGCAATATTGGAGAATTTTAAAGAAAACGGCTTCACTTAGAATGATCGGGCTCTAACAGAAATTGATGATGACGAAGGAATGACGCAAACTAAAATGGGGAATGAAGCTATCTCTTTGGGATGAATACGTGAAATTCAGTTATATTCATCATCATCAACTTCAGTTAGAGTAATTCTAAGTGAAGCCGTTTTCTTAAAAAATTCTCAAATATCGCGGGTGTTTGAGCCTTTATTTGTGGTTGATTACAATCTTAGCTTTATTATTTTGCATGGCGAAACTTTTAGAATCCAGATTCAGCTTGGTTTTGCTGTAGTCGGAGGTTTATCGAAAACTAGAGAATTTCGGCAACCATCTTGAATGAAGCTAACTGCAGTTAAAGTCATCCAGCTGTGGAACAGTGATTGTGGCGAGAGAGCCATAAGGTATTTTTGCCACAAGTTCCCCTACGCTTGGCTAACGTAATTGTGGTGAGAGAGCCAAATGGTATTTTTTGCCACTAGTTCCCTTACGTTTGGTCAACGCATTGGGTTGAGAGAGCCATAAGGTATTTTTGTCATTAGTTTCCTTACGTTTGGTTAACGCATTGGGTTGAGAGAGCCATATGGTATTTTTGTCACTAGTTTCCTTACGTTTGGTTAACGTATTGGGTAAAGAGAGCCATAAGGTATTTTTGTCATTAGTTCCCTTACGTTTGGTTAACGTATTGGGTTGAGAGAGCCATATGGTATTTTTGTCATTAGTTCCCTTACGTTTGGTTAACGTATTGGGTTGAGAGAGCCATAAGGTATTTTTGTCATTAGTTCCCTTACGTTTGGTTAACGTATTGGGTTGAGAGAGCCATATGGTATTTTTGTCATTAGTTTCCTTACGTTTGGTCAACGCATTGGGTTGAGAGAGCCATATGGTATTTTTGTCATTAGTTCCCTTACGTTTGGTCGACGCATTGGGTTGAGAGAGCCATATGGTATTTTTGTCATTAGTTTCCTTACGTTTGGTCAACGCATTGGGTTGAGAGAGCCATAAGGTATTTTTGTCACTAGTTTCCTTACGTTTGGTTAACGAATTGGGTTGAGAGAGCCATAAGGTATTTTTGTCACTAGTTTCCTTACGTTTGGTCAACGCATTGGGTTGAGAGAGCCATATGGTATTTTTGTCATTAGTTTCCTTACGTTTGGTTAACACATTGGGTTGAGAGAGCCATAAGGTATTTTTGTCACTAGTTTCCTTACGTTTGGTTAACACATTGGGTTGAGAGAGCCATATGGTATTTTTGTCACTAGTTTCCTTACGTTTGGTTAACGTATTGGGTTGAGAGAGCCATAAGGTATTTTTGTCATTAGTTTCCTTACGTTTGGTTAACACATTGGGTTGAGAGAGCCATAAGGTATTTTTGTCACTAGTTTCCTTACGTTTGGTTAACGTATTGGGTTGAGAGAGCCATAAGGTATTTTTGTCACTAGTTTCCTTACGTTTGGTTAACGTATTGGGTTGAGAGAGCCATAAGGTATTTTTGTCACTAGTTTCCTTACGTTTGGTTAACGCATTGGGTTGAGAGAGCCATAAGGTATTTTTGTCACTAGTTTCCTTACGTTTGGTTAACGCATTGGGTTGAGAGAGCCATAAGGTATTTTTGTCACTAGTTTCCTTACGTTTGGTTAACGCATTGGGTTGAGAGAGCCATAAGGTATTTTTGTCACTAGTTTCCTTACGTTTGGTTAACGCATTGGGTTGAGAGAGCCATATGGTATTTTTGTCACTAGTTTCCTTACGTTTGGTCAACGCATTGGGTTGAAAGAGCCATATGGTATTTTTGTCACTAGTTTCCTTACGTTTGGTCAACGCATTGGGTTGAGAGAGCCATAAGGTATTTTTTCACTAGTTACCTTACGTTTGGTTAACGCATTGGGTTGAAAGAGCCATATGGTATTTTTGTCACTAGTTTCCTTACGTTTGGTTAACGCATTGGGTTGAGAGAGCCATAAGGTATTTTTGTCACTAGTTTCCTTACGTTTGGTTAACGCATTGGGTTGAGAGAGCCATAAGGTATTTTTTGCCACTAGTTCCCTTACGTTTGGTCAACGCATTGGGTTGAGAGAGCCATAAGGTATTTTTGTCATTAGTTTCCTTACGTTTGGTTAACGTATTGGGTTGAGAGAGCCATATGGTATTTTTGCCACAAGTTCCCATACGCTTGGCTGTAACGTATTGTAGTTTGTATCTGATAAGGCTGACTGTATGCCTGGATGTGTCTGATAAAGCATCCGGCTTCTACTTAAATGACCTCAGCTCTGAACCTCCGCCAATACATGTATGCAGCTGGTAAGGTACTTGGATTGCATATTATAAATACATGTTAGAAATAGTATTAGATAAAGTGATCAACGCATAGTTTTTAGACACTTTGTGTCATTTCCCTTCAGTCAAGAAAATAACACATGCTTGTATCCAGTTTCAGGACTCAAAAGTGTGTTTTGTGTACATTGTAGGTCGATAAAATAGAGCCACGGAAATAATTCTGAATTGATTTTTAGTTCATCAAGGTATTATAGAACTAATTGAGAAGTGTACGTATTTGAGCATCAACCCATCGTATACTTTGACGCCATTTGTCAACTCAATTAGCAAGATGAAATATAAAATACAGAATTACGGAAATCAATAAAAAGCAAAAGTCTTCACCACATCGTTTCATTTTTATTTCTCATAATCTTATCTCGGTCTGAGTCCGGTTCTTATTGATGCTTCAAGGTTTTCCAAGGTTATCTAGATTGTCGGAATCATAATACGCGCAAAAATGTAGAAGACCAATAAAGATGGCACACATAGGAAAAGAAGGATGAAGTCAAACGGCCACAATAGTAATATTCGTTTTTCACTCGGTATATAATCCATCGCAGTTCCATCTTTTAAATCAAACTTTGTTTCTTTTCTCCGAATCGTTACATTATCGATACTTCTCCTACACTAATAATAATGAATACCAGTCAAATGAGAGCGAGAACGAACTGGCCTTTGCAACATAATAATAAATACACTAAAGGGCGCGCCTCTTAAAATGCAAACCAAAATGTTATTACGCAAATGTTCAATCCTTTATTTAATCTTGGAATCAAGATGTTAACATAACACTTTTAAATCGTAATTTCGTAATCGTAGTTTCGAACTATTTATGAAGGTTATGAATCATTGAGCGCAAATATAGAATGTCCTGCTGGATTTTTTGAAATCGATTGAGGCCAAAACAAAAGTGTCCCATTACCCTCTCCCCTTTATAGTTATCGTTAATCGGTATATTGATATGCGCTTTTCGTTTTAATGAACCAACAAAACATAATCTTAAAGACAGATACGTGAACGTACCCATGTATAATTTGGTTGCCATCAATTTTCAATTTTTGTACTATTAAAAGCTACATGACAATACCAACATTTATCGAGCGCACAGCAGTAGATACAATTATGTAACTCTGTTAAAGTGGCAATATCGACATATTTCTACAATCCGATCGCTAAAATAAATGATCCAATTCATAAGTGAGATACGTCAAATAATTGCCCAATTATTACCACCAAGGAACTTTCTTATGGCTGATTTTTATTTCTTTCAATTACGTTTTTTCTGGCTTTATGGTGAAAGACAAGACTGTTGCAGTGTTACTTGGTATATCTGGAATAATGATGACCAATAACAAAATGTAGATAGGCTACTTGTAATATTGCTTGAAATGTATAAAAATACAAATCTGTATGTAACCACCACCATGTCGCTTATTCAACATGCCTCACAGTAAGAAAATATGTTTCAGAGATTGCTCTTACACCGGGTATAGGGTAAGTGTAACAGGGTCCGTGTCTTCTTATCTCCGTTGTTATTGCCAATGCTAAAAAGATGATTAACCTTGATGCGGGCACCGTAATTTCCATAGAACAAACGGGCAAGGGGGTCAGATTGGGTTTACCGGAGTTGAAAGAGTCCAGTAAAAACTAAGGTACCCTATTATAGGTCATTCAAAACACTCGAGGGGAGGTGCATTGTTATCTCAAAAAGTATGTCAAAAGAGGTCAAAAGTTGGTCCGAGTAACGAGTGCCTATTTTTGCTTTAACCAAGGAACGAGTTATCACGGGCTTCATCACCTCTTCCATAATGTCTGGTGACGATATCCTCCTTTCTTGAAAAAATAAAGAATTTCCCTTCAATGTGTCAAGTCCGGATACGACGCATCAGACTATATACTAGTATACTACATAATTTAATTCTTTTAAAAGTTTTACAGGAAAATCACGTTCGCAACTCCACAAGTTGTAACAATTTCTTTGAGTTTAGCGAGCTAGGGATTTGAAACATCTGTTTGCAAGTGAGCGGATAAAATTAGTACTATCTAAGACATTTTAACTCTTCTGACTGGTTAGGTACTCCAGTAAAATTATCAAAAATAAATGAAAAAATTGCACACCTAATCAAACCTAGTGCAACAAATGCATATTGATGACTTAAAACACATATCAAAAATCTAGAAAAATCTAAGTAGTGGAAAACATGTAAAAATCACTATTTGTACCCCCTGATCTTATTTTATGAGGGGTACTATGATAAGCATTTATATTTTCTGTAATGTGCCTCCAATCACATTCAAATTTTCAGAAATCATGCATCTATGTTAGGTTAGTAGTCATGGAAAGTTTAATCTTGATTGGACTATTGGTTACCATGGCAACACAATTTAACTGCAAAATATTGAAAATATTAAGAATAAATCAACCGTGGCCCTACAAACGGATGGTAGATTGTCATTTTTAATTTTTCAAAATGAATGCAAAGTTGAGCTTAATACATATTGAAGGTGTTTACAACAAGATAACATGATTACTAGTAATCTATGAATAGGTTGACATATTTGGCTTTGGACTCTATTCATGTTTGATAACTACGAAGTGATTTACCGCAAAGTGGGCGTGGCGCTTTTTGTTATTACATTTCAAAATAATTCCATGTTTACAGAATCATATTTACAAGGCTCATTGAGAGATTGATACATATGTTATTATCTGGTATGGTGAGTCTAAACATGTTTTGTCAATTGGTTGCCATAGTAACACAAGATAATGTATGTAAATAGGATGTGGGTAGAGATCATTTCAGGCAATCCTATACCTTAACAAATTGTTTATTACATCCATCCTTAAGAAATGTTTTAGTGTATAATCTTTTTTAACAAATACAAGTTTGGATGATATTGATATGCATTTGCTGTGTTAACACAACTAATAATGCTGTTTGTTATAATACTGCTCTGTTTGTCCGTCTGCCCATCAATCTGTCAAAGCATTTCCTGACCCATTTATTAATCACATATTGGTGTTATATGTAACATCTAAGACTTTAGAAGATGTACCAACTTAGACTCTGTAGGCTGTATCAATCTTAGATTATGGATGCTGTGCCCATTGTAGACTTTGGAGGATATACCCATTAAACATTAGAGGCTAAACCCTCTAAGACTCTAGAGGCTGTGCCATCTTAGACCCATTTATTTATCACAGCTTGGTGTTATATGTGACTAAATGGTGATTCCTGACATCTTAGACTCTAGAAGATATACCAACTTAGACTCTGTAGGCTGTATTGATCTTAGATTATGGATGCTGTAGACTCTGGAGGATGTACCCATTAAACATTAAAGGCTAAACCCTCTAAGACTCTAGAGACTGTGCTATCTTACACCCATTTATTAATAACAGATTGGTGTTAGATGTGACTAAATGGTGATTCCTGACATCTAGAAGATGTACAAACTTAGACTCTGTAGGCTGTATTAATCTTAGATTATGGATGCTGTACCCACTGGAGGATGTACCATTAAAAATTAGAGGCTAAATCCTCTGAAACTCTAGAGACTGTACCATCTTAGACCCATTTATTAACCACAGATTGGTGTTATATGTGACAAAATGTCAATTCTAGACATATCTTAGACTCTAGAAGATGTACCAACTTAGACTTTGTAAACTGTATGAATCTTAGATTATGGATGCTGTACCCATTGTAGACTATTGAGGATGTACCCATTAAACACTTAAGGCTAAACCCTCTAAGCCTCTAGAGGCTGTACCATCTTAGACTCTTGGAGACTATACCCATCATAGACTCTGGAGAGGCTGTAATATCTTAGACTCTTAGAGGCTTTACCCATCATAGACACTGCATCTGGAAAGTGTACCCTCTTCTCTTGAAGGCTATTCTCAGAACTCATCAAAGGCTCTGGAGGCTATACCATCTTTGACTCTTGAAGGCTATACCCATTGTAGACTCTGGAGGCTATACCCACTTAGACTCTTGGAGGCTATACCAACTCAGACTCTTATAGGCTGTACTATCTTAGAATCTTGGAGGCTGTACCTATCTTGGACTCTGACTGTCATAGAAATCAGGTACTATTGTGGCTGTACTATATTTGGTTCTACAGGTTGAATCCGTATTATACTCTGAAGTTACATCATATTAGTCTAGATGCTGAATTCATATTATACTCTGGTGGCTGTACCATCTTAGACTCTGGAGACTATACCATCTTAGACTTTTGGAGGCTATACCATCTCATTTGTAGGCTATACTATCGTAAGACTCATGGGGTCTTTACCCATCTTAGACTCTGATTTTCATCTTTGACTCTAGAGGCTGAATTCATATTGATGCTACACCATATTAGTCTCTGGAGGATGAATTCATATTATACTCTGGAGGTTGTACCATATTAGAAAGTAGACACTAGGCTGTGCCAATTTTTGTGCCAATAGAGGATGGACCATCTTGGACTCTTGGACCAAACTAACACTATTTCGCGAGTTTTATATTTGTACACACTTGATCTCAGATGCCAGATGAAAACTCGATTGAACTTTTGATTGACACAATCTGACAAATTATCAAAATATCGCTCTAAGTGCGAATGGAAAAGCAATTTAGAACCATTGCGATTTTTACTTTTATTTCTTTCTCTAGGCAGATTTTATTTATTATTATCCATGTAAATAAGGAATCATATATCCATGTTACAGCATGAGATGAGTCAACTGCTCGATAAAGCTTTAAAGCCTTCATTGCAGCACTTTTTACTTTTTTTAACTTGTTCTAAGCTGCAATATTGCAGGGTAGGAAGTACCCTGCTCTAAACACTGACAGATAAAACTTGAAATGAAAATCCAGATTTTACTAATATTACTTCAGTGGGTGTGTGTGAATGTTATTGAATGCAAGGAAGAGTGTCTGTGGAATGGAAATGCTATTTTAAGTAAATATATTACAAAGCCTAAACATATTGTTTTAGGCCAAATTAAAATGTTTTGGTATTACTCTGTATGTATACTCAACAAGTTAACAAAGCAACGTTATTTTTTGGTAATTTATGACAACAAAACTTAACGCAATTACTCTCAATGTGAGAGGTCTTAATAAAGCCAGAAAACGCATGAACATATTTAGGTGGTTAAAAAATCAGAAATTCGACATAGTCTTTTTACAAGAAACGTATAGCCTGAGGAAAACAGAACAGAAATGGAAAAATGAATGGAATGGCATAGCTAAGTTTTCACATGGAACTGTACATAGCAAGGGAGTTTTGATTCTGATATCTGATAGGGTTGACGCAACCATTGTAGAAGAGAAAATTGACAAACAAGGAAGATATGTCCTATTAAATGTAGAAATAGACGGGAATCTATACTGCTTATTAAATTTATATGCACCAAATGATAGGAACCAGCAATTAGATTTTTTTGAAAATATAAGTAATATGATAAACAATAATAATCCAAATATTGAGAACATTTTATGTGCAGGTGATTTTAATTGTTCACTTTCAGAAATAGATAAAAAAGGAGGAAGACCTGTAAATGAAAAGCATCACGTTATTGATAAAATTCTTAATCTAATAGAAACTAATAATTTAATTGATGTCTGGAGAAATCAGCACCCACTGGAGAAACGTTTTACTTGGAGTGATAAAGCCTGCAAGGTACAATGTCGATTAGACTACTGGCTTGTAAGCTCTACTTTAATGGACCAACTACAAACAAATATCATATGGGGCCCCTCCTCTGACCATCATGCAGCTGTTTTAAACTACACTCCTAAGGACTTCAAAGAACGTGGACCAGGTTTCTGGAAATATAATGCTATGTTTGATAGAGACCCCAAATACTTAGAGGGCATGCAAAAAGTAATTGAGGAAGCAAAAATAAAATATATTGATGTAACTGACTCAGGACTGAAATGGGACATGATTAAAATGGAAATTAGATTAGAATGTTTGAAATTCAGTAAGAACAAGGCCAGAGAAAGGAAAAATGAAGAGAAAGAAGCTTTGGTTAAATTGAATAAAGCACAGTTGGAATTAGATAAAAATAAAAATGAGAACACTTTAATGCAATACAATAGATCGAAACTTAAGGTTGAAATAATACAAGATAGACGAACAAGGAGCAGTATGATAAGGAGCAAAGCAAACTGGTGTGAATATGGAGAAAAATCTAGCAAGTATTTTCTGAACTTAGAAAAAAACAATTTTACAAAAAAGGTAATTAACTCAATATATAACAAGCAGGGAAAGTTAGTAACAGAAAGTTCAAAAATATTAGAAACAGAAAGACAATTTTATAAAGATTTGTACAGTAAAAGAGAAAGCAATCCACAATATGAAAGGGAATTTTTAAATGATAATATACCAACAATAAGTGAGGAAGATAAGAATAGTTGTGAACAACAGTTAACTGAAAAAGAATGCTTACATGCCTTAAAATCATTTAAGAAAAATAAAACCCCAGGCTGTGATGGGTTAACAGTTGAATTTTACCTTACATTTTGGGATTTCATCAAAGAGGATTTGATTAAAAGTTTTAATTTCTTATTAATAAAGGGAGAAGCATCAATATCACAAAAAAGAGGCATCATCTCACTTATTCCTAAGAAAAATAAAAATAAACAGCATTTAGAAAATTGGAGACCTATTACCCTTTTAAATTATGATTATAAAATTTGCACAAAGGTACTTAGTGATAGACTCAGGAAAATTTTACCAAAAATCATACACGAAGATCAAACTGGCTATGTAGAGGGTAGATTTATTGGACAAAGTATACGATTAATGAAAGATCTTATGGAATTTACCAAAGATAACAATAAGAATGGAATATTCCTGTTAATTGACTTCAAAAAAGCGTTTGACAGTATTAATTGGTCATTCATGTTGAAAACATTACAAAAATTTAATTTTGGTCCAATTTTCATTAATTTTATTAAGGCTCTTCATAATAACCCTGAAAGCACAATTTTGAATAATGGGAAAGCATCTGAATTTTTTAAAATGGAGCGTGGTGTGCGACAAGGTGACCCAATATCAGGAATTCTATTTATAATGGTTGCAGAAGTATTGAGTATAGCATTAAGGTCAGATAAAGATATAGAAGGTATCAACATAACAAATGAAATTGAAGCTCGGGTGACACAATATGCTGACGATACAACAGTATTCATTAAAGATGAAGCATCAGCAAAACGAGTAATGGAAATATTAGAAAACTTTGAAAAGTGTTCAGGTCTACAAATTAATAAGAACAAGACAGACGCTATGTGGGTAGGAGCAAAACGGGAGAGTTCTGATACTGTTTTAGACATTAAACCCAAAGCAGCAGTGAGTGCACTTGGTGTCACATTTTCTTACAATCAAGTTGAAGTGAACAATAGTGTATATACTAAAGTAGAAGCCATGAAAAGTAAACTGAATATTTGGAAACAAAGAAACTTAACTTCTGAAGGAAAAATTAAAATAATTAAATCATTAGGTATCTCACAGCTAACATTTTTAAGTGCAGTACAATATATTCCTGAGAACATAATAAATGATATCAATAAAGCAATTTTTGAATTCTTGTGGAATAAAAAGCCTCCTAAAGTTAAAACCAAAGCTATAATTGCGCCAATTGAGGAAGGTGGTCTTAAAATGATTGATTATCATTTAATGGATAAAGCCATTAAAGGCGTTTGGATAAATAGGTTTAAAAAGAATAAATTAACAACCTGGATGACCATACCCCTGGCATATCTTGGACAAAGTGGTGGCAAATTCTTGTTTGACTGCAACTTCAATACAAATTTCTTAAACTTAAATTATTTGCCAAAATTTTATGTAAAAATGCTAGATGTTTGGGCTTCCTTTAACGAAAATAAAATTGAAACATGGGAAGATGTTAAACTTCAATATATATGGAACAACAAACACATAAAGGTGAATAACAAGTCAATTTTCTATAAAGAATGGCATGCTGCAGGAATAAACAAAATAAATGATCTTCTTAATAGAGATGATTCTTTTAAAACTAACGAATCTTTAAGTGAAGAATTTGGTATTAAAATAGATTTCATGAAGTATAGAGGAATAGTAAGTGCTATCCCAAACTTATGGAAGTTATTAAAAAATAGTCCTGCAACAAAAAGCAGCTTTCAAAAACCAAAAGATGTTACCTGTAAAAACATATATAAAAATTTATTAGATAAAGAATATGAAAAACCTACATCATTAAATAAATGGTTATCTATGGGAATACAGGAGGAAGATATGAAATATTATTATACAATGGCCAGAAATATAACTTTAGAAACAAAGTTATGGTCATTTCAATATAAAATTCTTATGAATACATTAACATGCAACTCTCAATTACAAAAAATGAAAATAATAGACTCTAGCAAATGTCCATGGTGTGAAGAAGTGCAAGATATGAACCACTTACTATTAAACTGTAAATTAGTTAAAGACATATGGAAACGTTTTAAGGAATGGTGTACTAATACTGAATTGATAAAAATAAATGATCTTTCCAAAACTGATATTCTACTAGGATGTAAACAAACTGATGCAAATATTCATAACGGACTAAATCTTTTTATCTTAATAATGAAATATGTTATTTACAAAGCATATATTGATGAAAAGGTTCCATACTTTGTTTATTTCACAAATTACGTAAGGCAGTACCTCGAAAGTATAGAATTTATTAAATATAAGAAATATGCTGCTGACGTAAGAGTTTTATTGAATAAAATGTAAACAAATCTGTTTGTTTGTTATTTTTATTATTATCTTACAGACATAGCAACCTGGTAAGCATGAATGTAGATGTATGAATGTTTGCGAATGTGAGAGAATGGCGGAGAATGAATAATTACATCAATATCTTATTTTATGTTTAACTATAATTAACTGTAGAGTGCATATGCTGAAATGTACATATATATACACTATAAATTGCATGTAATATATTTTTATATGAACATTAAAATATGGGTGAATGTATCATTTTATATTGTATGTCAATATTAAGTTAATACCCATTGTAATGTAATATTGGATGTAATTTTAAATATATTTTTAGAGGACTTATTATTATATTATTTGCTACAGGGTGTTCATGCTGCCATCTTAAGCAAACCCTATGTATGTAATAACCCCACTGTCCACTTTCTGGGGAAGTTTGTACATTTTCTAAATTTATTGCAATAAAAAAAAAAAATAAAATAAAAAAAAAAAAAATAAAAAAAATCTTGTACTCTTGGAAATGGAGGTTCTACCCATCATAGAAGACTATTGTGGCTAAAGCCATATTATACTCTGATTGTTATACTCATAGACTAAACCATTTTCTCATATCTGGAGGCTGGACCTTCTCAGGGTCTGAAGGCTGTACCAATCTTAGACCCTGGAAACTGATCCCATATTATGTCTGGAGGCTGCACCATCTGAGACTGGAGACTCGTGAAGACTTACCCATCCTAGGCTCTGAATGCTATAGCAATCAGCTTTTGAAGGATCTACCATCTCTGGAGACAGATCCCATGTTATATCTAAAGGCTGTATCATCTAGGGGTCTGGAGACTGTACCATCTTAGACTCATAGAGGCTGTACCCATCCTAGGCTCTTAATGCTATAGCAATCATAGATTAAGAATTTTGTAGCATCTTTGACTCTTGATGCTGAATACATGTTACACTCTAGAGGCTGTACCATATTATATTCTTGAGACTGCACCCGTCTTATACTCTTGAGGCTATACCATCTATGTACTATTTAGGATGAGCCAGCTTAGGCTCTTGTATCTGAACTATTCTATGGTCTAAGGCTCTACCATATTAAGCTATCGGATGATATGTTCTTGGTTTTGAAGCACATCATATATGCTGGGAGTTGAATCATATACCATGTTATAGAATAACATATTGCATTACACTATCTGCGTTTATTATGGTCTGTTACTATGGCAACCCTTGACCAATCAAGTACAGACTCGCCATATTAAAGAATAACATCAGTATCCATAAGCACTATAAATATCACTGTGACTGATTCTGTAGAAATGTCATTTTTATGAATTCATCACCAAAAAGTACCACGCCCACTTTTGAGTAGAAAGAGTGGTAGTCACCTAATAGAATAGAGTACAGAGTCAAAGTTATCATATAATTCATCATATTAATGATGCTATCTTATTAAACACTCCCCAAATATGTTTTTAGGGTAACTTAATGTTCATTTTTAAATGATTTGAAGAGAAATGACAACATATATTATTATAGGAAGCTTCGGATTTACCTGAACTATTAAAGATTTGAGCAATTAAATTGTGTTGATATAGTAACCAATTGACCAATTGATATCAAACTTGCTGTGACAACTAACTATATATATGTGCATGATCCCTGAAGATTTCATTGTGATTGAAGTTATATAACAGGAATTATTAATGTTTATCACAGTACCCCCTCATAAAATTACCCCAGGGGGTATAAATGGTGATTTTAAGGTTTTCCACTACTTAGATTTTTCTAGATTTTTAATATGTTGTTTTACTTACCAATGGCTATTGATTACACCAGGTTTGCTCTGGTGTGCAATTATTTCATTTATTTATGAAAATTTACAGCGGTTTTACTGGAGTAAGGTGAAACATGAACCGGTCCGATGAACTTTTAATTAACCTACGCCAATTATTTGATTGTTGAAATCAAACAAATAGTTAACAATGTGATTAAAATAGCACACTAGTGGCATTGTTCTAGTCCTGGAGATGACTGATCCAGGTCATTAATAAAAGATTAGAGCGACTGGCTATTTAATGTAATTACAAAATCAAGAAATGTATGATTAACATAGACTTTGTGATATTTTTTTTATTCATCTACTTGTATTTTTATAATATTGTTTTCAACATGCTAATGTGGCCGGTAAACCTTTATGCATAGAATCCAACTGAAAGAGCTTTTGTTGTTAGATACTATTTCGGTACAAACAAATTGAATAAAAAAACTGAGAATACTGGGAATATGATTGATTCCAACCAACCTGATCTCTATCTTAGGCACTGGCGGATGCATTTCATACAAGCTCGTATCTTACATGTACATGTAGCTATCATTTATACATCATTTGAAGCTGAAGTACTTCTTCATAGTTTAGCAACCGGAAGTCAACTTTTGGATCAAGTATCAAAGTCTGTCTTTGTTTGACGTTTCAGTTGATACCCATGCCAACAATTCAAATTAATTATATTAACAAAATTAATTAATTTTACAAAACTCATAATCAATCCTATATTTCCAATTTCCAACTTATAAAGTAAATCAATATTTGTTGAAAAGATCACTTGAAAGTTGAAATACGGGTAATGAGGCAAAGTAAAGAGATGGGAAATTAGACTTCTTCTTGACACTTTGACAAAATATGTCGTGAATAAAATATCATATGATTTATTCGTTCCATCAAGGAGACAATTTGACACGGCTATAATCAGTTTCTTACATCTTGAGTCTTCAGGCATGTTACACTATATATCCGAACGTTGTAATCAGAACCCTCAGAAATTGAACGAACACAATTATGAACAATTATGTAGGCGAATAAACGAGCATCTTTTTTAATCAACAAGACTCACATCATGCAATTATTTTTATGACAATTGGGTACGTTATATCCGACCAATATTGATTCAAATCTTAATATTTGATTATACTGAGAGAATCCGTGTCGCGGATATTTGGCTGGATGGACAGAGAGGTGTCATAAGTACAATCGTTTATCATTACTGAAAATGAAAAGTGCTAACCAATTATGATAAAAATGCCAATATACATAATGTTATAAAATATATACTTGGTATTGAATCAATTATTGTGGATTACTACTTTTGAAAGATTATTTATACTTGCATTTAGCCTTTTGCAGAATGAGATGGTCGCCAAATAATTTTGTGAAGCCCAAAGTTTAATATCTTTCCCGTCAAAGCACGCCTAAAAAGCTCTTAGAAAGATCACATTAAGTTTACAGTACGTGTTAACCCGTTCACACAAGATTTTAGCTCGTTCGAACTTAGCGAGAGCGAGTTTGACTATACTCCGTGGCAGTCTCAGTCATGAGATCAGTGTCACCTCTCAGGTCAATGCATGGGATGTTAAGTACTTGATTTCACTTGAATGGTCAATTTCTAAGTATTTCACTCAATTACGCCTCAATGTCCTTCAAAGATTCCTCACGCTACACGAAAACACAAACCAGTCTCATGCCATCCTCCTAACAGTGACTATAATTTGGTTAAGCATAATAATCCCTCAAATGACTATTGACAAGATTGGAAACAGTTTCCTATTGTTACATGACGTTTAGTCAAACAAAGTAAACAATGAATAGCAGTAGCAGCACCCTACGTATTTGCCACAATTAATCTACTATGATTGGCAACTCTACATTTTGTAAATTAAAGCTCTGACAAGTGTATGTGATTTAATCACGAATGTGTGGTAAGAAACCTGAATCTTTATATAACAAAATCCAATGAATATAATGATAATATAATAAAGGTGATAAACAGCGCGCGTTATTCTTGGTCTCTCGTGACAATCAACAGAAGCAGATGCTCAGCATCCGCTTTTTTATTCTTCCGCATGTCAGAGAAGCACTTTCGATTCATGTCTTTATTGAAGGACATCCGAAGCATCTGAGGCACCAATTTTGTTACTTCAATAATGTTCAATTGCCCCTTTCTCCAGATAATTCGTTTTTGAAAAATAAAAAATGTAATCAAACTTTGCGCAAGGTCGTAACCGCCTCCTTGGATTGCGTTGATCGATCACCTGCTAATATGGTAGCTGAAATGAGAATTAAATGAGAGTTCCATAAGCAGCATTGTAATATTTATTAATCTATTAACCTCAATAATCCAGATTCCTTTGAACTAACTGCAATTGATTTAACTTTCTGCGAAATGATTTGACTTTTCTGCGAAGTGATTAGCAAACACGGCTTGCCAGAACTTCCAAGGTTCCTACTTAATAAGCATAACAACACATTTTTATATTGACATTAACCTTAAAACTACATCACCTGGTACATGTCGCACATTCTTATATTGCTTGTAAAGTGTCATAATAACAAGGTTGTTATCAACGGATGCAAGCCTTGTTTTTGTAACCTAGGGTGGCGTGGATCAAATAACATTCAGTGTTTCATTAGTTTCCAGTAATTTGACTTGTTATTAAATTAGCTTTATCCGCACCAGTGGGGCCGTGGGCTCGATCCCCACCTGCAAGGACTGTTTTTTCGCACCATCCCTTAGCACAGGATTTCCTTTTGTGTTCTCAAACAAGATTCTTACACTGGGAGTAAGTGTCGCCGTTTCAAAATTATATGTAAAGCGTTTGATTACGTCATCATTTAATGCGCAGCTCCTTACATGTACGTCAATAAATGTGATATTCTTATAAATTGTCATCTATATAGTAAGAATATCACAATTGGCGTATAAAGCTGCGCAATAAATGATGACGTAATCAAACGCTTAATAAGTTATACGTTATAGGGAAATGATAAACATGCTGCAAGTGAGTTGCGAAATCTCACTATTACAACTCGAATTCGAGTATCATGGAAATCACGACGTCAACATTAAAGAACAATATAACACCTAAAGGATGCATTTACATTTGACGTCTTGATTCATAAGTTCGAGGGATATACAAATGTGCAAAACCATTGTTTACATGTCTATGCGTCGTCAAGGCACCAATTTTACCAAATCAAGATCTTTCTTGATAGGAAAAATCAATATTCCGCAGGTGCAGTTTTTTACTTGAACATCGGCTTCCAATAAACTAATGAAGGAAATTGAATTCCTGTACTGTTCCTTCAACATGATCGATGTTGCTTTGACATTTTGGGTAACTTCGTGTGAGCACCGAGTCAAAATTCCTCTAAATTCATTAGGTGTACGGTTTCAGTGCGAGCTAGCAAAATGTATATATTTCATAAGGAGAGAAAATGACATGCGTATACAGGCCTAGGAAAAACAAAATGTCTAATTTACTTATGCAAAGACTAAAGCGTCTCAATGTTTTGTCTTAGAAGTTCACTTGGAATTTGGTCATCATATCTCAAATCTTGTCGCATTGAAATGACAATCAAAATAACATGATCTGTCCTTCACTAACATCCAATCAGAGTATATAGTCCATGGTATGAAATCTCTAGGACGTCTAATAAAGGAGCTGGTAGCACACTATAGTGCAGCGATATTTGACCAAGTACATTAACGTACCTACATATGTTCCCTAATAATTTTTATTATAACCGCTCAATATACTTCTGGCTTTTAGACTGAATTATGCCTGCCATTATCAGAGGTCAAAAAATCACCAAAAAATAAAATCCCGATTTTTCACAATTTTGAGTACACAATGCAACAGAAAATAATACAAAATGATTTTAAATATATGATTTAGGTTTCTAAGCTATAAGTTTGAGGTCATTTTTCTTATCAATACCCAAAAATATGTAATCAGTGTATCGACGTTTTGTATTGTTTCTCAGGTATTAATAATATAAATGCTACAAATGAATCACTTTTACATTGGAATGACAAATGCTTAAATTATGCCTATTGCTCTTCCTTGACTAATTGGGACTACAGCTAAAATTCTATTTCCCGTAGTTAGATATAGCCCAGTTGCTTATAAAACAATCATCAAGACTTGATCGAATTCATGAATAATTGAGAAAAATCGTTATCATTATCTTCCTAAAATTTGATTGTATCCAGCGGTAAGGTCAAAGAAGAAACAGCCGTCAGAAAACTTGATGTTAGCCACAAGTAACGTCGAGGAAGAATTGTAAGGCGTTCGATTGCATATGACTCTAATTGATTATTAGACATCCCCTTGGAATATATGAACATTCCAATACCTCTGCAACATTTAATTAGATATAAATCTTACATATTTTTATTGTATTATGATTTTTAAAACATGAACAATAATTTGTTGTTAGACCCCTTGCGATGATATGGAAAAATTCTGGTAATAAGATGTTTTAAATGGTAAGAAAACTAATATGTTCCCAATCATAAGTTACCTAAATATTCCACACACTTTTGTTGAGGCTTGGCTCATATTTGAAATATCAAACCAAATCTGAAAAACACACTTGCACAATTACACTAATTAAACACCGACATCAACGGTAAAATTAAATAGTATATTTTTAAATTATGATAATCTTTTTTTTGTTCGTATGCTTAGAATGACGGTCTGTGTCTTATAAAATGTATAAAAGTTCGAATCAAAATATTTACGTTTGTTGACCCCTTGTGATGAAAGACATTTTTCGACCCGAAAGCCGGAAGTTTTTTCAGCAAATGGTATTTTAAAAGAATCAATACATGAACACCTTAATAAATATTGCTTCAAATGTTGCTGCGCTATAGTGTGCTACGGATCCTTCATATTCCGGAAGTCCGATATTCCGAATGGACTAATACCGAAGCTGCCCGTCAAGTCAGTTCTACATCACAACCGTCGGTAATTTCCAGAAGCTTTGAGTTAACGGTACCGAATCGAGTTGACGGCCGTATAGTAGTATCATATTTTACTGGACAGACATAGTTGAACACAAATCTAATCACAAATCCCAGACTGTAAATTTCTTGGAAATCTGCAGACATATTTCCCTCTTGATATGACGCGCAACACAAACTTCTTGAAAAACAGGATTTATTGTCAAGTTACGTTAGTTTCTCAACATTGCGCTATGCAGAATACACTTGGTGTCAAGCGCATTTAAAAGTTCCACCCTCATACTGTTTTTTCAGCTCATTATTTTAGTGACAAATCATTAAATTGATTATATTCTATTTTTGCATGTTTTATTGGTATGCAATCTGATTAGCTACATATAGAGATATAGTGACAATGATATGTAGATACATGCCATATACTATATGTTCATTTCATATGGTTTTATATTCTTCTAGATATGCATGATAAATCAAAGACTTTTACAAATTAAATTACAAACGTGGTAAATTTTTATCGTGAAATGTGCGTACTGACAGTTATAGGTAAGAACACGAAGGCTGTACATCATGAGTTATGGTAGGAACACCCTCGACAACTCTGGAGAAAATCTAGTTTATGTTCTACTGTTTTATTAATATCTTTTTCTTAGTAAAGACATACAGCGCCATGCATAGAGCACTGAAATATTTATCAACAGGGTCATGAGAGAAATAATGCATTATGGCTGTATTAGTTAAAAATAACGATAGCGCATAAGTCTTGTCTCAGAGAATCCATAATCTATGGTCAACCTACGCTGGCTCCGACCACTGAAGGCGCGACATTAATGGAAATTGGCATTCCGTAATTCCATTCCATAAACCGTTTATAAGGCATCGATATGACAAAATGTCACCGACTGCAAATGGTTAGACATTACTGTTAACACCGTTTGTGATCTAGTTTAATAAACTTTCCATTTGACCTTGAACGTTTTGCCTTTTCATACCTGGGTAAGTATTTTGTTTCTGTATCAAACACAGGAATGATTCTACACGGTGCAATCTGTATATCATATTTTGCTATATTAATAACAGGACCCAAACTCTTCATCATATCAGACATGTATTGTCAGCAACCCGCTTCATTCTTTGCATGCTATCATTGGTCTTGCACAAGGGAAAGGATGCAATTAAAATGTATTTCATTGACACCTTCACTTGTATTACACATCATACATTTTTAATTGTATATCATCGCCTACATCCCCGGAAAGACAACATTAAAATTACTTTATGTTATTTATGTTGCCTTTTTTATACACATGAGTGACTAAGTTACAATTCCGATACCCTAGATTAGTGCCTTTAATAATCACCGGGGACATTCTATGTAGAATAAACGGCCTTCAAGTTACAATCATGGTATCGCGTACGAATTTTCTCCTATTTCTTTTTATTGTTTCCCCGATTCTTTCACAATTGCAAAGAGGAGAATCAATTCTTTCTACTGAAATCAGGGATTAATCGTTTGGATGAAGAACTTAAATCATAGATCGAGTTTTATTGATTCTATACCTAGATCTCATCTTTCTCTGTGCGAACGGTTAGATTACTCGAGGTTTATGTAAATAATATACAAGAAAGAGTACGACTTGTTAACCTGTTAACTCTTGTTTTAAATCGTGTGAATTCCTTATTTTTAGTGCCGTACTCCCTGATATTTGTCGAGTCGCCGATTCGCAAAGGATGTAATGCGCTTGCCATTGTGAACTCCCCTTGAAAAAAATTAATTCATCTGATTTTTCAAAATTAGTATACTGTTTATATTATAACATTTATATGCACACTAGTATCTTGTATAATATAATAATCTTTGGTTTTGCAAAGTTTTATGATATTTGATAAGTGTAACATATGTTTTTTGGAGCATTTTTCTATAGCCATTTTGTAGGGAAAAATGATGAAAAATGTACAATCTTTTGATTTAAAGTATGACCTGAATCAATTGCAAACTTTATATAATTTGCACATTTGATGAGACGAACCATTTGTGTCATATTGGTATTTCTGTGATAATCAATGGAATGATTCATTTTGACCATAGGGATAATTGCCAATAATCGCACCTCTTCCTTTGAACAAAAAACTAAATCAAATCTATAAACATTGCCATCAATTTTCACGATGGTAATGTGAAAATATAGATAAATCTCGATTTTTTTAAATACCCCGTTTTAATAGTACTAAATGTCTACGTCACCGTCAGAAATACATGTAATAGTAAGTTATAAGAATGCGTCTAATATATTGGCCGAGTCGAAGCAATATTCGGTGACAATTGTGCAATAACTCAGATGCGGGTAGGTAGCTACCAGTGTCACCACCGGGTGGCTCATTCGGGTCAGATAGCATGGCGGGTATGGTAGAAAGTTCCACTTAAATATTATCAGTTTATAGTGTTTCAATTTTTATATATAGTTAATAGTTACATACAAACTAAAATTTGACCAGTAAAAGAGGATATCATCTATCTAATACAAGAAAGGATAATTCACTTTTTGTGATTTTATAACATGGGGTCTATGGGGAATCTCCCCAAACTAGAAATCACATTTTCCAAAAAATCAAATTTTCAAAGTAAATGAACAATTGTCAAAGCCATATTTCTAGATGTACTATTACAAGTATATTTCTAATATGACATCACTTTGACTGAATATTTATTTGCGTAAATCACGTTTATTTCTACTCGCATCTAGGTGACATATCATTCTTGTAATTAGTAATTAATTGGTGGGGCTTGGAAGAATATTCTGTATTTGTGCCTGCTCGTTTATGACAAAGAAAAAATTGTTCAGTTATTTCCGAACCTGATTCTACAAGTGATTGCTATAGTTAAGGCATGACAAAACCTGGCATCAAGATATTAATTATCTATCAATGGATATATCCATCCGGCCTAATGTTGACCGTATTCTACACATATAAGTAGACTAATGGAGTTCTAGAAATGTCGTTTATTGATGAGCCAGTCAAAGTAACTCAAACCGTCCATGGTGCTAACAAAACGTAAATAGAGGCTAGGGAAACCCACTTAAATAATAAATATAATTTCTAAATGCATACTAAACATTCAAAATTGCAAAACAGTAAATGGATGCCCATTGGCTGTCAGTCTGATTAAACGACAAAGGCAAAAACCTCTAAGAGTCGCAGGTGTGTGAAGAAAGAAATATCCGGTGAACGAATAGTACTTATAATATCATATCAATTTTCTATCGCGATAATGTAAGTAACCTTGCACTGGGATCGCCTATTACCGTATCTTAGGGTAAACACTATTCAAACGAGGTATAATGACAGACGTTAATCATGTATTATCATTGCTGATTGGTCGAAAAGCATTTGCGAATACGTTGCGAACAAAATGCTAGTGTTATTTTTTCGACGCATCAAACAATATCACTCTTCCCTATAAACTAGTACATCTGTTACTAAGGCTGCGTTTTTGAACTGCCCGGGGCGCAAGTCGGTTGCATACTATTTAATAAGTCCCCCCCCCAGGTATCACGAAAAAGATTAATAAGCCCCCTTTGCAAACAAAAATATACTGAACTAGAACTCGGCAGTTCCTCCATTACTTTGACGTTACCTCAAAGTGACTATTTGTAGAACAGAACATGGAATATTTTTCTGGTGATATTCGTAATCAAGTCTGCATAACTATGTCTGATCCCACCTCCTCTTTTCAATAATGTTAACTTAAATTACAACCAATAATTAGTGTTACACAAATGACAAAAACTAAGGTTGTTGCGATATGCGTCCCCTTTCTTGATTGATGACTGATTTAAATCACTCAGTTCACAAATACTCTATTAGACTGAACTCGTGTCGTTCAGAAGGGAAAATAAAGAAAATACTCCTAAATGAAGCATTATCATCCAAAAATTGCCCTGAGAAAATCTACAAAACTACTGTAGGTTATCGGTCACTTCACATTACAAGCCAATAAACATCGCATATTTCAAAATGCCAAAAAGCACAACACATCACAATATCGTCCTAAAAGTAACTTACAAAACGTTTGCACAACAATACACAATTAATTAGCTATTCGGCCATGCCGTATTCTTCCAATCTTCATAAGTCAATTCTCGGAACACCTTCATCAATCAAATTATTTGATCATCATTAATGTATTGTCTTTGCTTATACAAATTGGTTAGTGAATGACCTTCAAAGGACGAAATAACCATGATGAAAAGGTGATTATATGATCCGAATAATGGGAATGCATTATTTATGTGATAAGAGAAGAATTTTGATTTAAAGTTAACCTGACAACGTATAGTTATTGACAGGAAGTCTAATTTAAAGGTGTGATTTTTACGGACTCATCTCCATGATAATTATGATCGTATGTCACACCTACTTATCCACAGATGTGATTATTTTATGTCAAATCTTCTTCTCTATTCATGTTATTCATTAATGTCACACCTACTTGTTTAAAAATACAATCATTTTATGTCACACCTATTTCTCAAAGATACAATTACTATGTCACAATTAATTCTCTCTTAGTTCATTTTTTCAAATCGTCATTATTCAAGTATTATTCAAGTTGGTGGCCATTTTTTCGTTTTCGATAACTTTCCGATTTCAATTTCCCTAAACTTGAATGTTATCAAAGGAGATCAATTTTCATATTATAATCATATGTCTGACGATTATGCAAATGAAAATATGTCCAGTAAAATAAAACTTTATCGGCCCAACACAAGAAAAGATATTTCGACACTTTTTGTGATCCTATAACATGGGGTCTATGGGGGATCTCCCCGACCTAGAAGTCACATTTTCAAAGAAGACTGACTTTTCAAGGTTGGTAAATACGTCTTTTTTAAGCACACTTCTAGATGCAATTTTACTTAGAGGCTACAGATATGATATATCATTTAACTAAATTTTGAATATCAAATGACGAAAACCAAATTATTTCTACTCGCATCTAGTATAATATTCTCTATATAAATGTTAGTACTTTTGTCACAGCTAATTCTGTACAAACATAAGATTTAGTCAATTTATGCAACCATGTGAAACTAAGGAATATTCTGGACTTTAAATTGTTAGATGTCTGTCCGAACCATACCATTTGTTATGTAGAATTAGAGGTGTTATCAAACAAACAGTTCACACATGTTGTGAATGTTCTTGTCAGGATGATAGAAAAGGTGAAATCCCTCGTGATTATGCTCCCCATCCATTATATCACCATTTGTATCTACATGACTTTTGTGGTGTTTGGTCATGATCATCAAAAGTCACCTCCAGCCATAAACCCATTGAAGTCACGGTATGTCACGGTGGCTATATTTGTATGTTACATAATACATCTTTCCTATCAGCTAACAGATCTTAGGTAAGTCCTAAAAGTGATTGGAATATTGTTTAATGTACACGTTGCCTTGACAAACGATTCAAAGTAAACCCGAGAAGATAAGGAGATGTTTATAAATAATCGTCAAATAATTCTTACCTGGTCCATGGTTTTACTCGGGGTACGTCATCGAAGCTTGAGCTTTTCGTTGTGTCCCATGTTCTCCTTTGAATTAATCTTCTGTTAAGAAGGCTCAGCGTCATGTTTCAACTGTCAACTTCGGCGTGATTATTTCTTATTTTATCCTCACTGTCGTCCATATGCTCATTAAATTAGCGTCTCAATACACTTTCTCTTTACTGCCTTCCTTTGCCTGTCGTTAAGTCCTCGCTATCAACAAATCGTAATAAATTGGCGTTTCTTATATCCCCTTGATCAAATTCAACTAACTGCTTTACTAAATTATTTTATATAATACAAAATCCCTCACAGAAGCTCGCGGTTGAATTGGATGATATATGACATTGAAATCATTAGTGTGTTATATAGTACCATGGATGTCAGCACTTATTGCACCATTTACTCTTCGGTGTTGATGTCAGCTTCTAATGCACAACTTGTTCTTGTTAATATCAGCGTCTTTTGTCCTACTTGCTCTCGTTGGTGTCAGCGTCTATTATATAACTTACATCTGTGATGTCAGCATCTATCGCAAAATTCGCTTTTGTAACCCGATCAAATCACAACTAATGTACAGTAATTAAGAATCAGCAAACTTGATCATTTTTCAGAAAAGAATTCTAGGACTCTATTTGATTTATTGCTTTGTGTGATAAGAAAGCGAATACATTCTAATTAACGTTTGGTAGTTTGTGAAATGATCTAAGATCGCAATTTGCACTTGCAATTTGCACAGTGTACGTGTTTTAATTAGATTGTCGGCGAAGGGTAAACATGTTACGCTAGCTTTCGCGACAGTAAGATGAATCTTCGTTCCTTAGGTCTCGATAAGAAATTTCTATTCAAATAAACTAAGGAATACCACAGAAATAATGTAATGGTTTTTGCAGCACGACTTCATTTGCTTGCAAGGATTTATAGAAATCAATTCATACTTGTATATTTATTTATGTAATAGTTCATAATTGCTGGGCATTCCATATAAATTTTTAGTTTCAATTAAGAATTTTATCATTTATAATTAATTTTTCAATGTTTTTAAATTAGATTTTTTCCGGCGCGGTTGAAATTTTTACGATTTTTTATTTCTAGTTTTCTGAGCTTACGTCGTATTTCTGCACCAATGTAAACATGAATCCATGATTTGTAAATGATTTCAGTTTTTACTTTGGGTTTTGAAAACTCATTTAGTGAAGTTTGATAGCTTTTTTTATAATTCTTTCAGACAAAATCCAGTATCTGATAATCAAAAGATGGCGTCAGCGTTTGTTCATTTTTCCTTTGGCATGACGTCAATATAACGAACAGCAAATGGAAGGAAATAATAGGTTGTAAATGAAGAATCGGTTAAAAATAGTGCAATAATACGAACATAGGTTTCTTAAACTACTCCAGACCCTAATGAAAATGAATGAGACGTTCGTGCAATTCTTACTTACAGCAATTGTGTTTGAACAAGGGAAAGTCAGGAGGTCTCTAAAACTGCCACAAAATAATTAGATCCACTTCATTGTATACTAGATATAAACACGCTAGATATCGCATATTAGTTCTGCGAAAAGTATCATGTTTGCAGAGAGATTGAACTTGACCGAATTACCCCCTTAGTAGCCATTCCCTGAAACTGCATTCAAAACAAATATTAACTTCTGACATTTTAAAGGACTGGACAACACAATTTCTATATACATGTACGAGTCCCAACGAGAAAGAACCAAAAATGGTTACAGAACAGCAAGAAAGTGAAACCATTATAAGAGTACACCAGTCATAAGGAAAACAAACTTGTAACTATCCCAACAATGACAATCCAACGTAAAAAATGAAATAGGGTCTTATCCCTCTCCTCTAGACGTTCGCAGTAGATTCTACTAAAGATTTACTCATTTTAAAAGGTTCTATTCTTGAACACAATATATGAACGAACTTACATCACATGTTTCGACCCCTGACCACATCCCGTTTTACGATGTTAAGGACCTGATAGGATTTTGATTGTATTGTATTGTATTGTATTGTAGTGCATTGTATTGCAGCAATGCATTGCAGCATTGCATTGCAGCATTGCATTGCATTGTATTGTATTGTATTGTGTGACTGAGGGATTGAAATATACCCCAAAATAATCTAAAAACAAGCATAATGCAGAAATATTTCTCGAGCAATCTTGCCAACAATCTGCAAAAAATCGCTCCATTCGAAAAGAATGATAAAAATGTGTTCATTCCAACAAACCAACAGTTGCAGTAATCAAGGTCCTTTGAATGCGCTATTATGTACAAGGAATGTAGCGATGAATAGGAATGCCGAGATCATGTACCATACCATAAAAAGATGGCATTGGAATAAACGATCTATTCTCTACATCTATAATATGATCCCTTTGGTTCTAATCAATCTAGTAGACTACGTGTAACTACTTATTGTGTTACGGATCAGACTGCGAATCCATCCATTCATTTGTTCTTCCACATATAAAGATAATCAACCATTAAAGCAGACTGGGTCTTAAATAGGGCCCTAAAACCGGGTGGCCAAAATGTCGATTTATAAGAGGTCTTGCATGTATTTTACCTTAACATCGCTTCTACTAAAGTGAATATATCAATGACAAACACAAGTTAGATCTGAGAGTAGGTCATCTGGTTCCTTTATCAGTTATTTTCTTTAAATACCAAAAGTGCAGGAGATTTAGCACGATGATCATTTGAGTTGTCAGGTATCAATTTGAAGTCTGGTATCAATTACACCCCTGATAAATTTAACGCTTTAAACGGTCAATAAGTACCGAGACTGCTATGATTAACTGACCCCTCTCCCCCCACCCTCCTGTGATTAAAATTATGAAAATATATTTCGTCCCTGATCAGATTTTTCTATGAGGCAAATTGGATTACCTTTAAAACTAAATCAGTCAACCACATCGTGACTACATTCATTTGATTCAACCTAAATACCACCTTCGAAATCATAGAAGGTTCGATACGGGTATGCCCCAGGAATGCTCAGAATTAATAGCACTTAAATATTAATGATTGGTCTCTAAGGATACAGATAATTCATCAATGTTAGGAAGTTAACCTTAACTAATGCGATTACGATTTCGGGTTTTCCCAGCTTACGGTGAAATATGTTGCACAGATTAACTCAACGTTGCAGAAATTGTTGATTTTGTTTTTCCAGATCGCCATTTCATGTCAACACGTATCCTCAATTTAATCTAACTCTTTATTTTCTTGGCAAGTATTTTGTCGTTTTTAACCAATTTTGCTTCCTTCCGAACGAATTTATCTTGGGCTTAAACAATACTGAGTTCCGAAATTGCTTTGGCAGTTCCCGACATTAACCGAG
Organism: Owenia fusiformis; assembly: GCA_903813345.2. Classification (NCBI taxonomy): domain Eukaryota; kingdom Metazoa; phylum Annelida; class Polychaeta; order Sabellida; family Oweniidae; genus Owenia; species Owenia fusiformis. The sequence continues at coordinate 4,203,379 of CAIIXF020000006.1, forward strand.
ACATAATTCGACGAATTTTTACGAGGCATAAAACAATTTCAACGAAAATGAAGCCAAGACATGTATTTAGCAGTTGTATATTTACGTCACGACGATCATCGACAGCCGACCCCTAAGGGTTATTAGAGCGTTGAAAATAGTATTACCTTCTAATATCGTTTCGTAAATGCTAGTGGTGCAGGCACGCAAGATTTCCCGAGCAAAGCGAACAACCTGAATTTTTGCTTCCAGGAATTTTGGGGAAATAGTCAACACCAACAGTGAGTGTACCGTTGATTCCCTTGACCAGGGTATATATTAACTAGTAATTCCACGGAGTAGGAGATCCCAACAATAATGTGTACATGTATATTTCACAATGTGATATTTTACCATACTCTATCTACTTTTAGAATAATTTTCAGAATACGTACAGTATGTAGATATATTATGTGAGTTTCCACAAACTCATTTAAGCAGTTGAATGTCCCATTTAGTTTCAAAGCATAAAGATAGATAAAGATAGTTTAATATTTGAGATCGAACATAGTTGAAGCTAACCATACTTTGGAAGGATATCTTAGTAATAATGAAATCCTGCTCTTGGCAGCCATTTTGAATTTTCTGAGGCACGAACTAGATAATCGATACAATTATATGTGTAAACTGCTCTAAATTGCCTTTCATTTGAGTATAATAAAGCTATACTTCAAAATTATATCTCAAAATTAACGAAAACACCTGTTTTCTCGACCCCGGATACACATTCCATTGGGGTCAGGTTGGAAAACACGGATTATATGTGGAATTGATAGATGTTGTGAATATACTGTCAAAATGTGCGTTATTATATGCGTTACTTTAGTTTAATTAAAATGAAAAGCTTGAGACTTGCATAAAACTAATCACAATTATACACCTTTCTTTAAAAATTGAAAAATGGTCAACTAGTACACAGTTAATTCACAATCGAACGGACTGATGGACGGACGAAGGGCTTCGTTGTATCCCTACTGAACATCGTGCGTTGGGAAAATTACGACTATCAAACTGACAAGAAGTCTATATACCATACATTGTAGTACCTTTAGCTGATGGAAAATTGCAGTATGTATTTTAGACTAAACATAAAAACCCAGACAAACTCCCTATGGATATCATGAAAATGAATTTTAGAATGAAAAAGCTGATAAGATACCCAGCTGATGCCATCTCTCTGGTTTATCGAGTATCGGGAAGGTGGGAATTATATATTACATTTCGTGGAAGTACTTCATGGCTTATCAATTTGTCATATTAGATACCATTTTCTCATATGACTAACAAAGATACAGCCATCTTTACCCCATGCAAGATATTGCCATCTTTCATCCTAAAAAGTCACACGTGCAAGATGAGATTTACTTGTGACATCACTGGTCTATATGGCAACGGACACACCGTTGCTTTGAGTATCCATGCTAATTCTACAAAACTAATCTGTGACGTCATAACAATGGAGCTTTGTTGCCACGTGTATCTATGTATTTTCTTCAATATTGTTATGGCGTCATAACAATTGAAAAATGAAGTTCAATTAATTTGAAGCTATTTTTCACTCAGTTTTATAATAAAATGGTGAAAATATGGCATAATACAGAGTCATATGAGAAAAACTTTCTTGTACTCGTACCTGTGCAATATCGTCCATTCTTGACTCGCTTTGATAATGTTTCTTTATCTCGTCTGCGACTCGATAAAGAAGAATTATCAAAGCTCATCAAGAATGGACGATCTTGCACAGGTACTCATATAAGAACCTCTATTTCTCATATGACTAACAAAGATACAGCCATCTTTACTCCATGCAAGATAAAAAGTCACACGTGCAAGATGAGATTTACTTGTGACATCACTGGTTTATAAACATCAACAACATGGCAACGAGTACACCGTTGCTATGCGTATCCATGCTCATTCTACAAAACTTAGCTGTGACGTCATAACAATGTAGCTTTGTTGCCACGCGTATCCATATATTTTCTACAATATTGTTATGACGTCATAACAATTGAAAAATGAAGTTCCATTAATTTCTAGCTATTTTTCGCTCAGTTTTATTTTAAAAATGTGAAAATATGGCATAATACAGAGTCATATGATAAAAACCTTCTTATACTCGTACCTGTGCAAGATCGTCCATTTGATAAATGTTTCTTTATCTCGTCTGCGACTCGATAAAGAAGAATAATCAAAGCTCATCAAGAATGGACGATCTTGCACAGGTACTCATATAAGAACCTCTATATCTCAATTTTAATCCTTCTTTTTCAAAATAGAATTCGAAAACTTCTATACCTTGTTGAAGGGAAACACAAATGCTTAAATATCAAAGTGAAATACCATTCTGGTAAAATGGATTATTGGAGACGTACACACAGAGTTCAAACGTCTTGTCATGTATTCCAATTAAATAGCGAATCACAAAAACGTGATATACGAACGCAAGTGTGACCGTTCAACGTAAACTATACACCTCACATCTTTTGATACATTTGCCTGACATATCGATTCCAAAACATTTACCTGATATAGCGACAAAGATACAGTTCAAAAATTGTGCTATTTTGTAAAATACTGTTGGGTAACAGCGCCAACTGTTCCACGTTCAGTAGATATACATACTGAGCTGTTTGCAATGATTCAAGGCGCCCAATGTACCAATATATATGTATGAGTCCTCGGAAATTAAAACCAAATAAACAGTTAAGTGTCGAAGTTTCCTTGTATGTCTATGTCCAGGCTGCGAGTCGGCCAAAAATGAAACGAAATGGTGTCATGGTTTTACCCTCTATATGTCTCTGAAAAGATTTGAAAAACACATGAAACGATGTTTTAACGGAGACTATTGATTCTACGGGTAAAACGTCCCGCACAACTTCTTGAATATCATGTAATGAAATCATTATTTATTTGACTGAATCTAAAACAAAAAATCAAAATGAAAAAGAAGTACGTCCCTTTCATGCTCAGACACATTTGTGAAGCAATACAATACAATAAAATACAATACAATACAATACAATACAATACAATATTCAGTCGAGCATTGATACTTGGAGGTCCAGAATAAACCAGCTGCCACCAGATATTCAGAATGAATGTCGCATATGGGTGAAAATTGCATTTTAGCAGTTTCTGGTGAATTTAATCTAAATACAGTTGGCGCAGTTTCAGAGGAGGTGTAATGCAAATGTCAAATTATTCACTATTCAGCCGCCTACCATCCCAAAACGTACGTCATGATTGAAAAATGCGATATTTACGGTTTTGGAATACAATAGTTAGTGTGTAAATGAAACCAATTTGTCTCTAGAAATCAGTGTATGGAAGTAACAACGTGACTAAAAATAATGTGTGCTAAGAAGAGGGTAGATGCGTATATAGTTTGCTATAAAGAATGGTAAGTTGAAAATAATACCTTGGAAGAAGTGGAGAGTTGTAAATTATCTATTAGCATATGGCTGATGAGCAAAAGCAGCCCCAAAGTGTAATTTGTAAAATGTATTCAGAAGTATTGAGGTTACTGTGCCTCCTTTCGAAATATGTTTTGTATTCTCTTAATAAGACCTCAAAGTCACGCAATAACAAATACTTTGATCTTCCTGCCTTTCTCATTTATAGTTAGTCCAGTCTTTCTTATCGTAATTGATTGTCTTATAGAAAAACAAATTGATATTAGAAACAGTTTTGTGATTCTATGAAATAACAGATACATCTAAGACAAGAGTATATCTATGATGAAGACCATTTGAAAGGTCATCAATCTGATACTCATAAGAAGTTACAATGAGTACAGGGATAATCGTTTAGGGCAACAGAGGCAGTTTCTTGTTTTCATTATCTGTGATGTTTTGTGCTTTTATATTTCCATCTGCTTACCCTACTATCACACCAAACTATATAGTTGTCACTACGTTCTCGAAAACGGGCTTCAACTGTGTACGAACGGACTGGACCTACCAAGAACCGTTTGGGATCTATTTAAAAACTTCATCGAACGTACTCGAACGGGTAGGTCCTCTAGAACTTAGACAATGCTCAAAATGTTCTCGTGGTCGTCACGTTCTACAATTAGAACGAGTGACAACGTAGGAATGACGAGTTGGACGTACTACGAACGGAACCGTCGTACTTCAATCCTACTAGGGACGTTTTAACAACAAGTTGAACTGTCTGAGGACGTGTTTAGAACGAGGTAGAACTAATTGCAAACTGGTTTAAACTGATTAAGAACGTATTTAACACTGCTTATGAACGAGTTAGCAAAAATATAGCTATCACACCAAACAAGTTGCCACTGCGTTCTTCAAAACTGGTTTGAAACTGTGTGCGAACGGAATGAACGTAGCTGAAACTTTCTAAAGTCTATTTACGAACTTTATGAACGTTCTCAGACGGGAATGTGATTTTAGAATTTTGAATCGATTCAAAATTCGATGGCGACCATACCGTTCTGTAATCAGGTCATGTTGACCTTCTAGACTAAGGGACGCGTTCTACGACGTTGCACACCGACGTGGTGCGACCTGAACGAACTGCGAACGAGATGGACGTATTGAAGACTGTTTAAGAACGAAGAAGCTGATTATTTCAGACATATTTCCCGACCACAGCCAGATTGAGCCCGTTTTACGACGTTTTCGTAGGACTGGCAAGAACGGGCAAGAACTAGTTTGGTGTGATAGGGGGGTTAGTTTTATAACTACAAGATTACAATGTTTTCGTCGTAAGAATTTATAAGATATGAAACAGGTATGGCAGTGAAACGCATTAGAAGGTATACTATTTCAATACAACATTATACATATCATTATCACTTTACGAATTAAATAAATAAATTGCATCCTTATGTCAACGGGACATGTGACTTCGGTCGGGGATGGTTGATTGCTCGATTACTTCTTTAATGAACGGGTACAGGTATATCACCGAATTATTAGGTCAATGAATAAGATACTTCAAATCTACTAGTCCATGGTATGACTTCCGAATATGAAGGATCAGTAGCACACTGTAGCGCAGCAACATTTTAAGCAATATTTATGAAGGTGCATATGTTTTGATTCTTTTAAAATACCATTTGCTGAAAAAACTTCCGGCTTTCGGGTCGGAAAATGTCTTTCATCACAAGGGGTAAATATTTTGATTCGAACTTGTTTGATTTTTCAAATATGAGTCAAGCCGATTCAACAAAATTGTGTGGAATATTTAGGTAAGTTATGATTGGGAACATATTAGTTTTCTTACCATTTAAAACATTTTATTACCAGAATTTTTCCATATAATCGCAAGGGGTCAAACAACAAATTACTGTTCATGTTTTATAAAAGATAATACAATAACAAATAGGTAAGATTTATATCTAATTAAATGATACAGAGGTATTGGAATGTTCATATATTCAAAGGGCATGCCTAATAATTAATTAGAGTCATATGTAATCGAACGCCTTACAATTCTTCCTCGACGTTACTGCTGGCTATCATCAAGCTTTCTGATGGTTGTTTCTTCTTTGACCTTACCGCTGGATACAATCAAATTTTAGGAAGATACTGATAACGATTTTTCTCAATTATTCATGAATTCGACCAAGTCTTGATGGTTGCTTTATAAGCAACTGAGCTATATCACTACGAGAAATAGAATAATAGCCGTAGTCCCAATTTGTCAAGGAAGAGTAACAGGCCCTCTTTTTTATTGATAATTTTCACCGCCGAATCTCAAAACGTATTGAGACCCATTTTGTGAAAAACTAGCATAATTTAAGCATTTGTCATTCTAATATAAAAGTAATTCATTTGTAGCATTTATCTTATTAATACCTGAGAAACAATACAAAACGTCGATACACAGCTGAATACACAGAAAAATAACCCCAAACTGATAGCTTAGAAACCTAAATCATATATTTAAAATCATTTTGTATTATTTTCTGTTGCATTGTGTACTCCAAATTGTGAAAAATTGGGATTTTCTTTTTTGATAATTTTTGACCTCTGTTAATGGCAGGCATAATTCAGCCTAAAAGCCGAAATATTATATTAAACGGTTGCAATACAAATTATTAGGGGACATAGATTTAGATTATGAACTTTATTACACATGCATATCCATAAAGGGTTAAGTGTACACAAAGTAAACACTAATTTTACAATAAATCAATAGAACAGAAAACAGCTGTATATATAACAACACACACAATTAATGTTTCATAATGAATAAATAAGTAAATAAATGAACAAATAAAATATGTATCATTGATGAGCACATGAATTGTGATTGTGATACACGTCCATTGTTTATGTCATATATCACACCCTTCTATGTTATATTACATTTATGAATAAATTCTGCTACAATTTCAATTTATTTATTTTCACAAGACATACAATATTGGGAAAAAGGGAATCCCCCTCCATGTTGAAAAGGTGTTTAATTGGATTGCCGTGTGATTCAAGTTTATCGAGCATTTGCTTTCTATAGTTGTATTTTTTACATGAAAGCATTATATGTTTTTCGTTTTCTATTAAATTGCAAACCTCGCAAATTCTTTCATCGATCTTTAATTTTGGGCGTTCGTATCCACCCGTTTCTATTTTTAACTTGTGGTTACTGATACGAAACTTTGTTAGACTTCGTCGTAAATGCCCATTTGAATTTGAATCTAAATATGGTTCGAACCTGAAATTGCTTTTAAATATTTTGTACGTATTCAGTTTGCGACATTGGCCGTAATTCAATTGATTTCGCCAATAATCTTCAAAACGAATTTTTGATTAGAAACAACGGATGCGTCAATAGTATATTGTTTTACATCTAAATTATTATTGATGTTGCTGGGAGTATCTCCTGAAAACGATACTACCTCTAATTTATCCATTACACTTTTGAAATTCAGCATCCACGATGACTTGTTGGTGACTTGATTAGATTTGACTTGATAGGTCATTAGATGTAGAAAGTGCTTCTGATAATCAGATGTATGACGTATTTAACATGTGAAAACATGTATGTATGTTAATGTAAGGTCAAATATCGCTGCGCTATCAGGAGGAGTGAGTAGCTCCCATAATTCTTTCATATTCTATCGTATTCGGGGATTCCCCATTACATCATCTCTTGCATCATCTCCAATCAAATTGCAGGATTCGATCACGTGAACAAACCTTAGCACGTGCTCTCTCAGTGCTGCGCATGCGCAAAGTTAAAATTGAAATCGTGGGAATGGCGTCAACATCAGTTTACGGTAATACTATTGAAGTTACTCGATCCATACTTGTAGAGAATACTCATAAAACTACAGTGAACATTTGGAGATCCATTTTAACGGCAAATTGAGGCCTGTTTATAAAATTTGTTTTCGAACGTGCTAATATGATAGGGCATCTTTGGGAAATCTCCCCCCCCCCCCCCCCCTGTGCGCTATAGTATGCTACTGGCTCCTTTATTATACGTCCTAGAGATTTCATACCATGGACTATACATGGGGGATTCAAACCCAACAAACTGATCTTGTATCTTCGCTTATTTTCACCGAGACCGCAAGGTCGAGTTCTAAATCCAGTATACAATTAACAAGTTAATCATCGATCTTAGCCTCAAAATGCAAAATATTTTGAACGCATCTTCTGGCCTGCTGCCGTAGACGCGAAAACGTAATGCCATGTACTTAACTTTTATTGTAAACGTGTAATCGATGAAAACGTCATCGTTAATCCATGGAAAATAGAAATTCAAAACATGGCAAATATAACAATCATATATTTCCATGATGTAATCTGAGTGGCTTTTATGATAAAACACTGGTTATTTGCTTGCAAATTGACTTTAATGTAATGTAATGTTTGAGATAGATGTCGCATCATACATATTGCTAGTTTTTGAAATAGCCGTCAGAGGCGGGGCATAGTGAACAAAATTTTTGGTTGGTGACAAACGTAGATAATTTTTAGCAATTTTTTAAATATTTGAAATTCAATGTCTGAAACGGAACAAGGGGCAGTAGCCCGGAAATGTAGCAAATGTAATAACCCTACTAGGGGACATGAAGGACCATACGGGCCGAAATGTAACGTTCTCAAAGCGGAATATTCTGAATATGATGATGACGTGGCGTCTGTGGATAACAAAATGGACGACGAAGCGCCACGCCCAGAACCCTGGATGGGAGCTATCATGCAGTTAAGCACGCAAATATCGTCATTGGCTTTAACAACAGCATCTTTACAAAAAGGTCAGGAAGATCTTACAAGAGCCATCTCAAAAATTGAGGCCACGTTCAGTTCTAGCGACATTCATCGACCAAAACCAACACAATCGTCAAATCAATCTACACCCGCTGAAAGTTTACAAACCCAAGCTTCATACAATGGTAGTCCAGTTGGCGTATCTCAAAAGGTTGTGAAAAATATTATATCTGGTGAGTACACCAACATGGTTGATTTATTACCCGTGAACTTATACAATCAGTCGATAGATATTATACAGGACGGCAACCAAATACTGTGTTCAGACAACGGAGAACTGAAAATTCGTAAAAAACACAAACAATCATATATCAATTCGTTCATGGCATGGCTTTCTGCTTGGAATGTTTATGAACAGATAGTTATGGAACATTCTCCGGGGGATTATACAGACCTTAGGAACTATAGATCTCACATCCAAGACTGTGATAAAAAATTCGTGTGGTCAGCGGTATACACTTACGACGTGAAATTTCGAATGAAATTGGGATCCACTAAATCCCATAAATTTGGATGTATTGATACGTTTCTGTATACAACCAATCTTGATGCATCTGCAGTTAAACATACTAACAGATCGTCGTGCTACAGATGTAAGGGAGATCACCTTGTAGCCGATTGTACATTTCCCGAGACCAACAAGATGGAAGCGAATCAGACGTCGGAGAAAGCTGCGGGCAAATCGGGAGAAATCTGTCATAAGTTCCAAAACGGTGAATGTAACTTTGGAGCACGCTGTTTCCGAAAGCATGTATGCAAAAACTGCAAAATTACGCAGTTGCCATTCTCCAAATGTGACTGTGGAAAGTCAAATGGAAATAAATCCATATAATCCCCTAAACCTTAACTACCTAAAGTTATCTTTAAAACCACACCCAGATCAGGAACTAGTTCAACGGATCTTACACGACACCGAATTTGGAGTTAATTTAGGTTACTATGGGCCCAGGGCACCCAGGATTCATCCAAATTGGAAATCTACTAAAGTACACGGTGAAGCCGTGGAGGCCAGTATATTAAAGGATGTGCATATAGGACGTAAATCTGGTCCTTTTATTTCGAAACCCCTCGCAAACTTCGTCGGATCACCGATGGGCGCCTATATCAAGAAGCGCTCGGAACCTGTTAAGTACAGAATAATTCACGATTTATCTTGGCCACCGGGCGAATCCATTAACGAATACATATCCAAAGATGAATACTCGTGTTCATACATTTCAGTAGACGACGCCATATCATTAGTAAAACGTAATGGACGTAATAGTTTGATGACGAAAATCGACCTTCAAGACGCGTTTAAACATATACCTGTGAGAAAGGAAGATTGGGAATTGTTAGGAACAACATGGGACATGATAAATGATGACACCGACAAACAAATAACCGTTTATTTCGTAGATACGGTGATCCCATTCGGATCTCGAAGTTCGCCAAAAATCTTTTCTGACTTCGCGGATATTCTGCAGTTCATCATGTTGCGCAATGGAGCTTCAAATTGTATTCACTATCTTGATGATTACTTCACGTGCGGTCCTGCTGAAACAAATATTTGTCTTGATAATATGAACGTAATGCTAAGTACGTGTGATAAAGTAGGGTTCAAATGCAATGCTAAGAAAACCATCCGTCCCACTACATGTTTAGAGTTCTTAGGGATGGAAATAGATTCGGCAGATATGGAAATACGTATATCCGAAGAACGACTTCACGATATTTTCACGGAGTTAAAACGATGGAGGTATAGGTCTAGTGCATCTAAAAGAGAGGTCTTATCCCTCGTGGGAAAGCTTAACTTCATATGTCGGGTAATTCGATCGGGGAGAACCTTCTTGCGGCGCATGATAGACTTGTCATGCTCTGTAAAATATCTGCACTACAGAATCAAACTGAATTCATGTTTCAGATCAGACATCGAATGGTGGTTACAGTACTTGCCAACTTGGAATGGAAAATCACTATTCTACGAGGACCATTGGTCCGCGAGAGAGAAACTGGAATTGTTTACAGATGCTTCCAATACGAAATATGGCGCATATTACAATGGACAGTGGATCAAGGGAAACTTCAGCCAGTCGGAGATGCAACGAGCGATAGCATGGAAAGAACTCTACGCGATCGTTGTTGCAATCGCAACGTGGGGCGCACAATTAACTCAAAAACGAATAACGCTGCGTTGCGATAACATGGCGATAGTGCACGTAATCAATAAGGGGACTAGCAGAGACAAACATATAATGGCCCTCGTGCGAGCACTATTTTTCTATTGCGCAATTAACCAATGCGAGTGTAGATGCGAACATGTTCCAGGTTGTTCCAATTCAATTTCCGATTCACTTAGTCGGAACCAAATGGACAGGTTTTACAGTTTAGTGAATCCATCAGCAGCTGTTCAGTGTGAGCCTGCCACATTGCGGCTATTTTATTAAGAGCATTTGTATTAATCATTAGAACCGTAAATGAAAGTGATGAAGCCTACCGTGGATATAATTGTATATATGTTTCATTGATTCATTGAAGTTTTTTGTATTTCTTAAAATGTGATTTACGTGGTAACCTTACAGGTAGAAGTGATCATAATAATTAAACAGTATATATGCCGCAACTATGTATTTATTGAAAACCATCAATCTATTATCATAATGTGTACATATTTTCTTTATTTTAATAGGTTCTTTGGAAGAATTGACCATTAAGTCAGAAATACTGGTTAGGAAGGGTTTACGTCCAAACACAGTTAAGACATACTCGTCAGGCCAAAAAGCGTTTATGGAATTTTGCAATAAGTTTGGTTTAAATTACCTCCCAACTGAAGATGAAACACTACTACTTTTTGTTACGTTTTGCTACGAAAAAGGTTTACGACATGGTACAATTCTTAACTACTTATAAGTCCTGACTATTTGATAAAGGAAAAAACCATTTGTTCCTTTTATTTGAGTCAAAAAATAGAAAAACACCATTGTAAAATGTAATTTTTGAAATGAGATACTTTATTTCAGATAGACAATTTGTAAATTAAATAGCAACATTTATTTTATATTTGTAAATCAGTGTTAATACTTTAAGTTATTGCTTCCAATATATGCTAAAAATGTATCAAAAAGGTGAATCTGTTGGTTATAGAACTCTCTATACAAGAGGTAGTCCTTCAAGTGTAGAAATGTATAAAGAAGACCGAATAATTATCCGTATAGAAATTTCTATACGAAACAAGCTACTCATTCATATAGAAATTTCTATATTAGAGAAATGGTTGCCGTTAGGAAATGCTGCCTGTATAGAAATTTCTATAGCAAACTCGATGACTATACGTATAGAAATTTCTATACGAGGCAAACTAACAATAGAAAAGATGCATACTTGGAAATGGTTACATGTTTCATGTGTATAGAAATTTCTATAGCATACCCTATAACTGTCCGTATAGAAATTTCTATACGAGGCAAGTTAACAATGTATATAGAAATATCCATACTGGGGAAATGGCTGCATGGCTGGTATTCTCGATTACTATTCGTATAGAAATTTCTATACGAGGCAAACTAACAATGTATATAGAAAGATGCATAGTTGGAAATGGTTGAACGTATCATGTGTATAGAAATTTCTATAGGATACCCTATAACTGTCCGTATAGAAATTTCTATACGAGGCAAACTAACAATGTATATAGAAAGACGCATACTTGGAAATGATTGAATGTATCATGTGTATAGAAATTTCTATAGCATACCCTATAACTGTCCGTATAGAAATTTCTATACGAGGCAAGCTAACAATGTGTATTAAAAATATCCATACTAGGAAAATGGCTGCCCGTATGAAAAATTCTATAGCATATCCGATAACTGAAGCAAAGAAATTTCTATACGAGGCAAGTTAACAATGTTTATAGAAATATCTATACTAGAGGAATGACTGCCTGTATAGACATTTCTATAGCATACCCTACAATTGTCCGTATATAATTTTTTATACGAGGCAAGTTAACAATATATATAGAAATTTACGAGGCAAACTAACAATGTATTTGGGAATATGTATACTACGGAAATGGCTGACCTCATGACAAGGCAGCCGGGGTGAAAACAAAAAAGATAACAAGGTATCAAAGTAAGCAGGTACGATTTCTTTAGCCGGTCTAGTGATCTGTTAATTGTGTCCGTTGCCCATTTTAGTGATAAAGGTGGTGCCATGGTCCCTAGTCTCCCTATTAGCCACTGCACTTAGCATGTCTAAAAATCTTTGTGAATAACTGTCACAGACATGTGGACTGAACCCTGCCATGATGAGAACTGCTATTCTAAAAAGACCTCACATCACTTCTTCAATATAAACATGTTCACATTAGACAAAATGGTCTGTATGAATTTTGTATGTGGCCAAAAATCACAACCATAATACTTTAATTTTAGGCTGCCTCTATCAGAATACAAAATGACTGTCTTTATAGAAATGTCCACATGAGACAAGATTGCGATCCATAAATAAGTTTTCTAGTTGAACTACTTTCAGTAACCATGAATGTTCTTAATCAGTAATAACTACAACGTATACTAATATCCTATGTCGTATGTGCACAGTTATCTTACACAACATTGGTCATTTATAGAATCATACTGCGCCAAATCTCAGCCTACCGTCACTTCCAAGACCGTTATATTACGACCAGATGTGAGCATCATATCACGATGATATGGAATGTTGCAATGTTTTTGCGCTGATTTCAGAGAAATAGACTGATCGATGTGCTCTCGAATGTGTGCTTTCAATATTGCAAGATAAAGTAGATACATCAGATTCATGTATTGGTATAAGAAGATGAAGTCGAAAATTAGATCAATGTAAACATCGAGGTTGATAATAAAAAGTATCCAAATGTCCTTTGTTAGATCATATGGTATAAACTGTCCCCAGGGTTGAAAATGGAAGTTTTCAGATCTGCAGCGATTCACTGAAAAAAAGATAAACAAAGAATTATTATAATGATTAGCTTCAACTAATGCCTTGAAAATAAGTACATGGGTGTGATGGGTTCCCATTGCAACTTCTTAAAGTTTGTTTCCACTTAAATATTGTAATTGAATGGCTATCACTCTGAAAATGGACTTCTTAAAAAACATATGGAGTGAATTCAATGATTCTAACCATTATTTCTCTAAATAATATGTCTGTAACAAATAGGAATTGATAATATGGTAGTAATATAATGAAAGTAATGTTAGCTTTAAAGCTTTTGATTAGTAGTTTTCATTACTACATTATACAGGGCGTATCAAAAAAATGCAACAAGTAATTATCTCGTAAAATTCCAAGACTACTGATGACTACATGAATTTCATTTGATGTACCATAAAGCCACGTCTCTCCTCTTTGCAATGATATGTCATTCATTCACATGTGGTAATGGTTGGGTGAGAAATCCTTCCATTTGCACAGTGGGTCAAAATCGACTCTGGGCCAAGTTTTAGATATTGCAAAAATCAGTGCAAGGGCTAATTGCCAATGGAAGTTCCTCTGACTTCAATTGTTGTGACTTTTTCTTTTGGAGCTATCTCAGGAGCATCTGTGCTCACAATTCCTCCACCAGATATTGCAAAACCTCGAGAAAGAATTGCCCATGGGCTGCTTTTCTCTGCTTTAACCCACAGATGACTCAGGGCTGAACCATGCATGACATGGAGAGATGAGCGCTTCTTTATGTAAAAAGAAGTGGTGGCAATTTGGAGGGGTATAGGATGTATTCTTGCAAGAGTATGAGTATGAATACTTTACTGTCTATGCCACACCTGTCACACCTTCTTCCATTGGCCCCTATGCCCCTTGTACTGACTTTTGCAATGTTTAAAACTTGGGTCCGAGCTGAAATTTGACCCACTTTACAAAATTAATGGTTATTCGGCCAGCCATGACTCTCTGTGGATGAATGATATTCCATTGCAAAGAGGAGTAATTTGGCTTTTTGGTACATTTAATGAAAAGGATGCAGTCAGCATTGGTTTTATGTTTTCTTCCAATTTTGCATCGAGCTTCGTACACTGACTTTTGCGATGTTTATAACTTGGTCAAAAGCTAATTTTGGCCTACTTGGCAAATGGAATGATTACTCGCCCAACCATGACCAAATATCAATGAATGATATATCAATGTAAAGAGGAGACACATGGCTTTATGGTGCATTTAATGAAATCAATGCTGTTATCACTGGTTTTGTGCTTTTCCGAGATAACAATCTGTTGCGTTTTTTGACACGCACTGTATTATCAAGAATTATAAAGCATACCGATTTTCTTCCTCAACTTCGTCGTTTTTCTTTTCCTTTGCACATTTTCCTCAGAGCAGGGCGTCCTTTTAGAAAAAGTTTTCTGAACTTCACCTAAATTATATGCAAAAATGATTGATTTGAAATTAATTTAAAGTTGATTTTGAAAACTAACACATAGTTTAAATATTTTTTTCATAATAGACTGAATCCTAGACGAAGTTTGTTCTATGCATTCGTTTATCGACTCATGTTATATTTGAAGTTATTTTTTGTACTCATCACGTGGTAAAATTCAAATTGAAAGGGAACATTTTTACCTTTATTTATACTGTTACTTGTTTTGCTTTGTCCCACTCTCCCACGAGATTGTTTTTTTCTTTTAGCAGATTTGTCTGGAAGCATGGATATAAGCCTGATAAATTATTAAATAGTTAAATAATACACAATACAAAACAAACCTTTCACGTGGAAATTTGATTAACACAATGTTTAGGAAAATAACTATAAGCCCATAAGGACATACCCTACGTGATATTAGGCTACAATCACGTGTCACAATTACCCATTTGAAACAATAAGTGCCTATGTTCAAGCATTTCTTCATTAATAAATCGAATATGCATGGTGTTTCATATATATGCACCCCATTAAAACTCATACATGTATCATCGCCAACCTGTCATGATTTGACTATCAAAGGGGAATAAATCTTTCGAAATATTTTATTTTAACATAGCGAATGTAAAATAACTATGAATTAATCTTTCCTAAAAAGTTGCAGTGTGATACGAGGCTACAATCACGTGTCTAAAAGAATGTTATGACTGACAATCTTTTTAATACATGAAGTATTGATTTAATATACCTGTCCCTTGTGTGCCTCCCTTCCTTTTAGCAGCTGTCCTTTTACCCACCACAATCTAGAATGATAATTCGAGGTCAAAATCAGATGACTATGAATGAGTTACAACAATCATTACATCATGTAACCTGTTAATGTAACGATATAATTATAAGATAAAATAGTTTTGTTTTATTGCAGAAATAGTTTAAACTATGCATTTCCATTTTCTTTCACCCTTCCCTTTGGCATTTGTGCTTATATATCCATATAACCAAGATATCTAATCCTTTATGTTTAAATTAGAGTATTCTTATACAGGCATGCTAGTTATTTCGCAATTGCCAGACATTACTAATCTGTCGGCAAGCAGAATAATCATTAGTATAATTATATTTACAATACAATGGTATACAGATGAAGAAATGAGAGGCTTGGGATACAGGGTATATCTTGATTAGAGGAATACAACATATCTACCCAATTGATCTAGGGTCGATTTATCTTGTGCGTTATTTACCTTTAGTACTACGGAATACAGGATATACATATGTACTTGTATGTATACATTTACCCAGCACACAAGTGCTCCTTTCTAATCACACCACTCACCGTTGGTTGTTCTTGTTCTATTTCTAACATTCTGACGACTTCGCTTGGAATGACTGACTCTATTGTGGGTTGCTCCTCATGTGACAATTTGGGCAATCCGGCAAACATCCACTGTGTTTTGAATTTTAGCAGATACTGATTGATGAGTGCATCGGATGACAGAAAAGCTCGTATACGCTTAATATACTTTTGCCACCAGATATATTGACTGGCGTCCCTCTGGTCACTGTACAATGGTCTTAAGAATCGTTGGTTTCGTTCTATCCCATCGATATTCAATTTTTCAAAATTCGGTGTCTGCAAAACTGGCTCCCCTTTCGGAAGCGTTTTTAAAATGGAAGGAGCCTCAACCCACGGTTGTGTATGGAGCCCCTTATACAGTAACTTCACGCCGTTTGAGGTCTTAATAAATTTGAAATGCAAAGGTTTTGTGTGGTGCTTTATGTCATTAAGGTGTGGTTCTATCCAATTACGGAAATCGTAGACAACATTTATTCTTTGTCCGTTTTTCAGCAGATAAAGAAGATCATCCATTGTCTCTGCCTCTTGTTGCCTGAGACTATCAGCAATCTTGTGGAAATAGGAATCGATGTCCTCATGCGTGTGTCCCACTATCAAAAATGATAGTTCAATCTACAAATAAACCATGCGTTCACTGTTAAGAACGTAACTTATGTAATGGACGGGGAAATGCATGGGCAAATATTAGTTGTTCCAAACGTATTTGAGTTGAGATATTTTAAGGAGTAGAAATATTAATATTAGCATGACGATTGTGTATTTTTCAAACAATGATAATGAAAAAGAATTGCATCTTAAAGGAGTCGGAGATTGCAATTCTTTTTTCAACGAGTCTCTATGTGCAGTAACTCAATAAATGCAGATACAGAACATATATTTCTGAAGAATAACTACAAGCATACTCTGCAGTGACATCATTTTTGTACGATTTCTCAAATGCATAGTTTAACTGCTTATCGTCGGGGGAAATATACACATATTCTAGTCATCGATGGTATCCATTGGTTCGATTTTGAGTTAATTACCTCTTTAAAAACGCCATTCCTAATAAGGAGTTCACAGAATCCAAGCATGAATCGATTTTTGTTCTCCCTCCAACAGTTATCGGCTTGTAGATAAAGGGTGGGGGGCAATTTGTTACCCTAAAAATCAACAATTAATGTACAAGTATTTGTACAAACACTACTATTTAAAACTGTCATGTAATTTACATTTATAGTCTAGGTTCTAACCCCTGTAATGCCCCACTGCCACTAGACATTGGGTTGATAAAAAAGATAAAAAGGCTACGGTCTTGAAGCAAGACTAGATTAAAGAAAACATGTTTTTTTATGAATTGGTTATGGAAATCTTCAGCCTGTAGACAATTATACTATAGTACATATGATCACATACCATTTTTGCAGCGATTGTTTGCAACACGAGGAGAATAACGTTGATTGATAGGTTGGAATCATGCGGGTATTCACAGGTGTCAATAAATGTCCTAAACAACCTATGGCCATGAGATATCACACCAGTGATATGCGTCTTTAGCAGGTCTCCCTGTCCAACGGATTTAGCTTTAGAGCCTATAAGATGTGGGAGTGACGTTTTGCCTGAAGAAATATAAATAAATCATGCGAATGCAAGTTCAGAGAGATATCTCAATTGGAATCTGTCATTTTTTTATTATGACTCATTTTCATTTATGTGTATCGGACGATAACAATATACCTTTATGTTTGGTAATAGGCGTCGATAAAGCAAAACAATATAGTGTATATTGCCCAGCTAATGCCTATGTCACATTTGCTCCCATTCATTGGCCGGCGCCCGGCCGATTGTCGTTTTTTTGGTCAGAACTGATTTCAACTTGCCTTAGATTGAACAAACATTTTTGTAAAGCATGAACAAGTTCTCATGAGCCTATACATGACCTCAAATTGAGATGTGACCTTCAATTTTGAACAAAATATTCAATTGGCAATGTTCCGGCCGAATCGGAGCAAAGGTTACTCAAAGTTAGGCACGATATATACTATTTTTAATTCTTAACAATCTTTATAGCTTTCCGATTAGAATTCCGTTACGCGTTACTTCCATCGGATATGATTTATATGTTAAGTTGTGATTCTAAAGAAAAACGTGTACATCAAAATACGTATGGAACTGTTACATGTAGATAATAAAAACTCTAAATTAATTTACCTTGATCCATGCCGTCAAAAATAATAGAGAGGTACTGTGTCGGTTCATTCCTCGATTGTTCCCGTTTATTATAATAATATTGCCTCTCCATCCTGTAAAATAAAATATAAATTGATAAATCCCCATTTTATATATTCGAAAACCATATTCAATATCATATTAATTATATCTAATCGTATCAAATAATGTATTAAATCTTTTTAAAAACATAAATTAAAGCGTGGAGCGGAGATCGTGTCCATGTATTAAGAAACTTAAGAATATGCGTTTTCAATACCTGGGTTTGATCTTTGTATATGTGTCTGTGCTCGTTACAATGAGATAACAAAGATCGATAAGTTGTTTAGCAAAATAATAAAATATGATATTTAATTGCAATCAACGAAACGCAGTGTTAGTTTGTTATTAAAACAACGGGCTGGTTGTTGAGAGTGGGTGCGTGGTTTTCGAATAATTAGATACATGAAACCATATAGTCCTATGTACACAATGTACAGTAATGCCTGGGTTACATGTGCCCAGATTCATCGCCCGTCGCACGGCCGATTGAGTATTCTGTCCAAAATTGTATAGTTTTGACCAATATACTCATTCGGCCGCGCCCGGGCCGATGAATCGGAGCAAATGTCACCAAGGCTAAGTCAGGTAATCAGACATTATACATATGATTTTTTGAATGTATTAGGTACGTATGAAGTCCTTTACTCCAATGTAAATTCATTCTGATAACATAATAGCATCTTTCTGTTTCACCTCTCAGGGCTGAGGAGAAATGAGATTTCATGGTTTACCATGGTGATGTAAATTTGATAATCAGAGATTGTTATGTGTAATGCGAAACGCATGCGGTTAAACCAGTGCATTCAATCCTTTAATCATATACAATACATTGATGGATCAAGATGCACGAAACGTGTTTGTTCTTCAAATTCAAATAAAGATATATAGTCCAGGAGTAAACGGGTGAAAAACCTAAGAAATTTAGCTGGCCATAAATATTGTTTCAATGACAGAATAGATTATCTAAATGTTTCCGTTTGAAATTCTATATCTCTGTTCATATGAGTATACTAGTAGATAGAATATCTATATCAGCTACTTGAATGTGAAAGCAACTTTTAATACTTGTAGTTAAAATGCAGAGTTTTTACATTTCAATTAGAGCATAGGCGTGGGGGGGGGTTGCAATTGGTGATCGCCCCATTACCATGAGAAGAAAAGAGCTTTGAAATGATTTTTATTTGACGCTTCTAGCTCAATTTATTATAAAGGAAGTTGCATAAATTTTCGTGAAATTCAAGATAAATCTTAATTGTTGGCTTTTTATGCCACAATCGCATCCCCTGACTGAAAATGGATTTTTTGGCGATCGCACAAGCCCCCCCCCCAATTTAATTGTGGAAAATGTCAAACATTTTTTTCCATGATTACTTGTCAAGCGTAGGTTCTATGCGGAGGATGAGTAAGGACCCCAATTAGCAATATACTCATCTAATAATATAACCACATTTAAGGCAAACATTGCTTCTAAAATATGTGAACGAAATACGCCGATGATGAATAAAATACTATAATGCTCGGTATGCCTATCTACAAAATTGACGAAAAGTAAAAATATAAAATAAATATATAAATGGCACACGCTTCTAAGGATGAGTAAAATGTCCCTATATTACGCAAGCTAAATCAGTTAATATTAATATAATACAAGTGACAAAAATACTTGAATCGGATTCATGAAGCGACTATCATATTTATTTAAGCATTCCTTCTAATAAATTAATTCATTGGTCATCAGTATCTACTGAATCAAAGGGTATATAGCAGCGAAACGCGAAAATTACTCTGTGTGCTTGGCGAGATGCAATCGGTTACCTGACCAACTCTGAATTCGAATGAATGGGTATTAAAATTGACCAAATCGAAACCAATTCAAGACAACGCATCTTTTGCGCATGCACTACTATAATATGTAATTCAAATGGGAATTGACCTCCAGTTGACATTTCAATATTTGTGTTAATTTCGTGAAGTCCTACCAAAATCAAAGACATAACGAAATGTCCTAGGAAAGCGTACTTGTTACTCGATATAGATAAAGGACCAGGCTTACTGTTATCACCTTTGACGAGAAGAATTTTCTTCAGAGGTTTATTGACGAATTGCATCTTGCAGCTGTTGTGATTAGAAATAGTCTAAAAAGTGTACGTGCGATGATAGCTCGAGTTTTTTGCCGAAACCTAATTAACCTTGCTATCATAAAATGAATTGTCTGTAAAATGCAATTTTCGAATAACAAATTGAACTAAGGAACAAAGTTACCAGCAATTTCGCACGGGGACTTATTTACCCTAACGATCAGCAATCATTTATTCCAATGACTTAAAAGTGTAAATACTTACATTTGCCTATTGTTATGCTCGTTGAGTGCCTTTTTGATAAGTCTTCTTCGTTCTGGGTTCAGAGTTCTCTCAAGGCGTCTGTTTAGACTCACACATTTATCACATTTAGTGAAACAGTTTGTCTGAAATATAAACACGATTTTACTTGATATATATTAATCAACATACAAATTCCTGACAACGAACTTCACAAAGGATTTCAATGAGCCACTTTACTAAACAACTTTAACCAGCCTAGGGAATCTTTCTATCTAAATTAACGAGATTTTTTCAGCGCATTTTTTGAATTTATGGATCCGTCACTAAAATTGTATGCTCTTTGAGATGCTGTAATCAATAGTAACACAATTTACCAAACTCCAGAAAGAAACTGATTTTACAGTATGGTTCACAGCTAAATGATCTCACCCTGTTGTAAACTTAAGGTTCACATGTAAAGCTAAAGATTAATTACTAAGCTTATTGAAATGGATAAGGATCTC
Source organism: Owenia fusiformis (assembly GCA_903813345.2). Taxonomy (NCBI): domain Eukaryota; kingdom Metazoa; phylum Annelida; class Polychaeta; order Sabellida; family Oweniidae; genus Owenia; species Owenia fusiformis. Next base: position 4,224,459 of record CAIIXF020000006.1, read on the forward strand.
TTCTGTGCTACATTATATAAATCACGGGTGAATTTTTACATTTCTAATGATTTTGCCATACTGCTATATTATACTGAGAAGGCCTATCTCACCATGGTAAAAAGGCCAAATATCAAATGTAAAATAAATAGCGGTCATATTTCAGTACCCTTTCATTTGTGTTTTGAGAAAGTGAACCATGATTTTGAAAATGATATGAATAACATTGCTAAATGTAACGCATTTTGACTAGTTTTTATTACTAGTTGCTGAAAATCGCAAGAAGAAAGCTGCCATTTTAAAATCGACCTTTTATATCATTAGACCTTCAGTGTGATAAAAAAGCTATTGAAATTAAAAAAAATTATAGCAAATTATAGAGAATTTATAGCACTTGTGATAGAATGGATTGCTTAGCTTCCCCTTCGTGAATATGCCTGTTTAGGCTAACAGAAGTATGTCGCGAATAAATTACTCAGTTTTATTTGCACCCCGGGTGTTGCACTAATAATATGATATTTTGATGTACCATAAATAATTTTAGCCCCACATATCTGGTTAGTATTACAATACCAAATTATGTAACATGTGAATTTGGAGTTTCAGTAAGTTTAAATATTACATTTAGATGGATTATTCACTTGCAAAACTTTCAAAATCATAAGTATTCAGATTGAAATAACTTTACAACTTAGTAGAGAATGTGGTAAAGAATTAATTAATTATTACAAACCCCTTTATAATAAGGATAACATGACCTAATTCTTGTTTGGGCAAGGTAAAACTTTATTTTGTCTAAAAATTGTTTACAAGTAAACAAAGCTAGTTCCTACTCCCTACATGTACGTACACTACAATTAGTTCTACTTGACACAGAGCCAAGCCAAAGTTCAAGGGTGAACTTGAATTACCTTGTATACAGATACACGCGTGTGTGTAATTAACATTTAATAGAGTACTATATAATAGAATAAGCACAGTTGAGTACCATAAGGTAATGATTATTTGATAGTCTAAATCAAATAAGCTGCAAAGGGAGTGGGATTGGCTGGTATTTTAATGTAAATATATTTTCTACTTTTTATGACGTAACATTTATCAATTATCGCAAAAAAATTATGATATGATGTAACTTCGAATTGAAAAAGATCTAAGGCAATCTAAGGATAATTTTGGCTTAAAGGTACGGAAAGCTGCGAAAAGTTACGTATCGATATTAAAAGTTGAATAATAAATGCATAACGATGAACCTAGTATCAAATATATCAAAGTTTGGTCCTGCAGTTATAATCTTGAAACGGGGTGGATCTTAAAAATCTATTTAATAGTGGGACTGATTTAAGTGGCAAAAGGGCAATTCAAAAGTGTTAATTGGGTCCGTTATCCCTCCCCCTCTCAGAGAATCATACCTTGAACGAAGGTTGGATGTTTTGCACTCGGTCCCAGTTAAAGTTAAGGTCTACACCTCTCATTTTTGTACAAAAGGTCATTAAGGTAAGAATAAGTAGAATATTCAGTGGTATACATTTCAAATTTGCAAAAATCCATATTTTCCACACCAACCTAAAAGTTCGCAATGTAATTACAAGGTGGGCTTTTTAATAATGGAATTAATGTTGCACATAATTCTAATGGAATGAACTTCTTTTTGTTAATTTGTAACATAAATCTTACGCTTACCTTTTTAATCTTAAGATGGGGAAACATGTCAGCCCACATACGCATGAAACTTGTCTTGCTGAAAAAGTTTCGAAACTTTTCTACTCTTTCGCTTTTGTATCGAAGGTACAGTCCCTCTTTCCTCGTCTTGTAGGGAAGCATAACATCTTCTGAATCGGGCATTCGGTCAGCATGATAAGTCGCATATTCTTCTAACCAAAACTTAGCATCGTCGTAGAGTGATGTTTTACTTCTGCGCCTTTGATAACCCGTTGACAAGACTCCGTTTTCATAATCTTTCACTGATTTATAATAGAAACCTTTGCTTATATAAAAAAGTTGGCAAAATGCCTTTGAACATATTCCCAATCCATTTTCAATCATTAAAAAATATTTTCCATTATTCTGTTTTGCGTCTCTTAATTTCTGTATCAACCATTCGTGTCTAGATTCAAAATCCTTCGTCCATAAAATCTCCCTACATCTACGAGCCATGTCCATGTTTACATTTAAATGACATTTTGAAATGCAGCATTTCTTCATATATTTAATCTGGAGTAATGATCCGTGTCTTAAGCTTTTTTCCAATATCCTTGAAACCGTTCTTTCACGTTTTGGGGCTATAAAATGAACAATATGTTATAAATTGACAAGATTAAAATGTGCAATTGTATTAAATGTTAAATGAGTAAATTTGAAATGGCATACTTTCGCTGTGACATTATTTTCTAAACATGCAATCTGAAGTCTAACATCACTCAAATCGATGCAGATAGAATAAGGGATGTCTCGTCTTGAAACAAGACAAGTGCATGATCAAAAAGTAGTCTCCTGAAAATTTATGTGTATTTTTGTATTTTCTTATATGTACAAGCGTTGTTAAGGAGCATTTAAATATATATATGTCGAAAATGTGTTTGCCGGAAAAACGTTATTTGAACGTCAGGTGGAAGGAAGTGGTCACTGGCCTTAAAAGTTATCCTTCCGTCATCTTTCCCAGGAAATAAATCATTTCGAATACAAATGTTGTTGGATAGAGACTTAATGACTGACTAAATCGCTGATTAACTTTTCAAATACAATTAGTCCCTATCTCACATTAGCTCCGATTCATCGGGCTGCATCAGGCAGAATGAATAATTTGTTCAAATCAAATGCATTTCTGAACAAAATACTCAATCGACCGGGCGCCTTTGTTAGATCAGAATATTACTCACCTGTTGAGAAAGAAGTGATGTTGACTTTCGGGGTAACACTCCCTAAGTCTTCCGGAAGTAAATCTTTTAAGCTATCTATAGGAGATGTCTCGTCGTCATAATCGCTAAAGCTATCGTTCCATAAGTCACTTTTCATCTGATTTTTGAATGGCGCAATGGGAGTACTGGTTAATTGTTTGTTTTCGTTATGACGGATTTTCGAAGGTGTTTTAACCGTATTTTCGTATTTGCCATCGTCGTCGCAAAAATCAAATACATCTAGTTTTGGACTATTGGCGCTTGTATCCATATCATCTTGACAGATAAGTGAAGTACCAAGTGGCTGATCATTGTTTTCAAGAGATATTCCAAGAGGGTCGTCATTGTTGTCATCGTTTGCTATATCGAGGGATATTCCCAGGGGATCCTCAGATGTTGTGTTTAAAAGGAAGCTTTTACCCTGAAAATCGAAATTGAATTTTGTTAAATTTTACTGGTTTCATATAAACCTCAATTCCTAAAATGTCTTGACAAAGGAAAAAAAAGAGCATGTATTATGTAAACCAGGTAGAAAACGCAGTGCTAGCCATAAAACCATTAACGCCGGAATCGATGATTATTATAATTTCTTTCTTTAGTTTCATGTTAGAATTGGCATATCAATTCATTACTCACCGCATTGTTGTCAGCACCAGGTATTTTGATTGGGTAAATGTAGTCGGATATTAATAGAATGAGACAGACATATATGGTCCATCTATCCATGTTCCGTGTGTAGACTTCTGATTCGTTTTCGACTTTCTAAAGTGTCCAAACTCTAATTATTCCATTGTATTTGTCCTTTGTAAATGTATTAGTGATCATATAACGTCAGTTAGCAGGTTAACAAAGATTCATTTGCGCATGTTGTTTGTTGAAACAAGTATTTCGTTTCTGGGTCACTCATTGGCTCTTTACCCCGAGGCTAAGGAATGTTATGGATTTCACGACTGGTACATGGCTTATCCAATGATACTTGTATAGTATTTTACAATCTAAAATACAGTAAAACCTGACTAATCTGAACGCCATTGGAACTAGCTAAAAGTGTTCGGATTAGACAGGTTTTCGCATCTCCAAGATCCTGGACTTTGAAGGCCCGATATGATTAAGAGTATTAGATATTTTTCCAAAAATGTTGAAACAAAAATAAATCTAAGCTTTTAAAATATTTGAGAAATCTGTGAACTATTTTTAAAAGTGTTCAAGTAAGACAGGTGCATCTTCACTTTTCAAGTTTCTATGACATGAAAGTAAATGGTAAGGCAGAGGGGAAAGCGTTCGGATTTGAAGGTACTCGGATTACCCAGGTTTTAGATTTAACAGGTTCTACTGTACTCCCTCTTTACTTTTGAGATACCCTTTTGAAATATCCTATCATTTCATTGTTTCGGTTTATAATAACGTATTAACCAATTAAAAAGTAATTACGGTTATGTGTCATTTGCTGAAACCTTGAAGTTCTATGCTAATATGACAGATTTTAAAATCAAGGTCTCATTGATAAAACAAAGCTAGTGTGTGACATTTTTAAGGGCTGCATGATTGCAGGGGAATTTCTTAGTAACATGGAGTATTACGTTTTTACACTCTGATATACGTACACGCACATGCAGACTATGCTTGTTATTCCATCATGGCTTCGTTTCTGAATAATTGGCATATGATTGAAAGCGATGATAAAATATACCTTCAAAAAGAGGTAGAACCAGAACTCTATGAGATTAAGGGTGTTTATCAAGCAAAATTACAAAAGCAGGGCGAGAAGATAAAGGTAAGTTGTTTCCATTTAAGTTCTTTTGCAAGCCGTGTTGACTTTTGAGCAAATTTCAATGAAAGGAATTCCTGGGTCATATTTGCTCCGATTCATCGGCCAGCGCCCTGCTGATTGAGTATTTTGTTCAAACTTGTATACACTACAGTTTTGACCAGAATACTCAATCAGGTTTGCGCTGGCCGATGAATCTGAGCAAATGTGACCCGGGCATCAGTCACCCATCCCTCTTGTATTCTAGGTAATTTATTAACCTATAAATGAAGAAAATATGAGAGAGGGATGACTTGCTCCCCGTTGTTCAATGGGAAGGATTTTGAATGGACTTTAGATCAATGTTTGTGATTTTGATATTACCTCATTCTCTTAGGACAGGTTTTCACTGTTTTCACAAAATGTAGGACACTAATATAAGTTGAGTAAGTTAAAGGGAGTAGAAAGGATAGAGGTAATGAGTGCTTGTCTCCTTGGTTTCCTCACAGTTTTTAGTCCTTTTCGTTTGGCCCCTAAGCTTAGATATCTATATTCTAGGAAGGGGGATCAGCGTTTGCAGTTTACTACTTTCAATATCTTTCGTCTGGAGGGGGGGGGGGTCATGTTGATCATGCAGTGTATCAATCATCCGAATTCATACTGAAAGAATGTGGCTTTTAGTCAAACATCTGTAACTTCTGTAACCATTTACAACAGGTATGATGAGTTATGGCATTTCGTCAGATCATATTATAGCATTATTAATTTTAATAGAAAACATTAGTAACATTTGGACAAATAATCTCATCTTATGCACAAATGTAAAGGTGCACACTTGTTTCCAACATATATTTCCATTTCAGATGCTTATTTGGGACCATGTCCTCGGGGAAGCAACAGACAAAACTGTGTATCTTGGGTCCTTGCAAACTGGAAAGAACGCTTTTAGCAAAAGGTTTCAAGAGGCGGCAACTAGAGTGTCAAGAACATTGTTCTGCAATCTTTGGGAGGAAACCGGTCGAAAATGTGAGTTATAAACAAATAAAGTATAATATATAAAAAGCAATGCCTCATTGTTTTGCTCTGTGTTTGAACTTGAAATTGAACTTGAATTAAAGTTCATAAGATCGATATGGCGTTCCAAGTTAAATGGCATTCTGGATTTCATTTGTCATTAAACATTATTTGGCTTTTTCAGGTTTACCTGATCCATTACCGCAACAACGACAGTTAGGTTCCCTGGATGTAGACGACGCTGATCATTTGGATTTGGTGAGTTCAAGTATTGTTCTTTCTGTTAAGATATATTCTGGTGATACAGCACAAAAGCGAAGCCATAATTATCACCCAGTTCCCCTTTCCGTTTCTTTGATCTCCATGGTTTTGAACAAGTTAGACCAAATGGAAGTCGAAGGTTTTGATAGGTTTTAAAGAGAAACTTTTAATGAGGTTTGAGTCAAATTGTGAAAATTAAGGGGAGCAAAAGAATGTGATCTTAAATTATTGAAATTTTAAAATTCAAAATATGTCGCATTTCATGTCTTGTCTGGAAAGTAAGCAAATCTCAGCGGTTGGTATGGATAATCCAGTTAACCTCAATTTTGCAAACACATATATACATGTATCTCATACTTGAGTGGGTTTGGGGTAGATATCACCCGGGAATATATATCGTATCTGAGGAGCGGGCAGGATATATTGTTTATGTCCCGCTCCAGGCCAAATGCGGGCAGATATAATATATCTATAATTTTTCAAAAGTTTAAAAAAGTTTAAATATCAAAAGTTTTAATTTTTTAATTTTAAAATTTTAATTTTTTAAGTTTAAATGTTACAATTTCATTGTATTGAACAAAAAGAGTGTTACGAAAATGTTCAATATAAATATCTTGTCATTTGAAAAAGGTGGAAAAGGTTATATCTACCCTAAACCCACTCAAGTATGAGATACACCAGTTATGCACGGTCGGTTTGGATACATGGAATATCCCTTGGGATATACAATACATCTTCCCTCGGTCCCTTCGATCCCTCGGGAAGATATATTGTATATCCCTCGGGATATTCCCTGTATCCAAAACCTCCCAGTGAATAACCCCTATGTACTGAAATTATAAGAATTTAGAGCGATGCTTAAAAACCATAATTAACTTCTATGACGTGCACGGGCCTGGGGACAATTCCGGCTAATCTCAGCTTTAAGCGTTAATATCTTATTTAAAAAGCTAACTATGTTCTTTATATATCATTTTGAAGTAATTTTTATTCGCATTTCACTGAAATTATTTTTCTTTTAAAGGTTTGATGGGATCTATCACATTTTTAAAGTTAAATATACCCCGACATCATGTAAGACGTAACATTTTACGCTTACACGGTTCGTTGAAATCGGGATAACTTTTGAAATACTGAGCAGAATTTTACTAAAATTTCACATTTTATTCAATAGAACATGTGCATTTATGACGTCACAATTACATAACGGCTACAGTTCAAATTGTCTTATATGAACGCTTTTAAAATTTTCAAAATTGTGTAAGATTTTGAAGGCGAGGGAGACAAGCAATAAGTTTACCTTTATTTAAAGAGAGAATCAGATTTTGCGAGCATAGCAGCGTAACAAAAATTTTAAAATTGAAATTATAGTTTCAATTTTAGAATATTTCTGGCATATGTCATTATATTCCTTTTTATGTCTATTTTCCAAAAACACACTTTAATAACACTTTATTTCAGGAAAACTAAAGATTTTTCAATAATCTATTGTTTTTCTATAAGAATGGTTACCATTCTTATTATTTGGAAGAATTTAAACATTTTTCACCCATTTTTGGACTTTGAATCCATTATAACTTCACCAATTTATAATACATCGTGAATCGTTTTGGAGGTATTGTATTTGAATAGATTGGCAGGTCTGTTGCACATGTTGCTTGTAAATTTGTCACCCCCATGGATTTGATTGTGCCTTTAACCTTCTAATTTAGGTCTGATTTCAAAAATAAATTAACTGCACACTATTGTCATGGCGAATTTTACAAAACAATAACCGATTTGTATATTTTTCAAATAATATCAAAATAAGAGCTGATTTTAGAGACTCGAAAAAATGTAACACATCGATTTTTACCACAGATTCCATACATATCAATTTTTACTAACGCTCCGAGTGGATTTTTTGACCGTTTTTCAAAAATCAAAAACATTTTAGAAATATTGTCCTTGAGATCTTGTTGCTCTGTGAATTTTACCAGGATTGAATAAGGATAAAGCATCTTATTTTTAGGTTGACTAAACTTGACAAAATGTAACGCTTGTCGTTTCTGACGTTACAAGTCTCTTTGTGCCATATACTGCCCATTGTTTTGTTTTGGTATTTTGACGCCAAAATGTTACGCTAATTGTCCCCAGTTTCGTCCGACGTGTATTAGCGTTTGCTTACATGCATTGACATTATAAGATACAAGGGGCGATCAAGAAATAACGTTAGTATAACCCAAACTCAGAAAATAATCACCCATTTATCCCTAATGATGATATTTATTAATTTTACAGGCGCTTCAGTATCGGCGTCACATACAAGTGCGTCACATTCAAGTGCGTCAGATTTTTATAGAAAATTATGATAATTATATCTGATTTGGCTATAATAGAGGACCACCTCTTAGGTATGATACATACGACCACCAGACTCAGTAATCCGATAAGGCTAAACAATCCTAAGTAATGGCCATAAATCAGCAACCATATAGCACAAAGTACCAGACTAATTAAAACCTGCTGCTGCTATCAGTGTAGCACTGGTTTCTCCTGCGATAACAGTAACATTAACACCATCATTCAGTGACATTTCATTAATATCAATTAAAAATTAACTCTATATGTGTTTATTTTTTAACCTTATTTATAATAAACAATTATTTGTTGTTTACTTGACAACAAACAACTGATCTTTTGACAATCCTTTATTTTCATTAGTTTATAAATGATTTTTGTATTGTATAATCATGTTCGTATCAAGTCTTAAAACGGGGAGCGTGACCGTTGAACTCGCGGGGTAAGCTACAACACCACTTCATAAAGTCCATTGTTCTCCAACTGTGACGTCTTTATATCCATTTCAACTAGATAAAATGGCAGATAATTCAACATTTTCGATTCGGGTGCTAAACTTCAGTACGGCACAATTATGTAAGCAATAATATGAATATCGTTCCCAATATGTTCGAGCCTAAAGGGAAAATCTCTAAAAAATTCAAAGAAAAAAGGGGCTTTCGCGTCTAACAGTGCACTTTGATGTCTCAAATGGTATTAGCCACGTGCACACATAAAGCACTTTATCATAATACGAAGTGAGGCAATGGACGATGTGGCAGCATATGGTATAACGCCTGGCGAACGATGGTAAAGGTACGGAACAACAAAAGGAATTTATGTGCTTGATTTTGATGAACTAATGCATGCTATCCGATATATTAACTTGGAACTCATGCAGTTGTTACCCTGGTTATGGCCAATCCACCAAGATGTTGTACACCATAAATGCATTTTGTTTTGCTCAATCGCATAAGACAGGGGATGGTCTCACTCGGGATATTTCCTGGGGTATATCAGAATTTCCCCCACGAAAGACAATTAAGAAGACAAATTCTAACACTCAAATTACCCTCTGATGTACTGGGAGTGTAATGGGGGTATCAGCAAGTACTCAACACCATAATTAACAGTAAAAAAATATGATACCTATTCGGACTTTCTTTTTTCTGGTGAACCCCACAAAATGTCCCACGCGAAACCATCGCTGATTTTAATAGATAACTTGATCTATCTTCAACATATACGCCGATGTGCGCTTATATGTCAAGATAATTTATCATTAATGTATCTCACACTCATATTTGCAACCGGAGTTTCTTGCTCATAATTAAGCCCATTTGAGTATGGTAAGAGGGGTAAATCAAGAATAACAACGTAAGTGATTTCAAATGAACGCCAATTTGAGAAAAGATTAATCACAAACCACTATGGCTAATCTATTTTGACATTTATTTTTCATAGCAAGTGACTGTGATTTATATTCGGATGAAATCATTTTGCTTCTAGACACCGGCAAGAACTATTTCATGTTATTTTAAAGTACAGAAAAAGTACTTCTTAGAATTAGCAAATATTTTAATAGATTTTCAAAAATCCATTAGATTTATCATCAATTTTCAACCTATTGTAATTGAGGAAAAAATTGGGAAAGTTTGGAGGCATAGAAAATGAAGTCAATTTACATTTCCATCAATATCATAAGTACTGTATTTTCCTAGTACATAGTAGGTTATGTAAATAAAAATTCAAATATAAAGAGGCTTCAACACGTAGTTCAGTTGGGGTTGCCAATTTTTTTTTATTTTATCAATTTTATTTCTAAAGTCTTTGGTTCCATAATGGTCCAGGAGTAAACGAATGAAACACATTAAATTCTCAGAAATTTAGCTGGCCATAAATATTGTTTCAATGACAGAACAGATTATCTTAATGTTTCAGTTTGAAATTCTATATCTCTGTTCATATTATCATTATTATTATGAGCTTTATTATACTTGTATCCCACATTTGGGCAAAGTGTACAGCTTAAACAGAAAAAAATGAAAAAGCTTAACTAATTATCTATATATTATACTAACTAATCAAAGGGTGCTTGATCATTGCAAGATTTTATTGGATGCATTTCGTGTTTTTTTCTCTCTCGATAAAAAATATTAGATATATATCTTGCTAGTATATTTAATATTATTCCCTCTGAATTAAATAGAAACATTAATTTATGTTCCACTTTATTCATGTTTTCTAAATTTTGACAGTGTTTTTTTATTTTATCCATGTAACTTGACCGAACATCTTTTAACTTATTGCATTCTAATAGGAAATGGCATTCTGAACCGGTTTTCTTGTTACACATTAAACATTTTCTTTCTTCAATAGGGGTAATTGGTTTTGTGTAACGACCTGTTTCGATTTCTAATTTATGTGCGCTAATTCTTAGCTTTGTCAAGTTATTTCTGTCTATTTCATTTTTGATTAAATCCAAGTATGGTTCCTTGTTCCATTTTGCTTTTATTATCTTATAAAACCTCAATTTACCATTATTTGATTTTATTTTAGTTTCCCAAAATTGTATGTATCTATTTTCCAGTAATTTCTTAATTTCTCTTGGTTTTAAGTTTAAATAGTTTGGTGAAGTATCATTGTAAATATATTTAAGTACATCATTGATGTGCGTGAGCCATGATTGTTTATTCATATCTGTCAGTTGTTTATTTACCTCAAGGGCTTCACGTGCTCATATGAGTACACTAGTAGATAGAATATCTGTATCAGCTATTTGAATGTGAAAGCAACATTTAATTCTTGTAGTTCAATGCAGAGTTTTTACATTTCAATTAGACCATAGGCATAGCCATGGGGGGGGGGGGGGTGCAATTGGTGATCGCACCCCCCCCCCCCATAACCAATAAAATATAACCATGAGAAGAAAAGAGCTTTAAATTAAATGCTTTTTATTTGAAGCTTCTAGCTCAATTTATTATGAAGGAAGTTGCATACTTTTTTGTAAAATTCAAGATAAATCTTAATTGTTGGCATCTTATGCCACAATCGCATCTCCTGACTGAAAATGGAATTTTTTGGCGATCGCATCTGAAAGCTGGCTATGCCCCTGTAGACATTTCCATTTTTAAACTTCATATCCTGCAAATTCCTATAATAATTATATTATATATAAAAAATATCTATATATCAGGCAATAAAAAAAAAAAGTTCTATCTGCACAATATCACATTGTGATCTAGATAGCTAACTAGCTTGACTGACTGATATTCATTTGCTTTCATCATATTATGTGGCTTACAATAGTCAGGATTTTGTGACTCGGAGGGGGTGGTTCATTTTTTAAATTCATGCAAAATACTTCCCCACCCTGCCCACACTCAAATCACCTCATTTTACAATAAGTAATAAAGGTATCATAATTTGATCATTATGGAATTTATTTTATGAAAGTTTAAGATGCAGAAATTGTTCACAAATTGTGAACTTTAGAAATCAAGTGCATCAATGAAAAATATATACATGAAATTATATTCATTAATTTTGCACTAACAAGACTTGCGAATGGTCATTAAAAAATAAAAGTATGTGTATCTTGCATCATTATGAAATAAAATCACAACCATTTTTAGGGATAAATATGAAGTCCCATGCGCAAAAGTTATCAAAACATTTTCAAAGTCGTGAATTACTTACAACTCATCTCTAGACTTAGATACCCTTTGAGACAGCAATCCATTTAGGCTCATTCTATTTTTAAGATGACATCTGAATTCAACTTAGTTTTGAAGTGTGAACTAGGCACGAAGTATAAACTACCCTAATAAATTAATTATCTCATGTTTATTTGATTTTAACAATGGCCATTGTCTCTATCAAAAAATATAATTATACCAAATGAAATTTGGTACTCCATTTTCCATTTTAGAATATTTAACTTGAAACTGGAGTAAATAGTATATCTGTCTCTGGGTAGTATAGTACATGTATTGTATACTAGTAACATCTTATTTAGTCTTGAATACTTCAAAGAACACTAGATATTTGCCTTTAAAAATACATGGAAACAGACTGCAATCTGTCTATGAGAGGAGGACAGTGAGTTCACTCTAGACTAAAACCAAGAAGACAAACCCATAACTTACATCTTATCTAAATAATCTGTCAACTTAAACTCTGAGTTTTCCAGAGCTGATCAGATTTGATCAGAACTTTGCAGTTATCTGGAGAACTAATAACATTCTATGTTGAATTTCGAATCTAAACTAAAATGCCTCCTCGTGGCTTGCGCTTGACATCTGAGGCACATCGCCACGTGGTGTCTCAACTTACCAAACCAGATGTGAAGAGGAAACATCGCTCTATAACAATACTACACATCTTATTTAATGGGTAAGATTCTTTAGTGAGCCAATGTGTGATATATTATCGCTGTCACTATCGAAGACCGTAAAGAACCATACTTTAGAAAATTACTTAAAACAGACATGGATTTTTACAGCAAGCATATCATATTAAGAGCTTGCGCTAATTGTTTGGGTTTGAATACTGATCTTGGAAGGAGACGACTGTCACTTGGGTTTTGTAATATTGTCTGTCAGAAAAATATACCATTGCATTGAACAGCGCTTATTTACGTGTCCATCCTTAATAATGTTTGTTTATAAATAAAGTTGACCTGATTAGTTCATGTGGCCATAGAGGCACAGGTTGGTGTTGTGAAATACAACGCTAAACCATTACAACAGATTACAGGTTGATTACCCTAACAAAAGGCCAAAACTTTATGGAGTGATAAGTGTGCAGTGTGAGATAATGACACTTGACATAAATACCTTGAAAATAGTATAATCACTGTGACTGATCAAGAAATAATTTAACGACTTCAATCTACAACAGCTACTTGACACCTATCTGAAAAGGAATCTCTAAGTATCTCTTTAATGAAACAGCACAGCAGGCATGCTACATTGGATACCCCATGAAGCACCTAGCACACAATTTTAATTAGATACATTCAATTCAATTAATTCCTTTATAATTTCATAAAATACACATATAAAGGTTTAACAGGTGACATCATCTCTGATGTTTATACCCGTACATATGTTAAAGCATTATATTACGAATATTAAGAACAAGGTTATGTGAAGTGATCAATCCCCGCTCAACCATATCAAGATTGGGTTTTGTCTAAAAGAAAATCTAAGAGGGAGTGTGGGTGGGGGAGGTGCAGCACAGATATAAAGCTAAGAAGGCGTGATTATGTGGTCGTAGTGGCGTGGTTTTCGGCTCTTGCTTCTATACGCAATCAGGCCCTTGGTCGGGGGGGGGGGGGCTTAAGGGGTGGGGGGGGGGGGGGTCGTGCGAACATCCCCTGGAAAAAATCGTCTAAATCATTTTCATCAATTTTGAAGTGATTTTCGGCATATTCAAACAAAATTGTCAAAAGTAAACCCCCTGATATTTTTAAGAAATCGGCCCCCCATTGGCTAATTCCGGCTACGGGCCTGTGTAATCGAACTTCTCGTGAGATTTTACGACAACTGCTACCTCGATTGAGCATTTCTAGTTTGAATCTATTATTATTAATCTAAAACTCGATTATTCTAATTTGTACACATTTCAAGTGCATCAGATCAGATAACCAACCAGAACGTTTCTTAAACTAACTTCATGCATAATCTAAACAGGTGGCATGTGGGTGCGTTTACAATCTTGAACCGACCTAATGCCTTGGTCACATTTGCTCCGATTTTCACTACGGCGCCCGGCCGATTGACTATTTTGTTCAAAATTGAATACAATATTGAGCTAAACACTCAATCGGCCGGGCCCCGGCCGATGGATCGGAGCAAATGTGACTCGGGCATTACCAGATTAACCAAGTTTTACTCTGGTCAGATATAAACATTAAACATATGTGTTTTATTCGTTTCATGATGGTCTCGTTGCATTTTTCAAAACTATAATTTCAGATCCAAACGGTCCCAAAAGATGGACACGGTGAATCATCGATGAATTCAGACTTACAAACAGGCAAAGAAGTCAATGGAGAAACTGATCTTGCGGTTAAATCACATCTTATTGGTATGTTCCCTGGTCATTTTGTTTGGATTTTGAAATGTTTATTTTCGAAGGAACAGTGTATATTGTACTTAATACAAATGAAAATAATTCTACACTTTTTCAATGTGCTTTCTACTGCTCTACTGCTTTCTACTGACTTTTGTTTCATATTGTTTAATAATAATAGGGCAAACGGAAACTATATACATTTTGATAATTTTCTTACTTTTTTCTTTTGATCTAAAATTATTACGGGGAATGAAGTTTCATCTGTCTTATGCCGAAATATCGACTCATGCATAGCATTCTTGGTCTTACATCAAATTCATCACCAAAGTCCCATGTCCATTACCCTGAACCTTCACTATTTAGGTGACTTCATCACCGTCCCGATAGAAAGTTTGATATCGCCATCAGAAGTCAACAAAGTGAGAGATCTACACCAATGGCAAGTTGATAAGATTATGAAGTCCATCGAGGCAAGGCCAGATGCAAGCTTTACTGTAATGTTGGGGAACATCGTGTCTCCCAAGCCCATCAACAAAACTGCTGTGGAGGGAGGCCTTCACAAAATTGAAGTTATTGGAGGACATCATACCCTAGCAGCGCTCAAGAAGCTGCACGAAAAAGACGGTTGCAGTGATGAGTCTAAATACAGCAAATGGTGTATTAAGGTATACTAAAATGTAAAGAATAATGCCTTTCTCAAGGCACAATGTAATGGTTTAAAGTATTTTCATAATATAAAATCAAAGCATATAATAGTATATAATATAATCATTTACTTTTTATACCCAGCGAGCACATATTACAAACCCCATCAATTATTATCATCATCGCACAATACGAGAAAGCAAAGTGAATGTTTTTCTTGATAGAATCGACCAAACATTAATGTGATTTTTATTCAAATATCTTACATTTTTTAAAAATCTACAATACTGACGTTTGAGAGTATAATGTAATCCTCAGGTGTATTGGGGCCTGTCTAACACGCAAATCTTAAAACTTGGCATGGACCACAATGAGGTGATGGGAATGCATCTCAAGAAGACCTACGTGGACATGGTCAAACTTTTTAGAAGGCAACTTATGAAGATTCTGGATACGGACGTTGTGCCAGATGTATTGCCAAAACCAGTGAACGCGTTGTGGAGGAATACGCTATGCTCTATATTAAGAATAGAGGTAAACTATGATTATGAATATGATCAAATAGCATTCGATAAGGAACAAAACCCAATAAAAGTGTTTAATATAATGTTGTCTTAAAAAATAGTTCAATTCGCTCATAAACTCTGATTTTGAGAGAACGCGAATTGAAAAGAATAAAGTGAAACAGAACTTGATAAATCTAGACCATATACTAGAATGACAATAAAAGTGCAATTTAACAATTACATTGTTGGAATATATTTTGAAAGGGAAAGTATCGTGGATGCAGCAGTGATACTTCTTTTATATGTTTCATAATCAACATTCAAAGTGCATTATGTTACCAAATGATGCAATCTCACGTTTTCAGTAAGTTATCAAGAAGTTTAAGCTTGCATGTAAAATCTAAATGCCAACCTATACGTATGACCAATCGCCCATAGAAATGCATCGCTTTAATATTTTACGTTCAGGTTTAGGTTGTGAGAAACATTGCAAGCTTGAACTCCCTATTGTATCTTTCTACACGTTCATGTTATATTTTAAGGACAAGCAGAAACTCTCTAGTAGTTTCCAGAACTACACACGGATAGCAGAGCTTCCGAATCATGTATGGGACGTGGTAAACACCTTCCTGAGTAAATGGGAGAATGGGGACATTAAGGGACAACCATCTGCACCTTTAAAGCAAACGGCAATGATAAATGTTACAAGGGACTGCTGGCAACACCTTGAAAAGGCAAGCAATGGAGAGATAACATACAAAGAGTTTCTCGCTATCAAGAAACCTGGCCAGAAAAAAAGGTTGGTGTAAACATTTTTTTATGAAAAGTCTTTCATTGTAGTCTTACATTGTAATCTGATCATGTGTTCTATGATGCAGGATATTTCCAACATAAAATACCATTTTTTCACCACAATGTAAGCCTAGATGTTGAGTCAGGTCATGTCATGTCATTCGTTCATTTATTGTTTTATGCCTCATATCCCCAATTTTTATACAATCGATATTCTATTGCATTGTTTTCAGTTGTTTTGCACTGTATATATTCATTTATTTCAGATCTAATTCTTCAAGAGCACAGAATACAAAGAAGGCAGATGTGGAGGATAGTGACGGATGCATTGATAGCGTGAACCATACGGTAAACATTTGCAATTACCGCTGTCATATACCGCTGTCATATTTCCCACTCTCCTTTTGGTCTACATATAACATGCAGTTAAATTATACATGTAAACAAACACCCGAATATGGAATGGTACTTGTGGACCAGTTCACAGCATTTTCTTTTAAATGGGTAGATTTGCATTGCTCATTATAAGCTTTGCAACATTAGGACTTAAAATGTATTTATTTTAGAGTGACAACGCGCAACAATCAACTGGAACGAAAACAAATTCGAAAGATACATTGGTTCATGCCCTCCAGTCTGAACTAAAGAAAAAAATATCTACCGTCAAAAAGGTAAGCTTTACATATTTTTGAAGATAAATAAAAGAAAAACGTATAACATGTACATTTTCTGACAAAAATACATCAACATCCTTCAAGTAGTTATTGTCAACATTTAAAGTCTCGAAAATGTATAACTTTATCATTTTACTAACCTTAATTCCATGTCTACTATTAGTAGCACAGAAACGGTGAGAAAACATGGTTCAACTTAATTTTTCTTGACAGTTTACCTTTAACGACACTATTTTTAACAGCATATCATTTTTCCGATTTTCAGTTAGAGAGGCAGTTAGATGAAGCATTGGAGAGGGCGTGTACTGCGGAAAATATAGCCAGTGATCTCGAATTGAAGTTGACCAAAGTCAAAGGAAAACACGAAAGGGTATGTTCTATCTATAGGAACAATGAAACATTAATATTACTGAAATATCTTGTCATCCAATTCACGGATAATGTGATTGTAACAATTAGTATGATATCAAGCTGAATGAGTTTAAAAGTGTACGATGAATATGATTTCAATGCCATATAAGTATATGCTATTCCACATAAGTTATCAACGTATCCTGTTTTGTCCTTTGTTTATGTAAATGAAAATGATCGTATCATTATTTGCAGAACGTTGATGAAATCAAAAGTCAGCATATTGCAGTGGAAGTAGAATTGCGTAGAAAGTTGAAGGACGCACGTGAGTGTATTGAGAAGAAAGCAACGAGTTATTCACAAAGGGTGGCCTCATTAGAACACGAGCTGCGACAGGTAATCTTTGGATCACCATTGGCTTTCATTTTGATCGAAAAGTGGTCAGCTATAACTGATGGATCTAGCCCCCTACTTAAATGAACCAAGAAGCGCGGATTTATTATCTCATTTTGCATTTGCTCTTCCCTTCCTTTGTTAGCTTCTGGATCCGCCAGTGGCTATTGATAATAAAATCCTTTCTATTGCAGGGAATGTAAACACTGATTCAATTATTAGGAGGCTTTACAAATAGTCAGATTGGGAGGGTTTTCAAATTGTTGAAGGGGATTGTATGTTTACTGCATACATTTTCCGCACCTATAATATACATGGATCATTTTTATAACTTCCAGATGAGAGAAAAGACTATCACTCCAAATGCAGATACGTTTACTTTCACTTCCACTCTAGAGGATGATGACACGCTATCTGTGGAAATACCTTTAGGTAACAATCTTACTATAGTTTCTCAAACTGTGCAACGTTTTTTTGTCAAACTAGTCTGATCCAATCCATCTTTTACAAGAATCCAATATTTTAATCTCTACCTAGTTTAAGCGACATTTGAAATTTAAAATACTGCTTCAGGTACACCTGTACACATTTTTTAAATGCACTGTAACTTCGGAATCATCAGAAAGCAAGTAATAATATAAAACAGTGTCAATACATTAGAGCATTTGTTTTGGTATTTATTGAACGACCCTCGTATATATTATAAAAGAATAAAGATCGATTACATTTCAGCTAACTTGGGCCAAGAGGATGAAGATATACCACCATTAGATAAACGGGGTAAGTATCTAAATAAAGTGAAGTCCAACCTCCTACATTTTAACTGTTAAGATCTGCTCCAATACAAAACTACACTGTTACACAACCTTCATAGACCACGTGTTATAAAATCATAAAAAGTGAAATATATTTTCTTATATTGGCCAGATAATATTTTATTTTATCCCGTGGTTACAAGGATAAAGATCGAATATCAGGTGAAGATATATTTGATATGTGGATCAAGATATCATATTTTAGCAAAAAATCCAAAAAAACATCGAATATCACTTCTCGAAAATTGATATTCGATGGTTTAAAAAGTAATATTCGATCGATTCAAAAGTGATATTCGATGGTTTAGAATTTTTTCGCTGGGTTAAGACTTCCCATGGAATAAACGGACAGTCCTATGGTTTTTCAAAAATATCAATTATATCCACTCAGAGATATCGATATCTTCACTCATTATATTCGCTGCGCTCACTCATGAAGATATCAGTATCCACTCATCGATATATCCACTCATGGATATAAATGATATTTTTTCAAAACCGTAGGATATTCCTATATTATTAGACTTATTTTAATTCGTATAACTATCATATACATATGGATATATAATATGATAGAAAACCACTAAAACTGATGAATATTCAAGTTTAACAATGAGTTGAAGAAAATAGAAGACCGCTTATTTTTCTACTTTTCTTTATATTCTACCATTTTCTAGCCTGAGCAATGTCTTAGTATGCAAATAAAGTGAATGTGATGGTCCAAACTTGGAAAGTCGTGTCTTGACAAAAAAAGAAATAAAACTTCAAATATACATTCAATTTGTATTGTCCTTATCTTCCATGAATATAATGAACTGATATGGCATGCTAGAAAATTATGCGACCCCTAGGTTATTTTCCTTTCCAACAAAACCATCTGAAAAATTCTTTGCTTGGAATATGACAAGTATATTTCTTGATGAGTTGTCTCTCTAAATATGCTTTGCTTTTATAATTTCAGGATATTGCCCAATTTTTTCTTTATGTTCTTTATGTGTACTAAAATTGTCAACAATTTATTTGCAGATTCCAAAAGGAAGTCAGTACAAGAAATATCTAAAGTTTGCAGTTCAAGTAAGTAGTCCTCTATTTCTCAAAAGTATGGCTTCAAAAAAGGTAATTTTCTGAGGAAGCACACACCAGTTGGAAAATGTGGTTCGTATTAATTATACTGATGCCTTAGGACGGATCATATGCAACTGGTTAAACGAGATCAAAATTGCCACCTTTTTTATATCAACATATAGCAGGGTATAATTTAAAGCAGAATGAGAACAATACAGTTTATGTATGTCGTTTGGAAAGATTATATTATCTAAGCTTAACAGTGAAGCAAAAGTATATTGTGATTATATTCTCCAAAATAGACATATAAATGAAAATAAATGAACACGGTAGTAGTCGTGTTAAAGAGAAAAATATTGATCGAATATACACATTATATCATGAGAAATCGTTACATGAACATATGTTATATCTGTATACAATGTATTTTAGAGAAGCGAGCGACCAGCACATCTTCTGGAGAGATACAACCAAAGGTAAATCAGGTGTAACCACATACAAGTTAAATTCTCAATAAGGTGCTATAACCAATTCCACATTTAACACAAGATTATAAGTTTATTTTACGTTTTATGTATGTAATTTATGTATAACCTTTATGTTAGTTTTGACGACTCGAGAGCGTCCATGTTATATGATCGTCCTTCTCGTTCCAGGTCATATGCATTAGATATGAAAGAGATATCTACTTTGCTGTGTTAAAAGGAGACAAGATCACATATTGCGCTCGCAGAATTGCAGCAAAAGCAGACATTAACAACGTTGGAAAATTGACGCCACCAATGCTGAAGGTCAATGAATTTGACAAGGCAGACGTGTGCGATGTGTCGCCTAATATGTATCGAATCATAGACAATAAATACGTTAAGGCTGTTACTAAGACAATTGTATTCACTTTCCCTCATTTCACTTTCCCTCAGTTTTTATCTTATTTATCTTCTTTGGTTTGTCAACTTTAGTAGCATAGTTACTTTTCATTGGACATATTTTGTTAAAAGTGAACAATTTGAAAGTAAGAATTGTTCATACATTAAATGTGCAATGAATCATGATTTTTAATTTTCCAGAAGAAGGGATTTTGGTGTTAAAGTGATATATTTGCAGAAGCAACAATCTCATTATCTTACAAATAAAATAAAAGGCAGTTTAAAAGTTTGTCTTTCACTGGAGTTATGCTCTTTCTAAGTGAAAGCGGGGGGATTCCAAAATGCCATGAATTCAGCTTATCATGAATTCAGATATTTCAGTGACTATTAATCAGAGAAAACTGGAACTATACAGGTAAAATCTATCTATTTTTCTGAGGTTTGACAGAAAATCACCAACAAAACAATTGAGAACAAAGCAAAAGTGTGTATCATGTTGAGCATGTTCAAACGTAGGATTTTGATGTGCAGAAACTGTTCATTGACAGGTTCATCATATACTTGGAATGTTCTATGAACTATGTAAAATAAGCTCCTTTGAGAATGCATGTTTTAGTTACACACATTACCTGTATAGATCTTCCTAGATGAAATTCTAGGGACAGGTGTCGGGTATGCTATAGAAATTTCTATACAGGCAGCCATTTCTCTAGTATAATTTTTTTTACAGAAACTTGTTAGCTTACCTCCTATAGAAATTTCTATACGGATAGTTATCGGATATGCTATAGAAATTTCTATACAGGCAACCATTCCTTTAGTATAGAAATTGTTAGCTTGCCTCGTTTGGAAATTCCCATATAGACAATTATTGGGTAGCCTATACAGGCAACCATTCCTTTAGTATAGAAATCTCCATAGAAAATGTTACCTTGCGTATAGAAATTTCTATATGGACAATTTTCGGGTATACCATAAAAATTCCCCTTGTAAATTTATTACTATTACATTGTCAGCTTACCTCGTATAGAAATTTCTATACGGACAGGTATCAGGGATGCTATAGAAATTTCTATACGGGCAGCCATTATCCTTGTAAAGATATTTCTATATGCATTGTCAGCTTGCAATCGCCTCGTATAGAAATTTCTATACGAACATGCACAGTTATCGAATTCGGAGGCACTATAGAAATGTATCTGCATGCAGCCATTTCTCTAGCTAATAGGAGATACTTTATGAGTGGGTAGCTTGTTTCGTATAGAAATTTCTATACGAACAGTTATTGTTCGCTATAGTTATTATTATTCATGGGGTCATTTCTTCTGGATTGAAATCTGTGCTTTTAAATTGATTTTTAGCAAACAGTATATCGACAGCAATAACTTAGTGTACAAATATAAAGTAAATGTTATTGTTCAATTTACAAATTGTTTATCTGAAATAAAGCAAATCATTTTTAAAATTACATTTTACTATGGTATTTTTCTATTTTTGGACTGAAATTAAAGGAACAAATGGTTTTTTCCTTTATTAAATAGTCAGGACTTTTATACGCTGTGCGTTCCCTTCACATAGAACATGGTTTTGACCTGAACATTAATCACTCTTTTAGAATCAAACGTGCATTAAAGGCAGTATTGATGGAACAGGATAATACCAATCAAAAATCAGCTATAACAGCAGATATTTTATGTAAAGTGGTACAAGCTCACAATTTTGTCAACGTGGATCAATTAATGTTCTGCTCAGCCATGTCGATAGCATTCTTCGGTTTACTTCGTTGCTCAGAACTTCTGAATCTCAAAAACAGTGATGTTACAATAATAAAGGCAGAAGCTAAAGTTGACAAACATATGATAGTTAAACTAAGTATCTCAAAAACTGATTCAATAGGTAAAGGTTCAGATGTAGTGATAGGATGTACACAAAAACAGCTTTGCGCAGTTTGTTTGACAGAAAAATACTTAGAACATAGAAGTGATAATAATGAATCTTTGTTTGTGCTCACTAATGGGTGTTCATTAAACAGATCTTGTTTCATAGATCACGTGAAAATATCCATGGCTATGTTAGGGTATGACTCGAGTAAGTACTCGGGCCATTCGTTTAGAATTGGCGGAGCAACTTCAGGTGGCAACGTTAGTCTGAAAGACTGGGAGATAAAAGCCATGGGGAGGTGGTCTAGCCAATGTTATCAACGTTATGTGCGTACGTCAGTCGACTACTTGAGCAAGTTATCAGCTAAATTAACTGAATGTTGATATTAAAGGGTATAATATTATTGATATGTGATAACTCTGAAATGATATGTTATGGATGTAAGTAATTGTTGGGCGATCTTTGGGCGGTTTTTATAAAAGTGTTTATGTTCTTGTTATTTTACGTTTACTTAGTATAATAAAGCATCCGCTCATTTTAAGCCCAACACATTTCTTACTGTTTCAATATTTGTTATTATTTTGATATGCAATAACATTAATGGTTATTTGCTTGCAAATTGACTTTAATGTAATGTAATGTTTGAGATAGATGTCGCATCATACATATTGCTAGTTTTTGAAATAGCCGTCAGAGGCGGGGCATAGTGAACAAAATTTTTCCACGCCCACCCACCCTGTACATGTACTTCATTAA
Organism: Owenia fusiformis; assembly: GCA_903813345.2. Lineage (NCBI taxonomy): Eukaryota > Metazoa > Annelida > Polychaeta > Sabellida > Oweniidae > Owenia > Owenia fusiformis. The sequence continues at coordinate 4,247,498 of CAIIXF020000006.1, forward strand.
TTCATTCGACATATATTGTACAAACGTTTAAAGGGCGGTTTTTATAAAAGTGTTTATGTTCTTGTTATTTTACGTTTACTTAGTATAATAAAGCATCCGCTCATTTTAAGCCCAACACATTTCTTACTGTTTCAATATTTGTTATTATTTTGATATGCAATAACATTAAGATATGGCAATTGTAAATTAATGGACTTGTAAAGCAACTGGTTCTAGACGTAGGAATTACCTGACGTAGTTGACTGAACAACCATGTAACTTGTCGAGTGTGCCATCAAAGAAATTATTGATTTCTCATTTCTATTTATCCCTAGTGGTAGTCTTCTAAATTATAGTAGCTCTATCTATAAATATTCATAATGTGTAAGTACAGTAATATGGGCGACACAAAACATTAAGATCAATTTTTGTGTATTATACCATCTAGTATGGTCTATCGTCGTAAATAGTCTTGGTTAATAGCAAAGATGTGGGTTGCGGATTTCTAGTTATCGCATCTAACTAATTGTTCGACAATTCACACTGTTATATATAATATCTTGAAATTGTAGGCCAGTCAATTGGTGATTTCACATCTGACAAATTGCAATAGTTTTGAAACATGGTTTAATTGGTGAATTGATATATATGTAGCAACATATTAAAAATATAGGAAAATATATGTAGTGGACAAATATGAAATTTCACTTCTTAGGTACCCCCACCCCAATTTTGACTAGGGGTAAGGGAAAAAATAATTTCTCCATATTTGAATAGTTTTTACATGTTTTTATGTTGTATTAGTTCAGGGGAAAGATTCAGAGTGAATTTAAATCTACTTTTAATGCTTTTTTGTGCCAACAATTGACAATTTACCTCCCAAATACACCAAAATATGTTGTCATATGGCCAAAATATTTTATAATAATGTATATATTTCTTAATTGCTTTATCCAAGAGCCATGGAAAAATTCATGGTAATACTTCTATATACAGGTAATACACATATGGAATGCCGACTTCTCAACTTGCATATTGTTGAAGAAAAAAATATTTAAAATTTCAATTTTTTGCCCCGCCCACTTTTGGGGTGACCTTACTTTTGCAATATAACTTCCAATATATACCACATATGTCCTCAAATTTGATATCAAAATACAGATATAACCCATTCTGTCTTGTACATAACTTTTTATTGGAGTTATTTCCCCTGTCTTGTTAAAAATCTCATAATATGTTGGATGCAAGATGAAATATTAGGGTCCAATTACCGTTTCTTAATAACAACTGCGATATCACATCTCTATAGCTTAAATCAACTCTTATTTGAGAATACAACATGGTTACCTGACCCATAAACACTATCTCTTAGTTATTTAATCATTAAACAGTTTTAAAATGAAACTTAGAGACACTAGCGCCATCTAAAATTCAAGGGTCGACTTCAAAGTTGACTTCAAACGTCACTGATCTTATTAGCAAGATGAAAGAGTTCATAAATGACAGTGAAATTGAACCCTATAGCTTTAAATACATGAAGAAAGAGCTGAAAGCATTCTTTGGTGAGAACCTTATCATCAGTGATATCCTAGGAATACAAAATGTTGTTACCTTTCATGACAATGCTGCCAAAATATTGCATGCTTTTCATCAACACAAAGGAGACCAAGTAGATGAAAAAGAGAAAATTATAGAAATTGCAGCAAGTTTGATAGAAAGTGCCATAAAGGAAAAAAGGCAATCTCCCCAAACTTATCCTGAATATGACACAATGTCCTCCATCATTGAGTCATTAGACTTTTTACCTGACATTTTGTCGATGTTTTTGAGCAAGTTCTTTGTTGGTAAAGATGTTAGAAACAAAGTTGCATCAATTGGACAAGCTATTATGCAGGCCACTCGTCCAAATGCCCTTTTGGCCCCATTACAGCTTGGTCTAGGTGTGCAGCTCCATCATCATTTCCAGTCAAGATTTTTGATTGACACACTTAACAAACATGGGTTTACTTGCTCATATTCTGAGGTCCAGAAGTTTGAAAGGAGTGCAGCATTGATGCAAAACACAGACATACCTAACATTACTCCTAATCATGTTGTACATCATGTTACAGATAATGTAGATCACAACATTCAAACTCTCGATGGCAAGAATACGTTTCATTGAATGGGCATTATTGCAACAGTCACACCTAAAGTGAGAACAACTCGGCCAGTGATCAGACATGATGTGTCTTCAGAAGACATAGAGGCAATTGGTCGCATCAATAGTCACTACTATTCAAATGACAATGATATGTTTAGTAGTTTGAGGTATGAAGAGCTTGTGAGACAATCATTTGATAAACCTTTAACAGGCTTTGATCTTGTGTGGAAATCATCCTTGCTTTTTAAGACTCCTTGTCCACTTTGGTCAGGATTTATGCAGATGGTTTATAAGGGGGAACATCCTGGTGAATCTTCAGTCATGTTTCTACCTATGATAGATATGGACCCAGGTGACATGTCATGTATCTACTCCACTTTGAAGTTTGTTGCATCTTATGCTGGACGGTACAACTGCACTCCTGTCATCACATTTGATCAGCCACTTTGGTGGAAAGCAAACAAAATTGTAGAAAATGAGCTAGAAGACAGTGATTTTCACAAAATGGTTGTAAGACTAGGGGGGGTTCATACCGAGATGAGTTTTCTTGGCTCTGTAGGCCACATCATGGAGGGGTCAGGATTAAATGCTGTCCTAAGCTTGGTATATGCTGAAAATACAGTTGGTCATATGTTATCTGGTAAGGCAGTTTCTAGGGCAGTTAGAGGCCACCTTCTGATTGATAGTGCATTGAATACTATGTTAGCAGCTCAGATATATGACATTGATCTTGATCAGACCAATGAAGAACAAAATGATTCACAAGAACAACCATTTGTAGAAGTAGAGAATGATACTACCCATATTGACCTGAAGGAATTGCATCTTGTCCTTTATAAGATAACAAATCATGTAATTCATGACAATGATGACAAAATTGATGTTGCAACAGTCTTTGGAGAAAAGCTTCAAGCTGAGAAGGACTCATTTCAAAACCTAAAAACAGCAAAGCTATGGTTGCAATATATGGATATGATCGACCTATTTAGGAACTTCATAAAAGGAGAAAGGATTGGGAGTTCTTCATCTCCAATGTTTGCATGATATGTTGCCATATTTTGCAGCAGCAGGTCACAATCGATACCTAAAGTCTGTATATCTTTATCTCCAAAAAACAGAGCCCAGAGGTATATGCCCATTTTATGAATGGGCTACATGTCATCCGTCGATCAGATAGGTCACAGCAGCCCCAGCTAGTAAGATATAGTTGTAGTGAGGTCATGGGCAGGACTATCTGCAGATCTCATAATTGAGCAATGCCTAATGCGAAGCATCAAGTCAACAGGAGGTCTCACGAGAGGCCGGGGCATGGGTGAAATTCAGCGTCTGGTGTGGATTCTTTCCTCACCTGCATGTCGAGAGATAAGCAGTGCAATGCAAGAACTCACTGATATAACATATGCCACAAGTGAGCAGCATAAAGATGCAACACCAACAAGAATCACCAAAGATGTAACAGATGCTAAGTGTATCCTGAAATACCTTGTTGAAAGAAATCCCTTTTTTCCTGAACAATCATTACGTAACATCGCAACAGGAGTTGCAGCTTCTTCTGTCAATGCATATGACGCAAAATAATTAGGCAACGTGATTGTGGCATCTATGATTGGGAAAAGGGTATCTGAGTGTTCCTTCAAAAGAAAAAGCCAAGCTGTGACCATGGGATCAAAAACTGCAGTCAAGGTAAACAATGAAGAAATACACATAGATCCTATTTTGCTTTTTCAACGCATTACCATAGCTGGTACACAATCTTTTGATTTGTCAGAGGCTCTAGGTTATGAGCTTTGTTCCTTTCCACCGGCTTTGTTTGAATCAAAAGGTGTAATGAGACCAGCGGTAGAATCACAACTGGCAGAAGCATTGTGGACACCAAAAATATCTTCCTTACAAGGGCCAAGTGACAAAGATGTTCAACATGTGATTGATGGAGGTGCCCTTCTTCATCGCATTCCTTGGCAAAAAGGTTTTACATGGGAGAACATTTTAAGCCAATATGTATACTATGTGCAGTTGAGGTACCAAAATGCTAAAATAGTATTTGATGGGTACCAAAAAATTGCCCTAGCGCAAAAGATGCAACTCATCTTCGTAGAAATGGAGGGAACACCGGGACTGTAATCCAATTCATTAACACAATGAAACTCCAATGTAAGAAAGAAGATTTCTTAATGAATCAAACAAACACGCAGAATTTTATTTTTCTGCTGTCAGAGCGACTAGAATCCATTGGTTGAGGTTTTCCATGCAGAGCAGATGCAGACCTTTTCATTGTAGAGACTGCAATTGAATGTGCTGCAACTTCTGAGACCATTCTTGTAGGAGATGACACTGATCTCCTTGGGCTGCTTATTCATCGCTCCCACAACATTGAACACAACATATTCTTCAAGCCTGAACCAAAGCAATCAACACACAAAACCAAAATATGGAACATCAAAGATACAAGACTATCTTTAAGTGACATAATGTGCAGCAACATCCTATTCATTCATGCGTTTCTTGGCTGTGATACTACATCAAGGCTATTTGGAGTTGGGAAACGGGTCTCAGAAAGGCAGATAAAGAAATATGATGTCTTTCAGAAAAGTGCTTGTACATTTAAATTGCATGATGCCACATAAAACATGATATCAAAAGAAGGAGAAGCTGCCTTTGTATCATTATTAGGAGGTAAGCTTGGGCAAACCTTAAACAAATTGAGATTACAAAAGTTTCATGAGAAAGCTGCCTCTAGTCGAGTCTGTTCATCCAAAAGTGCTTCCACCGACATCTGATGCTGCAAAGTACAAGCATGGATGGGGGTAAATCTTCCACCAGAAGAATGGGGATGGGAAATGAACAATGGCCACTATCTCCCAGTTGCTACAACTTTACCGGCAGGACCTTCTTCACTCTTAAAGGTGATCAAATGTAATTGTAAGACAGGTTGCACAACAATGCACTGCACATATCGAAAGAATGGAATGGACTGTTCCATGGCATGTGGTGAATGTAGAGGAATATGTGCAAATATAAATAATGATGACTAATTGCCATCCGCAATCTCTCTTGAAGTCCAAAATCTGCAATGCCCTGTAGCAGTCTGAGATACTAGTATTTTAAGATTTCACAAATCTTTCTAAATCAGTGATTGTACTTTCATTTTAAACAAATACACTATTATACCTTCACATAAGCACATGAATAAGTGCAATGGCCCATAATTGGCACATTTGATTTGGTTTGATATAAATATATGTCAAATCATACAGTATTAGCCTTACGAAATACCCCCCCCCCCATTTTCCAGATTTTTCAAATTGCAGTTATAATTTGGTCCAAAACAGGAGTCCCAAACTCTAATAAAAGTTAATATTGGATGAAATATGTCCAAATCATTCTTTAAGTTGTAGAATTGTTAGGAAATACTGCATAGTTTGAAAATTATTTAGCGAAAGTAAGGTCACCCCAAAAGTGGGTGGGGCGAAAATGTAAAACTTATATATTTTTTTTCTTCCCCAATATGCCACTGATGATACTGGTATCCCATATATGTTATGTCCATATATACATGTATCACCATGATTTCTTTAATCATTTTGGAATGCACCAGTCTAGAAATATAAGAAAAGATACATGAAATGTCAATCATTTAATGACTCATTTGGGTTCGTCGAGGGTGAAACAAAAAATTCTAAGCCTCAAATGAAAGTTTACTTAGGTAAAAATTTATGTTTTGTCATTCTATTATCATAATATAACAAGAAAACTTGAAAAAACTATTCAATTATAGATAAAATAATTTTTTTTGAACAAATAGTCAAATTTAGGGGTGGGTCGTAGGGGGTACCTATGAAGTAAAATTTGACATTTGTCCACTAATTATATTTTCCTATATTTTTGATATGATATAAGGTGAATATTGATCAACAATTTAAACTGAGTTTGCAAACTATTGCAATTTGTCCTAGGTTAGGCTGTTTTTTTTTCACCAATTGACTGGCCTATTGTGTTCGATCATTGAGTATCATATGTAATAATTCAGTACATTGTATCATTTACTTGTCATCATTGTGAACCACTTCATATGATATAGTTAAATGCGCATGCGCATTTATTAAATGCTTGCTAATCATTGTGCACCAGTTCATAAAACAGTTGATTGCATTATATCATTTACTCAGTGGCTGTTGAACATTGCGCATCACTTCATATAAAAGGTTAAAAAGGTTAAATGCGATATATCAATTATACCAAGTGGCTGCTGATCATTGTTCACCAGTTAATGAAATATACTCCTCAAAAAAGTTAAGGACCTCATAGGTTTACATGTTAACCCCCATATTTGTTTGAACGACTGTTTTCTAAGCGGGAAACAAAAGAAATCCCAATAAAGTAAATAAATCTGTATCTTGATTCTATTCCCTATAAAGTCCGCAACGTTTCAATGTTATATCTCCATTACATTCTGTCAAACTTTGATGTCAAAATTGAGGAATTTCATGAAATGTAACAAAAATGGCAGATCCCATGTTATAACTTGTAAACCTATGAGGTCCTTAACTTTTTTTGAGGAGTATAAGACATGATACTCGTTGATGGATACAGCGAGTGGCTTTGAAACTTCAACACTTCCCGTGAATTTATATATTACTCATCGTCGTTGTAACATTTGCCACAGGTTGTGTGAACGTATCGATATCATTGTGCATTATTTGCAGATATTTGGCAATGCATAGGAACATCTTCCTTGAAAAACTCATCGACCATCTACCTATAAGAGTGGGTGTAAACCTGTTTAACCTCACCGATGAAGAACTAAAGTTTCGAACATGAATAATGACTAACACTATGAAAAAGACATTCCGTCGCACATATAATAAATTCTTACCTCGGTGAATTACCCAAATGCGAGTAGGTAGTGACCAGTTTCACCACCAGGTGGCTGATTCGGGTCAATTAACATGGCAGGTATATAAGAAAGTTCCCTTAAACTTGAATATTATCAATTTAAGTGGCTCAATTTTCATATAACCCTTATGTGTCTGATACTTATACTAATGAAAACATGTCCAGTAAAGCAAAATATTATCTGTCCACTAAAAGAAAAGATATTTCATTTTTTGTGATTTTATAGCATGGGGTCTATGGGGAATCTCCCCGAGCTAGAAGTCACATTTTCAAAGAAAATTAATTTTTCAAAGTTGATAAACACTTTTTAAAACCACATTTCTAGATGTAATTTTACATGTAGATTTCAAATATGATATTACTTTGACTTAATTTTGAATTTTTAATGACGTAAATCAAGATTATTTCTACTCGCATCTGGGTTATTGAGTGCTCTGTTTTCTCCGTACTGGAAAGTACAAATGTAGTGGAATTTGTGTCCATAATAGTCTGGAAGAAATATGGGGTATTTTGAGGATCAATCGTTTTCTTCGGATTACAATGTTTTTTTTAACTTTTCAGCATGAATATAGGGTTGGGTCCTCAAAACTACGGAATGCCGGAGCGGCACCCTTGGGCAATTCTCTACAGAGCATTTCTTATACCCCCCTAATAAAACCTACAGGGGGTACTATAAGACACCTTTATATCTCAGACACTAATAAAGATATAGACTTGAAATTTTTAGGAAGTATTTTTAGTATGGTGCTTAATCTGTATGGCGAAAATCAATATTAATCCGTCGCTATAGAAGTTATAGAATACTATTTGTTACCTTAGAAATATATGACATTGATTCATGTATTACTTGTATTTAGTGCATTTCCAAGGTAACAAATAGTGTTCTATTACTGTTGCTATAGCAACGGATATATATATTTTCTTAATTTTCTGTCATACGGATCGAACATCCTACCAAGAATACTTCCTGCAAAGGAGGAGGGAAATTAGCGCAACAAATTTTGGACAGTCCTATGATTGATTTTGGTCATTTCCTGGGGATTTAAACAGGTGCATGTTAGGCGAATGCATTACCTCCAGGAAAATCACTTCTAGAGATGATAAAATAATTTCGACTTTGACACAGGGTAGATGCAAACAACACATCCACATGTTTTTTCTGGAATGTTTTCCTGATTTTCAACCCCTTCCATCCCTGCTTTTTTAATTTTTCTTGCATCAATATGTTGCGGTTTGACACAAAGTTAATCCCTTAAAAGGAATAAATATCAATATCATTATTAGTGTCTGAGATATAAAGGTGTCTTAAAGTACCCCCTGTCGATTTTTGAGGGGGGTATGACATTTGAAGATGTTTTAATGCCTTGGTTTGTATTTATTTCAAACTTTAAATGCTGCAAAACGGTAAAATTGACCACACCCTCTTTTCAACATTTTTATGGGCTAGGATTCTAAAATGTTTCAAATAGAATACTTCCCATTGTCTAATAATTAAAATCTTCATATTGTTATATCAGACAAAGTCAGTAGATGTTCCTTGAATACTAATAAGTGTTGCATTCCAATGCATTTTTAATTTGAACCAAGAAAATGGAAGTTTTCACCAATCGTCAAACTTTGGGGGCTATGAGGAGGGGTTCTACAACTACAAGCTATACATTTTTAACAAATCCATGTGACTATTTACATCTAAAGGATCACTTCTTTACCTAGAGAGCATAATACACATAAGTGTTATTTTGGACCCGACCTTTATACTCATTAAAGAGAGGGAAATGTAAGAACCTGATTATCAAGCGATGTTGCCAGAGCAACTGAAATGTTAGACATATTACATAAATGATATGATGAATTTATGCTACAATCTTCAGAGAATTTAAGAATCAAGAATATGAAGAAAATGATGAAAACACACAAAATAATACATTTCTAAGGTAACAAATAGTGTTTAATGACTGTTGCTATAGCAACGAATTAATATTTTTTCTTGATATTCGCCATACAGATTGAGCATCATACTAGAAATACTTCCTGAAAATGTCAAGTCCATATCTTTATTAGTGTCTGAGATATAAAGGTGTCTTATAGTACCCCTTGTAGATTTTATTAGGGGGGTATACGAAATGCTCTGTAGAGAGCTACCCAAGGGTGTCGCTCCGGTTTTCCGTGGTTTTGAGTTCCCAACTCTATATTCATGCTGCAAAGTTAAAAATACAAATATTGTAATCCGAAGAAAACGATTAGCTTTGAACTTTCTGCCAGAATATAATGACAATTATTTTCACATGTTAATCCAGACTCTTCAAATGTTGAGGTGATATTGGAGCCCGATAACGGCGCAAGGAGGGTTGGCTCCCAGAATGCAACGTGACAGCTTTCAAAATGCAGTTCCGCCATTTTGAAATCTGTCACGGTTAAATAAGGTTAACTGATGTTGCATTCTGGGAGCCAATCCTCTTTGGATTACAACAATGGCGATCCATGAAAACACCCATTCGATTTGGTAGGAATTTATCCATCATTTGCAGGTATGGATTCATATTATTATAGAATTTAGCCCATGGTGACAACTGTTGATCGTTGAGGTTTATTAAAGTTTTCCAGTGTAACACACTTCTAGATAGTAGGTCAGAGTTGTTCATGGATGATCTGATGTTTGAGCAATTCATAATAATGTGTAGCATAAGCCTGTTTGACATTAAAGATTTCTTCAGGTTTGTGTCGCAAGATTCCAAAGAGTCTTGGGGAGTTTTCTTGAATATACCTTCATCCTAAACAATGTAAACGGAACATCTGAAGAACACCACGCTTCTGTAAATATGTTGAATCACTTTTTGTACTTTTAACCTTTGTAAAGTATGTAATTTAATTTGATGTACTTTTTATGCTCTCCCCAACACAGAGGAAATGGAGAAACATAAACTCATCAGAACAAATTGAAGTTTTCACCGTGTTATCTCACGATACACGATCAGATATTGGGTGTTATGGATTTAGACAATCGACCAATCATCAAAGCCTAGCAAGCAATTTATCCCACCATAACAAAAATTAACGGGACCTTGGCAAGGAAGGAAAACACATTTGGTAATCTCAAAGGTATAGTGACGTATTCGCTGTTTTTTCATGCATTAACTGTATTGCAAAACTATATGAATCAGATATCGTGGTGTGAAACAATTAGGCCTTCCAAGGTTATGATACAAGTGATCGCTAACTCGATTACTTGCCTTACTTCTCCAATACCCGACCTTTTATTTTATTAAGCATATATTAAAAGGTGGTTATTGCCAATTGCCGTATTGTATCTTTAATTGCCATATTTCACTTATTGTTGTCACAGAGTATTTATAGTTAGTTATGTACAAAATAGCCTAAAAGTACGATATACAACATTGCCATTTTGAGCTTTTTAATATTTCCTGGCATTTCGAGAAATTGATGATACGATAAATGCGTCTTTAAACAATTTTGACAAAAAATAAATAAAAAATAGTAGTTATACTTGATACTGGCAACAGACCGACACTTATCAAAGAGAGAATCAGATCTAGGCAGGCAAAAAAATTGTTTCACTTTTAGAATATTTCTAGCTTATGTCATTCCTTTTCATATACAGTTTCTAAAAATCCCCAACGTGGACATTTTATATCAGCAAAACACGAAAACATTTTTACCCATTTTTGCACTTTGAATCCATAATAACTTCACCAATTTATTACATAATACTCATTTGTCACCCCGATAGATCTGATTCTGCCTTTGAATATTTTCAGTAAATATTATATCTTTGAGAAAAAATACATTCAAGAGAGATCTGAATTCCGATTGTTCGTTGTCAAAATTAGGATCCGTAATTAGGATTCTATATACAGGGTGGGCCAAAAAATTTTGCAACCTTTTTAGAAGGCAAAAAAGTATCATAACATTATGGTATTGACATGAACTTTTTTTTACAGAAACTTAAGGATAGGCATATTTTACCATTCAAATACTTATAAGCTAATACGGACTTCAATTTTTTTGTCAGATGTTTGCATATTAATGGTATATTGTTCATTTGTCCGAGATTTACCATTTTTCCTAGAAAATCTGACTTTCTATGATTTTATGTGATCAACATAAACACATTCATTATGTTTACTAAATCTGCTACAATCTTTGATAACTGTTTAACCAATGTCGTGTACAGGTTTATATCAGTATCTAGTCACTATGGTAATATTGTTACACTGTATTAATTATTTATTAAACAAATGTTCTATGCATCCGCCTTTCACCTTCACAATCACATGGAGACGAGAACTGAACTGGTCAATGGCGAGATCCAGCAGTTCTTGTGTTAGTCGTCTCCACTTATCCTGCAGAATTTCTTAATAGTTGATCAATAATTTGTGGGTATAACCATTAACTACAATACATTGCTTCAGGTGCCCCCATGTGTGATAGTCCCAGGAATTGGCATCTGGTGTATTGGGAGGCCATTCGACTCAGGACTAATCTTCTTCAAAAGGGACATCTTTCAAGAATGGGGGCTCTTTCAGCCCCTAGTGATTACATATTCCAGGATAGCGCTCCTGACCATAGGCCAAAAGTCACTATGGAATATCTGGAGCACAATACCCCTTGATTCATGAGTCCTGATGAATAGCCGCTCAATACCCCACTTAACAAAGATTGCAGCAGATTTAGTGAACATAATAAATGTTCTATCGATGATCACATAAAATTATGGAAAATCACATTTTCAAGGAAAATCGGTAAATCTCGGACACATGAACAATTTACCATTAGTATTCAAACATCTGACAAAAAATTGTAGTCAAAATTAGCTGAAGTATTTGAATGATAAAAGATGCCTATCCTTAAGTTTCTGTAAAAAAAATGTCATGTCAATACCATAATGTTGTGATACTTTTTTTGCCTTCTAAAAAGGTTGCAAATTTTTTTGGCCCACCCTGTATTACGATTAATTTGACATTTTTTTATCCAGCACAACTGCAAGGTTCAAATCTCACAACAGCATATACCAAGCAAAAGATGTGTCGAGTACAGTCTCCCCTCCAATCACAATAACCAGCACAACTGCAAGGTTCAAAACTCACAGCGGCATATCCCAAGCAAAAGATGTGTCGAGTAGAGCATCCCCTCCAATCACAATAACCAGCACCACTGCAAGGTTCAAAACTCACAACGGCATATACCAAGCAAAAGATGTGTCGAGTACAGCCTCCCCTCCAATCACAATAACCAGCACCACTGCAAGGTTCAAAACTCACAGCGGCATATACCTAGCAAAAGATGTGTTGAGTGCAGCCTCCCCTACAATCACAATAACGAGCACCACTGCAAGGTTCAAATCTCACAGCGGCATATACCAAGCAAAAGATGTGTCGAGTACAGCCTCCCCTACAATCGCCATAACCAGAACAACTGCAAGGTTCAAATTTCACAGCGGCATATACCAAGCAAAAGATGTGTCGAGTACAGCCTCCCCTCCAATCACAATAATCAACACAACTGCAAGGTTCAAAACTCACAACAGCATATACCAAGCAAAAGATGTGTCGAGTACAGCCTCCCCTACAATCACAGTAATCAGCATAACTGCAAGGTTCAAAACTCACAGCGGCATATACCGCAAAAAATGTGTCTAGTATAGCCTCCCCTCCAATCACAATAACCAGCACAACTGCAAGGTTCAAAGCTCACAGCGGCATATACCAATCAAAAGATGTGTCGAGTACAGTCTCCCCTCCAATCACAATAACCAGCACAACTGCAAGGTTCAAAACTCACAGCGGCATATACCGCAAAAGATGTGTCTAGTACAGCCTCCCCTCCAATCACAATAACCAGCACAACTGCAAGGTTCAAAGCTCACAGCGGCATATACCGAGCAAAAGATGTGTCTAGTACAGCCTCCCCTCCAATTACAAAAACCAGCACAACTGCAAGGTTCAAAACTCACAACGGCATATACCAAGATAAAGATCTGTCGAGTACAGCCTCCCCTCCAATCACCTTAACCAGCACCACTGCAAGGTTCAAATCTCACAACAGCATATACCAAGCAAAAGATGTGTCGAGTACAGCCTCCCCTCCAATCACAATAACCAGCACCACTGCAAGGTTCAAAGCTCACAACGGCATATACCAAGATAAAGATGTGTCGAGTACAGCCTTCCCTCAAATCACCTTAACCAGCACCACTGCAAGGTTCAAATCTCACAACGCCACATACCAAGCAAAAGATGTGTCGAGTACAGCCTCCCCTACAATCACAATAACCAGCACCACTGCAAGGTTCAAAGCTCACAACGGCATATACCAAGCAAAAGATGTGTCGAGTACAGCCTCCCCTACAATCACAATAACCAGCACCACTGCAAGGTTCAAAGCTCACAACGGCATATACCAAGCAAAAGATGTGTCGAGTACAGCCTCCCCTCCAATCACAATAACCAGCACCACTGCAAGGTTCAAAACTCACAGCATCATATACCAAGCAAAAGATGTGTCGAGTACAGCCTCCCCTACAATCACAATAACCAGCACCACTACAAGGTTCAAAGCTCACAACGGCATATACCAAGATAAAGATGTGTCGAGTACAGCCTTCCCTCCAATCACCTTAACCAGCACCACTGCAAGGTTCAAATCTCACAACGCCACATACCAAGCAAAAGATGTGTCGAGTACAGCCTCCCCTACAATCACAATAACCAGCACCACTGCAAGGTTCAAAGCTCACAACGCCACATACCAAGCAAAAGATGTGCGTCGAGTACAGCCTCCCCTCCAATAACAATAACCAGCACCACTGCAAGGTTCAAAGCTCACAACGGCATATACCAAGCAAAAGATGTGCGTCGAGTACAGCCTCCCCTCCAATCACAATAACCAGCACCACTGCAAGGTTCAAAGCTCACAACGGCATATACCAAGATAAAGATGCGTCGAGTACAGCCTTCCCTCCAATCACCTTAACCAGCACCACTGCAAGGTTCAAATCTCACAACGCCACATACCAAGCAAAAGATGTGTCGAGTACAGCCTCCCCTACAATCACAATAACCAGCACCACTGCAAGGTTCAAAGCTCACAACGGCATATACCAAGCAAAAGATGTGCGTCGAGTACAGCCTCCCCTCCATTCACCATAACAAGCACAATTGCAAGGTTCAAAGCTCACAACGGCATATACCAAGCAAAAGATGCGTCGAGTACAGTCTCCTCTCCAATCACCTTAACCAGCACCACTGCAAGGTTCAAATCTCACAACGCCACATACCAAGCAAAAGATGTGTCGAGTACAGCCTCCCCTCCATTCACCATAACAAGCACAACTGCAAGGTTCAAAGCTCACAACGGCATATACCAAGCAAAAGATGCGTCGAGTACAGCCTCCCCTCCAATCACTTTAACCAGCACAACTGTAAGGTTCAAATGTCACAATGGCATATACCAAGCAAAAGATCCGTCGAGTACAGCCTCCCATCCAATCACATTAACCAGCAAAACTGCAAGGTTCAAAGCTCAAAACTGCCTGCTGACTGCCAATAGTAACCAGTTTTCGCTCTTGGCAATGAACTTTGAAAAACAGTTGCCTATTTGGAAATTGAATGAATCTCAATATGTTCAACTGGGCATTCTTGTGTTCAGCCTCAGTCGTGAAACCAAACCAACAGCATTAGATACAAATACCTCAACAAAATGAAATACTGTAATAATATCTTAAACTGCATGCTCTTTGTTCTTGTTTTAATATTACATGCTGTTAATTATAGCTTCATTACGATGATTCAATAAGTGATAGTATGAACGCATACCAAAGAGGTGTTGCATCATGGCTTGTTACATAACTACTCTATCACATAGGCTTGTATCTAGATTTCGAACAACTCAATCCCTGAGGCTAGTGTACTTAATGAAATGTTTAGAGTACCTGTGTGTACTGAGTCGTGTATATGGATATATGTTTTGTTAATCCATTTCAGACACACATCACATGGAAAAGAATGAAAAGATGGAGGAATGATTGGCATAGCATTATCGTAAACTCTATCTAAATACTATTGCATTCCCGGGCCGTGACTCAATATCCTCACTTGTTGAGGACCAACAACGTTAACATTTTTCAAATGGAAGATGCGGCATGGGATTTAATACTTCTGATATTTACCCTCTTATTTTTTGTTTGTGGAGTATCATATATTTCCCATTTGGACGTTCGTCACATTTCATATTTGTACCCTACCCATCCATCATAATGCAAATGCCCTGTCCTATGCCGCATCCCTAATAAAGTTGTACTCACGTATCGCCTTCGGTTGAACTTGGCTCAACATGCCGCATGATTTGGACACGGTCCCCCGTGGTGCTGTACTCCGTGA
Organism: Owenia fusiformis; assembly: GCA_903813345.2. NCBI lineage: Eukaryota > Metazoa > Annelida > Polychaeta > Sabellida > Oweniidae > Owenia > Owenia fusiformis. The sequence goes on from CAIIXF020000006.1 coordinate 4,262,909, forward strand.
CAGTTATCACAGGCCAGCTCGTAATGGCGGCAGTCCCCTTTATGAGAGCTCTAAGACCCGGTACATCTGAGCATGACCTCGCCCGAGGTCGCATTAATACCTTCAAGGTATCCATACTGTTCAATTTGATGACTGTACTAACGATCTGGAATAAGACTATTTGTTATACCAGAAGAAGCTGATCGGCAAAATTTGATTTATCTTCATGGCTTTTCGGAAATGATCGCTGCTGGATGATTTGAGATTAATTCGCCTAAGTAGTATATAAAAGAACTATCTCGACGTGTTTGATATTTGTTAGATCTTTCTAAATTAGTTCAATGTGGCAGTATAAGTCCCATAATTTGTGAGATTTGTTGTCTGGGTAATCACGGAATCTTCAGTTTCTCCGGTATTAAACAGCGGATCTCGCCGCTCTACAACCTAATTCAAGAGCGCTAATTGATTTCAATCTTAATAACACCGAAAGCAATCCGCTAATGGTCTCTTGACATACTTTGACATATGATCGTAACACTATACCTGTACAACTCCTTTATTATCTCCTGGTATTTATGATGTCATCGGACACCTTTGTACATCCTTTACAAAGAACTAGATCTTGCTATACAAGAAAATTTCCCTCGACAATTGTTAATACTTGCCTAAGATAAGAATGATTCGTATTTGTGTCCCTAGGGGTCCTTCATTGTTTATTAATGTAGTAGCTACAAAATACCTGCACAAACGCTATGCCGCTATACACTCCGACAAATAACACTAATAGCTAATAACTCCCTGTTGGTGAAGCTCAATAAGCTATGGTATCATAGGACATCACCATTACACGCAATTGCGTTACATACTCCGTTCCAAAGCTTGAGCTAATATGAACTTAGATATATAAAGATGCGCCGGGGTCATAACGGGAATAGATCAGACGTCATAAAATATTCATTTAGTCTGTCACACCACCTCCCTCTATAAAAGCGCTGTACCTCGAACTATTATATAAAAAATAATTTATTGTAAAGAGTACAGTAGTACCCTACTGTACGTGCATACTTACTACACACTCTACAGGGTAATACACAACTATAGATACGTAACATTAATATCCATGTATCCTCGCTTCTCAGAGTATATCCCCGGAGAAAACACTAATTGACCTCCCATATTAATGTTGACATAACGGCTATTGACGTTTATGGATTGATAAAAAGGCGAACAGCAAACCACACAAAGTGCTTCCTGTTATCAAAATTCATGCAATGTTAGCTGGTTTGTAGTTATAGTTTTTATCATCGAACTTCCAGAGCCTTTATACATTGGGGTTACTGTGTGACTGAAATAGCCAAAACTGGAATATTTCTTATGCAATATGTTACTGTAATATGATATTTGGTTTATTAGCCCAAAACTCAAAATGCTGAATGGTTGTACAGGGCGTATCAAAAAAGTAGTTATCTCGTAAAATCACAAAACTAGTGATGACTACATCAATTTCATTCAATGTACCATAAACCCACGTCTCTCCTCTTTGCAATAATATGCCATTCATTCACATATGGTAATGGTTGGGCTAGAAATCCTTCCATTTGCACAGTGGGTCAAAATCGGCTCTGGACCAAGTTTTAGATATTGCAAAAATCAGTACAAGGGCTAAGTGCCAATGGAAGTATTCTTTCAAGAGTATGAGTATGAAAACCTTACCGCCTATGCCACACCTGTCACACCTTCTTCAAATAGCCCCTGTGCCCCTTGTTTTGACTTTTGCAATGTTTAAAACTTGGGTCCGAGCTGAATTTTGCCTCACTTTGCAAAATTAATTAAATTCGGCCAGCCATGACTCCCTGTGAATGAATGATATTTCATTGCAAAGAGGAGTAATTTGGCTATTTGGTACATCGAATGAAAAGGATGCAGTCAGCATTTTTTATGTTTTCTTCCAATATTGCATCGGGCTCCGTACACTGACTTTTGAGATGTTTATAACTTGGTCCCAAGATAATTTTGGCCCACTTTGCAAATTGAATGATTGCTCACACAACCATGACCAAATATCAATGAATGATATATCATTGTAAAGAGGAGACACGTGGCTTTATCTGTTGCGTTTTTTTATACGCACTGTATACACGCCCGGTTATCGGAAAATGAAACGGAAGGGGGGGGGGGAGAAAAGTCGATTTCAACTAGAAAATTCATCAAATCTGTAATATTTATTTTTTCACGAGAAAGTTTACAAATAAATCGCTAAATGAACAGGTGTTTGGCATGGTAATATCTTCGGTGCTCGATTTATATCAAAATATTGACTTGTGGCGTTTCGCCCTTTTTAATAGATCTCACACCACCTTAGAAATGATGAGAAAAAATCCTAAAAGGCTTAATATTTAATTTATATAAATGAATAAAATTTTTAAAAAATATACCGTAATTCACTTGTAAATTTTTTCTTGAAAAATAAATCTTCAAGATTTGTTAAATTCTTTGGCAGAAATCATCTACTTCCCCCTCCTTTTTTCGATCACCGGGCATGGATTTACGAGTACTGCTACACCAACTTTGGTTTTAAGCTGTCTCTAAGGACAAGTTTTAACATGGTTGCACTTGGAATAATAACTTCTATGTCTTTGCCATATCGGAACATATTCTGGATTAGCAGCTCAAAATTTATTTTTTATAATATTCAAGATAAACTCATACTCCCCTTTGACTTTACAATGTTGGTTTGTTCTACCTATAATACAGGGTGGTAAAAAAAACGGCAACCATAGTTTATCCTAATATCTTTGTCATTCTAAGAAATAACTAGCCCCTGATATTTTACACATTCGTACATCAATCAATTTCCTACCAACCTGTTATATTTCATGACCATCGGACTGAATATTAGTCACAATATTACTGCATTTTAAGCAACATGCCCCAGATGGCCACTTTCGGGCTGTCTGAGCTGGTCTGTTATTCAAATGAACTCCATATTATATTAAATTTGATGTACTGGTAAACTCTAATAAATTTTATTCTTGGGGAGCCAAGCACTTGATGAAGTAGAAGAGCACCTTCACACAGACAGATGCACAGTTTTGTGTGTTCTCAGAAGATAGGGTCCTTTACCTTTGATGATACCAACGGATATGCAATAACTGTCAACATCAAACTCTATTTTGTGATTCCCATGGAGTTCTTGGGGACTTTGGGTGAACCCAAGGGGGTTGATAGGCAGTTACAGTGGTTCCAACAAGACAGAACCATACCCCAAACACCCAATGATGCACAATAATGACTTTGGGACCACTTCAATGACCACATTATCACCAGTACAGCAGTTGGGATACCCCAAAGATAGAGTGTAGGTTAATAACACCAGAAAGACATCTGACCTCAAAATAAAGATCACATCTGTCGTTCAGGCCATACTTGCTGGGGAATGTTGTTATGACATTGACAGGTTTGGAAAATGTGTGCAGGTTTTCCCACAGCACGATATTTGAAAACTGGGGCATCTTGTTTAAAATGTTGTAACATAGCTACTATCTGTCCAATGTTCATGAAATACTAATAATACAGTCTAGTATGAAATTAAATTATGTACATGTGTGCCAAATATCAGGGCAAAATTTCTAAAAATGACAAAGATATGAGGAAAAATTAGGGTTGCCATTTTACCACCCTGTAGCATAGCAAAGTTCTGTCTTTGTTTCTCTGCTTCGCCTATTTTATTTGCTTAAGTCTATGCCATTAGGGGAGATATTGATTACCATTGTGTTACTAGAGACAATAGTTGACGCTAATTGTTCAAATAAATGAAGTTTTAAATTCTCTGTTTCTTTTTCTTCAAGTACTATATTATCTTCCAAAAATGCCGTTGAAGATCATCCGCTGTAATATAATTGTTGAATAACTAGTTAATAGTATGAAATTTCTAGGATGTCTTATAAATTAGGGAACATGTAGAACACAATAACGCATTGATATTTAACTTATGTTTACATATTTACATGGATCGCACATTGATTTTCATTAAAGCCGTGCAATATACTTACTGGCTTTTGGGTGAATTATGCCTGTCAATAACAGGGGTCAAAAATTACTAAAATTGAATCTCATTTTTCACAATGTTGTTTGACCCCTGTCGATGATAGGGATAAACTATTTTAACAAAATGTTTTAAATAATTATAAACTAATATGCTTGCAATCATGAATTGTTTAAATATTTTGCACAATTTTATGTAATTACACTAATTAAACTCAGACATTAAAATTATGATTAATCTTTACACATCTAATGCATTGTATACAAATGCTAATTAGATGTACGGTCTGTGTCTCATAAAATCAAAACTCGAATGAAAATGTTTACATTTTTAACCCTTGCAATAATAGACATATTATAAAATGAAAGCGGGAGTCTTTTTTCAGCAAATGATATTTTAAATAAATCAAAACATGTGCACCTGCTTAAATATTGGTTCAAATGTTGAGGCGCTAATAGCATGCTATGGATTCTTCATATTCTAGAGTCAAACCAGGGATCATGGATTATCGAAGACCTCTATTGCTATATTCTATTGCTATGTTTTCGAAGGTTATTTAGTTCAGAAACGTGCACCCACACACCCTCTTTTATGCTTTACAAAGTCCAATCGAAGTAGCTAGAGAATAAACTAACTACCAAACTCCAAATACATGAAATCTAACACACCTGTACAATATCTTCTAGGCCTTTAAACCAATAAAATATAGCATTGACTTTGAGCGACTTCTACCTTAAGCACAACTGCATACTCATAATTTCTCTATTGTCAATAGGACTCCTAGCGCAGACACGCAGACCTGATAATGGCAAAATAGGATTGAGAAATCCGTACTACAATTAAACTGCACATAGTGCTGTGTCATCTTTGCAACAAGAACGTATGCACTTAACCCATTCACAAATTAACAATTTTGGTTTAATAAACTGGTCATACAATTTATTTGTCTTTTGAAGGATGAGATACACGACAACCTATTGTTACGACATAACAATTTGTTAACGATAACAAAAACAAAAACAATATATTAAGAAATTCTGACATCTATAAATCATGTATTTTCTGCTTAATCATAAAATAAAACTCTATTTTCTTTATTCATACGCCACCCAAGATTTTTATCGTTTTAATTGAGATTTTAGAATGGCCACAAGGATTAAAGAGTTCTATTCTCCAGGATTTCAGTTTTTATGAATACATGAAATGAAAGTCTTAATATGTTCGTGAACTAGTAAAGATGAACTGAGATTGTGTTTCTTTGTGTTTCTTACATCAGACATTCCGGTCTTAGTCATGATCACCACAAAGTTACGTTGTTTTATGGACCACAAGATGGCAACGTGATCACGTCATCTCAATTATGATTAAAATCTGATGCTCTTGAAAACGATATAAAATGCTAAAAATGTTGCCTAGTGATCTGAGTTGTTACATTTACAATGTATTTACATATATACAGGTCGAGATAAATAAAGAGAATACCATAGTATATAAGGCTTCATACTAATATGGCATTTTATTTGCTTCTCTATTCATTAAATTCATTATATTCGCCAAATCAATTTTCCATTCGGTAAAAACATTTATTGTCATAGCAAATTAATTTTTAAAAATAGTTTAAAAGGGATTAAATCACTTAAGACTAAGTTCATCAAATTACATATTTATTTATTTATTTTATTTGACAGACGCCTTAGAAACGGCGGCACACTAAAATAATACATACTAAAAACATTATACAAGAACTTTTATACACTTCTAGGTTTAAAAATCTTAATTAAAAACCTTTTGACTAAATTGTCAAAGACACTTCGCCCCCAGTCCTCAAAGATTACATCACCTAACATAAGTTTTCTCCTTAAATTTGAGGATAGGGGAATTACTATAACATGTAATGTGTATAAGGTTTTTTCAAGTATTTTAGAAAAACATATTGTATTCGCTAAATGATGTATTTTTTCCTGAATTGTTATGGTATGGTTTTGAATTTCTGTTTGAAGCCTACTGGAATAGGTTTGACTATAACATAGTTAATGCATTTTACTGAAAGCTAATTTACCGAATGCAATTAAAGCAATAATGAATGACTTTCGTTGTCGTTCGATATAGTATACGTATTTTGTCAGGTGGCCTCGAGTTTTGCAATCACGTGACTAGGTATCGAAACGCATCGAATTGATTCGCTGCATCGCACGAATATATGTAAAATAGCAAATGCAAATGCTAACACAAACAGCAAGTGGAATTATTTAGCATATATACGATAGATTATTATGTTCGGTAAAATGAAAAACATTGAAAGATTGGGTAGAAGTTTGGTGAATTGTTTTGCAGCATGTAATACGCCAAAGGTGGTTCTATAGCTGATTTTCTGGAACATATTCTAATTAAGCTCGTTTGGTAAGAAAGTCGGAGCTAGAACATGCATAACATACATCGTCTTCTTTACTTTGCATCGAAATCAAAATTACCAGCTTTGGATTGCAAATCACACGAGTATAACGATTCCCGTTGACAACAACGTGAAATTTGGAATTTCGCGTTCTAAACACGTAACTCAGAACCTGAACGGGCATGTGAAGCCCGATATAAAGTAGACTAATCAGCGCTTTTGAAAAGCATTCGAACATTATAAACACACGAAAAAGGTTTTTCCTTAAAAATGTCGTTTAACGAGCATAAAATAGGCGTTTTGATTTTAGGCCTTTTGATTCTATCATATTTTTGGCGAAGTGTTGAAATTACACCTTCCTACGCCCCTGCCATAGGGGGAGGATAAATGTCAAAATTACTTTTTATAAAGTAAAACATGTTGGGTTTATTTGTTAAAATGATGTTTTCATAGTTCCTCCTTTTCAGTTTTCATTCCACAAACATTAAAATGGCATAATTAGCATACCATTTTGGTCAAGTTCAATTACGACTTTCGCGATTTGAATCTAGTTCTTAGAGTCATGATTCACCCATATTGTGTTCCCTCCATGTGATGACCCAAAAATGCTTACGTCAGTAGGGTTTAAAACGGAAGTCAGGTCTGATTGATCCAGCGATCATGATCAATGGTTTAACCGGGGTTTAATATTTCAATTTCGTGAGGACATTCTGTATCGAACATCACCCAGTAACAGTAAGTGTTTTTTTTATTGTTTTAACCGGCGATTTCCTTTGGGTCCCATACAGTCCATTGTCTTCAAATATATATATATACATACGTATATCGTTCTGCTCGTATACATGTAGTTAACACTTAAAATGGCACTGGTATTATGATTTGGTATATGCGTAAATAAACATATATTTCCACTGTCACCGGCTGTATTCCATCATTAACATTCCTTGAACAATCATCTTCTTCATTTGTTGAGACTCGTTTAATCCCGTGAATATAAGTCTCACAATAAACATTTTGTTTTTGTTATCTCAAGGTATACAGAACTACTCCATCCTATATTTCAGACTTGATATATCACGTTAGTAACAAATTAAACACGTGTACACGTTTCACAATGACAATTACAAACAGTGTCGAAAAGTACAGTACGTCAATAACAACGTCCAGCGTCTGGCAACATTACTGCACATCGTCAGCAAATATTCTGGAACTGTGTCGGTCATCATGGATAGGTATATCTTGGATTCTTGCACTCCCAGCGTAGTAACGTGGTGACAGTTGCCGTGTCGTAAACGGGTATGCAATCACAATCACCTAGAATATAAAAAATGCATTTCTAATTGTAAAAATATGCTACGAGACTAAGAATTATATAATTTCACATGAGATCGAAGATTCTGATTGGGCCTGTAGGGAAGGCGAGTTGCCTGAATGAATGCCCGTTTTCAAGAAGGTTAGGCTCCAAGGATGCGACAACTCGATATTCTGCTTTATACCAGGTCGTTCAATAAGTTGAAAAAAACACTTCTTTGTAAGGTATTTTATATTCTTTCATGAAATTTTCACATAACATCCAAAATACGTCTACTTATTGATTCCTGAAATATCAGCATCTGAAAGGAGTAGTATCGATATGGTGAACATTTTGAACACACGTTTCGCTTAAACCAGTCATCAAAAAATTCTGAAAATTATCGTCAATTTAAAGGTCATATTTTGAATGGTAACAATATAATTTGAAAAAAATAAAATGTTCTCTATATTGTTTTAGAAAACACACGACACTTCTTTTGTTCTTGGTATCATATGTTCGGAATGAAATGAAACATCTGTAGATCCAAACCTCATTGGAACAAAGTGACAGAAACACAACGTGTTCAGGTCTCTCAATATTATGATTGTACGAAGGAAAGTTTGGTTGATTTAAAAAAAGTATCTCATTTATGAACTAAAATGTTCATCTTAATTCTTATCTATTTGGGGGGGGGGGGGGTCTGTTTTAATTTTTTGAATACTTTTTGTTAAATCCACCAAATTTTCCTTTGTATAACTGTACTATTGAGAGGTCTAAGAAAATGTATTGCTATTTTGTTCCAACAACCTTAAGCTTCGGAAAGACATTTTATTTCATTCTCAAGAATTGGTACAAAGGAACAAAAACAATTGCAGTAAAAACAAAAAAATGTTAACAAATACAGTTATATAAAATATATATAAATAATTGTCACATTAAATTGTTGTCAATCAGTCAACATTACATAAAGGACCGTGTTTTTTACAGAATGTTTTCAATAATTGGTTTACAAGAAAAACTTTGTTGAATTCAGTTCACCATATCGATACATATCCCTTGATTGGTCAAAGTTATTGGTTACTATGGTATCTTGACTTGATTAGGCAAAGTTATGAGTGAATCACATTCATTTCTTCTAATTTGCTTTCTACGTATGTATGTCATTAATTCTCATAGCCACATGTGTTCAAAGTACCCTCCCCTGTGTTTAATGCAGTCGCTGGCGTTCAACTCATCGCCGGGCGATGATCGAGCACCATCGGCCGATTTTTAGACGTCGCCCGGGCGCCGGCAGAGTTATCGCGGAGATAAAAGTTGCCGATGTGTTGACGATTTTTTCTCAACCAAACTCATCGGTACCTACCCGGTCGTGTCCCGTGCGGTCATCGTACGATTATCTTACGACTCCCGGTGGCATCGTAGGGTCATCTAGGGATTTTATTTAATTTTTCACACTGATTTGTTCGATAATTCTTAATTATAACTACTATAAATGTGATATTAACATTTTAAATATGATAAGGTTAGAAAATATAATTGCCCAGAACTTTTTTTCTAAAATATGATTATGAAAGAACGAATAGTATAACGAAATATAATTGTAAAACAATAACACGTTTGGGTGGTTGTGTGGGTGGGTGGATCTTTTCGTCTTTATTAGCTGCTTGTCAGTCTTGGCATTTAATCCTGTTGAACAGGATGATACCTTTTTATCCGTATATTCGATTCAATTATGCATGTCATTAAAAATCATTTGAAAATGTTTCTGTGAGCATAGTTTTTTAAAGGGCCACACTTTGCGAGAGTCTATAATTTCATAACGCAAGTTTATTGTCTCAACGTAACATGCCAACTTCTAAGGAAAGTGGGGATAAGGCCAGCGGGCCAAATATGAGGAAGGCCTCTGGAAAACAGACGGTAAAGACAATTACAATGCTAACGACATGAGAGATAATGATGAAGATGTCGAGGGAAGAGAGTACGCCGCTTCAACAGAAGAAAAAATTGCCGTGCGATTTTTAAAGAAAGACCATAATTCTACGAACAAAGAAAATGCTGAAATAGGAGATTTTGCTAATAGTATTGGAAGGACTGGTATACATAAGCTCAGTTATATGCTTATTAGGAATAAATTAAATGTTACGTTGGAATTTGTATCTTAATTTAATGAAAATCTTACAATAAATCAGATGATATGATTATTTTTAATAAATTAATATGAAGTTCAACATCATAATGTTATAGAATGTACCTCATACAAAGACATGTCTAGTCCATGCAGAATGATTGATTTTGGAAACTGAAATGAAAGAACCTGAATGAGAAACGTGATTTAAAATATGCTGTCACTTTTTATGAATATATTATGTAGAGGCTCCCCGGTGTCCTGTAGATCGACCGATGTCCTGGCGGATGCCGTACGGCCATCGGCCGATAGTCTTGCGATACCCGTGTGATATCCTTCAGATTTAGTTGTTTGCGGGCGCCGTACGGTGCCTGTACTAATGTGACCATACTCCCGGCGAAATAAAGACGTCGGGGAAAAGTCACCGGCGCCCGGTCGATTTAGAAATCGGCCGATGACTACTCATCGGCCGGCGCCCGGCGCATATGTGACCTAGGCATTATTGAACGACCTGGTATATGAAGTCATGTCGCGATTGTAAGATTCAAAATCAAACAGAATTTATAGTCAGTTATAGATAACACTGGCGGATCCAGGGGGGTCAAGGGCAAGGATACGCCCAGATTTTTTTCAAAATTTGGCCCAAATTTGGGTTTTAGGGGCCCACAATATTTTTTAGACTTGAAATGTGCCCACTCCACCCCCCCCCCCCCACCCACTTTTGTCAGCTTCTGGATCCCTCAGTGTATTGTGTCAGAAAATAACGAAACTTTCAATGATGTCATCGAACAAGGTCGAGGTCGCAAGAATATCAGCCATTCTCTTTGCAGTTCATTCGTCTGAAAGTTGCCGTAGAAATTAGCACTAAACTAACTGTTTGTAGATTAAAACATCGAGATGGAACCGTGTGTGTATCGATGTATATATACTGTATATTTGTTTTGTGATATTAAAGAAGACCTATTAAACCTGAAAACCAGAATAGTCGACACAGTCACAAAAAGTCAAATATTTGTAAAAAAAACTAATTATTTCCTCTTACTTTTTATATAGTTATTCACAGATAAAATAAACAAAATATTGCCTTCATTCATGGGTTATTCTCTGGCATCCGATTCACATTTTGTATTATGATGCATTTACCTGGGCAGACCTTCCAAGATTTGGTTATATAATTTGTTGTAGGAAGCATGTAGATCTTCTTAGAGGGGTCGAAATAATAACACTTCCCTAGGTTGTGGTCCCAATCTGCACTTTCACACAAACTATCCGCGAGGCATCCTTCGATACACTCTTCCTTTGTTGAATAGCCAGACACTTCAGTCCCACTCCATGTGAAATGATACGGGAACTGGATAGCAACGCAACCTACACAACAAAGAATAATGCTGGTACATGCATGTTCTGATTATTTAAGGATAAACTATGAATACTATGTTTTAGGAAGGAAAATGGCCGAGGGCCTTGGCATAGTTCTGAGATCCAACATGAATAGTTTTTTTTTTGGTTTATTTATTTAATACAATTATTCGATACATTTACTACATTCAATATAACATTTCAATACATTCAATACAACAAATCAATATATCTGCGAAATCCAAAAAACACTGTTACCCACCATATACTTATGATTTATATTTTAGTTTAAAATCTAAAAAACATTTTTTTAATTAAAAATTTCTAGACATCTTTTTAACCATATTTTCCGTTTGAATAGTTTATATATCTTAAACACCACACCGACTCATAGGAAAGGTAAATGGCCCATGATAGAATTTTAGGACAATTTGTTTTTTGCATGGACTATGGGGTAGGGTTGTTGAGAAATGAGTGGTTGGAATTAATTCAGCTTCAGTGCACTGCATGTTACAGGCCAGGTACAGTTTATAATTTGATTTCTTTTCTTTATAATTACTATTCAACTACTAGTATTTGATGGGTGAACAGGGTGTAATTCAACTTTGGCAGTTCATGACTTTTTGTGGCTTACATGTAGAAACAATATGCCACGTTTTTATGATTGTACGATAGTCCAGAACTTTGCACAATATATAAATAATCATGGCTTCCGAAAGAATATGAGCATTTCTATAGCAGACAAAATATTACATCAGGAACAACTATAATGACAAAGAAAGCAGTTGTTTTATTCAACGTATTTAGTATCGTTATTTTCCAATATATGTACCCAACCACATAATGTTGCATTCCTTTTTGTCAGTAAAAGTTCTGACTTGTTTTATGGCATATTAATACTAGCATCCATGGTGCAACTCGTCAAGAAGTTTCAGATGACTAGCTCAACTAACGAAGCATACAATAAACAAAAAAGTTAATCAAATATGGCTTAAATACCTTTTTTGTTTATTGTATGCTTCGTCTATTATTGCAAAGCATGTCCCACAATCTCCATAACTGACAGGTTTGAGATTGCGACAAAAAGGAAAATATGGTCACTCATCTAAAACGTGGTTTTCAAATAATTTATACACTTAAAATGATAATGGAATTAAAAAAAAGTATAGCGGCCTAGCCTTTTGTTCGATTTACACATTATGTCTGTAACAAAAGTTGGTATGCAAACAATATAAGGTAAAATATAGATTTATAGGTGGTTGTAAATGGTTATGGTTAATTATTCTACTTTTTCAAGTTCTATTGTTTGATACTATTAATGTTATTTACACTAACATATCATTTTGAAATGAGAAGATAACCCGGAATATGAAGAAAAGTACCTCCAATCCAAAAATGGTGGCTATTAATAAGACTTTCATTAGATACAAACTGACATTTTCGCAGTTTTTTTTATTTCTTTTAAGATAGCACATTGCTGGGAACTTAACTGACTATTTAAGTTTCGTGTCTCACGAGTTCCACCTACAGTAGTACTATTATTATGATTATACATGTATATTATTATGTGATATTATGATCTAAATTAGCTTCCTCATACATGATGTCAAGTAATGATAACAAGTCACGAATTTGTGAGTGGCTCTATACAGTCCTTTTTACTCTATTTATGAAAACCTCTGATTATTTTTAAACTTATAAAGGTATATTGTACTTCTACACTAATGTTTAGTATGAAAATACAAAGTAATATGATTAATGAAAGCACTTTGCACTTTTCGTATTTTACCGAGGGTACTTGTAATGTACGTACCTTTTTGTGATTTACTGAGGTATTAAAAATTGTTAAGAATTGCGTAAAGATTTTTATTTATTTGAATTTGGAAATAAGTTTTAAATCCAAAGAACATGTGTACGTTTCTATAGAATTTAAGTACATACCATTTTGTGATGTTCTTTCGATCTGAAATAAAAAACACATTTTAATAACTGAAATGTATTGACCGCTTTTCTTTTTAATGTTTTAAAGAAAATACATGTCAATTGTTCTTTTTCACGTGTCACGACTTTTCCTATACACTTGTAATATCCATTTTATAAAATCAATTATCAAAAATGATTGGGACTTATAAACTTTGCATCTAAAATCTTAGATAACCCCTATGTTCGATCAGATATTTTCATATCTTCAAAAATATGCCTTTCAGAACTTCTCTATTGCCAGTTTAGTTTAATATATGGTTGGGAAACTCCTAAGTATTCCCTATAATCCGTAAACACAACCAGAGCACACGATTTGGCATCACGCAGAGCAATACCTCTTTTATAAAAACGGAAACTTATTCTATCAATTCAAAATTCTGAGATTTAAAACGGCGAAATCTGTCATTATCTGTACACCATATGTAGCAAAGTGTTTCAGTATTTCATATAGTTTTCATTCATCCGATAAAAATACTAAGGGAAAGTATGTTATTTGCTGACGAGGCGTTGTCACTGTGACATGAAATAAAAATACAGGATACAATGACGGAACATCGGTTACTCAGATTGCTCTCGAGTAACAAACAATATTACTCATTTAATAATGCATATCTTTTGAAATATTTTACTGTACATCACTGTATTATTACTGTATGTCAGCACATACCTTTTGATAGATTCTGCATCCTGGTGTATTGGTCATCGCAAACAAGTCAATAACGTTCAATGTAGATGAGCTGTAGAGACTGCAAATGGCATTCCCGTTTTCCTGAGGAATAACTTGGAACCCCTCGCATTTGTAATCGACCTTTCCTACTACGGAGCGGTCTGCCAACTGAGTGCATTTGGTCTGGCAATTCGAGACACTGTCTACAATTTCCGTGAGAATCGGTGGTTCTATAGCGTCTCTGAAGCATAGGTTCGTCTCGAATGACTGCCTGTAATGATCGCATTTGTACGGAGATGTGTGTGTTACTGCTTGATCCGATTCCTTTAATAGGACAAATATTACGAGTAAGGGTGCGATAAGGCGAGTCGTTGCCATTCTCAAATGTTAAATCGGTTCAATCGTGAAATCTCGTGGTTTATAATGAATCGCTTTCTTTAAGTCATTGATGGTGTGTGCCAAATCTACTCGTAATCATATTTGACTTTTCTGAAGATCGTCGCGTTGGTAGCTGATTATAAAAGAAGCACAGTTGCATCCTTTGCTGTTCATTTGTTAGTTTTCCGTGACGACAGTATTAATCAATTCAGGTGATTGTTTGCTTTGCAATTTCATTTATTCATTGTACTCATCCTAATAATTTTCAAGTTAGTTCCCTATCTACACTGTTACTATATCAATAGCAATTATGCATTAACCTCGAATAACAATTGAAATGAGGAGAGAATGCAAACAACGTTGAAATTGGAGCGGCCCATTAAATGATTCTTTTAATGAACGCCAGGGGCACGGTAGAACATCATCCGTTTGCTTTCTGGAACCTTTTGTCTGCGTATCAAACAACCTTTTAAACAAAAATCGAAACATTTCTTCCTCACAAAACCTGCGTCAAATTAAAAGTGAAAATCAATCCGACCTCCATTGTCACATGTTGCGAAATCTCGATTGAAATGTGAATTATGAGAATATAGATCGTCTTCCTGAAAATGACTATCCTCGGAGTTCATCAGATCAATACACTTACCCCTAATTGCCAATTGCCCTTGGTAACCAAATTCATCTGAACGAGGCTAATAGCCCCGGTGTGAAAGAAATTATGGTCCCCTAGTGATAATGGTCCCATTTCCTTACGGCCCTTGCTGGCCCTGACTGTGTATAAATAATAAGGAAAATAATTGTAATTAGGTCACCATATAAATTGATAGAGAGTAGGACCAAAATTTGATAGGATCACCTACCCTTTTACACCTGCATTGGTAACCAGTGTTATCTGCATCTTGATCCACAAAGTTTCAGTTGTTTCTTCTAGACCCAGTGGAAGACGATGTGTTATCTGAACGATATATCTTATATTATTTTTAGAATTAATTATAAAATGAATTAGAATCAATTATAAAATTAAGTAGCGTTAATTTTGATTCAGACTTCAAAGATTATATTAATTCTCGAGTAAATCACTGTTCCACAACTAGTTACTTTGACGGAACGTCAATGTAATGAAATGGATAAACTTCCTGGATACGAGTTTTTTGTCTTTTCGATTTAAACCTACTTATAAGTCAAGTTGTAGATTATGATTTGGCACAAAGCTAGAAAATATAGTCCAGCTTTATAAGTGCCTTTGATTTGGAACTTGTTTTGTAAATGAAGCTGCAATTCATATACTCATACTCATACTCCCTCGCCTTTGTTACATTATGTTAACATTATGTATGTTACTTTGGAGACTTACACGTACGTCCATGGAACACAAGTAATGGTCTAAATGAATGAATAACAGCTTTAATTAAAAATCAAATTCCAAACCGAGAGCATTTCTTAAAGCTAGACTACATTGTCTAACTTTGTGCAAAATCATAATCCGCAACTTGACTTAAATAAAAAAATCGACAAAACAAAAAACTCGTATCCAGGAAGTCCATTTTATTACTTTGGCGCTCCGTCAAAGTAACTCATTGTGGAACAGTGTAAATATTATGAAGAATACCTAAATAACATTGATCGGTCTTTTGATGTTGATTTTGACAATGAAGAACTCTTAAAAGCGGTTGTTGAATACGAACGGTCATTGGTTTGATGATGTATCAGCCGAAAATCTTGAATACTGGGGCATGGCACTACAATGTTATATATAAAGAAATAGTAATCGGGAACAACAGTCAAGAATCAAATAACATAACTTTGAATCACTATTCTATAAGCATTGTCACACTAGACTACACATCGTATAAAGATCGTATTTGTGTGACCCAAAATTACTATTATAATGGATATGAAGCTACAAATTAAACATTTTCAAACAAAAATGGTTGTTCAAAAACCACTGCTTCAATTATATTGATGAAAAAAATCTGATCTTGATTACTTTTGATATGATAAAAGTTTGAAATATTTTTGTTTAACTTATTTAAAATTTACATGGATTACGAAACACTATTAAAACATTATTATCAGAGTCTACTCTCATTCCCGAAAATCTGCAAATGCGCAGATACAATCTCATGTCAAAACTCTCATTGTTGATCAGGTTACAAAGTTCGCTGGAACACAAGGCCTTATTCTGTGTCCTTCTTACGTTCCTCTCCAATGACATCGCCATCATTCTTGTCCGATCTTACAATTTGACAGATAACAAGTTTGATCATAAGACAAAGCATGACAACCGCTTCCATCACAGAGAATACAGACATTCCCAAGTAGAAGCCGAATACATTGCCAATGTCCTTTATTACACTGTCGTATGTGTATGTCCTTTCTTCGTGGACAACCCTTACATCCAGTGATTCAAAATGGATGTTCAGTTTCATAAAATTTGTCTCGATTAATTTGTCCAAATATGTAGCAACTGTGAACGACGATGTTCCGTAAGTATACTTAAAATGCTCTAGATACATCAATACTTCAAATACCATGCGAAAGTTAGTGTTGAGGATCAAGGTTAGCAAACTCTCGGCCGTCTTCCTAAATTCAGATTTCTCTCCGCGCAAGATATGTTCAATGTAGCTAGGTGAATAAATTGTATTACGTCTACCAAGCCCTATAAGTTTATCCAAAAGAGTCCTAATATGTTTATGTTTCTGAAAGAACTTTACAAATCCTCTGTGTCCCCCGGCATCGACGACACTTTTCTCAGGCCACGGAATAGTGTTGATCAGGTGAGTATACTCATTTTCTTTACACTCTCGTTTGCATTTGCATGAGTCTTTGTCAGATCTCATCCAATAATATTCGCACTGCAACCTCGCTATTATTTCATCGACAGTATTTGTTAACCGTTTTCTTAGTTCAGGCGTTGACAAAATTGTGTCAATGTAATATTCAAAATCCCCAGGTCCTGCGGAATCCAGATCAATCCCATACTCTTCCAGAACCATATGTATAGAAATCGTACGATTATCATTGTAAGACTTAAAAATGTCGGATATGTTTCCACAATATTGAATTTTGTTAAAGTCGTGATCTTTGGGGACTAGGAACATAGGGGAAATACACAGACAATTTTCCCTGATTCTTTTTTGTATGCACTGGTCTATACATATCTCATATGTATATTTATACGTCGTGTTAGTATTGAGACGTGCATTGGTGCATTGGCCATAGGGTGGCAGAAGTCGTGTTCGTTCAGATTGGGTTATTCTGACTGCGGCAAGTCTGCCTGGCGTGACGAAAAACCCATCGCTGTACGGTCTTGGCATTGCCCCTGGCTTATGAACAACAACCTTAACACCATCGCTTGGTTCAGCATATTGAGATTCAAACTCATAGCCACCATTCCCCATACTGATTCTTTGAAGTGGGTCATGGCGGCCCGTATACAGAAGCAATACAAGTCCCTTGTCCGGACCAACCTCCTGAACATGTCCGATTGACTCATTGACGTTTAATGTAAAACAGCGTCCATACACTGTATTTGTTATTGAAATGTCAATCTGATCATTACACGCCTTATCATTGTAGGTGCATTCCAGAACAAGGTCTTCAGGTTTGATTTGTTGAAGAAACTGTCCACTGAAGTAATTTATCGGAACGTTTTCCACTACCCATCCATTTGAGCGCAACGGGTCACGTAAATGAAATATCTTCTTCATGTTTATATTTGTCTCATCAAATTTTGAAAGTCCGAACAATTCTGGATTGATGGCAAATTCGTACATATTTCGAGCTTGCACTGCGCTGAAAAAGTCTTCTACAATTATTTCGTCTGTATAGTTAAGCCCTAAGGCGTAGTGCATTGCTATCACGCCTGCTTTTTGTCTTAATCTCTTTTTCAAATCAGAAATAGAGTTTGGAATGAAAGGGCACAATGTCACTGCTGGAAAAGCTAGCGGATGTGTTTTGATGGATATCCCATCTTGTGTAGGATATGCATAATATTTGACGACAACGCCAGCTATAAGGTACACTGACATGCAAACTACGCCAAAAAATATAACACCCCATGCAGCCATCGAGGGTCTACTTTCTGCTCGAACTATACGTTTTGGTCCATTAACAGATGCTACCTCGGCATATTCTGACAATTTGGAGCATACTGTCTTTCGTAATGATGCATTTGATTGACCCTTTGCACTAACGGTGCCAAACTCTTCAGTATCTGGTGTCGATGAGATATTGGGAGTGAAGACAATGCTGTGAGCACAGCCTTCCGATTTAGCATCAGTGTTTGGAAGGTCGTTGGAGTCACAAGTACCATTTGCTCTATCTTCAGTACTTTCTTGATTTGATTTTGTAGCCGCAATAGCATTATTGTTTTCTTTATTTTTGGGTCTTTCCAAAGCGTTCAGCTCAATTTCAACAACAACCTTTTCATAGACATGTTCAATGGCTTTATTTTGACCCAGCCATTCATCATGTTCATTGATTTCATCTTCATATAATGGAGCAATGATATCTGCAGGGTCATTTCCAGGTCCTTTGATCATTGTGTATCATTTCCTCATGCAGTTTCCTACAGTCGATGTCCTTGCTTGATTGTATATCCACGTGTTACACGTTGAGATTTCCAACCTGATCGAGTAATTGTTTGCTCGTGGATTAATTTATGAGATGAGACCTTTAATGCAACCAGAGTTTTATGCAAAACTTTATGACACCAACTACTTACAAATGACTGAAGCGAAAACCAGAACCTCCTTTTATAGAGTTGAAGTTTCTTTGAACATATCCCATTAGCAATATTGGTAATTATATTAATGATGGGGATCTCTGATATTAATCAGTAGCCCCTAACAAGAGCGATTATTTGGCAGGCGATGATCATCAAACCAATAACAATTAATGTTACCTTATTTATTGTGTGCCTGGTATGGCGAGTCGTCCATCTCGTTAATTAAACAAAAAAATATTAACAATATTAATTTTATTTAGATCACGCCAGGTAACGGGCATTAAAGAAGGGGGAAATTTACTATTGAATTGGTGAATAGGCGCTTCGGCGTATATAACATGTATAAGGTATTTTAGGATTTTTTAACCGACTATGCTTCTAAGATTTTCATAATATTCACCCTTTTCATCGGATCACTTTAAGTTGTTGTTAAACACGAGGTTTAACATTACAAACTTGTAAGGTGTTTTGTCCGCTGTTAGGGAGTGTGAGCTATGAAGAAACCGTTTCGACATCTTGTTTCTATCATAAAATCTTTGCAATGATTACATTCAATGTACCCCTTAGTCGAAAATAGGGGTCCTGGCACATGTCAACCTTTACCAATATCATAACTATATATTGTAAGGTATCTAAACACACTTTGATTTCAAAACTGCTCTTGAACTGAGAATAAGTTGCCCCCCCCCCATAACAGACAATGACATTTCGTGATAATTATTGTTGTTATGACTTATAATGTGCCGATTTGAAAATTGTATGCTGCATGACTCGCACTTGACAACGGGTAATTAACACAGAACTTGAATGCTTTATCACGGTGTATAACCCAAACGCTCCTACATGCACGACGGAGCGTTTCATTACTGAAATTAAACAAAGAAACGCTCCGGAGTAGGAAAACTGTCTGGCGGGAATGATGAGCCGTCTGACAATTTCCCCAATAATGGGAATAAGAGGTATGAGTTACATATTTCGAGTATACCATTCGATGGGTGTGATATTCATGTTGTACGTGGCTGGCTGTTGACGTTTGAAGCAATTAGGAAGAGCTGTACGAAGCAGTATAGTTATCAAAATTCAAAAACGTTTTTGTCATTCTACCGGTCAAAACCCCTTTTGTCGATACATGTGATTAGTTGAGCCAAGATTAGAGCACCAACGTATATTTTAGTCAAATTCCAATGCTTCAACGCACCATACATTATCGTAATAGTGATTTGATGACCGAAAATCCAGTCTTAAAAATGATGACATTCTCATATTCAAGAAACGCTCCGATCTGGTTAACACAGTGAATTGGAAACGCTCCGGTAGTCTAGATCAGTTAAGGAAATATATAGCTTGCCTTTCCTTTTCAGGAAGAGAAAGAAAAGATCTATTATACCCCTTGGCATCAATAGAAGAAAGATTAATTCA
The DNA here is from genome assembly GCA_903813345.2 of Owenia fusiformis. NCBI lineage: Eukaryota > Metazoa > Annelida > Polychaeta > Sabellida > Oweniidae > Owenia > Owenia fusiformis. The sequence goes on from CAIIXF020000006.1 coordinate 4,283,279, forward strand.
CATATAACTTTTCGTTTTTTTGTATAGTTTTATGATTTAGCACATATGTAGGCATGACATCATCTAATGTATAGGCTTTAATCAGCTAGTTGCACGTTTAGCACCACCAGGTTCAGATGTTTCAATTTGCCTAACAAGTACAACACGTTTTTGAGAGATAGATTCGATTCGGAACTCTTCTCTAGTAATCTGAAAATGATATCAAAACAAAATGGTAAGAGCGTTTCTAAAATTGTGGTCTAAATCGACGGAGCGTTTCGAGGAAAACAAGCGATTTCTCGAGAACAAGTAATGGATTTGGATTGGGATTTTAGGAAATGAGAATATATGAGTTTGTGATCTACTACTTAAACAGAAAGATTAACGTTTTCATAGAAATACTAGTTTAATTCGTAATTTGTGGTCAAATCGTCATCTTCAGATTCGTTCGATCTACACTACGGAGCTTTGATCAAGCAAATAACAGTTTACCACCAGAAGTTGAATAAATAAGATCTTTGCTCACGGTATTGTTCATCGAATGGTACATAATATTTCACCATGACATATGATATGTAAGAGAAACGAGAGAAACAATACTTACGGTCATAGTAGAATCTTCATTAGCCGCCATTTTATTTCGCTCCGGAGCGTTTCCGCGTAAATGTAACGCTCCGTCGTGCATGTAGGAGCGTTTGGGTTATACACCGTGTTTATGGTAGAATCTATTCAATGAAGGGGCTTCACGTGGGTTTTGTTTCACTTTTATGTTCCAAGCAAACGACGACACGTTACATTTAGATATGAACGTGAACTCTAAATGTAAATTAATAGGTCCAACCAATGGAAACATCATTTATGAAAACTATAGTGAATAAGTTTCCGAAAATTAAAGGAAAATTCTAGGTGTTGCAATCGGTTTAGTACCCTGAAACAGAGAAGATGCAAACAACCCTTCCACATATTTTTCTGATATGTTTCCCTGATTTTAAACCCCTTCCACCCCTGCTTTTTTAATTTTTAACCCCTTGTTTAAGGGACTAAGTGATTCCCTTTAGATTAAGTGGAAAACAAATTTCCCATGTTATTTTCCCATAGGGAAAACTCATGCGATCCATTGCTTTCAGCTAATTTTGGTCACCCATAATGGATATCTTTAGAATCCCCGAAGGAATCACTTAACTTGACTTTTCTTATACCAGATTCTTAAAATCCTGCCAAATACTCCATGTCTCTACGCCTATGGTTACCTCAATAGATACAATGTAAAATTTGTGAGATTGGTTGACATATGTCAGATATAGGCCAATCAACGTAACTTTGGAAGACCTTTCCAATGACATATCACACTTGATACCATATATCTTGGTTTTGGCTGTAGAGGGGGGGGGGCTTCTTTTACACCCTGTACTGGTATTGCCCAAAAATAATATACATTATAAAATTTATCTGGAGCCTTTAAAATAGTTTAAAGTTTAAAAGGCAAACTCCTGAATGAATCTGGCAATGTTTTGTAAATCTGGTATTTCTATATAACAACATGACAATAGCTTGTATTCTTACGCCTCTTTATTCAAACTCTACTTTTCTTGAGAATTGATAGCATTAAGGAAAACCATCAATAGTTCAATGTCAAATAAAAAACATAACTAATATTGGGGACAGAAAAGATCAGAATTGTGGAGAAACCTCAAAGTTTCCTTTGTGTACCATAACGATTTGTACTGAAGCTACGATTTGCGACGTTAATACAACTGATAGCATAAATTATGATTTATATGACTGTGCAGTCAATTCAGAGTTGGTCAAATCACATTTCAACATTTTGTTAAGTTTTAAGATCTGCGTCAGACTCATAAGTAATATTCTTAAAGAAAATTGATTTATTGATGGCTTCCCTTGGTAAACCGAGTGAATCTTGTAATTGCGACTAAAACTACCAAATAGGCACCCTGCCTGCAACAACCCACTTCATACATGTAACTATTGTATACATGTATCTTATTGTATACATTCTATTGAATACATGGTATAGTACACTTGTACACATTGTGTACATGTATTGTATTCTATTGCATACATGCATTCTATTGTACATATGTCTTTAATGTACAAATGTATATATTGCATACATGTGTCCTATTGTATACCATGTTTAAATTAATTCCCCCTATACACAGATCCATATATAAATAATGCCACACTCAGTGGCGGTATACAAAAATAATTGACAATTTGAATTGTCAAATGAAAGAGTAAAATAGTTCTCATTCAGGGCCAGTCAGTCTTTAAGTGTGATTCATGATTTACCTCAAGGATTTTAAGTTCATATAAACATAGTTTTACTATAAATGCCAATCCTTGAAAACAGTGAATGTAACAAGTACAGAGAATCATTTGTGAAAATGTGACTACAATTTGTGATTGTATAATTTTAATAAATATTTCAGGTTATCAAGTCCAGACTTGAGAATCTCTTGAGCCAAAGCTCATAACTTTTAACAAGAAAGTATATTATTACTTTTTTTGTAAAAACGATTACTACCAATATTAATTTTAAGTACATCTGAACCACTTCATTTAATAATCTGAAATATCTGAGGGTACAATTCATATCAATATCATACCTGTGCAAAATAACTTTATGAGGAAGAGCAATATCAATACAAATACAAAATAGCATTTCTCAAGGAGAAAATAAGCACTTTAGTATTTTTAAAATACATTTCTAAGATGACGTCATCTGCCTCATTAACGCATTGCATTTTTTCTCTTTAGCTTGTGAGTATTGTAGTGAAGACCATTTACATGTTGCACCTTTGTATTATCTGTACCACTAAGCATACAGAAGACATCATATACAAGATATTCTTCTCTTATTATGCTGCCATCTTTTGACACTTGAAATACCAGCCTCTTATACCTTCTATTTAATTGAGCTGATACTTTCTGGACATCTCTTTCCATTTAATATCTCATATCAGATCCAAATCAAGTACTTAGCTCTTCAGAACTCCAATTAAAATGCAGACTTCTCAAGACATGCATGTATCTAACATCTGTTCTTCTCAAGGGTTTTATTTGAAAAAGAAAATTTGCAATTTTGATTTGGATGAAGCTAAAACATTTTGAAGTATTTTGACTGAATTAATGTATTCAAAACCCTTGGAAGAGATCTTATGTGTTATGTATCTGTTTTTTCTTCCTTTGTGTTTTCAATGGATTTCGCTACTTCACTATCTATTTCATTTTTATCAATTTGAGCATTCTCTGCGGATTTCATTGTCCCACTTTCATCTTCTTGATTGATAGGTGGAACATTTTCATCAACTTTAATATCAGCATCCATCTTTTTGGTGGCTGGATCTTTCATTATCACAGATTCAGTTTTATTTTCAGTGTTTAATTCAACAGTTTTCTCAACGGGAGCTTCTTTCTGTTTTTGTTCATCTCCTGGTTTGGTTTTACTATTTTCATCAATTTTATCACTAGATTTTGGTACATCCTTCTGATTTTGATCACTAGATGGCTGTTTTATAACAGCTTCTTGTTGAGATCCAGAGTCACTTGCAGTTCTTTGTTTGATCTTTTTATCAAGATTTGATGTTGTCAATGTCTTACTGTTTTCAGTTGTTGAATGAAGGTCATTCAACAGAGCCATATCTGGAATATTATTCAATAATTCAAGCCCAAGTTCTTCAGAGTCGGCCAAATGTAATTTGTCCATAAGTTCCGCCAATTTCTTTGACTTCCTCACTTCATTTTGGTGAATTATGCTGTATAAATGTTCAACAAGATCATCCTTCAAGTCAGATGTTTTGTGGAGATGGATCTTGGCATCAACAAATTCCTGTTCCGCTCTTTCATATCTTTTCCTGGAATGATAAAGACGTAATTACTCAGTGGTTACAACATAGGCTTTCAACAGTGAAACCCCATGGTTACAAGAACAGAAGGCATTGAGTGAAATTCTTCAATTGTTTTAAGGAAATAACCTCTTACTTTGAAAAATGTTACAACTGTTTTGATATTTAAAAATCTTGTTGTTTTATGCATTTTGCCAGTTTTGATATTTTGTTAGACATTTTAATGAATTATGTGTAGCCATTTAGACAGCAATGTGGAACATACTTTGAACAAAAGGAACAAAGTTTTCATATCATAAACTGTTAACGAGACATAATTGGCAGTTATACGAAACACTGTCAGTTCATTATTGAAGGGAAGTGGAATATCTTAACCATTTGCTTAAAAATAAATCCATTCAAAGAAGTTGATCTTGACTAGTAATGGCTTAGAAAGGAATTATTCCGATAAACCTGAAAGTCTAGTTTCAAGCTCCTGTAACTCCCCCATGTCTTGAATCGAGCTAATTTAACATCCCCTGTCTTGTATGAAGCTTCTTTAACACCCCTTGTCTTGTCCTTTAACACCCCCTTGACTTGTATCAAGCTCCTGTAACCCCCTTTTCTTGTATCAAGCTCTTGTAACATCCCTTCTTTTGTATCAAGCTCCTTTAACACCCCCTTGTTTTGTATCATTCTCCTGTAACCGCCCCCCCCCCCCTCCGTCTTGTATGAAGCTCCTTTAACATCTCTTGTCAAGCTTATGTAACACACCCTTGTCTTATATGAACCTCCTGTGACACCCCCCCCCCCTCAGTATTCTTATTCCCTTGGAAAATGTTCTGCCTGATTCAACACTCACTGCGCTTCAGTGAACTCTCTACTGGCTTCCTCTATCTTATCCCGTAGTACAGACACATCACTATGTAACAACTGGTCCAGTTTTCCAAGTTCTCGTGTCAGCTCTGTCAGTGTGCTTGCTTCCTTCTTTGCCTTCTTCTGTCTGGAAAGGTATGATATTTTGTAAAACACCAATTTTCTGATAGGATATACATTGAAGTATATATGTCTTGCTTATTCTTTATTTTGTTGTGTCTGAGAGAATCAGATCTCGTGAGCAGGTTTATCTAAAAAATTGTTTCAACTTTAGAATATTTTGGGCTCATCATTTCTTATCATGTCTATTTTCAGAAATCCTCTAGGTGCATACTTTATTCGGGAATTTCACCCATTTTGGCATGTTGAATCCTTAAAAATTTCACCAATTTATAACATATTGTGAATCATTTGGGAGATATTATATTAGAGCTTGTAAGGAATAGATGTGTAGGTCAATTGTAAATGTTGCTTCTAATTTTGTCATCCCTATTAGTACTGTTTCTAAGCCATATATTTCTAATATATGGCTTACAAGGGGGTGGGGTGAATACACAACCATATTTTCACTATATCTTGTGATGATTCTTGACATCAAGCAATCTTATAGAGGCCTAGAAGACATTTTGACTTTTTGAAAGTTAACAAAAAGCCAAAATCTGAAAATGTGAGATATGAACTCCTGATGACCTGCAAATAATGTTATAAAGATATGCAAGTTACAATTTGACCTTGAAAGATGTTTTTGAACACTAACATCTCAAAACTGGAACAAATGTTTATATATAGTCAATTGCTAATATGGATAGAACCTCAAGAATAATATACTGGTATGTCCTGACTTAATTTTATCAACTAGATAACGGCAACTCCACGGAGTAGCAAATCCCAATGAACAAAATATCAGTTACCGAATTCCTATCAATTATACTCATTACTTTGGTTAAAATTGAAAAAATTAGATTTTAGAATTGCGAATTCCTGCAAAGCAGCCATTTTGAATTTTCTGAGGTACAAATCTGAAAAATAATACCATAATTGTGATCTTCTCCAAAATTCATTCAATTTGAGTATAATATAGCCATACTTTGAAGGGATGGAAAAATTATTGCGAAATTGTAGATTAAACGGCCATTTTGAATTTTACGAGGCTCGAATCAGAAAAAAGATACAATATTTGCAATCTACTCTTAATTGCCTTTCATTTGTGTATAATAAAGCTATACTTCAGAAAGATCTAAAAATTAGCGAAAATTTCTGTTTTCCTGTCCCCCCATACACTGCCCCTGGGGGTCAGGATGAAAAACACGGGATATATGTGAAATAGATAAATGTTGTGAATAAGCTACCAAAATTTCAAACAATAATATTAATCACTTTGGTTTAGAATGAAAAATTTATGATTTTTGCAAAAAAATCCCGTCATTTTTAAAGCAGCGGCCATCTTGAAAAAATTTTTTTGTGCGTAAAACTATTTACCAATATACATCTTTCCACTAAATATGAAGAAAATCTGTCCACTAGTATTTGAGTTATCTTCCGGACAGACGGACGGACTGACTGACTGACTGACTGACGGACTGACGGACAGACGGACGGACGGAGAGCTTCACTATATCCCTACCGAACTTCGTTCGTTGGGATAATAAGCCTTTATGTGATGACTTTACCTCTCTGCAATAGCATTCGTAAGCATCTGTCTCTTTTTCCTATTTAATTCTTCAATTGCTTTCTGTTGTTGCTGGAATACTTCTATTTTGTTCAACTCTCGGCTGAAAACATTTTAATAATTAATTGTATATAAAACTAGTATTAAGTAGTATAATTACGTCTATCTGTGTAATGCCTTTACTAAAATGGAATGCATTAAAAAGGATTTTATTTTAACGACTTCATTAGTGTACTTACATTGTTAATACACATTTACACTGGCAGGCATTTGCTTAAGTAGTTGTAAAATGAACCAGTTCAGAATGTGTGCAAGGTTCTTGCGGTTTTCTTAAGATTAAAGCTGTAGTCTAAATATCATATAGTATATAAAAGATGAGAGTTTATTTAAGTAAAAGACAATGCTTGAGATATAGAGAGAGCATAGATTTATTAACCCAACATAGGGAGACTAGGGAAGTGAAGTATCTGGATCAAGAACTACATTCGGGTAGATATATTTTACACAGACTGGTCCATTATGCTGTAAAGGGGTTCTTAAAGCACATATTGCAACAATTGGACTTATAAAAGCATATTCCTTTTTTCTCCAACCAGTACATAGTGTCTACTGAGCCATTTCAAAATGATATCCAATTGTTAACCATTTCATAAATCATTGATAATATAATGATGATTTTATCATCAGCGCTTGCATTAGGTAAGAAAATTTGTGAGTCCCAAGGACGCAATTTTTTTTAAAAAGTGTGTCCTTTGAAAAAAAAGTGTGTCACTTATTTTTCAGTTTTTAATTGATTTCTTGCCGCGAATTTAAAACGGAAGTAAATGTTAAGTACGGACTGAATAAATGCATGTTCGTTCATTCGACAATGAATACATTTTATTTCATGAATAACCTAATATTTGTTTCTGAATAGGAAAAACTGTTGCGTGTCATGGTTTCAAATCTACAAAATAGAAGGATATATATACTAGGGTGTCCTGATGTGAAATCATAAAATCAGTATTTTCCTGCCACTTAAATGCAAACTGTATATGAGCAATTGATCTATTTGACTTGTTAATTTCTTTATGTGTTTTTCAATGTTGCCCCTTGTTCCTCCTCACTCTGATGTAAATAATAACTCAATATTCCTTTCTGACACATTATTAATTTCAATGAAATATAAAGATCAACATTCAATAGTTTGATATGCATTTTTGACTTGTAATATTTTTGTTTTCAAATGTTGCCCTTTGTGCTTCCTGAACTATGATGTGAGATAATGCCAAGAGGATCAATTGTATTATAACGTTTGTTTTATCCATTGAAAGTTGGCAGGACAGTGATAAAGGTTTTTTGCTACTGACCCATTAGTCTCAAAGCAATGATGTTTTGGTTTTGAGAGGAGGTCAATAAAAATGGTGGCCGGATTATTGTAAGATAATTATCTCAGTGTTTCTGTGATTATCTGCCTATTATACTTAGATTTTGCCTTCACAAGGTAGGCAAATTTATATTCTTTCATTTGATATGTCAAACTTAATTGATTTGTCTCATGTGTCAGCAAAATCTCTCATCATTTGGACCGGCAATTTTTTTCTCAATTTTTGAACCGGGGTAACTGGGGTTTGAAACAGCGAAAACGCCGGCCGATGGCTGTTAATGAAACCCCAGTTGACTTAAAAAAAATTTTGCGTCCAAAAAACGGAAATATTTTTAATTTTTGCGTCCTCCAAATTATTTTTGAGTCCTTAACATGTACGGGAAGCCGTTAATGCAAGCCCTGATCATGCATTTACTTCAGCTAAGACAGCTCAATCAGACAGTTTTATTTTACGGAAAATTTGCCCTTGACAAGTGCGCCATAAATACAAGTTGGGCCATAATACCACCTCTCTTTGGTTTTAAAAACAAATTGTACTTTAAAGCCTTACAATAACAGCATAGTAACATATTGTTGTAAAAATCAATGTCTAATTATTTGACATATTATTCAGTTTATCTGATCCACCCTGTACTGTATATCGTACAAAATGTGAATACTCTTACCTCATGCCTTCTTTTACATCAATTTCTTCAGTAAGGCTCTCTTGATTATCTGGCATATTGTGATCAACATTAGGCTCTATGGAGTTATCACCGGAGACCATAACAACATCTTTTTGCACTGTGGATGATTTAACCTCCATTTTCCGTTTTCTATTTGACGAATCATCAGCATTAAATGTTTTGGAGGATGGAGTGGGACTTTGTTCTTTAGGTGTTGGTTTGGAAAGCATTGCATCAGGGTTGGTTGGAGTATCTTGATTGGATGTTTTAGCCATTCTACCATTGGAAAGTTTCTCTCTGGGCCGAGGTCTGTTAGTATTTGTCATGACTTTCTTTGTTGGATTTTGTTTTGCATTGGATGCTGGCTTTACTTCTGAAAAATAAGAGATAAGAAAATGCTTTCAACTACTTACATCGTATATAAAATCAAAGAATAACAGTTCAAAACACAAATAAATTTTACTATTTTGATAATTTATGGATAGATAATTCATTTCATCAATAAAATTTTGTACAACTTTATCTGTATTGTGGCATTTAATTCTAAATAGAGTATAAACTAAAGGTCCATCAATAACCGATAGAAGGTAAAAAGATATTTCTTACAATCCTCAGAATATTTTTAAATTCACTATTTTGTGATAAACTTCATTTCATCATCTGAAAATTGGATGAAAATTGGAGAAATAACAATAATGCTATTAGATATTTCCTTTATTGTATTTTTACATTTGATAATAATAGGCTAGCGTTTAATTCAGCCCTCCCATAAAACAGTGAGTTAGTTGAAAATGAGGCAACACCAATTGAATTTCTTGACTTAGCACCTTCTTCAATTCCAACTAATGATTATGAAAGTCTTATTTTTAATCCACTGACTTTAGAAAATAGACAGAAGGATGAACCTCTCACTGCACATGATTTTGAAATAAATCAATCAGTAAATCAGTGCAACTACAATAATATAGATCAATTTAACTATCACTTACAAAAATCAAATGATCTTAGTATGTTACACATCAACATGAGGAGTGTATCTAAAAATCAATGGAAATTCCATAATATGTTGCAATTGTTAAAAAATAATCTTTCAATTATTGGTATGACTGAAACATGGCTTACATCAAACTTAGAGCCTATTTATGAGGAAAATGATTCTAATTATAATAGTATTTTTAACTCTAGGAAAGATAGACCAGGGGGTGGTGTTGCACTTCACATTTTAAAAGGCATTGACTTTAAACATAGGGATGACCTCAAATTAGATTATAAAGCATGTGAATCACTATCTATTGAAATTCCTAGGAAAAATGAGAAAAATATGGTTATTACTATAATATATAGACCACCAAATACAGACATGGCATCTTTTCTTGAAAGTTTTGAGAGCCTACTTTCTAAAATTGATAGGGAACATAAACTTTCTTTTATAATGGGTGATTTCAACATTGATTTACTTAAAACTGAAAGTGATGCGCAAACGTTGAATTTTCTTAATCTATTATACTCCCAATCTTATAACCCATTGATTTTTAAACCTACTAGAATAACAGAAAAAAGTGCTACGCTTATTGATAATATTTTTTCTAATTCAAATAATGTAATCAAAAGTGGTCTTCTTTCATTTCCCATTTCTGATCACCATCCTATCTTTGCCCTTACATCACACTATCAAAATGTTTGTGAAAACAAACAAATCACTTTTAGGAAATATTCATTGAGTGCAATTAATAATTTTAGTGATTCACTGAAAGATATAGATTGGACGGGTATAATTAATGAAAAGGTTGATGTAAATGTGGCTTATAATTTGTTTGCAGACAAAATTAGTAGAAAATATGATGAATATTTCCCTGTAAAAGTCAAAAATACAAAAATTCACAAGAACTCAATTAAGCCTTGGCTCTCACATGGTATACTAACATCTGTGAAACAGAAAAATAAACTTTATCGAAATACTTTGAAACACCCAACGAAACAGAATCTAGCTGAATACAAAACTTTTCGAAACAAACTCCATAAATTAATCCGCAAAGCAGAAAGGAAATATTTTTGTGATAGATTTACTGAAACAAGCAATAATATCAAGAATACTTGGTCAGTTATAAATGACTTACTTCACCGCAAAAAATGTGATTCAGTTTTTCCAGATAAATTTTATGATGGAGATGATATTTTGACTGATAGAAAAGATATTGCTAATCATTTTAACAGATTTTTTTCTAATGTTGGACCTAAATTAGCATCAAAGATAAGTTCAAAAACGTCCCCTTTTACATTTATGGAAATCAATGAATCTTCTTTAGAACTTACTCCTGTGAGTAAGAATGAAATCGAAAATTTAATGTCAGTTTTAAAAGATTGCTCACCAGGCCTAGATGAATTCAAACCAATAGTAGTTAAACATGCAAGAAATAACTTACTTTTACCATTTGTTCATATAGCAAACTTGTCTATCCATACAGGGGTTTTTCCCACTAAGTTGAAAACAGCCAAAGTTATCCCACTTTTTAAAAAAGGAAATACTTCAAAATTTTCAAACTATAGACCTATATCTCTACTTAGTGTCTTTTCTAAACTCTTAGAACAGATCATGAAAAATAGATTAATAACATTTATTGAAACATACAAACTTTTATTCAAAAATCAGTTTGGTTTTAGAAAACATTATTCAACTTATATGGCAATCCTCTCCTTCTTGGAAGAAGTGAGGATATCTCTAGATAAAAGCTCAACTCATGCTATTGGAATATTTTTAGATTTATCCAAAGCCTTCGATACAGTAAATCATGAAATTCTTCTAAAAAAACTTGAAAATTTTGGAATTCGCAATGTCGCAAAAAATTGGTTTGAAAGCTATTTATCTGATAGGAAAATCATTACTTCTTTTAACAACACTCTATCTGAAGAAAGTATTATCACTTGTGGTGTACCTCAAGGGTCTGTTTTAGGCCCCATCTTATTCATTCTCTATATAAATGATTTACATAAGGTTTCAAATATTCTTAAATTTACTATTTTCGCAGATGATACAAATATCTTATGTTCAAACAAAGACCTTCATGATCTATATAGAAATGTAAATCTAGAAATGGAAAAGACATTAGAATGGTTCAAATCAAATAAACTTTCTTTGAATATAGACAAGACAAATTATATGCTATTTACAAGATCAAAGTTAAATATTGATGAAAATCAAGATTTTAATATAAAAATAGGGGGTAATATTCTTGAAAGAGTAATGCATACAAATTTTCTGGGAGTAACAATTGATTGTAAATTAAAATGGAATGAGCACATAAATAAGGTTATACATAAAATATCTAAAATTATTGGTATTCTGGGAAAGATTAAATATAAATTGAATACAAAAACCATGATTACCATTTATAATTCACTTATATTATCACAATTGAACTATTGCAACATCATATGGGGTAATGCATGTAAAACCTTTTTGAATAAATTGCTTTTGTTACAAAAACGTGCAGTGAGAATAATCACAAATTCTGACTTTTTAGCACATAGCCCACCTCTTTTTAAACAACTCAATTTTCTAGATATTTTTGACATACATAAGCTTGAAGTTGCAAAATTTCTTTATCAATACACAACAAAACCCGATGGCTTTCCTTTTGACATATTTGAAAATTATTTTACTCCAAATTTGATATTTCACAAACATGAGACAAGATTCCAAAATTGTCTTCACATGAAAAAATTTAGAACAATTATAGGTCAAAACTCAATAAAATATTCAGGTGCTCAGCTTTGGAATAATCTGCCAACTTGTTTGAAAACATTACCTTCTATTAACTGTTTTAAAAAGAATTTTAAAATTCATATGACATCAACCTATGATAAACTGAATTACTGACAAACATATATGTAGATTTTATATATTGTTATCAATTTTATTCTCATTTAACTGAGTAAATATATTTAAATTGTTCTTTTTTCTCATTTCCATTTGACTCAGGTTAATATTTAAATGTTTTCACGCTGATACACTTACTAAAAGTGTCAAGTGTTATTAGGTATTTGATTTTAATTTTAGAGAATAAATATTTTTAATAAAAAAAAAAAAAAAAAAAAAAAAGATCTAGTCACAAGCCCTTTAGTAGATGAAGCTGCATATAAGAAAATACAGGCGAATATAAGATATTTTATAATTTATGGCGCAATATGTGAGCGGAAATTTTATTTTGTTCATTACAATTCTTATATAATAAACAGACAAGTAAAACAACTATTTGCATTCATGAATTTTCGCTGTCATACATACGCTAATATAGGCAAGTAAATCAATTGTTATAGATGTTGTAATGTCACATATCATATTAAAATAGAGGTAATAGAATTTTAAATCACCTTGTCTAGGAGTATTGACGAAAAAATTATATTTTTTGCCCAGCATTCAAGTTATACTCAATCTATTGAACTCGATTTAGATATATTTATGCCATCATACCGCATGAAGGCCACACTTTACGATGGTGAACCAAACAATTGCAAAGGTTCATTTTATGGGGGGGGCTTTTATCATGATATCGGGGATATAAAGTCAGCACGTGTCTGTTTTCGGGGCAATTAAAACTGATTTCATTTTCAATTTCAGAGCAGAAATTTTAAGTCACATGCCATGACGTGTGTGGTTGAAACAATTTGCTGTGAAATATGATTTTATAAATAATAAAGGACCCACAGTCCTGTGCTCACACAGTGTTTTGTGCAGCCAATGATGATTGACTTTATACATGAGAAAGTTCCCTGAAAATGACTAAATCCTACTTTTTGTCAAATTTTATAGAGTAAACACCAAAAATTGTAATTTCAAGAGCTTTGAAATCTTCAGAGAACATAAGTTGCATATACAGCAACTACTACAAGTTATTTGAAAGTTCTACTGCAACAAAGTGTCTAGTATTTACAGAAAATTGACTTTTTGACGTCAAAATCAGCAATTTCTCGGAAACAGGACGAACTTGTGAAATGATGATGATAGGTCAAATAGGCATTATGGATATGCATAAAATGAATGTGGATATGACTCAATCCGAATAGCAGTTTTAATTTGTGCGGCCAATGTTGACGGATGGACTGACCAACGGACGGATGCCTGGTTGATCCCATAGGCTCACTGTGTGAGCCAAAAATGAAACCCTGGCTTTCAAAAACTAGATATTTGCTCTTATGTTGAGCCAATTACTGTACTCCGGGTAAATTTCGACGCTATAAAATTTCGCGATTTTTCAAAATTGCAATTTCGCGGCTATTTAATTTCGCGGATTTGAGTTGATGACATTTCGCCGGTAATTTTAACCTGTTCAGAATCCGAATCATGTTTGTATTTCCCACGTTTAGGGCATTTATTTGAGTAGTTTTGAATAGCTTTTTCAACTTTTTGTAGGATATCATTGTTGTCAACAGTTCTTGCCTTCGTTGGCCTAATAAGCCAATTCAAAATGTTAGACATTTTAGGCCTTATTTGAATTATCGCCCAAAAACACTGGACGAACTTTTTACACCGAACGAAACTTATCAAAAGTCCCGGGTCAAATCCCCGGGGATTTAAAACACAAATTTCGCGACGATAAATGTTTCGCGATTTTACTACATTTGCGAACAAAGCTAAATTAAATCGCACGCGAACAATACCCGGAGTACAGTATTGTATGATTGAGGCTATTCTCATCAATTTTGGTAATAAATATCCAAAAAAATAATAAACAGATGCAAATGCGATAATCCAGTTTACAAACTATTCTAAACATATGTAATTTCCCATATTAATGTAAAAATAGGACCCGCGGTCCTGTGCTCACACAGTTTGGAACCTTCAGAGGAATGTATATCCTGACTTTCAAACAAAAATATTGATTTGAATTTGTAGTCTCGAACTTTGAGAAACTTAGATAGCAACATTGTGTGACCTAGTTTGACGACCTTTGACCTTGATAATTTTACTTATTCAGAGCTCAGTAAGACTTGAGAATTCATTTGCACCCACTTGAAAATGAGAAAAACATGACAAATAGGCATATTTTGTCCAAATTTGGTGTAAATTGTGAAATAAGAATTTTCCACCCACTTGAGGTAAAATCCTTGGAGAACACTTCACTATATTAGGTATATAGAAGAAGTAAAGATATAGAGATATATCAGAATTTTTACCAATTTTAAATGCATTTGGGTGACCATTTAAGAGTTTTAAAGGCACAAATAATTCTACTGATATATATTTATCAAGAGGATGCATCGAATTACAATATGTGTCATTCTTATCATGTTTTAGTGTGAGAACTCTATTATCACTCACTTCATTTTTAGAAGTTCAATCTTTTTTCTTCGGGTCTGGAACTAGTGAAGTTAGCTCATTGGATGAAATGACAAGTAGTGTTCTGGGAAAATAGGTAGCGAATCGCTATCTTCACAATGCTAATATTGAGGCCTGCAAAAGGTTGGCAAGATATAACATCATGTTGGCTAGTCCAACAACATTAGACCTAGTCTGGGGCATCATTTCTTATCTGACATGTCTTATGGCCCCGACTAGGTCAAGCCTCCATCGTCATTTTGGCATAAGCGCATATAGTTCCGCCTGTTTCCACAATCGGAACTAACTAAACCCTGATAAGATGATATTATGAGTTTATGACAGAAATAACGTGATCAAAGCAAGCATTCCCTATGAATACAAATACATCATAAATATTCCCCTGTGTCTTTGATAATGGATACATTCATAAGTATTCGAGGCAGCTTTCAAAAATTGTTTGGAAAAGTTGGTTGATGTCAGATAACATCTAAATGGCAAATCTGAAATTATGTACCTGAAATGCCTTTGCTAAGTAAGTCACATGTTATTCTCTATTAAATACTCCATGAAATATATTTAATCAGACAACTATCAATTTATCATACTCATTGGCTGTGCTAGTCGTCAACATACTATTCCGACATACTGCATCGGAGTTCGTCAATTTATTCAACAACAATTTTGTTTAACTCTAAAATTTTGACTTCAAACAAAATGTTGCAAGGAAATTATACATTTCAGAAGTTCAGAAGAATAGACACACTTTTAGTTATAAGTGAATATTTAACGCAAAAAGGATGAGATGAATCGATTGATGGTAGGTGTTTTTACATTACTTTCAAGTATCTGTCATACATTATCAAGATAGATTTGTTTCCAGCGATCAAAAAGAAGGCAATTCATGGTTGCATAGCTTGGATGTAGAACTCAATTTACGGCTATCTAAGAAAGATCAGAATTCTTCTTGTACTTGTAGAACTATTTGAAGAACTAAATGTTGGCCAAAGTTACCTCATGAAAAGAAAAAATTGAAGAATAGGGCAACATGAAGAATAAATGGATAATTTCCTAAACGAGACTCCATGCTTAGAAGACGGTAGTCATATAAATCTGACCCTCGTATGATGTTATTTGTTGTTATTTTTTCTGATTTGGATATTTATTTTTTCTTATTTTCTTGCATACTAGAGTCATAAACACTCCGCGCATCTAAATTGCGGGAAATGCTTTCCTCGCCTGTCTACCCAACCAAATTCACACAAATGATAAATAAATTTCTTTGCTTCAACTATAAAGTATTTAATCTTACCTTAGACACGTAAAACGCTTGGTAATTGAAGAAATATAAGCATGCCGCTTTAATTTTAAAATGTTCTCATTTTGCCATGCCAAGGTCACTTCCGGGTTAAACTGAGTCTAGATGTAAAACTATATCAAACGAAATCATAAGTACTTGTTACACGAAGATTCAGTTGAAAGGGAAGCAGTGTCGTTAAGAAGGGAAGCTTTTTGGAAAAGTTATTGTTTCAAAATGAGAAAAGTAATAAGTATGAGAGAACGGCTTTGGAATCGATCTCTGTGTAATAAATAATTACGATTCCGTTTCATTTCATGTTTCACATTTAGACTACCGGAAACAACATTCAGCAACATGGCGGGCGATAATGAAAATATAATTCAATTGATTATATTTCGTCAAGCGTTTTACATGTCTAAGGTAAGATTTAACACTTTGATGTTGGAGCTAAATAATTACTCGATAATTTGTGTGACTTTGGTTAGTATGGTAACTATGGTTACCAAGACAGGCCAGAAAAGCGTTTACCGCAATTTGTCAGCTATAATATCTACGACCGTATATGCTAAGAAAATGATAAAAAATAAATAGCCAAATAGGAACAAGGAATATCGAAGAACAGCATAAAACGGTCGGATTTATATGACTAAGAAGACGGTAGACACATCATTTTACGAGTACAGTGACTGGTGATATATATTGTAGTCTAAAAATGCATCGGATTCCTCCTGATGCCAATGGTTTGTCTTGGATCGCCCCATTTCTGAGAAGTCCTATTTGTAATCTAGTTCGTCTCGGAGTTGATATTCATTCTGTTTATTTTCAAAATTTATTTAATTTTGATGGGCGATAATAGAGTGTCAAAGTATTCAGGAGCGCTTGTTGCTAATTTTTCACGGAGACTATACAGTAAATTGAATTGAAAACGGTATCAGTAAACCAAACTTTTTTAAAATAAGATA
This sequence comes from Owenia fusiformis, assembly GCA_903813345.2. Lineage (NCBI taxonomy): Eukaryota > Metazoa > Annelida > Polychaeta > Sabellida > Oweniidae > Owenia > Owenia fusiformis. The sequence continues at coordinate 4,300,257 of CAIIXF020000006.1, forward strand.
GTTACCTTCGTTACCAGACATTTGACGCTTCATTCGTCTTAGATCGTCGTCGGAAAACCCAGCCCAGTTCGCCATCTCGTTCTTTGCCACGTCTGTAGCGAGATAAAGCGAGACTGGAACATACAAGAGTATGATTTTAGGCGCGAAATTTAAAGCAAAGTAACTCTATCAAAAATTATTCTTTATCTTAACGTTTCATCTCGTGTAAAATAAACTGCCTCTGGTAATGGCTAAATCAATCAATATTTTGTAGAATCTGGTCAATCAGCCAGTCCGGGTCTAATTTGCAGTTTTTCAAATAACTCAGAAGGCAATGTAAGCTTACACGCTCGTTATCTCGCTCGGTGATCGTACAGAATGGATTGAGGGGGGATTAGGCGATTTCTGCAAGAAAACTCAACTTTGGAAAATTTATTTTTTCAAGAGAAAATTTACAACTGAATTGCCAAATGAATCTAGGCAAAATATGTAAGGCCATCCGATCGTATTTTTTTGGAACTGAGTGATACAGTACCCTTCTAAGATATGAGATCAAGGCCCGTAGCCCATGGCGTAGAATAATGGAAATAGCGTCATGAATCCCGGGACAATGAATCTCGGATCCAAGTACGTCATTAATGGTCGAAAATCAAAATATTGACAAATTTATAACCTAAAAGGCCGAAAGATTATGCGGCAAATATTGAAACGGGGGTTGTCTATGGCATTATTTTTGCTTCTTTATTCATTAAATTCAAATATATTCGATATATGGAATATTTATATTCGCTAAATCAGTTTCCATTCGGTATAAACGTTACACATTATATGCACAATATCGAATTTCTATTTGAACCCTACCGAAATAAGTTAGTCTTTATTTACCAAATGGTTTATTTTTCTAAAACATAGTTAATGCATTTTACCGAAAGCTAATTTGCTATTTACCGAATGCAATAAAGTAATATTCGATAACTTTCGTTGTTGTTCGATATTTTATCACGTGACCTCGAGTTTTGCAAAATGGCCGCGCAGATATTTTGCATCGTTCAAATATATCACCTGACTGAAAGTCTCGTAAAGTATCGAAAAATAGCGAAATTCATCGAATGTGGCATTCGGTATTTACCGAATATAAATAATCTAAATACCGAATGCACAAACAATTAATTGAATTATACGTGCGTTAGGGAAAACTAATTGATTCGCTGCATCGCACAATTACATGTATGCCAACACAAAGTACAAGTGTAACTATCTAGCGAATATAAATTGTATAGATTATTGTATTCGATAAAATAAAAAAAATTGATGGATTGGGTAAAGGTTTGGTAAATTGTTTGTTTTATTTGGTAATTGTATGGAATATTTAATGTACCGAATAAAGAAGCAGTATAAATACCATAGTTGTCAACATATTGTATTAGCTTTGATCTCTTAGAATCCGTTGAATCCTAAGCGATTGGAGTTGTTTAGATCACTTAACGAATGATATGAAATGATGAGGATTTGAGTTTTTTCAAAGTTCAAAATGGCGGCCAATGGGGGATTTTAGCAAAATATCCCGAAAATTAAATCATTAAAAGGCCGAAAGATCTATGGATGGATTTTGCTGATTTATATATCAAAACAAACACTTCGTTGGGTGTAACAAGGATCCGTTGAATCCTAAGAAAATAAATGATTTGCTAAAAAGTTATTAAGATTTTAAATTTTGATGAAGACTGCTCTCAATTGAAATCTTCGGACCATGAAATGTCGATTTACGCGCATGCGTTGTGACGTTATTTTCATTATTCTACGCCATGCAGAGGGGGAGCTGGGGAAGCGGAAGCTCCCCCCGCCCCCTGGCCAGAAATTCTTTCAAAATCATGCAGTTTTTCACCATTCTGAGAATTTTTCGCATGATTTTTAGCCAAAATTGTGAAAAAGCTCCCCCCCCCCTGGAAAAAAGCCCCCCCCCCCTCCTGGTAAAAGCTGTCTATGGGCAAGAGATCTATTAGTGCATCATCACCGACGTGCAAAAGTCAATGTTTTTGCTATAAATCGGGCAACAATGGTCTACACGACCTGTAATAAAAAGGTATAAGGGACGTTATTATCACAATATTAATGACATTGCTCACCGAGTTTTTAAAGTTAGTCTAGTTTCCATGCGTTATACAAAAAATAATCAAAATAAATTAATATTGGATGGAGGGGGATAGGATGGAGGGGGGATTTATGTCCGGCTTTACGATGGAACAAATTCACAAGAACTCGTGAAAAAACTAATTAATTAACTCAGTACCCCACTAAGAAACTGGATATAATATCTATGGAGAATGAAAACTGGGAAAGAATTTGCAGAATAAATTCAAGTGGCATGTCTTATCATGTCTTATACACACGTTATCCCCTCCCCTTCCATCCTATCCCCCTCCATCCAATATAAATTCATTTTGATTATTTTTTGTATAACGAATGGAAACTAACTGGGGCAATGTCATTAGTATTGTGATAATAACGTCCCCTATACCTATTTATTACAGGTCGTGTCGACCATTGTTGCCCTATTTAATAGCAAAAACATTGACTTTTGCACGTTGGTGATGATGCGCCTTTTTTAATAGATCTCATATCTTAGAAGAGTATCAGTTCAAAAAAAATACTAGATGGCCTAACATATTTTCCCATGCACTGCGCCTTTTCATTTGGCAATTCAGTTGTAAATTTTCTCTTGAAAAAATAAATCTTCCAAATTTGTTGAGTTTTCTTGCAGAAATCTCCTAATCCCCCCCCCTCCCCAATCCATTTTGTACGATCACCGGGCGTGTAAATAGGCTGCGAAAGATTTTTTTCTATGATAACGTTTTACAACATTTACACAAAGTATTTTTAAAAACACCTGAAACTCTCTTAATACAGCTGATGAAAGCACATTTACTTGCTTTCTGGGCATCAAGCCCACACTGCATCTGTATAACCCCCCTCTTACTTGACTACCCACCTTCTCACACAGAGTGCTTTTCACGTACCCATTTGAAAAGAAATTCTGTGCGATAAATAAAACCTATGTTATTTTTTCTTGCCTGAACACTCACTGGCCCATATATTCTACCTGTCATGCCTGCTGAGTCGATATACCTCGCAACGTTAACTGGTTAATGACATGATATTTGTATTTCTGGTATAACAAAGCTATTGCCTACAGTAAATGTACAAAAATACTGATGTTGTTTCTCAAGGGTTATTTCTTGGTGTTGTATTCTTTCAAGCATTTTTGTATCTTTTTTCCGAAAATTTTATCAATAATTCAATTAGTCAATGCTCCTACTCGCGCTAAGAGTTCAGGTGGTAATTTACATAAATATCTCCCATGATGCATCGCTTTGGAAGGGACAAATTTTCATTGGCCAGCTTGATCTTCCATCAGCCCTCAAGCAAAGTTATATGATCCAATCTCACGCCCGGTGATCGTACAAAAATGATGGGGGGGCCATTAAGCGATTTCTGCAATTTCTGCGACCGACGGGAGCCGAGTGAACGAAGATGCGTGGGAGGGCTAATTTGCAACAAAGAGAGTGAAAAGTAGAATTATCTATTACGTAAAGCGAGACGCTGCTATGTTAAAAATGGGCGGTCGAGAAGGTGGCGGAAATTTCAAAATTCGATTATGTGACTTTTGAAGAACCATCTTTTTATAATTCAAAAGATATTTCGATGGGCCATTTTTTGCCCCACAGGACCGTTTTGCTCCATGTTTTCAATGATGTCTTGTAGCATGAGTAGTATCCAGTCACAGATATTACGCTGTCAGCCTGTGCGGTACTGATGCATTTTACCAACTGAACGATTTTTGTGGGAGCGCCGTACATGAAAAATTCGTAAGCAACGCAATTTGGACAAATGAGTCTGTGCTGTCATTCTTCCATTATTTGGGTGCGATATTGTTCACCTTGTGTCTTGATTTAGGTATATATGATTGAAAATAGAACAAATGCTTCTCATCCACTTATTAGTCCAACGAACGCATTCCTTTTCATTATGATTAGAATTTTTATTTTGAAATACATTTTTTGTGACATTTGCACAGCGAAAAATGGTATAGTATCCGATAGTTTCCACACGTATCACAAATCGAGGATATTTATAGTATCCTGGAATATCCTAAAATATACCGATACTTTGACAGTTGTACATATTTAACGTTCAATTTACAACTTTAGAGTCATTAAAACATTTGTTTGGCGTTTCACCAAATATAGGATGTGAAATATCTAGTATGAAGATATGTCTCTGTCCAGTCTATATAGTGAGTTTATCATCAAAAGTAAGAGGAAAAAGTCAAGATAGGTTTGTTGCTGGATATATAAAATATAATCACGTTTACTTTAGTCTATTATTTTACATAGCAATAAATGTTGCTGATATAGCTAACAACCACGGTATTCAAATCAAACGATGTTCAAAAATATATTCGAAAAAATGCCTGAACGCACGTTTTATTTTTGAATCAACCCATGATCCTATAGACTATATCGAATCCATCACAAGGCGGCTGAAACCCATACAGGTTTGACTCTAGGCATCTATGACTTCGTTACACAAAAACAAAAGTGTACAAGACGCTTGCTATCATGTGGTAAATTGTACAATTGTAAGCGAACAAATCATGGTCGTTTATATTTGAGAACAAAGTGCAATCAGCACAATTAGCATTTATAGTAGTTAAATGTGATAACAGAATTGCCGATCCAATCATTACTAACTCAGTTCGTCTTGTCTCATTCTCTGTTGTGAAGTTTTGACCAAAACAAACTCCTCATCGCGGCTATAAAATCCCTAGCTATTCGATATTGTTCATGTTTTAAGATGGGAGGAAAATAAACTCAGTGACTATCTAAATTCTAATGTAATACCAACCTCGGAACATATAAAGACAAATTGCCAGATAATAAACTGGGAAATGATCCCTCCGGATGCTAAATATGTCGGGAATAGCACGAAAGGTCAAGTCTGTTGATGAGCTGATGAAATGACGATTCAATAAGTGACTATTAAATTATGCAATAGTAAACTCAAACGCCTTGCAAATCGTTAAGGAAATTGTTAATTACAATTAAGCTAGAGATGAGTATTGGGGATTAGTATTAGATATTTCATTTCGTGTTTCTATTGAAACTAACTGTCACGAACCATATCGCAGAATAAACAACGTGGTACTAGTGAAAATAAATGCAAATGAAATTACCTTTGTCAGTTTTAAGTAGCGCTATGTTCACGACGTTTACGCTGAATTTCGCGTTCAGTGTAACCCGTGTGTTAAGATAGAATACAAATTTGAATATTACACCTTTAAACCAACTGATAAATCAGCATTCGGAGACTTACCGCATAAGAATAACATTTTGCTCCAGGTTTTAACAGTTTAATGGAATATTTAACCACTGAGAAATCGAAAGAGCTAATCCTATATATCGGCGTTCGTTTTGGAAAAACTAAAGAATTAATTCAATGATTTGGGGAAGGGAGCTTACGAAAATCTTGGTGTTTTCAAATGATGGAATTTCGCAGGATAATGTTAATACTGTTTCAGATAGTGATAATCCCGCGTAAGAACATCTCTATGGATTAAAAACTTGAATTCCCCTTTGACGCAAAATAATATCAAATATAAAATTTACGTTATGTTTTGTTAAGTTACAAAATTACTTTATTACGATTTCTTAAGCGATTAATACGCATCTATCAGTTGTTCTTCTTCACATCCTAAAAGCATGCTTGTTCACCCTATGCAGACAGAGCCTGTGGGAAATATTGGGTGCGGAGCAAATGTGCGGAGGGTGCGGAGCTAACGGTTATTTTTGAATTTAAATTTGGGATATTTCTGAAACTAAGCCGTTTTGGGACTTCAAATATACCAAGATATGTGTATTTGATACCAAATATCAATACAATTGTGAAAATAGTAGCGCAATTCATTCTATAGCGACGCAGTGTGCCTTAAACCTTTCCCAGACCTATATATTTTGAAATTATCCTTTTAATACTGAGTCCCCAGCATTCATAAAAAATGGTGTTCAATGTGCACTATCTATACAAATTATTTTTGCATCTTGGAAGCCAGGCAGTATCTGTGTGATTTTATAAAAGTCGGAAATTTTTTCAGATATGAGCCCCCTCTAAATATTGGGTGCGGAGGAGCTCCATAAACGTAGCTCCGCACCCAATATTTAGAAGGGGCTCATATCTGAAGAACATTTCCGAATTTTTATAAAATCACACAGATACTGCCTGGCTTCCAAGATGCAAAAATAATTTGCATGGGTAGTGTATCTTGAACACCATTTTTTATGAATGCTGGGGACGCAGTATTAAAAGGATAGTCTCAAAATATATAGGTCTGGGAAATGTTTAAGGCATACTGCGTCGCTATAAAATGAATTGCACTACTATTTTCACAATTTTATTGATATTTGATGTCAAATACACATATCTTGGTATATTTGAAGTCCCAAAACGGCTTAGTTTCAGAAATATCCAAATTTTAAATTCAAAAATGACCGTTAGCTCCGCACCCTCCGCTCATTTGCGCCGCACCCAATATTTCCCACAGGCTCTGTCTGCATAGGGTGTTGTTTGTAATTTCATATAAATAAGTTGTGTACAAGGACATCATAATGCACTAACGTAAACAAACCATTTATATTTCCAAACATAGGTAGCATTGACTGAACTACAAATGTTCTTCCAAACGATCATATATATTGTTTGAAAATTCCAAAAAGGATCTCGTCTGATAATATTTCACTAAGCTAGCTTGTATTCTCGAATGCAACATTCTGCTCTCGGTTACCGAATTAAACCACTATTTTATGGGCGACTCATTTCAATATGAATGGTAATTTTTAATCCGGAAGCCGACAGCCGAAAGTTGCATTTGCGAATACAAGCTAAGTTTTCTTACCCTAAACATTTCTATTTTCAATTTGTGGCGGAGTGTTTGGAAGCTTTCAGCGGCTTGTTGAAATTATCGGAGATCGTGTCAGAAATAGATTTGTTTTAATCTTATTCAGAAATCCATGGCAAACCCGTTTACCTTGCATCCTATTTAACACATAATCTTGTAATACTTAGGCATTATTCATAAGGAACACTCCGTTATCGTCATCTTTTACTGAGCCAATCACAACAATTAGGCACTCTCGTCATCTCCTTGTGATTGAATTGTCCATTGTGTGATTACGGTAAACCACGCGGATAGGCAACAGTTTAAATGGATTGACAAAAACCATCAGAAGCATTTATTATCATTAACTTTGATCGAAACACTCTTAGACTTGCTCAAGGCAATGGGAACATTACGCTGGGGAAGTGTTATGTCAGTCTTGCTTTTTCTATGTACAATTTCTATTGCAAACGCAAGGACAGTGTTAAGAAATGCAAACGATGCTCTAATACTAGATGAACTATTTGGTGATTCTCCATTTCCTGAAAATGATGATTTTAGATGGAGTTACCAAGAGCATGGAATTCCCGAGGAGGATGTAGAACAAAGAAATATTTTAATGAAAGTTTTGCGAAGTAAAACACAGACGAGAAGAAAGCGGCCACGTAAGTTCTTATAATTTTACATTTCTACTCTATTGTCATTCTCTTGCCAATTATTATCCGAACGCAATATGCTTTCCAATTAATAATGTTATACTGGTGTATATGGAGAACACGGGACCTCCATCATCAAACTAACTCAGTCAGCGGGAAGTCTAAAATATGAACGAAATGAAGTTATTTTTGAGATTTTAATTTCTGCACATACAAATATCAAAATGTAAATAAACTTTTCAGAAATATCGCTACTATCTCGATCGTATTTGACATAAAATGTTTTCTCCAAAATGTATAAAGTTAAAATCTTTGAACCCAAAATTGTTTTAACCCTAGAAGCCCTAAGGTAAAAATAGTCACACGAACACCTAAGGGGGGGTCAAAAGGGCACCCCCCTTGTAAAATGATTATTAGTAGAGCTAGGATGTTCAAACTTTTTCTACATATACTTCATTCAATTATCTACAACTTGGTATAAAAGTTTTAACAACTACGATGATGTGAGATTGCGTAATTTTATTCTTAAGACAACACGTATGGTAGAATTAGTGCTAGCTTTTTTCTGATTTTGTCTATTGGAGCTGATGATTACATCATAATAAATAAATAACAAATTAGTAAAGCTAGGATGTTCACACTTTTACCAAAATATACTTCATTCAATTATCTACAACTTGGTGTAATAACTTTAACAACTATGATGATGGAAGATTGTGTAATCTTATTCGAAAGATAACACATATGGTAGAAATAGTGCTAGCTTTTTCCGATTTTGTCTATTGCAGCCAATGATTACATCATAATAAATCAGTAACCCTATGTACAATTCTGCTGATTTTTTCAGAAAACATGTCTTATATCTGTAGCTTCAGCTACTGAAAATTTGAAGACCCTACCAGATGCCAATAAAAAGTTATGGGGAAAAAACTTCACAGGGGGGGTCATTTTGACCCTCCCCCTTAGGGCTTCTAGGGTTAAAGGAACTCTTCCATTGAAATTATCTCGGAGCGCGGAGCCAAAACTTTATTTTGAAGATCAGTAACTCTATTTGTTCAAAAGCCATTTACCTGTCACCGTACACCCAAAGGAATGTTATGCCACTTATTTCTTTAAAAGGAAAACAATTCCCTAATATTTTATGCTGCTTTAAAAACCCAATACACACTACTTAAGACCAATTTAAATATAAAACGTGGATCTATGATAGTAAACATGATAAATCATCGCAGCTTTTTCCTAGGGTAGTCTGACATTACTTTTAAGCAACACAGGCAACTGCAAATATCGATATCACGAGTAATTGTTACGAGAAGTTTGTTAAAAAGTAATCTGCTCTTATGGTGATTGTTCTAGCTTTATTGAAGTTTTATATGCGATAATCAAGGCGTAGAAGAAGTGTCTTTATGATGAATATGATGCATATTTACCTGTCTATAGTTAGTGATAATTCTGATTTCTGCTTTTGTTCAGTTGTGCATGTACAATACGAGTAAATCATGGACCATGTTTGATCTTGAAAATGAGGACATATTTGAAATGTGTTATACGAGTAATGGATCGTTTATATCCACACCATTTTATAGGTTAATACTCTCGACGCCATTTTGTAATTATTGTTCAGCTATCGTGATAACTGAAGTTGACTTATATGCCATTATGAAAAATTATTGTTAATTTTTCTTCACCTTGATATATACTTTTTGTAGTTATTACAGCAGTAGCGTAAGCAATGTTTACTATATCGACTTAATTTATTCAAAATATTGTTTCAATTCACAGTTGGCTTTCAAGAGAAAGCCCATGAATTCACCAAAAATACAAAATACAAAATTTTCCCTCAAGGTAAAAAGTATCATGACGAAAATCCGGACTAATTCTCGGGTCTTACGAATTCACAGCCCTCGATTACTATACCAGGCTAACTCAGAACGAGGCTCCACTTAAGGCGACATTTATTGACATGCATGATTGCCAATGAAGTGGCACGACGCCATGATCATGATGATGATCAGGCACAATACAATGACATTGGCAATCATTTTTCCGATTTACCTTTAATTGTAACATAATCATAAAGTACCCAATTACTCAGATGCGAGAAGGTAGTTCCGCCACCAGGTGGCTGATTCGGGGAATTAACATGGCAGGGTATTACAAAATTCTCTTTAACTTGAATATGCATCAGTTTTAGTGGTTCACTTTTCATATTATCTTTATGTATCTGATAGTTATACAAATTAAAATATGTTCAGTAAAAGAAAATATTATCTACCCAACACAAGAAAAGATATTTCACTTTTTGTGGTTTTACAACATGGGGTCTATGGGGAATCTCCCCGACCTAGAAGTCACATATTCAAACAAAATTAAATTTTCATTTCAAAATAACATTTCTAAATGTAATTTTACATGTAGATTCCAAATATGACATCAGTTTGACTGAATTGTAAATTGTGAATGACGTAAATCAAGATTATTTCTACTCGCATCTGGGATATTAGTGAATTCATGAAATCGAAATTTGAGTATATAGAATTAGATATACTTTATTGTGACATTAGTCATATTCCCAACTCTCTTATTGGTCTGTACATTACACGTGGCCCCGGTGTAAAAGGGTAGGAGGTCCTATCAAATCATGGTCCTACTTTCCATTGATTTATATGGTGACCTAAATACAACTCTTTCCTTTATTATCGTATCCACAATCAGGGCCAGTAAGGGCCTTTAATAAAGGGGACCATAATCCCCAGGGGACCATAATTTCTTTTACACCGGCACGTGGCATAAATATTATAAGTTATTTGAAATGATTCGAGTGAAATACAGAAAATAAGTATTCTGCCCGAGAAGGTCTGTATTTCAAGAATGCAACATCGATATTCTGTCCCATATATGGGAATGTCGTGATACAAAATTCGAATTCAAACAGCCGCCATTTTGTTCACTTTGGTTTGAATCGTGAATTTTGGTCACTTTTCGCATGATAATACGAAAAAAGGTTTGACTAAAGTATATCATTCTTGTTCTTATAAGACATTCTCATTTCTCAATAAGAGAGTGGGAAGTATAACAGTGAATAATAAAACATTTTTAAAATTTTTGGTGAATACCTGTTGCACTTTCAATGATGCTGCAAGGTGTATTCCTCCTGGCTTCGGGGAATACACCTTACTTGAATCATTAATAGAAATTACCAAATACATGAGCCTCTCTTTGGCACGTGTGCATGCATATACAAAATAATTGATATTCATATTTAAATTTCAGTGGGGAAATATATAGATATTTAGCTAATGGTATAGAAACCAAGAATGAAGTTGAATCGACAAACCTTAAAGCCATGCGAACCACCTTAATGCTATTAATGTTTGTCAAAAATGATTCCTGATCTTAGTAAAGCATTTTAGACGGAAAGGTTAATGAGAGCACCAATTGTGCAACAGCTAATCAATACAGAATGATTAACGCTTAAAAGCAATTTCAATAGAATATTTCTCCCTCGGGCAAAGTGTGAAAGGATGACTTGCTATGTATTAAGTTATGTATTAAGCTAAAGTTATTTAAAGGAATAGTTACTTATTTTAAATAGTGACCCCCTGACAAATCCTTGCTTCGGGCCTAATTCCCATGCCCCTCCCCCCGGTCAAAAATTCTTTCCAAATGATGCAGTTTTTCGCCATTCTGGGCACTTATCAAGTGATTTTGGCCATTTTTGGGCAAAGTTGTCAAGATGAACCCCGTTGGAACTTTTTAAAAAGTGAACCCCCGCCGTCTTGGCAAATCCAGGCCACTGGCCTGGGCCTGGTGATGCAGAAGTACCCCAACATGGCCATTGATTATATCAATTTCACGTATTGGAATTTTTAGTCTTTAAAGGTAGTAAACAATTACTTTGGCCTGCCATTTTGAATGTTAATTTCCAAAATGACCGATACAGTTTCTGTCGTTTGATAACTTCTTATATCATATATCATATTCATACCAGTGCTTTATTTCTACCGGAAGTAGGAAATGTAGTGGCTGTTTTGCAAGATTTTGGTGGGTTTTCATGTTCGAATTGTATTTATATATATTACACTCGTTTGTATCAGTATTATTCGTAGATATAATAATGCCCACTCTTCAGTCTATATTTCCTAAATAAATAAAGAATCTTGACTAAAAAAATTCGAACCCACCATATCCGGCAATTTTGCGAGCCCCCAAATTTTGAGTTAATATTTTGCAGTATTTCAGTAATTTATCGTTTTTTGATTACCTTAGATATTCGAGGAAAATGCAAGGATGGAAATAAGTGAGATGTTATTTCATCTTGAGTAAATTGACTGAGAATACAGAAAATCGATCAATTTGACTGGATGGGCGATAATAGGTTTGCATTTTAGGCCTGAAATACTGTTCTAATACCATCAAAAGGAATTCATTGTACAAATAAAGCATACTTACCAAGTATAAATTGTCTGATTGGGATATACGGTCAAAATTATCCCTTTATGATATAAATCAGAGAATTTTGAACATGAAAGTTCAGTGATGCAACATTGAAGTTCTGAACGCTAGAAACTATTTTTGGTCAGGTGTCACTTTCAAAATTGTTTTCTTTCATTGGAACTCACATTTTTGCTACTTTTGCCTCTTTATTGAGGAGTACAATGTACATTGTGCAAGTAATGGAAAATATACAATTGAATTACACAACCTATGCTTGAATCAAATTTGGGGGGGGGGAGTTTTTGTCTGATAATGATAAAATTTAAACGGATTTTGACTGGCCTTTGTTGAAAAAGCTTCCAAATGATCGAAATTTGTCAAAAATTGGGATATTTCACTTGTCATATAATTTTGCTCTTGCAATTGATTGGCAAAGGTAGAACTTTAATTTCCAGCAAACTGGCAAGAATTAATAAAATGGACCTCAATTATGCAAATTTGGGCAAAATTTAAGCAAATTTGGCAAAATTTAGGCAGAGCTTAAGCAAATTTCACCAAATTCACCGTTAGGTGGCTCCTGAAAAAAATGTTGCCGAAAATATTCAAACCCCCTCCTGTCAAATCCTGGCTACACCACTGCTAGATGTGTATTTGCCGTCACATCATGATGCGTTTAGATTCGTAATTGAAATGTCTTTTATTTTCAGTGGGGTTCGAAAATATAGATTTAGTCGCATCACACTTTGACAAGTCGAGAGGGAAGAACCCATTATCAATATCTGGCATGTCTTGGGATGATTTGAGAAACATGATGAAGGATGCAGGGAAAAAACGATAAATCATGTTACTCATCTACAGCTAGGGTATGTTTTTATTTAGTTATGTAAGTATGTGTTAATGTCGATTAAAATTGTGGATTATCATCTAAAGAAAGCTTGGCTTTTTAATAAAGTATATCTTTTGAATGCCTACCTAATGGATTCTACTTAATGGATAATATCAAGTTTTAATTCCAAACATCAGCAATCGATTAGTGCGCCTGTTTGTCGGTCGCCTACATTTTTTCGCTTACACTTTTTCAAGGGCGATGTAGGTATAGATACTCGAAGCTAAGAGATTAAAACTATAACCCATTGACACTGGTCAGTATTAAGCGAATGTAACGGCCGTAACATTCGCATCTAAGATGGCGGACGATAATTGTTGATTTCGATATTTTAAGTTTTCATCGAATTAAACTACTGCGTTTGACGCTACATGTATGCTATGGTCTGATGGTATTTGAACCAAATCAGGCTTATATGACATGGGATGAAGTCTAGAGTATGATAAATTGGTCATATATTGTGCGCAGGCGCCACAGTTCAACGATATCTTTCACCGCTTAGGTATTTGGAAATGTATGAAACGGTAATGGTCATATTAGTTTTCACACACAGTAAATGGACATCTTAGCTCTCGATTACCCCCCTGCCTATCACACCAAACTAGTTCTTACCCGTTCTTGCCAGTCCTACGAAGACGTCGTAAAACGGGCTCAATCTGGCTGTGGTCGGGAAATATGTCAGAAATAATTAGCTTCTTCCTTCTTAAACAGTCTTCAATACGTCCATCTCGTTCGCAGTTCGTTCAGGTGGCACCACGTCGGTGTGCAACGTCGTAGAACGCGTCCCTTAGTCTAGAAGGTCAACATGACCTGATTACAGAACGGTATGGTTCAAGATTCTAAAATCACATTCCCGTCTGAGAACGTTCAAAAAGTTCGTAAATAGACCTTAAAAAGTTGCAGGTACGTTCATTCCGTTCGCCCACAGTTTAAAACCAGTTTTGAAGAACGCAGTGGCAACTTGTTTGGTGTGATAGCTATATTTTTGCTAACTCGTTCATAAGCAGTGTTAAATACGTTCTTAATCAGTTTAAACCCGTTTGCAATTAGTTCTACCTCGTTCTCAACACGCCCTCAGACAGTTCAACTCGTTGTTAAAACGTCCCTAGTAGGATTGAAGTACGACGGTTCCGTTCGTAGTACGTCCAGCTCGTCGTTAGTACGTTGTCACTCGTTCTAATTGTAGAACGTGACGACCACGAGAACATTTTGAGCATTGTCTAATTTCTAGAGGACCTACCCGTTCGAGTACGTTCGATGAAGTTTGTAAATAGATCCCAAACGGTTCTTAGTAGGTCCAGTCCGTTCGTACACAGTTGAAGCCCGTTTTCGAGAACGTAGTGAGAACTAGTTTGGTGTGATAGTAGGGTTATAAACTCTCATAACGTTACCGGACCACCGCATATCAGTTATATTACACTCTTCACATAACCTGTGAAGAAAATACTTGGTATCGATGCCCAATGCCTAAATTTTCTCAATTTTTCCTCAATTACAATAGGTCGAAAATTGATGATAAATTTAATGAATTTTTGAAAATCGACGTTCCCATGTAAACTAATGGGAAATGGTAGATTTGCCGCGAGACATATGCCAGAGTATTCATCCATCCGACTTTTTGCAAAAATATACAAGTAATGTAGTCAACTGAATTTGCTTTTGTCTAATAAAGAATTGATACGTTTCTTCAGGTTTACATGGGAATAACGATTTTTAAAAATTCATCAAATATATCATCAATTTCCGACCTATTGTAATTGAGAAAAAAATTTGGAAAATTTGGAGGCATTGGAAATGAAGTCAAGTTATATTCTCATCAATATCATACGTTTTTTCTTCACAGGTTATATAAATAAAAAGAAATCAAACATAAAGAGGCTTTAACACGTAGTTCAATGAGGGAGCTAAGGTTGCCAAACTTATGTGTCATCAGTAAAACCGAAATCCTAGTTACCCTCCCTTAAGCGGTGGAAGATATCGTTGAACTGTGGTGCCTACGCATGGCGTAGGAACAAATGATCATACTCCAGAGTTACCATGTCATATATGTCTGATATAGTTCAAATATCAAAGTATTGCTTTTGCTTCAACATAGTTTAATTCGATGAAAACTAAAAAATATCTAAATCGACACTCACCATCCGCCATCTTAGATGCGTAGGCTACGTCCGTTACCTTTGTTTGATTACTAGAATGGGTACCCAACTACAAAAGAATACGATGCCATCTTCCCCCCTCGCAAATATAATTTCTACATTTTAAAAAATTTGTTCTTATTAAATCAATTTGTATCACTCAAAAGCTGGTTAATAGTTGGTTTTCAAGAAAAAAATATTTACAACTGAAAGTTTTAAGTTTTTATAATATTCACTGGATGTTTTTCAAAAGCTATTGCTATTGTTTACACCTCGATCGTTGCAATTAAAAGGGCATAGTTTAGTCTCTCAAATACATATAAAATATTTATTTAACATGATCGAATTCAGATGTTTTCATTTTTGGTATGACTTGGGATCTAAGATATATGAACTGAGCCCCTTTGATATGCTTAATTGAAGCTGATATCAGGTGCAAGGGAGTATTACTACGCTCTTCAATTGATACATATTTCACTCGTCGATGACAGATTTCATCCATCTTTCTCTCAACACGTACATCCTTTCCAACTTATCCTGTCAACCCATTTAGTTAATTAAATGTATTAAACATATTCATGGAAATACCATTACTCATATCAAGAGTTACAAAATGATATGAACTGAATGATTTATTTCAGGTGCTGCGATACGTTCGCTAATCCACTGGTTAAAGAAAGAGCGTGAATAGAAGCAACGCCCACGTACAATTAATTCAATGCGCTCTACGAGTGCCCTCTACTCGTATTTCATCTGTTGACTTTGAATGAACATGGATTTTGCAGTTTAATTCTTCAATCAATGAATAGAATTATTTGTTATTGTATTAGTCTCAAATGGTGCAGTCACTCTCCACTTGGCTTTAACATTTGAGACTGAAAAAAGTCTGAATTTTAACTTGATTTGTGAATAAAATAAAAGTTAAGTGATTATATTTTAGACTGCAATTAGTGTTGCTTTGTTGTTCTTGTGAGATGTTATAAAAGATGTCAGACATCTATTGAAGAAACCGATGCCAAACTATATACATATCGTGAGTAACACATTTAGTTGAAAGGTGTTTCCACAGCACAAAGCCTGTCGTATCGCCTCCACCACAGCCTTTTAGTTTCAAAAGCTACCACTTTGCTACTAATTTGCTAAATTGAAATGAGTTCACCTCAACAATGATCATCCATCTTATCAACAAAAGCATGTGTATTGTTATCATCTTTCATACACTTTTGCTATCATATTTCAATTAATACGACGATTACATTAATTCATTATTCTTGAGGTTTTGATTTAATCACAATTTCAAGTGACTTAAAGACACAAAGGCTCAGGAATAGCATAATTGATAAATCGTCCTTAAAAGATGAACATCACCCTTTGCATCCGTTCACCTTCTAAAACTACGCTGTGCGCAGATTTGATGCTGCACGGTCAGAGGAAATTCGATTACCAGATTGAAAGAATCATGTATTTTCTATTGTAAATTAAACGCCCCCTATTTAACACCAATACTCTATTTTTGTATGCCCGCCGTGCCAGTGAATTGCGTATTGTTTAAATGAGGTTTCTCCCCATGTATGACTAAAAGAACAACAAGCCATGCATTGTAAATTACATGCTCATGTATTTTCAACAAAAAATAGCTTATCCATGCAAGGGAAAAATCAATACCCAGTGATTCAGAAGGTAGTTTCATTTAGTTCCGCGGATGAGCTGCGCACGCACGCATAACAGATTATCAAATACAATTATGGGGAGGGATATTTAAAATAATTTTCGTCACAGACACGGCCAAGAGCCTTCAATTAAGGACATTACGTTGAACATGGCCCCTTTGCCGGATAACTGGTTAGCAGTTGGGATCGTATATTGCAAAACCTTTACTTAGACAAAAGTCATATATAGGGTGTCTCAAAAAATGTACCCAAAAATATATATAAACGGCATAGACAAACCAATCAATATTTTCAGACATTTCTTGCATGGTCTTGTAGTCAAAACATGAAAGTTTTTTCCCTTACATTCAGTTTTTAATTCAGTTTTGCCTTTTTGATGCTTTAACCCTTTCCCTTTTACACCACATAATAAAATGTAATCTCATATTTCGATGACAGTCTGCATCCTTACTACTACATTGTTCATCACATTTGATATTTCTGGTGGAATGTTTTAATTCCTGTTCGGATGCTGGTCTTAAGTTGTTGTAGGTCTCTTAGCTTGGGTTTAGCATAAAAATGGTCCTTCAAATAACCCCAGAGAAATAAGTATGGGTCGTCAAATCTGGTAAATAGGGAGGCCCTCACAATATCTTATAGCCCCCTTGAGAGAGGTCAGACGTTCAAGAAACTGCATTGGTTGGGATTCTAGTGTAGCCTTTGTTGTGTGTAGAGGGGCTCAATCAATTTTGAGACCACTGTATTTTCATTTGGATATCATTTGGTCTCCAGGCTAGCCTGCATAACTCTGAAAGGTAACTCCTGGATCATTTACCGATAATTGATCTGATCCTCTGTGTTCTGCCATCGTCATCCTCAAACATGTTTCTCTGTGGCTATTTGAAGGAGTGTTTTAATGCTCATTCCAAGCCAAAAAGACCTAGATCAACTTAAGGGCAACATCCAAAGAGAAATCCAAAACATTCCACTGGAATTATTATCAAATGTGAAGAACAATGTAGCAGTAAGGATACAGGCTGTCATCGAAATATGAGGTTACATTGATTATGTGTTGTAAAAGGTAAAGGGTTAAAGCATCAAAAAGGCAAGACTGAAATAAAATGGTGTATTGGGGAGAAAAATTTCATGTATTGTCTACATGATCATGCAAAAAATGTCTGAAAATATTGATTGGTTTATCTTTGCTGTTGATAATACTTTTGGGTACATTTTTGAGACACCCGATACTTATAAAAGATTTAGCTGGAAAAAAGCCGTTAAGGTGCTATGGAAGTTGACAGGAAATGACAAAACAAAAAATGTCAAAAACCATGCTGGATTTTGAAAAAATTTTGAACCAAGATAACAGAGTTCTGTTTGGACCTCCAGTCAGTTTAACTAGTTCCACATATCATTTACATGACCGTGGGGAACACAATGAAAATGGTCAGAATGACCATAAACATGATGAAATAACCTTTTCAGCCCTCTGAAAATGTGACTGAAAAATAGCCAAAAGTATGTGCTCAGGAAAGGTCAATAAACAGAATCTTTTGATTTTTTCAGAAAATGCGTCTAACATATTGCTCTAAATGATACAATCTTTGAAATTTTAAAAAATCTTCAGAAACAATAATGGCTGTAGTTAAAAGGAAAATAGATCGATTTTAAATTTATGATATGACATTTTTTAAATTGTATCATTTAGAGCAATATATTGGGCACATTTTCTGAAAAAGTCAAAAGATTCTGTTCATTGACCTTTCCCGAGCACGTACTTTTAGCTATTTTTCAGGCAAATAATAATAACAAATTATGAATATAATGTCTCTTGGTTGATCGTGTTTATTTTCAAGCTGATTTGAAATAACAAAAACAAACATGACAATCTTAGAACTTTGTGAATTCAAAATAAGTCCACAAGAAACTGAAAAAGGTTTGTCTTGTGAAGGAAAAGGGAATACCGTTCAGCTGTTCACAAGGTTTTGCAGAATGTACAGATCTCTGCCCCCGGTCTCTTCCATTGAGTCTAAAATGCATTATAGGATTATTTATGTGTGCAATATATAATCATCTTCGAGTGCTTTTAGAATGACAAGGACAAAGCAACAACCTCATTCATGGTATTTACAATTAAAAGCTTGACCTGCTCCATCTACATTACTGCTATACAAGATATCTATTCAAATGGAAAAGAAGGATGTTAGCTGGCAGTCTACCCTAGCAACGTCACAATGCCTTACATCGTTTCCGGAACGCTTTGTCCGACAACTATTATGTGGATCGAAAAACATCATTTGCAGCTGAAAATGTTGTCTACTGTTTTACAAATGGGGCATCGTATACGGTTTTGGCTGAATCAAAACCTTTTTGAAAATGTCCCTATTTCTTCACACAAAATGCTTGCATTTCAGGGGCGTAGTTGGAGACTTTAACGATCGGTCACCACTTGTGGTGATGATAAAACGTGGACTATTTAATTTATTCATTTTCATACTACTAGTATATGAACATGTGATCCTCATGTAAAACGTGGACTATTTAATTTATTCATTTTCATACTATATGAACATGTGCTCCTCATGTAAAACGTGGACTATTTAATTTATTCATTTTCATACTATTATGAACATGTGCTCAGTCTCAACTCTGATAAATCGAAGAACTTTCAGCTGACATAGGTAGCACCAACTGCGTACAAAATTTACAACATGGTTTATTATCTTCATCATGTACCTACGTAAAGAGGATTACGTTGAAGAGCATGTGTGCCATTGTGTAATATCAATCCAACTGCTGCTGCATCTCAAGGAGGAAGCGGAAAAATAAGCAAAATAGTTCGTGCAAGAACGCATAAAGCGCAGAAAACTCCTTGAAATCAAGTGAATTACAAAAGTTTATCATTCGTTTTGTCAACAATTCCAAACGAGAAGACTCTGATTTTCTTTTATTACTTTAAGATGGTATAATAAAAATCATGTATTCCCTTAGAAGCAGTGATTTCTTTTGTCAGATAAAGAGTTAGGATAAGATGATTGGAAATATGGTTTATGGGATTTGAAAAGAATTACTCACAGATTACAATTTTTATGTTAAAGGAACGCATTGCATCAATGTATTTCGCAACCGCAGTTATGAGCCTGTTTTTAAATCCCTCGTTTTTAAAGTGTGTTTGCTACGTCATCATTTGATGTGCAGCTCTATCCATATTGGAGTTTGGAATCATAGTGATACTTGGCATGAAATCTTAGTATTATACAATTCATCTTACCCTACTATCACACCAAACTAGTTCTCACTACGTTCTCGAAAACGGGCTTCAACTGTGTACGAACGGACTTGACCTACTAAGAACCGTTTGGGATCTATTTACAAACTTCATCGAACGTACTCGAACGGGTAGGTCCTCTAGAACTTAGACAATGCTCAAAATGTTCTCGTGGTCGTCACGTTCTACAATTAGACCGAGTGACAACGTACTAACGACAAGCTGGACGTACTACGAACGGAACCGTCGTACTTCAATCCTACTAGGGACGTTTTTACAACGAGTTGAACTGTCTAAGGACGTGTTGAGAACGAGGTAGAACTAATTGCAAACGGGTTTAAACTGATTAAGAACGTATTTAACACTGCTTATTAACGAGTTAGCAAAAATATAGCTATCACACCAAACAAGTTGCCACTGCGTTCTTCAAAACTGGTTTTAAACTGTGTGCGAACGGAATGAACGTAGCTGCAACTTTCTAAGGTCTATTTACGAACTTTATGAACGTTCTCAGACGGGAATGTGATTTTAGAATTTTGAATCGATTCAAAATTCGATGACGACCATACCGTTCTGTAACCAGGTCAGGTTGACCTTATAGACTAAGGGACGCGTTCTACGACGTTGCACACCGACGTGGTGCGACCTGAACGAACTGCGAACGAGATGGACGTATTGAAGACTGTTTAAGAACGAAGAAGCTAATTATTTCAGACATATTTCCCGACCACAGCCAGATTGAGCCCGTTTTACGACGTTTTCGTAGGACTGGCAAGAACGGATAAGAACTAGTTTGGTGTGATAGGGGGGTTATAAATAAACATTATAATGCAATATAATGTGCTTTATTGTTTCAATTGCCTAAGGGAGTCTTCTGTTTACACAAATGGGGGTTTAGTGAAAAGTAGGCACTCCTCAATGTGTTTTAGTTTAAATTGATCAATCCCCTTTTGGATTTATTGGTACACGTGTCACATGACACACCATGTACATTCTATTCATTTTAAATTCCCAACCGGGAAAGACACATTGATAGGGAGGTAGGATTATTTAATTTCCCTCCCTCCTCCCTGTACTACACACTTAATCTTTTTATAATACTTTTAATTCTACTAATAAGCAGAAAACGTGAGTATGCACTTAATTATTCTAATTAGGTTTTTATATTAGGGGATCGTACTAATTAGCTAGATTATGGTCGTTTCTTATTAAGCTAATCTAGCTAATTAAGCTTATTAAGCTAGTTATGCTTATCTAGCTAATTAAGCTAATTAAGTGCTCAACTTAAGACTCTCCGATGGCCAAATTAATATAAACTTACCACCAATCCACTCATTTGAAGCTGCTGATTTGCTAATTATACGACCAGAAATATGAAGCTGGTCGGTAAGAAAATTAATTAAGTTTATGATCACCATAAGTTGGTGATTGAAGTTGTTGGTGTTCTAATATGTAATTAATCACAGTTATGTCGATTTTCGTATTCGTATTTTCGTATTTAAATTTTCACGTTTGTACCATTTGGGATTGGCTCCCAGGGTTCCAACTCTGCCATATATTGAGGTATCGTGTTTACAAAATCCAAGGCTCTCAGAATGCAACATCGATATTCTGTCTCATATATGGAGATGTCGGGCTAACACATCCCAAATGCTATAATATGTGTATTTCCTTCAAATGATTTGTCTTTCAGAGAAACTAAGCTTAGTGGACATGTTTTGCTATCTGTTACGCGGTAAACACGATACAAAAATATGTCATATTCCGCAACGAATATGGCATATTCACTTGCGGTGTATGACAGATTCACCTGCGGTATATGGCATACACACTAACCAATGAGAACGCGATACAGAAGTACGCAATTATCAATTACATCGATTGAACGAACAAGTAAAACGTTATAAATTATCATAATGATTACTGAATCAACAGTACTGTGTATCGAATATATTAACTTAGCAGACGTATCAGTCACCAATCTCGCGTAATAAACTTGAATTAATGCGTTTTAAATATTATATGTTCTCGTTTATGTAAACGTTCCTTGAATTGTTGTTCTATTTTTACATGTTATTTTTATGTAAACATTACTTTTATAATATATTCTATTTTTATTCTTGTACTCTTCTTTTATAAGGAGGAAATAAAGATAATACAATACAATACAATACAATACTAACTACAGGGTGGGCCAAAAAATTTTGCAACCTTTTCAGAAGGCAAAAAAAGTATCACAACATTATGGTATTGACATGAATTTTTTTTACAGAAACTTAAGGATAGGCATATTTTACCATTCAAATACTTAAGCTAATACTGACTTCAAATTTTTTTGTCAGATGTTTAAATATTAATGGTAAATTGTTCATGTGTCCGAGATTTACCGATTTTCCTAGAAAATGTGATTTTCTATAATTCTATGTGATCATTGATAGAACATTTATTATGTTCACTAAATATGCTGCAATCTTTGTTTAGTGGTGTATTGTGCGGCTATTCATTAGGACTAATGAATCAAGGGGTATTTTGCTCCAGATATTCTATAGTGACTTTTGGCCTATGGTCAGGAGCACTATCCTGCTGGAATATGTAATCACTTGGGGCTGAAAGAGCCCCCATTCTTGAAAGATGTCCCTTTTGAATAAGATTAGCCCTGAGTTGAATGACCACCCAATACACCAGATGCCAACCCCTGGGACTATCACACATGGGTGCACATGGAGCAATGTATTGTAGTTAATGGTTATACCCCACAAATTATTTATCAACTATTAGAAGTTCTGCAGGATAAGTAGAGACGACTACTACAAGAACTGCTGCATCTCGCCATTGACCAGTTCAGTTCTCATCTCCATGTGATTGTGAAGGTGAAAGGCGGATGCATAGAACATTTGTTTAATAAATAATTAACACAGTGTAACAATATTACTATACATATGTAGTGACTAGATACTGATATAAACCTGTACTAGACATTGGTTAAACAGTTATCAACGATTTTAGCAGATTTAGTAAACATAATGAATGTGTTATTGTTGATCACATAAAATCATAGAAAGTCAGATTTTCTAGGAAAAATGGTAAATCTCGGACAAATGAACAATTTACCATTAATATTCAAACCTCTGACAAAAAAATGTGAAGTCAGTATTAGCTTAAGTATATGAATAGTAATATATGCCTAGTTTTCTCAAATAAGTTCAGTAAAGCCAACCATAGCAATGTGAATACTCTCTGTGCACAATGCTAGCTACTACTGCAGAACCTATTAACCAGTACATCACACTTTTCTCTGAGAGCCTCCTTCCTCAGATTGCTTCATTTCCATGAGACACTTTATCCTTACTGGGGTTGTGACAGGCAGGTTTTGGGTTGGGACTGGGGCATGGGTGACTAGACAAGGGGTCGGATAGACCTAATACAACAATGGAGGGTGACTATTGGCCTATTCAACCATCTACATATACTTAAACAATCTAAATGCCGACAAAATAGAATTCCAATAACTAGAGACTTGCTCTTTTTTGAATTGATCAAACCCCCCCCCCCCCCCTCGTAATGTATATGCTCTTATATGCATACCTGAGATTCTTCGACATATCATATGTGATCTATGGGATTTTACTATTGTTGTATCTGGTCAGTTGCATAACAACTTGTCTTTTCCTTCCACTGTTGATAATATACCATATAAATCAGCATCTCAAATACATTGTGAGTCCTTACTCCCTATGTTTGACCTTAAAAGTTCTAGCAACCAGTTGTGTTGTACCTGGAATTTGCATATTATTATTTGCTCCAAACTTGAAAATGTTATTACTTCTTATAGCAGGAGATGTCCATCCTAATCCAGGTCCGAACAATCTTTCATTTTTGTTTTCCAATATAAATAGCCTCTCAGCAAATGGGGGTACACGATTTGACTCTTTGAAACTAAGAATAAATGAACTTAATCCAAGCATTATTGGCCTTTGTGAGGCTGGAATTTCCAAATCCAAAATGGATTCGGGTGATTTTGACATTAATAATTATGATGTTTTTTACAGTGAAAGAGGTAGAGGTCTGGTAATTTATACTCATAAAACCCTAGTGACAAAAATCTCTAATGACTTTATCATAGATGGGCTTGACATCCTGTTAGTAACTGTTATTGTGAACCATAAACGAATTTTATTTGGCACTTGCTACAGGTCACCCAGTCAGAATGCAACAGAAACAAGAAATTATTTTTCATTATTGGAAACTCAACTTGATCAAATAGTAACATCTCAGCCGGCCTTTGACCATGTCATACTGATGGGTGACCTGAATGCAAAACATTCAATCTGGTATGATAATGATGACATAAACTTAGCAGGAACTAAACTCTTAGAAACCATAGATAACCAAGACTTTGTACAACTTGTTAGTGAACCAACTAGAATAACTGATCACTCCAAATCCTGCATTGATCATATTTTGACCGATTCTCCAGATATTTTTGACAACTGGGATGTCACTGATCCCATTGAAAAAACCGACCACAGCACAATTGTAGCTCAAATTAAAGTTGGTGTGACTAAGTCCAAGCCTATTAAAAAAACCATTTGGAAATACCATGAAGCTAGTCTTGAAACTTTGAATGATGCAATTAGAAATACCGAATGGACAGATATTATCGATAGAAACATAGACTTGGACTTAGCTACCTCTAACTTTATTGAAAAACTCTCGGACATATACAAATCCAAAATTCCAAATAAAATCATCACTGTAAGGTCAAATGACCAGCCATGGTTCAATAATAATCTTAAACGTGAAATATCAAAAAAGAAAGTTTTATATAAGAAATTTTCAAAAGCTCCTAATCAAGTTAACAAATTCAATTATAATCAACAAGCTTCTAAAGTTTCCCAACTAATTGAACAAGCCAAAGAGGCACATGAACTCAAAACTATCTCATCAATTGACCAACTCAATAAATCTGATAAAAACTATTGGAGGTTAATTAAATCATTCCTTGGTAACAATTTACATAAAAATGATATTTCTAGTATCTATGATGATGTCTCTGGACACGACTTATCTAACAACCTTGATATAGCTAACCGATTTATGAGTTTCTTTGCCTCAAAAAATCATACTGATGCAACTTTTGATCAATTGCCCGATTTCCCAATTAGGACTAATTCTCTACTCATTTCCGCCCAGACCGATCAATTTGAGGTAATGAAAATAATTTTGTCCTTAGACACCTCAAAGGCATGTGGCCCAGATAACATCACAAACAAAATGTGGAATTTGACAGCCCATACCATTTCAAAACCTTTAGCCAACTTATTCAACAAACTTTTATCAAAGTGTACCTACCCGGATATCTGGAAAATTGGAAATGTTTGCCCAATTTTTAAGAAGAATGACAAATCAAACATCAACAATTATAGACCTATCACTCTTTTAAGCTGTATCTCTAAAGTATTTGAAAAGGTTTTAGCTGATCGAATCAGGAAGCATTTAATTGACAATAATCTTCTTTTCAAACATCAGTCCGGATTCTTACCAGGTCATAGTACTATTCATCAACTTTTATCGATTGAACATTTTCTTCAGAGCACATTTGAACAAGGAAAAGCTTCCAAAACAATTTTTCTAGATATAGCGGCTGCATTTGACAGAGTACCACATAAGCTACTACTTCATAAACTTTCAGCATGCTTCCAAGGGCAAATTCAAAAAATTATCAAATCTTACCTTACTAACAGAAAAATTGCTGTACAGATATCTGGGGAACTTTCAAATTATTCTGAAAATGACTTTATCAATTGTGGTGTCCCCCAGGGCTCAATACTTGGGCCAATATTATTTCTCCTATACATTAATGACCTTCCAGACAATCTGGAGGGGCATTGCTATATTTATGCGGATGACACTTCTCTACATCATCCTTTTGACCCTAAGCATCCACAAGAAGTAGATGCAATAGCCAGATCTAACCTAATTAAAATTGAAAAATGGTCTGACACCTGGAAATTGGAGTTTAAACCTGAAAAGAGTTCTGAAATGATATTCCACTCATCCAGATCTAAAGTCGATAATGTTTCTGTTTCAAAGTTAAACAATGTTGAAATTACCAGAGATCACGAGCACAAACATCTGGGATTTACTTTTGACCCAAGCTTATCATATGACAAGCATATTGGAGAAATCACATCAAAAATACGAAAAATGTTGAACCCTTTAAAGAAACTTAAATATAAGTTAGGTAGTAAGCATCTAGAAACCATATTTAAGTCCTTTATTTTACCCCATTTTGACTATGGTGCTATCATGTACAGCACAGCCTCAAAGTTCCTATTACAACGACTCGACAGTCTTTATTATTATAAAGCTGCACTTTATTGTTCTGGGTGTATCCAAGGGAGCAGTTCAAAAAAGGTTTTAAACCTACTCAATTGGCCAACTCTTGAATCAAGGCGCAGTATCCAGATTAACAACTTTGTGTTCAAAATTGTAAATGGTACAAGTCCTCCCTATGTAACTGATATTTTTGACAAATTTAGAAACCGTGCAAACAGAGTATTGAGATATAATGAAGCATTTAAAATGCCCATTAGATGCTCAAATAGATTCTCCACCTCAGCAATACCAGCTGCAATTTCAAATTGGATCAATCTTCCACCTGCTATTAAATCTAAGAATACTCTTTCGAATTTTAAAAAACACCAAAGAGTACATTTCCAAAAAACGCCCTCGATTTTGTCAACAAGCCAGCTTAATCTAACAAGGGTTCAAGAAATAGTTCTCAATAAAGTGAGAGCTGACCTATACTTCAAAGCCCAGTTCTACGCTCACAACTTTCAGTCTATTGACAGCCCTAATTGCACTTGTGGAAAACCACAAACTCTGAAACATTTTCTCTTTCAATGTGACTTACTTACTATACAAAGACAGCAATTCATGGACAAACTCACTGATCTCGAACCAAACATCTTCAGTCATAATCTCTCTCAAACTGATTTCATAGCTATTTTGAAAACAGGAATTCCCAAATTAAACATAGATGCAAATTCCCAAATACTACTTCTCATTGTTAATTTTGTCAAAGACAATAGCTAATTCCCTCCTTCTTATCCATCTCTAGTATCCTCAAGTCCCGTCACACCTGCCCTAGTCCAAGACCCTGCCTGCTCTGCCACTTCTACTTCCACCTGCCCCCTATTCTTATATAATGCCATTGTGGCGATTTAAGAATTTACATGTCTGTATTTACATTTTTTGTATTCTATTGAAATAAATTTAATAATAGAAATAATACGTATCATAAAAAAAATATATGCCTATCCTTAAGTTTCTGTAGAAAAAATTTCATGTCAATACCATAATGTTGTGATACTTTTTTTGCCTTTTAAAAAGGTTGCAAAATTTTTTGGCCCACCCTGTATATTGGTAATCCAGCGTAGTTTTACATTTAGAGTCGATTCTCGCAACCAATCAAATCAAGGCTTTCTGTATCACGTTTTCACCTGCGGTATATGTCATATTCACCTGCGGTATATGGCATATTCCGCAAGTGAGTATGACATATTCCTCAGGTGAGTATCGGGTATTCACTGAAATCAATGTATCGCATATTCACTGCGGAATATCGCATACTCGCCTGCGGAATATGCCATATACAGCAGGTGAGTATGGCATATTCACCCGTATCACAAATACCGCGCAACCATGAATGTATGCCATATACCGCGTAACACTATCATGCCATCATAGCCCCAGTATGTCCTCTGTCATTCAAAAAGGTATGAACCAAAAGTCTCCACGAAAATTAAAAGATCTCACCTGTTGAATGCGCCATCTATAGAAACTTTCACTCTGAAACTTTGACGAGATGGAGGCAGGTCAAAAAAGTCAAATTCCTAACCCTACTATCACACCAAACTAGTTCTCACTACGTTCTCGAAAACGGGCTTAAACTGTGCACGAACGGATTTGACGTACTAAGAACCCACTAAGAACCCTTTGGGATCTGTTTACAAACTTCATAAAACTACTAGAACGAGTAGGTCCTCCAGAACGTAGAGCATGCTCAAAATTTTCTGGCGATCGTCAGAACGTTGTCGAATCGGTTTTAAACTGTGTGCGAACGGGATGAATGTAGCTGCAACTTTCTAAGGTCTATTTGCGAACTTCATGAACGTTCTCAGACGGGAAGGTGATTTTAGAATTTTGAATCGATTCAAAATTCGATGGCGACCATACCGTTCTGTAATCAGGTCATGATGACCTTCTAGACTAAGGGACGCGTTATACGACGTTGCACACCGACCTGGTGTGACCTAAACGAACTGCGAACGAGATGGACGTATTGAAGACTGTTTATGAACGAAGTAGCTAATTATTTTAGACATATTTCCCGACCACAGCCAGATTGAGCCCGTTTTACAACGTTTTCGTAGGACTGGCCATGGCAAGAACGGGTAAGAACTAGTTTGGTGTGATAGGGGGGTTAAAGAAAATGCACCTCAATCACAACAAATCATGTGTTAGAGTTGGTCCATACATACAGGGTGGTCCAAAACATGTCATATTATATACCAATGGATAGTGAACTTACTTTTCTTTAATTTGGTATATCATAAGTTCAAATTAATTATAATACATGTCAACCAACGCCATAATACAAATGACGTCATTTTCGTTTCAAAACGGGTTTTAAAAAACTTGCAAAACAAGTTCTTTTGTCTACAGAAACAGATGTTCAACGTGTCCTCCACTTTGATCAATTATAGCCCCCAATATTGGCCTAAAATGATCAGTAACATCAATGATATGCTGTTGAGACAGTGAATTCCATTTATCAACAATTCTATCCTTTAGGGACTGAAAAGATGTAAGGAGTTCATGATACACTCCTCATACGTGGCAGTCGCAGACGTTGGCATCAGGTGATCTGGGGGGCCAGTGATAAGGGGGTATATATGAATTGAGGCACATTCTCCTTTAAATACAGGGTGTTCAAAAAAACGCAACCCAAAGAAATTGCTATATCTTGAAAAATACTGGTTCAATTGTGTCCATATTTTCAGGAAATAAAGTAGAGACTGTGTATGTTTAGCTCCTGTAAATGGTTAGTTGTAAATTATGATGCCTTGGACACCTGCTCAAAAGACAGTTGTACTAGGAAAATACGACAAACGCAGTCACTGGTGACTGCAACTGCAAAAAGTTCAATAACTTCCTAACCATAGTGTTTTGGCTCTTCAAATTTGGCTCAAACCATCTTCTTTCACTGTATGGTAATTCTGTTTGGTGAAATCAAAATCACTTCAGGGACTTCACTGTCATAGTTGAAATGCTTTCAAATCGCAGTCAAACGACCTGGTTCAGGGAGACTTAAGAAGGCATTTTGACCATGACTGTAAAGTCCCCTGAGTGATTTTAATGAAACTACACAGATTCACCACACATTGAATGAGGATAATTTGTGCCAAATCTGAAGTGCCAAAACACCATGGTTAGAGAGTTATTTGGTTTTATTGCTGTGGCAGACACCTCTGACTGCGTTTTCATATTTTCCTAGTACAACTGTCATTTGAGCAGGTGTCCAAGGCATCATGTTTTACAATTTACTGACAACAGGAGCTATACATACACAGTCTCTTCTTTCTTTTCCTGAAAAAATGAAAATAATTGAATTAGTATTTTCCAAGATATGGTGATTTTCCATTCGCGTTTTTCGTATTTTGCTAGTACAACTGTCTTTTGAGCAAGTGTCCAAGACAACATGTTTTACAACTAACTCACAACAGGGGCTATACATACGGTAACTGGTCAACTCAACCCCAAGTCAACTCAACCCAAGTCAACTCAACCCTTAGTCAAGTCGACCCCAAGTCAAGTCGACCCTTAGTCAAGTCGACCCCAAGTCATCTCGACCCTCAGTCAACTCGACCCCAAGTCATCTCAACCCTTGGTCATCTCAACCCTTAGTCAACTCGACCCCACCATAAAAAACAAATAGATATACTATTTTCATGGTATGATATTGATGAATTTTGAAAGAATGAGGGACTAAAATGCTAATTTTCCAAAATAAAATTATCAACTATTGAAGTTTGTGCTTAACGCATTTATAATTTTTATAAATATGACATTTATTTACCAAAATAATATTTGATTAATCTTAATAGGGCTATTCACGATGCTATACATATATTTCACCCCTTCATATTTGAGCTTGTTTTATCTCTCTGAAATAAAAAAATTATCTATACACTTTTCTGTTATACCGAAATTGTTGCAACAGTATTTTTGACAACAGGTAACTTATGCAACATGTGCATTGTGCCAACATCCATCCATTACTTTGTATTGAATGATTTTATATTTTGATAATAATAATAAACAATAAACAATATGATATAGTTCAAATCTTCCTTCTGATCTATAGGCGATAGAAATGTTTATTTTTTTAATCTAGATTTTAAAACAAGACTGAACAAACAATGGGATTTATGATTTTACAATTTCCATTATCGTACCCATGTCAGGTGTCATAAACAATCAGATTGGGATTTTATGATCCATTTCAAATCTTCGTTTTGATCTATAGGTGGCAGGAATTTTTTTTCTTTGAAGTTTGATTTCAAATCAAACTGCACAAACAATGGGATTATATTGTATTTTAATCTACTTAAAACAAGTAAAATCATTTGGGTCGACTTGACTAAGGGTTGAGTTGACCAAGGGTTGAGATGACTTGGGGTCGAGTTGACTAAGGGTCGAGATGACTTGGGGTCGAGTTGACTAAGGGTCGACTTGACTTGCGGTCAACTTGACTAAGGGTTGAGTTAACTTGGGTTGAGTTGACTTGGGGTTGAGTTGACCAGGAAGCATACATACACAGTCTCTTCTTTCTTTCCTGAAAATATGAACATAATTGGATTAGTATTTTCCAAGAGATAGCGATTTCTTTGGGTTGCGTTTTTTTGAACACCCTGTATTTTAATGTCTTGTGGGATCTATGGTTTGAAGCCCCTTCTTGCTGGAATATGAAGATCAGGAATAAGTCCTCAGTGCAGGACATATTGAATCATTCCCCTTACAGCCTTAATTTCCCCCTGAAACCAGAACACCTAATGTTAACTTCTGCGACTACCAAGTATGATGAGAACTAATAACAGAGTTGGTATACCATGAACCCCTTACATCCGTTCAGTCCCTAAAGGACAGAATTGTGGAGAACTAGAATTTATTATTTCAAAAGCATATCAATGATAATATCAACAAGTTTATGCCAAGATGTAGGCATATATTTGATCAGAATAGTGGACATATTGAACTTCTGTTCATGTTGACAAAAAACTTGATTTTTAAAAGTTTTTGAAAAACCGTTTTGAAAAGAAAATGACGCCATTTGAATTATGGACGCTGGTTGATAGGCATTATAATAAATTTGAACTTATGATATACCAAATTAAAGATAAGTAAATTCCATATCCACTGGTATATAATATGATACATTTTCATTAACAATATCAATTTTTATTTTTGAAATGCGAGTGTCCCATTTTTGGACCACCCTGTACATACACTTTTTCATTCATACACTTACTAAAATCCAACCACTAGTGATCCTAATAGAATTACAATAATTGGACTCTATTCTTGCCTTTAAAATGCCATCTATTCGTCCCACTCTGGTGGAAGGATCAATATAATAAGTTGTGTGTCCCCGTCGTGATTCAAAATTCGAATTCAAATAGCCGCCATTTTGTTCACTTCAACATTTGAATTTTGGTCTTATTTCTAAACGAAAAATTCCAAAACTCACAAGAAATGATCGAGATATTGGTTCGAATCTTTAGTACTGTTTATTTTGAACTTATTGTTCGTTATGATTTCAGAAAATAACGACATTTCAACGTTTACATTGTTGGAAAATATTGAGCTTCGATCCTGGGAGCCTATCCTCCTTGACAAAATCCGAATCCAAACTCTAGCCATTTTGTTCACTTCAGAATTTGGATCGCGAGTTTTGGTCTTAATTCCACACAGAAAATTTCAAAACACACAAGAAGTGACAAATATGTAAGTTCGAATTTTGGATTGCTGATAATGAATTTATAGTCAGTTATTATGTCAGAAAATAACGACATTCTGACATTTTCATTGTTGGAAAATATCGAGTTGAGTGCCTGAGGGCCAAACCTTGACTGGTATTTGAGTTATCAAAGTAATCAAATTAATTATCACGAGACACCTAACCATATAAGACAAACGGACAGTACCGTTCTCATTGAATTATGGCATAACCCAAAAATGGCATTTCCAGTTCAAACCATAACTTCTCTGCTTAAAATTTTACGTTAATCAATTAGATATTTACTTAATTCAATACTAAAAGAAAATTCAATTTCGTCAAATGCATTGTAAAGACTCTACTTTTACATTTTCGAATTAAAAGGCTTATTTGGTTCACAATCTGTTTCATGTTTCAATTTCAATAAACAGTTGACGTTTTGTAATCAATTACATTTCTTTGATAATCATACGCAATCTAAGTTTTGAGATAGATAATAAAAATGAGAGTTTGAATGAGTGTTTATTAGTATTTAACAGGAAAACACAAGCGCATTTCCTGACTTTGCGGGGTTTCACTTGGAGTCAAAAGCACGAAATACGAGATGACAAATCAAATTCCATGTGAATGTTATCCTTTATGCTGTTTATCAACATTATTTTACAAAAGATGGAGCTACTGAGAATTACGACAATGAAAGACTTTGATAGTTAAACTGACATATCCGATATGATATCAGCAAATTATCATATCTTGCTTCAGTGCTTAGGATTCCGATTTGACCCTAATAAATCAAGTAATCATGATTATTGGCAAGCGAATTGATAAAAATAGAACTTGGGTATTGGGTGACTTTGAAATCAAAAAAATTGATACTTTCAGATATATTGGCATTCATGTAAATAGGCAATTAAGAGAGATCTGCATGTGAATGTTGTTTTAAAAGAAAAGGATAAGAAAATCTATTTGCATCAACTTTAACGAAACATATTAATTGTAATAAAATATCATTTGGTAATACATTATACTACTCCCAGTAGCTCCCTGCTTTGTTGCATGGATGTGGTGTTCTAATTCTTGACAAGACCTGTAAAGACCCTTTCTTCAATGCAATATAAATTGGCTAAATCAATTTTTCAACTTAAATGTAACCCTGCCAAGGCAGCAATGTTAGGTGACCTTGGCTGGAGAAGCATTATTTACATTATTCAGAAAAGACAAATTGTTTATTTTTTATATCTTAAGTTCACATTGAGGAACGGCCTACATAAAGCAATTTTTGATAAACTGTTTGAAAATTTCAAGGGTAGATTAAAACATGCGGTTGGCCATATTTTGAAAACATACATTGAACATGGCCTTGATGATTTTGTATTTAGAAATGACAATGAAGGGCATGATTTTTTATTACCACATCCTCCCAACAGCACAAAAGTAATTTTCTTGTTGAATGTTTATCGAAATCTTCACTAGAATTTTATGAACCCCATTTCTTGAGAATTAACTTGCTTCAAATATATAATGATTTTGTTGGACAGAGATTGAAGTTCAAAGCCAGAACTGAGTGTTTTGGTATTGAAACCGACCTCAAAAGAAGAAAATGTGATGATGGTTTTTGCAAACGTTGTTCCCTTCGTCCAATTGATGATTTCGGGCACATATTTTTTACATGTAGTCAACGAGAACTAACGAGAAAGAAATCAAAACCTCATCTTCACCTGATGTATTCAATAATATGTTTTTTACGCTTCCTTTAAATGAAAAATTAGAATGGTGCCCTGGAGATGTTATTATTAGTATTTGGCGCATAGACCAAGAATTCTTCTTTGACAAGTATGTCAAACAATTTTTAGTGACTTAATACCGGTCAATTGCGCAATGCCTGCAGCTCAAATGAAATTGAAAAGATGGATGATTTATTTCAAAAGGTAGTAAAACAAGATACCTTAGAACGATGCGACATCTTTAAGCAGCAACACGTATTAAAAGATAGATTGGACTGATTGGGTTTGGGCATCCTGTAATCATGAGGAAACATTTAGTTGGTAATTCCGGGGATGACGGTGGGTCGATATATGAATTTCTATTTTGAAAACATTTTTAGGAAAATATATCTTACATGTATACTATTTGACATTATTAGAAATAAATTACAAAACTGGGTTTGCAAATAAGCATAAGAATTTATTTATAAGAAAATATTTATAAGAAATGTAAATACAAATACATATTAATTAAAAAACAATCTACATTATTCATTTATGCCGATGATACAGTTTTATATGTGCGTACTACACCTAATGCAGGTGTACAAACTTCTCCTGATAGAATTTACTTTTCGTCTCATTAAAACTCACATTAGAACTCTTTTCGTGTCATTAATTTCACGATCGTCATGAATTAACGGTTAAATTAATCAACATCTTAGCATAGTCTTATATATTATAAGTATAATTTCTTTCATTACTTCTTAATTTTAAATTCAATTTCCCTAACATATATACTTTTCTTAAGTATCGTCCTTATCTATTTTGACTAATGGAAACCAAGCGTATGTCTTGTATGCTGATAACCATGTCCACCTTTGCGCCTGTTATTTTTCTTTTTGGGACTTTACAGCCGTTACATCACTTCTTCAGGTTTAATTTACTTTCCATAACGCATAAGTTTGCTGAAACTGTCGTCCTTGTCTGGCTTTTCTTCTGGCAACCAGGCGTATCTTTTGTATGCGGGTAACCACGTCCACGTACCTTTACCTCCGGCTGTTATTCTTCTTCGGACATTTGGCGACCTGGATTTGTTGCGTCTTGACTTAAGATGGCGACGGTGTCCCCTGTGTTTGTGAAATCTTGGTCCTGGCATCATTGCGCTAAAGTTCAAATGTGCACTACGTTTGCTACGTTGGTTGGACACTGTTTCCCTGGTGTCTTGAGCCTTTGCCTGATTCTCAGAATATTCACTTTCTACTTCGAGATCGCCACCAGTGATTTGATTTAGTTTGGCAACGTTTTTGTTAACTCTAAGCACAGCAGCATTGCTCTGTTCAACCAAAGAGCAGACAAGAATCACACTCGCGAGCATCAAGTAAGTGAAGATGACCATGATTGTTGATCGCTTTCTCATAGAAGCGCTGCTTTGGTTGAAGTGATGGAATTTTGATTCTGCACCCCTTTATAAATAATCACAAAGCACTTATCGCAATTTTAAAAATTGTCATTGAGAAAAGAACACGCATTATAGTTATAGGTAGCTTTGAGGAGGCAACCACCCTGGGGACTCTGTATGGATGAATAATATAATATCATTCTTTGTTTAAGAGTTGGTAATACCTCATAGTCAGTTTTACATTAATCAATTCTAAATAACTTAGATGCGTAATATCCGACAGTATAGTGCAGTTAGTGAAGAAGATTATGTATATATGGTTTAAGCATCAAGTGAGGCCAATAAGGCGACCCCTTACCAACGTAATATACATTTTTTGGTCCACGTCATCAAACGCCACATCGATTTGAAATATCACGAACACAATGTCCTTTCAATAGTTAACGCCATTTTATACAACATTATTTTCAACTTCTATGATCGCCAGCTTTCAATTATTCTATATCAATCTAAACATTCGAATCTAAATGTCAATTTCAGTTTCAGAATCACCAAAATTTAGCGGCACAATTGTTCTCATTGTCCCATCTTGCGAATAACGAACAACCGTGATTTTCATTAATGTTTTTGAAACTTTTAGTCGTACTCTTACTTCTTTACTTTGGGCTCACTTTCCATAACGCATAAGTTTGCTGAAACTGTCGTCCTTGTCTGGCTTCTCTTCTGGCAACCAGGCGTATCTTTTGTATGCGGGTAACCACGTCCACGTACCTTTCCTTCCTGTGGTAATCTTTCTGAGGACACATTGTCTGAATTTGCGGCGTCTTAAAATTCGATGGGGACGATTGTGTCTTATATGCCTGTGAAACCTTGGTCCTGGCATCAGTGCATTAAAGTTAAAATATGCACTACGTTTGCTTCGTAGGTTGGCAACTGGTTCCCCATTTGTTAATTTGGCAGAATATGCGGATTTAACTATGATATTCCGATCGGTAATTTTATTTAGTTTTGCAACGCTTTCATGAACTTTAAGCACGGAAGCATTGCTTTGTTCAATCATCACGGAGCAGATTAGAATCACATTCGCGAGTATTGAGTAAATGTAGAAGTTCATGGTTCGTTTCCTAGAATTGTTCTTTCGTCGGAGAAATGTGAAGTGGTAGAATGTTGAACTGTGGGTACGTTTATATGGTGACAAAAAAAGTCAAAGTTCCAATTATTCATAATTGGAATAATAGCACTTATTAAAGCTTTCGGTATGCTATACCCATAGGCTGATTATAAGCGACATTATAACATCACACTCATCGTAAATATAGTAAATTGCACTCCATGAGGCAATACTTGTAACAATGGATTGGTATATCATACAATGGACACATGAAACAAAATAAAAACATTACTCCCTGCTATCTAACAATTATGCATGCGTCAATGGCCCTCCTCAACGACATCTCCAAAAATATTATGAATAAATGTATTTAAAAAAGATTGCCCTGGACTACCTACACCCCATACAGACAGATTGCCCAAAATTGCATTCGTTTGATGCGAGATTCGACATTCACCAGGAAACTTGAAATAATTTTAACGAAATATTTGTAGATTTCTTTGAAGCACTAAGAAATATGCATCACATATCGAATTTTCCGAAACAGAAAAAAAACATGTATAAATAGTAAGGCCTGCAGGTCCGATTCCCCCTGGAAGCATTAACATTGGTCACGTGTATGCCATACAGTTAATATTTGAAACACAACTGCTATTCGAACTTATGATCGGACATTAGTATGATATTACTTTATTACCTTGAATTACACATCATTCAATGTGACTGGCATTCACCAATCAAGCAGTAAAAAATTAATTTGCTTCATGGGTGGCAAAATGTTTCTAGTTTCCTGGTGAATGTCGAGTCTGGCATCATACGAATGTTATTTGTTGGCGATCTGTCTGCATGGGGTGTACCTACCACTGTAACTATGACACCTGCCTCAATGGCCCTTCGCAGCCCCCCCCCACACTTGATCCATCATAGTGTTTGATATGAACATATATTTTTCAATAATATGTATAACCTGTAAATATATTTATGAAATCGTCAATATCGTGAAAATAAATGTTTCTCAAATTCTGAATATATGGCAATTTTGAAGAACTCAAATACATAATCGGGTATTTATGGTATCCTTGGATGTTATTTTTATCAGGTTGAGATCGGTTGCATGTTCTCTTTCGAATTCCTATCTTGTCTATGTATGAAGTATG
Source organism: Owenia fusiformis (assembly GCA_903813345.2). Taxonomy (NCBI): domain Eukaryota; kingdom Metazoa; phylum Annelida; class Polychaeta; order Sabellida; family Oweniidae; genus Owenia; species Owenia fusiformis. Next base: position 4,337,635 of record CAIIXF020000006.1, read on the forward strand.
TGTTTCTTGGTTCCCAATGGTTTCAGTATACCTCTCTTGAGGTCAACTGGCAAAACTGTATGCCAATACTGTAAACCTTGAACGCACTGTTCACCGAGACCGTAAGTCGAGATCAACAGTATTTTCAAGGTTTAAAGTTTATATACGAGAGGTTAACAATTGTTTGTTAACTCGTATATTAAACTCGAATATATTAAAGGAGTAACCCTACAGGTTTGAGAAAATATCATTTAAATCCATCAATGGATGTAATTGATATTTTTGAAAATATTGGATTGTCCGTTTATCCCATGGAAACCATTATAGCCAAGCAAAAAAAATTAAAAATTTAAAAATTCTGAAAAATTATTCAAAGAAAAAATTTTGAAAAAGAAATTAGAAAAAAAATAAAAGTGAGGGGTTCGAAAGCTAAAGCTTCTGTGCCTAGCCTTAAGAGGTTTATTGGTCGATAGCAACTGATCTGAGGTCTGTATTACGATTATGAAAACTGACCAAAATATTTCGAATATTCATTATGGTCCGCCATTACTATAGCCCGACGTTATCACGGCACACATTCGAATTTCCCAGGGTATTGTTGACGAATACTCCCGGGAGAAATATTGACTTTGTTCACAGTTTATAGATGGCGTGAATACAGTCATGTTCGAATTATGAACAAGGAGGATTGGCTCCCAGAGTGCAACATCGATATTCTGCCCCATATATGGACATGTCGTGCTACAAAATTTGAATTCCAACGACCGCCATTTTGTTCACTTCAACATTTGAATCGTGAATTTTGGTCTTATTTCCCAACGAAAAATTCCAAAACTCACAAGAAATGATCGAGATATTGGTTCGAATATTTTGAACTGTTTATTTTGAATTTATAATCGGTTATAATTTCAGAAAATAACGACATTTCGGCGTTTTCATTGTTGGAAAATATCGACTTCGATTCTGGGAGCCAATCCTCCTTGAATTATGAATATAACACTTGTAACTTGGCGTAATTACACGCGTTGTAATACATCGAAACACGACTTAAATTTCACGCTTAATCACACCCGTTATTGCACGCTTTATTGATTTAAACACGTGTTAAAGATTACCCGTTAAAAGGCCATTTCAGGTGTTAGCTAAAACAGCCAGTGAAATTCATGCTATGATAAAAAAAACGCATGTCCACTCAGCTCAAATTATTTCCCTAAACATGCAAATCAAATATCATGGCTAGCATTACTGCTGGTCAACTTATGAATTGTATTAGTGAATCGGTTGAAATTACACGCGTAATATTCATAATTACGCGTGTAGTTTCTCATACAAATCTTTTGGTGCGTTGTCCAGCCATCAATAGTAACTAATGAACGTCTAAGGGGTAAAACGTCGAGGTAGTGAAATTTCCATATATGTGTTGAAACGTCCAAATAGTGGGAGTAAAATGTCCAGAGAGTGAAACGTCTATGAAGTGATTTTTCCATGAAATGACCAGAGAGCAAAATGTCTAGAGGATGAAATGTCCAAGTGGTGGGACCTCTGGAAAGCGTTAAAACTACAGTCGTTACAAGCCCTCTCGAGCCAGAAAAATAATTTAACGTCGTAAGAGGCAAAATCACATCCCTTGTCCACTTTCAAGAATAAACAGCAACAGAATGTTTGAAATGTGTGTGAAAGCATCATCATTATAAAAAACAAAAGTTTATTCTAATATTTTAACATAGTGACGTGTCGCAAAAAGGTCGCGCACGCATTGTTACACATTTTCGCTTTTTAACACCACAGAATGTGACGTTTTTTGAGAAAAATGTACACATATGGAAATCCTTTCGTCCTCCACATTCATTCTTTGAAATAAAACTTCCATCTACCTTTATCAAGAAAAATAAGTATACTAGTCATATATTGTTTGAGTTATGAGCGTTTAAAGACGAAAAATAATTTAAAATGTAACGTGTCAACAGGGGATATTTGCCAGATGTTTTGGTAAAAAACTATTTTTTTAAAAAGAACGCGCAAGAATCGTGAACGTAGTGTAGTTGATCTAAAAACTTCATTGAAACAGCTTTAAAATGATATATAACTTTAATTTGAATATTATCTTATAATCCGGGGAATCAAAGTTACATTCACGCGATACCCTTAAAAAACAAATGCGCCACCTTTTTGCGACACGTCAGTTTATTCACCGTTTACATACATTGCACTGTTGATGTGTCCATAACCATTTATCGTGCCACTGATAAAAAGTACATGTCAAACTTAGGTAAACGAATGCATGTTACCACGCAGAAAAATATTTAAGTGAATATTTTGAAATGAGTGCAGTTTTTTGTGTATGAGCATCTGATATTCTATTTATTATGCAAATAAAAACTTTAACTCGATAAAAACATTTCATACTTGTCCATCATAACACCGAGTCAAAGATATGTGAGTTTTAATTCATTTGAGTTTAATTCATTTTTATCTGCAAGTTCTGTAACTTTGTAAAGCTATAGAGGAAGAATTACTTTTTACATGCTATATTGATCATAATTTTTGAGGCTCGAGGTTTTGACGAAAACGAAACCAGATCAATGATCAAACGTGTACATCTGGTGAAAACGTTCGGGAACACGTATTTCAAATCGACACTTAATGTCAATACTACAGAAATGGGGCAAGAATCCAATTGCCCCTCGAGTTTCATCGAGTCTCTCTATGCCATATCGAGTCCTATTGAAATAATGTAATTTAATTTAGAATGTTGTACCGAGGCCATGTTGATGCAAAGTCGCCTGACACGTCACATGATCAAAGGTCCCATGATTCGAGATGATTCTGCATAGAAACAGGGAAGAATGAACATATTCATTCTCGATGGCCTTCGTAGGCTTTTGCCCCATGGGTTTCACGGATGGAATCCCACGAGGTCCAATGCAAAGTTACGTCTATGGAGGTCACAAATTGCCCCATTGGTCTATGGTAAGGCTAAACCTCTCTACTATAGGTAGTTTCAAGCCACGCACTTTCCTCCATAGGCTTGGCAACCGCAGGACGTCAATTAATGGCATGTGGAGCCTGCCGATGGATCTTTTTTTGTAATGTTATTACTTTGGATGACTTTTTCATATCACCAAATTGATCCAAATGGGTGATTTTCATTTGTCAAACTTATAAAGGGGAGTGTATACCGATACCAGGTGGTACCTTGTGATAGAGATGCCATTCTAGCCCTATTACATCGTTACCTAAAGATCTTAGTCTTTACAATTTTTCGACCCCTCCTTATTCAACAAGTTAATTGGTTTAAATAAGCTATACCATAGTATTAAGATCGCCCGATCCTTGTTACGTCATTTTATGTGCATTACGTTTAAGTTACGTATAGGTTGAACACCTAATTTGATGAGCAAGTAATTTCTGCAAACATAATATCCATTTGTGATTATCAATAAACCTTTTTTAATGTCAGTTTGTGTAGTGTAGCTTTTTCGAGCAACTGGTCTTAAAAGTGAACACGATGGCTTTGTCGACAAACATTTACAGAATGATGAGTCTAAGAGGGTGCATCCAATACATCAGACGGGGCACATCTATGATGGGACACACCTATGATGAGGTACGAAAGTATCAGTCGACCATTAGTCTCGATCTACAAATAGAAGACACATTTACAAGTCCTATGTACGGCGTTAAAGGGCAGTGGCCTATTTTCTTTAATTCATAGCGATATGTACATATACACTCTCCCTTGTATACCGTTCCGTATTAGTGAAATTGTTGACATTAATACGGAATAATACATACCATTTCATGAAAAATGGTGACCTTGTCCTACGAAAATTGAGATTATGTTTCACAGCAAATTCGCATGGCGATACTGTATAGCACATGCTCTGGGGAATTGATTCTACTTTCTATAGACACCAATCACATCTCTGTCGATAAAATAATAGAAAAGCCTTAGGGTCCCAACCTCCTTTGTTTACATTTACAAAAACGTGAAAAAATGACAAAAGTTGTCATAACTTTTTAAATCTTAAACTTTTGAAACCGATTTCACTTGCCAGCGACAGATACTTTAGTCGTTGACGAACCGAACATGTCTGTTTGGTTCGTAATATCTCCAAATAAACGATTTCAACATTTTAAAAAACTCGATGCTAGTCCACGTGTTAATACGGAATTGGTCGACTCAATAAGTAAGCTCAATGAACGAAACGGTGCACCCGTGAATGAAATGAAGATTAAAATAATTAGTAGTGTTATACAATATGAGTGTGTTTTAACCCGGAGTATGAAACATAATACCTTGAATACGGGTTTCAGTAGCATGGACATTTAGTTTCAATTATAACTTCACTCGAGCCATCAGTTTTAACTGTAGAAGACCGTTTCCTCCTCCTTTTCCCCAAAGTCAATCCCAATTTCTTCTTCCTACGAGGTCGAGGCATCTTGAAAAGCGGGTTCAGATTTTTGATGAAAGTATGATAACCGCTACGAAAAAAGGTTTGCCTGACTAGCCTACATGATTTGGTATCCTTATAAGAATTGAAAATAGACGTAAAATAACATACCTCATCTGTGTACGCGCAGTTCTTTGGGCGTTGCGGTGTGGGATAGTTAACACTTCATGGTAAATAATTGAGGGGATTGATAAGGAGCGCGTGATTAATTTGGGATTATAAACTTAGTACAGCTAATTAACAGGATTAACGTATGGTGAACTGGGTCAAACTCGGTAAACAAATCACTCAGATGTTTGTTGGTGCTTTTATTATCATGTTTTTTATATCCACAAGAATTGGTGTGGTTACATGTAATACAAGATTCAAGATTTTATTGTGTTTCAAGCCAAGCAGTTGGCGTCCCCACATGAATGTTACATAAAGGGATGAAATTATTTGTTACATACAATAATAAAAAAGAATGAAAATGTTTATGAACAACCAATACCTGGTGTTGACGGTCGTTGAAGCAGTCGATAAAGTACTACCTATTAGATGCAATAAGAAAAAGTACAATAATCTATCTTTACTATTAATGGGCGTAAAGCTATCGCGTTGATGCCGTCGATGTACAAATTATCTTTTAATACTTAAGAAAAAAGAAGAAAACACTAATTATGTACATTCAATCCTTGCGATTGACACACGTGTTGACGCCGTCGATTAATGTGCCATTTGCATACAATAAGATACTGTCCAATGTCCATCAATAAGCTATCAGAACAATTATCATTGCAAGTTTTATGGAAATTATGATTTCCCCGGGAATGTATACGATTTAACACCCATTCCGTATTAACACTTGGAAACCGTTTACCCATTCCGTATTAACACGTGGACTAGCATCGAGTTTTTCAAAATGTTGAAATCATTTATTTGGAGACATTACAAACCAAACTGACATGTTCGGTTCGTGAAAGACGAAAGTATCTGTCGCTAGCAAGTGAAATCGGTTTCAACAGATTTAGATTTAAAAAGTTATGACAACTTTTGTCTTTTTTTCACGTTTTTCTTAATGTAAACAAAGCAGGTTGGGGCCCTAAGGCTTTTTTATTATTCTATGGACAGAGATGTGTTTGGTGTCTATAGAAAGTAGAATCAATTCTCCAGAGCATCTGCTATACAGTATCGCCATGCGAACTTGCTGTGAAACATAATCTCAATTTCCGTAGGACAAGGTCACCATTTTTCATGAAATGGTATAAATTATTCCGTATTAATGTCATCACGATCACAAATACGGAACGGTATACATGGGAGAGTGTATATACACAATTAATAAGTATATGTATATATCATATATACAACTACACAATACACATTCCTTTCTCGAAATATCAAAGGTTGAATTCTCAATTAGTTAATTGCAAGAGCAATTTAAAAAAAAACTCGCAATTTTTTAAATTTTAAAAGAAAATTGATTATTTTTCTGTGTGAACATTTTTTCAAGCTTAAACATTTAAAGAAAAGAAGGTCCTTGCCCTGATCTATTAATTGTGTACGTTACATACTCCATGAACTATTACTATAATGAAGCAACAATATTAAGCGTTATAATTACAGCTATTATTCTTTTTATATCGTGATATTTTTCTATATGAAGATCTTACGCTGCACCAACGAAACGGAGTTGATTGGCTCGATTCATGATAACATAATATTGTAGGTAGGCATGTTCCCCAACTAGATCTTGAGGTGTTTTTAAAATTGGCAATACGTTCATCCAATTTCTTGTTGGAAACATGACAACCTGGAACATTACATCTAACATGACACCATGCATATATTATAACACCATGCATCTAACATGACACCATACATCTAACATGACGCCATGTGTCTAACCTGATGACATACACCTTACACATCATGTATCTAACATAGCACAGTGCCTCTAACCCGTCGCCATGCATCTAACCCGACACTATGCCTTTAACATGACGACATGCGCCTTACATGACACCATGCATCTAACCTGCCACCATGTATCTAACCAGGTACCATGTATTCATCAACATAACACCTTGAATCTAATATGACACACTGCATCTAACATGACACCATGCATCTAACCTGACACCCTGATCCAGTGTGGTCCCATACATCTAACCTGACACCATACATCTTACCCGACACTATACATCTAGCATGACACCATGCATGTAACATGACACCATGCATCTAACATGACACAGTGCATGTAACAAGACACCATCGAATATGACGCCATGCATGTAACAAGACACCATGCACTAATATGACGCCATGAATGTAACAATACATCATGTATCTAACATGACGCCATGCATCAAGACACCATGCATCTAGCATGACGCCATGCATCCCGCATGATACCATGTATCTATCATGACACAGTACATCTAACAAGCATATCTTTCTCGGCTCCCCATGCAGGCATTACTTTTTAATATCACATTCATTGACAACTTGCTATCTCGAGCTCGCCAATGGTGTTCGCATAAATCTTTGAAATGGTTGGTAGGTGTCGAGGCGTGCATTTAAGAGGGTCTGTTTCCTATAGGGGACATTCTTTTAACACCTTTTATGTCATTAGACTTGATTTTACTGTTGAATTACGTAGATAACATTCTTTGGGCTCGCACAACCATAAAGCACGCTAACGCGATTAAGAGGAAATCGAGGCAGCCAAACTTGTTAATGGCAACTAGAACAATGGCAGCCAGAGAAAGTAGGCAATTACCAATTATGTTAACTAAAAGAGATACATCATTCAAGTTAGTGTTGTAATCCTTCAGCGATTTCACTAAGTAGACTCTTCTCGGAAGATCTTGCTGGTTCCTTAGTGTCCCTTCTCTTCCTTCCAGGACTAATGGCACTGTTAAGATAGTGCCACTGGTCAGCAACAGAAGCAGCCTTTTCAGTAGCACAGTGGCCTCCAAGGTTAAACAAGCAGTTCCTCTTTCTGAAATGAAGGTGTACAATAGGTATACACTCCCCTCCATAAGTTTGACAACAAGAGGATTGTACATCAAAACGCAAATGTTTAAATTTAATCATATTAATTAATTATCACTCTTAATTATAGTTAGGGAAATGACGACAAAGCTGTCATTTATTTAAATCACCCAAAATAAACGGGCTTTAATAAATTATCCAAAAGGGGACGTTCAGTTATCAAACGTATGGCGGGTAGTGTGCCATCAAAATGGTCGTGCGCGTTTATATATTCATTTGTCTGTCTTATGTACAACATACGATGTATTTGTATATTAGTTAAACATTTTTACCAAATATTCACACATTGTGGGTGATTTTGCTAATACTCCAGTAAAACCGTTGTAAATATTCACAAATAAATGAGAAAATTGCAACAAAATGTAAACCTAGTGTAATCAATAACCATTGGTAAGTAAAATGACATATCAAAAATCTAGAAAAATCTAAGTGGTGGAAAACCTTTAAATCACCATTTATACCCCCTGGGGTAATTTTATGAAGGGGTACTATGATAAACATTAATAATTTCTGTTATGTAACTGCAATCACAATAAAATTTTCAGGGATCATGCACCTATATATAGTTCAGTTGTCACAGCAAGTTTGATATAAATTGGTCAATTGGTTACCATAGCAACACAACTTAAATGCTCAAAATCTTTAATATTTCAGTAAATTTGAAGCTTCCTATACTAACTGATGTTGCCATTTCTCTTCAAGTCATTTAGAAATGAACATAAAGTTACCCTTAAAACATATATGGGGAGTGTTTAATAAGATAACATGATTAATTTGATGAATTATATGATAATGGGCGTGGCACTTTTTGGTGATAATTTCCTAGAAATGTCATTTTACAGGATCAGTCACAGTTATATTTATAGAGGTCATGGATGCTGATGTAATTCTTTAATGTAATGAGTCTGAACATGATTGGTTGCCATAGTAACTGAGCATAATAAACGCAAATAGTATAGTACATATGTTCTATAAACACTTATAATACTGGATGATCATGAGCATGGCATGTGGGATGTTGAATTGGTCGAATAATGTACATTCATGGCTTAGATTATTTTGTATGCCTTATTTTCATCTGGTATTATTAAATAATTAAAATAATAAACATTATCTATGTGATATTCCATTATACCAAATTACAAGCATTATTTAAATATTGCAATTTAACCAAAAATATCCTTGATGTGATTGCAAATTTAATCTGCATACCTAGGAATACGTTGATTATGAAAAGATAAATTACATTATGGAATTAGGTTGAGTTATACATATAATGCTTCAATACACAAAATTGTCAGATGTCATTGGCCTTGCTGATTGAGCTGTGATGAGCTGATAAGCAGTGCTGAAAAGCTGTGCTGGTAGGTGAGCTGAAAAGTTGGTTAGCTGTATTTGGACACAGGTATGATTTTGATTTAATTGTCCAGAACCAAGCTGAATCCCCAAGTCCACATTTAGTGGTGTGGTATCCCCAAGTCCACATTTTGTGGTGTGGTATCCCCAAGTTCACATTTTGTGGTGCGGTATTCCCAAGTCCACATTTTGTGGTGCGGTATTCCCAAGTCCACATTTTGTGGTAAGGTTATGTAATTGTGTTGATACACAGTCTATTGTATATATAGCTGAAGATTTTTTTTCTTTGTCTTAGTGTTACTATTGTGACATTACACTATACCTCCTTTATCGAGACAATTATATTCTTGTATATTCTCATGTAAATGGTAGATATATAATAATACTGTATATACAGTCTTGCTTCATTCACATATAGCTATTCAGTCATAGGGAACCATCCATAGCAATCAGCTAAGCTGTTATGTGATAAAATATGAATTACATGTAGTTGAGATAGTTTAGTGTAGTTAAGATAGTTAACATAATTTAGTTAGAGTAGATAAGATATACAAGATTAGTTTAGTAGTTAGTTAAGTACTAGTTAAGTAGAAATCATAATCATGGCTGAGATGATGGATGTGGATAATGATGAGTGCATACTTTGTAATGAAACACTCTCTGACAGTACTGTGCCAACTGTAAAACTGGGTGAAAAGGGCATGTCAGGTTTACAAAAGGCAATTAATGCTAGAAATGATAGCTTTACTATAGCAGTTGGGCAAGTTGTTCATGTCCATTGTAGAAAAGAGTATACAAATACTAATGTCATATCTGCTTTGAAACGGAAACTAAGTGCACCAACAGAAAGAAATTCCAAAAATCTAAGATCTCAAGAAGTCAAATTCAATTATAAGACAAATTGCCTATTTTGTGGATAGGGTGACCCATATCAAGGTAGAAAGACTGATTTAAAACTGAACCCTATAATGACCCTAGACTATAGTTCCACATGTTTAGAAATATGCGACAAACTTAATTCGCCATGGAGCGATGAAGTAAAAGATCGGATGCTTTTTTTGTCCAGACCTTCCAGCAGCAGATGCTGTGTACCATCAAGTATGTAGCACAAACTTTAGAACTGGGAGGGATGTCCCCCGAATTTTTGAACAGGGTGGTTCAAAGGTTAAAAATGTGGGAAGGCCACAAGAAGAAGAAAGGGAGAATGCTTTTAAAATGGTAGTAAAATATCTAGAGCAAGCTGAAGATGAGCAAATTTCAATTGAGGAGACATTGGAAAAAATGAATGAGTATTTAGAAGGAAATGAGCCTTTCAGTTGCCGTTACATGAAGGACAGACTCAAGGCACATTTTGGAGATAGCATCCTGATAACAAACATACAAAAAAAGAAAAATGTGCAAACACAAATAAAATGGATGATATTGATTTAGATACAGTGTAATTGCATTGTCATGGAAAATGAAAAGTTTTCAAGCATTGATAATTTAGTCATGGTATAAATATAAAAGAGTATTGTGTATTTTTGAAGTTCATTTTTCAATATAAAAAGGCAATTTGTATCCTTGCCGAAGCAAACCATGATCTAGACATGTTATTCGAAAAGCTGAAATAGTCTACCCCCCCCCCCCCAAATTTATGTCAGAATCATTTTTATGCACTTTCCCATGTTCCATTCATCTACAAAATCGTGTTCTATTGGATTGTACTCATCAATAGTACAATAATAAGACAAAAATTCGGCTGATACACTTCAAATGCAAAACTTATTAGGTCAAGCTAATCCTGACCCTAAAATTGAACCTGAAAAATTAACACATTTATGATATTTTCAGCATTTTTTCTGACAAACCTATTAAGCTCAAGTTTTGATATTGACCATGCCTAATCTTTGACATTAGTTCAGCTAGCATGAATTTTTACAAGTTACCATTAAGCCTGATAATAGAGTTATACATAAATATAGTGAAAAATGATCCAAAATATAATACAAGGTGGGTATAAACATACACAAAAATACATTTTCTGACAATTTTTAATTTTCTGTTGAATAGATTTCTCAATTTTAATATGTCTCTGATGCATATCCAAAAAAAGAACTACAATTTTGTAATGAGAGCCGAATGAGATTTTTTTAAAGATATATCATTGAGATTTAGGGGGTGATTAAGGAGGGTATCTTCATCCTTTGAATTCTTAGTCTTCCACTGCTTAGATTTTTCTAGATTTTTGATATGTTGTTTCACTTACCAATGGCTATTGATTACACTAGGTTTACATTGTGTTGCAATTTTTTCATTTATTTTTCAAGATTTTACTGGAGTATAAACGAATTTTGTAATCTCGAATAAGACTTATTTGAAATAGCATGTATGGTGAATATTTTTTGCTTAAAAAGTATTTGAGAATTTTGAAGTCAACACATGAGTCAACATCCGTTAAGGTTGTTATACGGCAGTGGTCCAGAAATAACAACTCAATTGCAAAGCAATAATGGTCATCATCTATATTAATAATAGCACATATACATATATAGATAGCACGACGTGAATTATATTGAATAATTCAAACCTTAGTACACTTTTTAACGTATTATATTTATAGCAAATTTGAGTGAGTCATAAGGCGACCGTGCGTCATCACTTCAAACGGCAGAACGGCAAGCTTAGGTTTTCTGTCTGCACAACGTACGCCGCATTGTTTGACAGTAGAAACCAAGACTTCGGCGGTCTTGAGATTGCTTTTGACCGTAAATAGCCTATAGACCACATGGTCACCTTAGCAAATGTGAGCCTGACTTTGACATAGTTAATATAAAGTAATCTTATTGCTAACTTACTGTTCCAGCATGAGGTCTTCGTCTAAATCTTCTAGCAATCTTCTCAATATGTTTAGTGCACTTCTTTTATTTTTAAGGGTCTCGATGGCTCTACAATTAAAAGAAATTAACATACATTTTGTACGCAGTTTCATGCGGTAGAAAAGAAATATTTGTCTTTAATTAATAATACAGGGTGGTCCAAAAAAAGTGAACCCCTGCAACTGGCCATATTTCCCTTATTACTTGCAGGAATTATTTTTTATTTTCACACGTTGTAGAGGAAGGTCTAAAATTCATGTTGGTACCATACATTCTTCTTAGTCTTGAAATTTGCAGAAATTATAAGCCCTAACCAAACATTACTGAAAATGGACAAATTATGATTTTCAATATCCGCGATTCTTCAACCCTTTAACACCTTTCCCTTGAGAATTTTTTAAGCTGCAGTTTAAAGAAGTAATATTTTCTGACTTTGTTCAATTTTAAATCCTGCACATTATGGCTTAAAACTAGCATCCTACCTTTGTTAGTTGCAAAGTTATTGTGATCCAAAGAGATGTGCTAAGCTTCCACAGACGAAAACATTTTCCAGTGAAATCATGAACATACCCCTGTATGATCTTGAAATGTCAATATCTTCATAAATCATGGACCAATTCTAATGATATATGACTCAAAACATTGAAAATTGAATTTTCTTTTGATTTTTTAAAGATATTTGATGAATGGGTTATCAGATTCCTGGTCACAGGGGGCAACTTCCTTCCATAAGAGGCCCCCCTCTAACTGTTGGTGTAGGTACCATACCCCTGAACTGTTGAACAGATAAAATGCTTCAAAATGATCAATGAAAGTGTGAAATGTGTTTTCTGCTTTAATAGTGTCCCTTTTGTCATATGGTAGGGTTTTAAACTTTTATCTCTAACTGAAAGCTGTTTAAGATCATCCAATGTGTTTCAACAATTTCCGTGAATAACATATGTAAAATTTTGTACAATATCTCATTTCCAGGCATGTTTGTTAAACGTTTGTAATTTCTTCAAAATTTAAGACTGAGAATTAATTATGGCATCAACCAAAATTTTAGACCTTTCTCTTCATAATATGAGCCAATTCATGCATGTGTAATGACCTTCGATATCAAGTCGCTACTACAGTCTCAGCTGTAGTGGCTAGCCTTTATGGCTCAGGGGTAGAGCGTCTGACTCGAGAGCGGGAGCGATTCCCGTAAGGGGCATTGAATTTAGCACATTCTCTTTCGAGTCTAGTATCTGGCTCGGTACACTACAGCTCCCCGACGAGCGTGCCCAAGGGTCGTTACACATGTATTAAGAAAAATGTAGCCTGTTGCAGGGGTTCACTTTTTTGGACCACCCTGTATATTGTAGACTTGACAGGATGGAATCGATTATCGACATATTTCAACACATAAACATTCAAGGTTTTTCCACATATGTCTATTTTATATATTGCTGAGCATTGTGGATAAATAAAACACAGTTATATCCCCAATGGCTTTATACCTCGCCAACTTTAGGATTTTAGTTACATCATCGAAGCTGATGGTTTTAAGGTTAACGTTAAATGTAAAATTATTACATGACAGCATAGGAACACCTTAATTAAAAATCCCACCACCTACAAATAAATCTCATGTGTAATGAGACCTTAATTAATATTATTGAACCACCACATAGTGAAAGCATTAAACAATTCCTAATACCACATTCGTTTGATAAAATTAGTAATCGAAAGGACGATTCTCGGTTTGGAGAACAGTCTCCTGGGCTAATAATTTTTTCATGAAAAATATAGAAATATTACCCAAATTAAACTATGAATATTCAAAAGAGGACATTTAAATCTACAAGATGTAAAAATAACAAATTGGTCTGAAGCAGGGATAACGCTCAACTAGACCGATTCAATAAAATACAAGTCTCGATTTGGGGAAAGAAGTTCATCAGTGTACTGCGCTAATATTTTTTTGCGAAAAATCTAGTAATATTACCCAAATTAAATTATGACTATTCAAAAGAAGACATTCAAAAATCTATATTATGTAAAAAAATCAAATTTGTCCGAAGCAGGGATAATGCTCATTTAGATTGATGAACTTTGTTCTCCAAACCGAGAATCGTCCTTCCCCCTTTTAGATCGGATATGAACTCATGTTCATGTTTGGAAATTTAAAAAATTCATCAAATCAAACAGATCATTGACTCCAGGAGTGTGATGAGCGACCAAAAAGATATTCACTGCGGATTTCCAAATTGTGGAAAATGGGAAATTTGAACTTTGGCAACTTCAAAAGAGGTTCATTTATACAAGCATAGTGCAAAATTAAGCAATAATACTTTTAATTATATTTTTAATTAATTATCAATCGTGTATTCTTATATAAATTTATGATGATTCCATGGAGGATTGGCTCCTAGAGTGCAACATCGATATTTTGTCCCATATATGGGGATGTCGTGCTACAAAATTCGAATTCCATCAGCCGCCATTTTGTTTACTTCAACATTTGAATCGTGAATTTTGGTCTTATTTCAAAACGAAAAATTACAAAACTCACATGAATTGATCGAGATATTGGTTCGAATCTTTTGGACTGTTTATTTTGTATTTATTATCATTTATAAATTCAGAAAATAACGACATTTCGGCGTTTTCATTGTTGGAAAATATCGACTTCGATTCTGAGAGCCAATCCTCATTGTGATGATTCGGTCAAGCATATTGAGTGCAGCTGTGACTACAATATGAAGGAAAATTTGGGAATTTTCATTTTTTGATTTTTGGTCGCTCAAGGCACCCCTTGTGTCAATTTTAGTCTCTAACTCCACGAGAAAACAAAGGTAGTTCAACTGGATGGTGTCATTCTGTAAGGAAATGATTTATCTTGAAAATGATATATGAGACATGTCATGGTTTAACATGGGTCATTCATCTTTAAACTTGGATGTTGGTTTTTTGGCCCACCCTGTATACTGTAGTAAAACTTGAAATACAGTATCATCAAAGCAAGAGTATATACGAGATTATATTGCTTCTTATACTATAACAATCTACCACAAAGTGAATGTGTGTCATGCTACACATTTCAATTCCTTCACATAACCGTTCCCTGTGCGTTAGACTGAGGATTAATCCCAATGCGTTGACTAGAACTGTAATTATTCTCATCATGAGATAAAAGTACACCTTATTAGAGGATCAATATCAATTATTGATAGGATATCCTTGTTTTGGGATTTCAAGTTTGCACCACTTTTCTTAATTGTCTCTAGTTTGTCACACAGAGCACGTGTCTGTTTCAAAGAGCATAGGGATTTCCTCCTGTTGAAACATAGTATTCAACCAATTTCATTCTGTGCTTACATTAATTATTTTTATCATAAAATGTTACAAGGCTAATAAACTAAATTTATATAACGAGAGTCGCTGTTTGTCACAGATTAACATATTAAACTTAAACTTCGGTTAAAAAATAGTTGTCATCGACAAAAAGACATTTCTAAGTCTAAGATATCTTTTTAGAGTTAAAAACGACAAAAAGAGCTATGATAAATTGTAATAATTAAGATATGAAAATAAATATAACATAACATAACATAACATATGATCAGATTAGACTAGATTTAGACCAAGATTATGACAACACCATACGCCATCGCCCACCTTTTCATTTCAACATGTTGATCACTTGATGCAAAGAGGTCGGCAATCGATCGTCTTCTTCTGCCAGGACTGAGCCCACTTTTCAACCAATCGTAAACCTGCATCTTGTCGTTGAGGCCCTGTAGCGCACAGTGGTGACTCAGACCACCTCCTATGGCACAGGTCTTTTTCCTGAAATGACGTCATATATATTACTACGCGATTCCAGCTATATAAGAGTATGAAATTGGCATTAGCTGTCCTGAAAGCAATTTAAAAACAGTTTCAATTCAAGGCACCTTTATTTGACCTTTTCCAATCGCAAAAGATATTCTCAACGTATTCGCATGGGTCCCCCATCACAAGTGTACTTCAGAGTTTTACAGGGAACATGATGCAAGTTGAGTGTTGGTTTTATGCTATACTATTTTTGAAAGTACGTAACTAGCTCCTATAAATACTATTCCAAACATTTGAATGTATTACTTAAAATTCACATTAAAACAAAGTAATAGTTATACTATTTGTGTTAATAACTTGACCAATAGAAAGTGTGAGAAAATTAATAATCGGTGTATTTATTCATGTTATAAAGTATGAACAATAGTAATATTGAAGATATTGAGCTTAACAGTAAAATAAAAACAAAATATTTCATTCTCCTTAATAAAAAATCTATAATACATTATTAAACAAAACCAGTATACAAATTATGCAGATGACAAGCAAAAAGTAAATACGAAATCTGAAGAAAATGTAGATGTAGCTTCAACAAATAGTAGTAGTAGTAGTAGTATTGGTATACAACTTATTTGACGCAGAACAGTATATTCATACCACAAATACAATTTCAAAAATGCGGAGTTGTACTCCTACACATTTGACACGGACAGCGCATAATGTCAGATCAACATGAAAGTGAGTGAGTCCATTCACAGGAGCTAAATCAAAACCAACCCCGATAATCCTCAGGGCGAATTGAAAGACAGTGGATTGAACTTTGATACCTTCTGGTAGCTTTGTTACATACTTTACACAATTTATAACAAAGTTGTTTATTGCGGTTTCATCGACCGTCTGATTCCAATTTACAAACTAAGTGTTCTTAGACGACATAACAACAATATGGGGCTAATAGGTAATTCAGCTTATGTTTTTAAAAGAAATCCAATAAAAGTCAATATCGCCTAGAGAGATCGATGAGTTAAAACAATTTTTAATTAACATTTGTATTTCCCAATTCAACCCCTGTGGATGTTATTTTCTAATTTCTGTTTTAAATAACACCTTCATATTTAATCCTATAGGGAGGTCCAAAAAAGTGAACCCTGCAACAGGCTATTTTTTCTTTAAACTTGCACGAATAGACTCATATTTTCACATGTTTTAGAGAAAGGTCTAAAATTTTGGTGTAATCTCAGTCTTTAATTTTGAAGAAATTACAAGAGTTTAGCAAACATGCCTGAAAATTAGATATTGTGCAAAATTTTACCAATGTGATTCACAGAAATTGTTGAAACACATTGGATGATCTTAAAGAGCTTTCAGTTAGAGATACAAGTTTAAAACCCTACCATATGATAAAAGGGAAACTATTTCATCAGAAAACACATTTCACACTTTCATTGATCATTTTGAAGCAGTTCAACGGTTCAGGGGTATGTTACCTACACCAACAGTTAGAGGAGGGCCTCTTGTGGAAGGAAGTTGCCCCCTGTGACCAGGAATCTGAGAAGCCCTTCATCAAATATCTTTAGAAAATCAAAGGAAAATCTAATAATCAATGTTTTGAGCCATATTTCATTAGAATCGGTCCATGATTTATGAAGATATTAACATTTCAAGATCATATAGGGGTATGTTCGCGATTTCACTGAAAAATGATATCGTTTATGGAAGCTTAGAACATTTCTTTGGATCACAAGAACTTTGCAACTAACAAAGGTAGGATGCTAGTTTTAAGCCATAATGTGCGGGATTCAAGATTGAACAAAGTGAGAAAATATTCGTTCTTTTAGACTGCAGCTTAAAAAATGGGTAGTTTAGAAAATACATCACCAAGAAAATGCATTTTCTAAGATTTTGGGGCTCCCAGAGGGTAAATTAAAATTATGAATTTCACTTTTAGATTTTTATGAAACAAATTGCCTACATCATTATGTAATATTATACATTAATCAATAAGAGGTACTAAAGTATTACTACTACACATTTAATTTTTAAATGTTATTATCGAATTCAATTATAAATCAACTATTTTAACTGAGCCAAGTATTGGATGATTGGAGGCAGTTTTGATCAAATTTGCAAAGGGTTAATTTTATTCTCACCTGTCTCAACAAAACAGGAATATCCCAGAATTCATACAGTCATACTTCTCTTATGTAAAGTATATCATTGATTGGCCAAGGGTTCATCTATAATCCTGGAAAATGACCTCTTCTGGACGAAAAGCGTGGGAACATCTGATATGACCAGTTCCCATGACAGTGTGTCACCTGTCATTTCTCTGTAATGATGTTCACTTTCCTCCAAAAGATTGAAAACAATTGTAGTACAGTAAAACCTGTATATCTGAACACTTGGCTAATCCGAACACCTCCCAATTTGAACATTTTTTGGTCCCGTTTTTCCTCCCATTGACTCAAATGTTAAAAAAACTTGAAATATGAACACCTCCCAATTTGGACAGTGAACAGTCATGTTTGAAAAATTAACCTATCTAATCTGAACACATAAAATATCACATGTTCCATACAAAATTGATCAAATATTTGAAAAAAAAACTTGAACGATCTCACTCATGGTGGGGCTTTCTAGGATGACTAAATTCATTTGAATCAGATTTTCATGTCACTGTAATGCCATAAAGCTAAGTAGTCACATATCAAATATGAACAAAATCGCTCCACTACTTTTCAAGTACAGCAAAAATTGTAAAATAGCGTGTAAATAATGGTGGCCATTTTCAAAATGGCCGCCTTCTTGCCAAAATATCATAAAACAGTGTGGCATGCTAATAAGTAGTCACATATTAAATATGAACAAAATCGCTCCACTACTTTTCAAGTTATAGCAAAAATTGTAAAATCGTGTGTAAAAGCCGCCATTTTTCAAGATGGCTGCCATGTGTTTCTTAAATATCTACATGTCTAGCTTAATTAATGTGCTATATAACTTTTTTACTTCTTCTACTCCCATAGGGTATATGTGTCTACATGCATAAACTACGAAAAAAGCACTTGGTGAAAAATGTGTATATCCTCTGGGAGCCCCAGCATGCATTTTCTTGGTGTTGTATTTTCTAAACTACCTAAAAAATGTCAGGGGAAGGGTGTTGAAGTGTTGAAGAATCGCGGATATTGAAAATCAAATTATATCCATATTCAGTATTATTTGGTTAGGGCTTATAATTTCTTCAAATTTCAAGACTAAGAAAAATGTATGATGCCAACATGAATTTTAGACCTTCCTCTACAACATGTGAAAATATAAAAGAATTCCTGCAAGTAGTAAAATAAAATTTGGCCCGTTGGAGGGGTTCACCTTTTTTGGACCACCCTGTAATTGACGATTGTTGTATAAACCATCTGAGCACTAAATACCTCGAACGACAATTTTGATAAGTGATAAGGCATTTTTGAGATATGTATTTAGTCAAAACAAATTAGATTAGAACCTACAAACGGAAACTAATAAATTAATACCTTTTGTGAAGGTTACAATGAATAATAACAGACATGAAAGACAGTAACATGTAAAAGTTACACGCACCTCCATTTTTCCCTATTATTAAAAGTACAACAAATGCCTATATGGGATTGTATAAATATATCCTCGGATTGACCAACTGATTTTAATTAGTTCGATTCCATTTAGCGTATATTGATTTCTTGAAAGTACAGATTTTTACTTTTCTTAATTACTTTTCACCCACTACGGTGGTTTAATAAAGAATACGAATCCCTTTGAGCAATGAACGCATGCAATTGTGGCATAAATGTGTCACGAAGTCCAAAACGATATCCACTATATTAGATGAAAAATATAATGACCTTGGTTGACAATAAATACTTCAGTTTCGTATTAAAGGCAGAACAAAACGTATACTACTGTAAGTTGCTATGCGGATAAACAGGGTAAAAACTAGAAATGTTCATTCTACCTAATAAATACATGGATAATTGTCTTTAGAGGAAGTCTAATAATTAACCTTACATTAACCTGTACATTCCCATGTTGCCATGGCAGCACAACACAAATATACACTCCCCTCCATAAGTTTCCCAACAGGAAGTTGCCATAGCAGAGTAAATCAAAACCTGAGAATGTGTGAATCTTAAATTTATTCATGAATTACAATCATGGTAATGACGTTTGTGTTTGTTTTGTAAATCGCCAAAAAAACAAGATTTGTTAAATGGGACTATCTGAGAATCACGTTGTCAAACTAATGAGAGTGGAGTGTAATTGTTTTAAAATCGCATCAATTTCTTCATTTTGTTAGGAAGGTAAAAGCTATACGGAAAATGGTTATTTGTCTGTGTTTTGGTAAAACGTAAATTATCATTCTGTAATAAGCCTCAGTATAACACGGTGTACTTCTGTACTTTTACTGACAGCACATTTGCTTTAAAGAAAGTCTTTTTATTAACACAATGGATTTTGAAAATTTCTCACATACTACCTTTTCATAATGTTTAGAATGTGATTGGAATGTGTAGCGATTTATTGAGAATGACTTACTGTATTCTTTCCAATTCTCCATCTAACGCCCCCACCAGGTCCTTTATATGGAGAAGATTATTTCTCGTCTCTAGCAATTGTTGGGCTTTTCTGAAATCAGAAATTATAATCAAACTACTACTTGTGAGAACAACCAATTAATTAAAAAAATTCCTTGGCAGAAATCAGGAATCGCTAAACTAGTATAAACAATTCTTGGTTTTGATTTTAACTAATACTTATTTTTTTCATAAATAGATTGACAACTTGAAAACTGCCTTAAAACAACCTATTAAATTAAATTATGCTTGAAGATTTTGACAAAGTGATACATTTTAAACCTCATTATGCATTACCATATATATGCAGGCTTTAATGAATCACTCTATATGGACTTAAACAAAAACCTCATGAAAAACAAAAGAATTCCAAATTTTTTGCTCAACATCATCAACCCTGGCTTCAACTAGGCACCAAAACGAGACTTACGGTTAGCATCAGAAAATCAAAAATAAAAACATAGGGTTAGATTTTGAATTTCATTATTCAACCACAAATATCGCCGCGGACATAATCATCCTGGTCTCCAATATCAGGCTTTCAATATAGTGCATTTTGTGACTCCACTCCTTGCCCAGAAATTCCTTTACGATTATATTTCCACCCTATTTTTTCTCCTTGAAACACAATTTTCAATATTAGCCTCATCACCTTCACTCAAAGGGATTCTTAATCCTTCAAAACTGAAACTTTGAACAAGACGGATACAGACAACAATGGACGAAATGAATAGACTTCGCACCGGACTGAATAACAAATGCCAGCTCCTGAAATATGACACAAGTATGGGGAAGGCCTCATTGCGCAGCTCCAATATTAGATTTTTGACATGCTGTTGAATTTGCCAATACTTGTATAGTATGTAGAGGATCTCGTTCATATTCATAAGCCTTGTTGATGATATTTTTAACCCACTTTGTACAAACTTTCATAGGTCAATTGTTGATAAATACTTGTCAAAAAAGCGGCTCATCTTTTTGGAACGACCGAGAAAATCGAAAGAAATATGCAGCATAAATTATTGGGATAAGCTGTATGATGTAGACCTTCTATATCAATTTTGTGAAGCTACGGCCGCCGTAGAGCAAATGTGACTAAGGCTTAGACAATACAATTAGTTATAAGAAAATGTTTCAGGAACAGTGTGGAGATGTTAAGGCTAAAAGAGGTCAAAAACAAAGTTTTTTAGCTATTCGTAAATATTACATTAATTAAAAGTCCTTGATAAATTCTAATTCTTACTTAACGTATATATCCTTGTCAGCTGAGCATAGACCGACAGCTAGGACGATTCCTAAGACAGCGGTTAAGGTACATCGGTCCTGCATACACATACCTTGCTGGAATAAGTAAATAAAAGTATAGAAACAAAAATCCAAGTGCATGTATACGAGGATACTAATCTATAACAGAGTACCTAAAGAAAATGCGTGTACAGATATAGGATTTAGTTGTCGACACAATGAAAGGGCGATAATATCTACACTGTGATAAAGAATTAAATAATTAACTTTGAGTAAATTTACTTTTGATAATATTAGCCAACTATTGAGTGATCAGTCAATTCTCCCTTTTAATATTACTATGATAACTTATAAATCCGAATATAGGTGTAAAATCAGATGGCATTTAGGAATGTAAGACTTCCTTATGTAAATTTGCGGACTGTCAAAGAGTTTGTCCTTGACTTCTTAACACTTTCACTGTAGCTTTGGTTAAATAGACGGAAGGAAGAATTGATTTACACATTCGTCTTAAAATGGGATATGTCATGTTTAATTTAGTGAGGCACGTCTTAACTATGTTGTAAGATAACATATTATTTGATCAGTAGACACACTTAGTGTTCGAGTGTAGATGCATGTACTAACATGATACATAAAAATTTCATTTGTCACATGACCTGAATTATGCCCTCCAATTGGCTGCCATGGTAGCATAAACACGCATGATCAACAATCTCCCGAAAATAGTCATAAAATGATTATTCCGTCAAGTAAGGTATATTGGTTTTGATCGCGGAACATAACAATAAATTACCTAAGTTGTCATACCTATTTCGAAATTCTTGGATCTGCGAAAGGTGCACATCTTCTAAAATCAAATACCCGAGAGTATGGGAGTTGTGCTTTTGTAGGCGCCTTCTATATAATTTTCACGCGGTGTACTGAATGTGT
This sequence comes from Owenia fusiformis, assembly GCA_903813345.2. Taxonomy (NCBI): domain Eukaryota; kingdom Metazoa; phylum Annelida; class Polychaeta; order Sabellida; family Oweniidae; genus Owenia; species Owenia fusiformis. The sequence continues at coordinate 4,359,907 of CAIIXF020000006.1, forward strand.
GACACGACATGGTTCCTTCCCGGAAGCCCTTTGATTTCTAAGAGTTTCCCTTTTAAACACATCAGAGCCATCCCCGATGCTCATTTAGATAATCGAAAAACACGAGAATACAATTTCTTAATTAAAGGTATCATCCGGAACCTTTAACCCAAGTTAGAATAGTTGAAGCCTTCAAACAATGTTGCCCTAGCTAATTCAATGAGTGTAAAATTGGTTAATCTTGTAATGTTGTCTCTTGGGACAATATTTCACAGGATATTCTAAACATGATACTTTGATCTTCAACAGGCGATCCTCTTAGCGGTTTTTACAGATCCTTGCGATTGGGACTTGCACAAGTGCAAAAATGTCTTTATCGACCACAAATTTTAGATCATATATTTGACACCTCACTTGGATAAAAAATCTTTCAAATTAATTTCCAATTATGGTTTTCATTGACAAATTACAGTGGGATTGATTCTTTAAATTGCTACTATCTTGCTACTGAAACAAATATCATCATTGCTACATTAATACTTGCACTTAGCACTTTAAGGTTGGCCCCATATTCATTTAGATTCGCCGTATCAAATCATTTTAACATAGACATTTTTGGAGTTAATAATAACGGAACTATCGGACGATGTATGTATTCTATGTTGATGCCTCGTGAAAGTATAATTTACATATAAGTATGGATTAAAAATAGTTTTTGTTATTCAGCCTGAAAATCACTGATATTAGCCTTCTTAGTATATTATATATGAACTATTCCATTTACAGATTTTCATATTTTCACATGAAATATGATAAATGACTGTAGCCTTTAGTCATCGATTGGACTATCGAAAACCTAATGTAACGTTTTGTGATAAATGGATGCCATGACGTAAAACAGATGAAACCATAACTGGTGTATCTCATACTTGAGTGGGTTTAGGGTAGATATAACCTTTTCCACCTTTTTCAAATGACAAGATATTTATATTTAACATTTTCGTAATATTCCTTTTTGTTCAATACAATGAAACTGTAACACTTAAACTTAAAAAATTTAAATTTTAAAATTAAAAAATTAAAACTTTTTATATTTAAACTTTTTTAAACTTTTGCAAAATTCCCGGGAGCGGGATGGATATATTATATCTGCCCGCATTTGGCCTGGAGCGGGACATATACAATATATCCTACCCGCTCCTCAGATACGATATATATTCCCGGGTGATATCTACCCCAAACCCACTCAAGTATGAGATACATAGGGGTTATGCACTGGGAGGTTTTGGATACAGGGAATATCCCGAGGGATATACAATATATCTTCCCGAGGGACCGAAGGGACCGAGAGAAGATGTATTGTATATCCCAAGGGATATTCCCTGTATCCAAACCGACCGTGCATAACTGGTGTATCTCATACTTGAGTGGGTTTAGGGTATAACCCTTTCCACCTTTTTCAAATGACAATATATTTATATTTAACATTTTCGTAATATTCTTTTTGTTCAATACAATGAAATTGTAACATTTAAACTTAAAAAAATTAAATTTTAAAATTAAAAAATTAAAACTTTTGATATCTAAACTTTTTTAAACTTTTGAAAAATTCCCGGGAGCGGGATGGATACATTATATCTGCCCGCATTTGGCCTGGAGCGGGACATATACAATATATCCTGCCCGCTCCTCAGATACGATATATATTCCCAGGTGATATCTACCCCAAACCCACTCAAGTATGAGATACATAAGGGTTATGCACTGGGAGGTTTTGGATACAGGGAATATCCCGAGGGATATACAATATATCTTCCCGAGGGACCGAAGAGACCGAGGGAAGATGTATTGTATATCCCAAGGGATATTCCATGTATCCAAACCGACCGTGCATAACTGGTGTATCTCATACTTGAGTGGGTTTAGGGTAGATATAACCTTTTCCACCTTTTTCAAATGACAAGATATTTATATTTAACATTTTCGTAATATTCTTTTTGTTCAATACAATGAAATTGTAACATTTAAACTTAAAAAAATTAAATTTTAAAATTAAAAATTAAAACTTGATATATAAACTTTTTTAAACTTTTAAAAAAATCCCGGGAGCGGGATGGATATATTATATCTGCCCGCATTTGGCCTGGAGCGGGACATATGCAATATATCCTGCCCGCTCCTCAGATACGATATATATTCCCGGGTGATATCTACCCCAAACCCACTCGAGTATGAGATACATAGCTTTACGTCCCGCTCCAAGCGGGCAAATATAGTATATCTGCCCGCTACGTCATAATCGCTGTTCCCGTATTGGTTCTTTTTTGTAACGTTCGCATACTGTAAACGACAATGGAGAAAAACGCAGACAATCACCGGATCTGTTTGATGCTTTAAAGAAGGGAAGGAGCAGTATGCCCCGTTAATAATGTTAATAATCAAAGATTTGAACAGGAAAAGAAACAAGAATACAAAACTGGACATGAATATTTAAAAATAATTCTACGGTTGGTTGCAAAGTTTCTGAACTGGCCAATTGAACAATGTGATTGGTATGGGATAAACAGATCATCCTGTAGTCGGTTCAGGATATTTGGATTATCCCTTGGCCAATATAATATATCTTATATTGGCCTTGGGATAATCCCAATATCCCGAACCTCGTATAGGATAATCTCTATTTATTTCTCTCCGAACCCATGATTATTCTGCATAACCTTTTTGACACGGTGATGAAAGTGGGGATTACTATGATTCCAAATAATTCTCATTAGAATATAAAAAATGATTCAATTTAGGTCTTATGGACAGGTTTATGGAAATTAAAAAAAAACGGAAGCGTTGATATTCTTTCTCGGTGTACGTTTGTCAATAGAGCGTGTCAAACTAGCCTTTTTCAGGTTTTTACCTGCACATTCTATTATATATTGGGTGTCCCAAAAACAGTAAACCACTTTTTGACTATTATTTTCTATACAGCAGATGAACCGAATTCTTTGAAATGTTACTCAGTAGTTGGTTATCGTCAACAAGCCTACAAAATATTCAAGAGGTCAGCTGCAATCTATGCAGGTATTGTCAAATTAAAAACAACATGTCAAAATATCCAATATCAACAGAAAAGTCACTTATCTTAACAGTTTTTCAAGCTTGAATGCTTTTGTGTATTTCTTCCAAAGATCTCGTCTCCCATTCCGTCCTATGGTGTATATTTACGGTTACACGACTCGGACCCTTGCCCGGAAATACCTTTGCGAATATTCTTTCGCCCCAAATAATTCTCATTAAAAAAGTTTTGTAGCCTTATCTCTTTCACCCAAAGGCATCATTATCCTTCAAACTAAAATTTTGGGCAAAACTGATTTTCTTTCAGACAACATTGAAACAAATCATTTGATCTGACACCTTGGCAAGGTAATACTAAGACTGATTGACAGATGCCAACGCCAGCTACATTTATGAACTTCTTGTATTAACCTTTGGAAATTACTAGTCTGAAAGTGGTTCACCTTTTCAGGACATCCAATATATGTTTCTTAAGTTCGTCATTTAGTAATCAAAAGTTGAAAGGAAAATACAAAAAATTGATAACACTGGACTTGTTACATATACTGACATAAACGTTACGCGCTTTTAGAGTCTGAAAATGCTACCTTTTCAAACATCTAAAATTAATACGAATCCGATAGATTTTATGAGATAAATCAATGATTTGTAAAAATACACATCTACAGTCAATATAATTTACTGTGTAAACCCTTAATTGCAGTAAATGCCATGATCTTTAACCCCAAAAACATTCCTCATGAGAGATTATAAATATTAGCACGAGTATAAGGTAAACACAAAGTTATCACAAATTATTGCACCAAATACAATGTGATCGTACACTTTATTGCAAATTAAATATTCCATCTCAAATTCTAGATTAAGATCGCTTTAAACTATATGAATAATCTAATAAAAATTTACCAAATTCTCTCCGTGACCAAAGTCCTGTGTCAGAACGTGCTTGGCGTATTAATCCAATATTAAAAGACAGAAAAGGACTATGCCTTGCCTTAATGTACCCGTATTCTTCGTCAGTATCTATGTGTGGGCTGTCACGCCTTCCAAGTATTCGGTCAAGTTTCAATCTGTCTTCTTATCCTTTTATTGTAATCGCCCTCCCATCAAAGAGAGTCAAACGAACTGGAACTATTTCCTATGTAAATATTTTCCCACCGCTGAAAATCGAAAAAAAATTAGTGAGTGGTTTATTGCCGAAGTATCTCTAGTCCTCGAGTCACTAATTTAATTAATGTAATATTGAAGCTATACGTTTTAATCCTCAAGGCTTGTTAATTAACACTTATGGAAAAGCGACAGATCTTGGCAACCCTGGATAAGTGCGGAGAATATCGGGAAACAGTACGTTACCTGTTCGTCGTGAAGCGTCACAGAGCAAACTACGTGCATCAAACTGATAAAGCAGGTTCACCTACGTTCGGAATGATGTTTTTACACATCCTTGGTTTATAATGGTTAATCTAAATCAAGTCTTCCTCTGATGTGTTTATCCTGTATTTGATGGCTCTTGTATTTAGACTCGGGAGAGACACTTGAAAAACGCTAAATGTGTAGAATGCCCACGCGCACTAAAATTATAATATCTTATTTTCACCCCAGCCTCGTATTGCCCAAATGGATTGAAATTAAGAGGGTCGTAGCGATTAGTTATTGCACCGATTTGTCAGATGTAATCGTTGGTTTTATCGTTATTAGCTATGCAAAGGCTCTTGGCTTCTTCGACTTCTTTTGTCATAACTTAACAAAAGTCTTTGATGATTAACGCCACGGGGTTTTCCTCTGCCTCTATTTGGTTGTGATCTTGGTCTCTGTGGTGCCATATATGGTGAAGGGTCCCCGTGTGTATATTAACATTTCTAAAGGAACAGTGTGCATTACGGTATGTGCGTGATGAAAAATTGCTGATATACAGCGTTATTGATTGACTATCGTGTGTCAATAAACATTCTAAACTCTACTTTCATGATAATTTACTGTTAGAAAATGTGCTTTATCAAAGTTTTAGAAAATAAATGTCCATTTGATTAAAGTGAATAACGTTGAACGAAAAATTGAAAATTGAAATTCACTATTAATAACAACTTGGTCGTTACCAGGCATGAGACAGGCATTCAACTTAGCACAATTTTACAGAACTATATTTATTCAGACGTTTTTATCAACCTTACACTGTCACACTGTCAAGGTAATAATATATATATATATGTTCCCAAATTTGTCGATTACTACTACACTACCCTCCTTAAATTTGGAAACTAGAAGTCCATTTTTGGACCACTTATCCATAAACCTGTTTAGGTTTGACGGATTAGAATTTTTTTTTGAATTTTTCGTAAAATTTCAGTATCTCAACAATATTAATTTCAGAACTTGACAGGCTTTGATATACAACCGAATGAAAACATCTGGTTGTCAAACTTATGGAGAGGAGAGCAAGACGTGGAATTTTACATTGTAGGCTTAAAGTAATATGCATTGACAGTGTGACAGTGTAAGGTTGGGAACATATATATATAATATATATTGTTAGTACCTCAGTTGAAATACTCGATTTTGATTGGTCAACGAGCGGTGAATAATTTTAACTGTACACCGCGCAATGCATTGTCGGTGAATAATATTCCCAGCATTCCACTAAAATGACGTCATTATCAGACGATAAAATGGCCGCCGCTAGCACTAGCCGTTTCAAAAATGTTGAAGATGAGGATATTATTAGTCTCTCAGAGGTAAAGACAGTCAAAATACGAAGAAAAATCTAAAACTTTCTACAAAGCTTTTAGTGGACTTCGCCCAGGAGAGTAATTTGACTCCATTGAGTGAACTTACTGCCGATATACTGAAATACAACATGAACGTCTCGAGGGTCTGGATCCAGCTTCAAGTCAACTTCAAGGGTCAAAAATCTAAGATATTCTTTGGACTAACAAAACAATTATAGACCTCTCCATTCGGTTTACTGTCAAAATTATATCCCGAGACTGTAAACCGAGACCGTCTCGGTTTACAGTCTCGGGATATAATTTTGACAGTAAACCTCTGGAGAGGTCAATAATTGTATATTATTACCTTGACAGTGTGACAGTGTAAGGTTGGGAACATATATATAATATATACAGCAATGGTTAGTTATGTTAATAGTTATTGATATTTATTATTAATCTATCTCTTTATTTATTTATTACACCTTTAAAAAACCAATATATATATACACTAATTACTTTTGCAGAATTATTTAAACGGCCCTTAAAATTTTGTAATCAATTTTGTATAAGCTTTTAAGTCTTCCTTCATGCCATCTCCTCATCGTGACCATCTCGATCTTTTGTGACGAAAGGAAAAAAGATATACATTCTGAACTGTGTGAACATTGCACAATGATAATTTAAGGGAACATTCCTTGCCAGTGAAATATCAGTGAAATATTTCTAGAAAAGTGTGCAGCCATCACCCAGGCCCCTGTTGAGTGAACTTTAAAGATGTTACCTTGATTATAAGGTTTTATATATTGCATTCATACTTGGCTAATAATGCTCTTTGAGCCTAGCCAAATTGTATTGTATTGCATTAACTATTGCTTTTTGTGTAAATAAAATAAACTATAAATAAAAAAAATTAAAAAAAATCCTTGCCAGACCATCTCCCTCTTATATGGCAACAACAATATTTTCTTTCCCTGTTTAGCAAAACACATTGATCACTTAAAAATATAGTGCTCAATTCCAGTAGGCTGCCATCTTTTAAGATTTCACTCAGGAAGTGATGTCATCGACTCTCAACTTTGCATATAGCATTAGGAGCTATTAAGATGTACAAAACCAACTGAATTTTCTTTTTTTAATTTTCGGTCTCCGATTGAATCTTTCTAAAGTCTCTTCTTTTATTGTAATCTAGCTCTGAAAATATTTTTGCACAAAGTAAGGACCACGTGTCTAGAAGTGATTTAGTGCTTATTTCCTAATACTATGGGCAAGGTTAAGAAAGTTGAGAGTTGATGACATCACTTCCTGAGTGAAATTTCAAAATATGACAGCTTACTGGAAATGAGCATTAATATTTACAATTTTAAATGATCAATATTGACTGTATCGAAACACTGATTTTCCCATGTTTTGGTTTTCGAAAGTAAATACATACCCTCTGTAAGTAAAAAGTTAGAAAGGATTGAATGGAACAACTCCCAAAATAGTGAGTGTGACTCTTAACCATAAATTGGGGTCATAAATATGAGAAATCCCATACCCAGCAATGTGCTCAACAAGGAGATCTTCTGAAATTAAATTATTAGTTACGTTTAGAGGAATATACCATTTTAAAAAGTTTTCAATCCAATAAAACTTTGTGAAAAATGTCAGTTATAGAATGAAAGTCTGATTGATTACAACCATTTTGTGATGACATTTGATGTAGTATCCTTCAGATTCAGAGGTCTCTTCTCAGTTCAAAATCAGGGGTAGGGTAACAATAAACTTGAAATTGTAAAATAATCATAACCCTTAGTCTGGTCTTTCTCAATGACCAACACATATGTTATACATCCTATACTTAGCTAAGTAAACCAATATTTATGTCAGATGTGAAATATATATGCGTTTATTGAGCAAAATGCATACATCCTACCCCTAATTTCACCGCTATTTAAGGCGTAAAATCATCTAAAAATCATGCTTAAGATGTTTTTTGACACTGTCATAGTTTTTTTGCCTGTAGTGATTTTTTGACTGTGTTAATGTTTATTTCAAACCTGTCAGTTATAAGTAGTTTTGGATGGGCTTTACAATGGCATGAAGAATATAACATAGAATATTATGTCCCAGCCTGTGGCAATGTTTTACCCTGTATACAAATTTGTAATTTATGACGTAATTTAAAGGGAAAAAATTCACATTAGTGAGCAATGTATTCAACAATTGCTAACTTTTTAAAGTTTCATCTAATTTCTTGAAATTCCCATCAGTTATTCACCATATTTACGCCATATGCCTCGAAGAGTTTAGTAATATTATCAAACGTTTCGAAAATGTTATGACTGATAAAGGGCCATGCATGCACCTTCTTTTCTTTACAGATGGTACAGTATATGCTTATGACTATCATATCAGGATAGAAATGGTCTGGCCAGGAATATTCCTTTGAGAAAAACATGTGATGCAAAAATCAGAACTATAACAAATCGAAAATAAATCAATGTCAAATTGAGACATTCTAATTTCTAGCTTCTGCGCATTTGTATCAATGCGTGCATCAACACACCTTTCCTGTCATCGATCCCACGTTGCGGATATGTTCGTTTATTAATAATAATTTATCATTGTATACGTCACTATTAGCACTGACGAAAGGGGAAATTGGCCATTAATGATCTGACAACAAACTTACATGATGTGTAATACCTCAACTAGATTGATTGATAACTTATAGACGCTCTTTGCTTAATCCGTTTGACAATAGGTGAGAATATAATTAATTTTGATTAAATAAGGTGTTGTGTATGGTATGGCTTAATAATATTTCCTCATTTAATTAACTCTCTGAAACCCAACAGACGGACGTTTTTCATTTTCTCAAGTTACGGATTAAGTGAACTAGAATGAAAATAACTAAAACTGAATTGATTTGTGTATCGTTATATTAATAATAATAAATATTCGATCAAAGGTGCACCAAATGATGAAGATAGTTGACATAATTTATGTTTAGAGGAAGCGTCCAGTAGTGTTTCCTGTTTTAATCATAAACGCTAAATGTTGGCACCTTGGTCCATATCACAATAGATTAAAAACAAGTAATATACGAGACAGACAGACGTATGGAGACGATTTCCCTCCACGTGGTCGATTTCACCTGTATCATTCGTAAAATTAGCCGTCGTGCTTCCAAGGCAACAGTGACATTAAAGTTTAACATTTTCCATCTTGTTGTCTTCTGTGATGTCACGGAATAGTCTCAAACTATAATAATATAATAAGACCAAATAAGACTATAATTATATAGTATTATATGACCAAATAAGACTATAATAATATGATAAGACCAAATAAGACTATAATGATATATTAAGACCAAATAAGACTATAACAACACCAAATAAGACTATGATAATAAACTAAGACCAAATAAGACTACCATAGTATAATAAGACCAAATAAGACTATAATAAATTGTGGAAGCAGGAAACTTGATAAATGGCGCTGATGGCTCTTATAAATTTCCTGATTAGGACATATGGAGGGTACCTGCACAATATGCCAAACAGTTTATAAAGCCACCCACGGACCTTAAGCATACAACGAGTAATTTCTTCAACATGAATGAATAATTAATGACATTAACAGGTACAACCGAGTAAAACCTACCCAGTAAAATTAACTTTGTCTGTATCTTTTGATGGTGCCAAAGCTGGTATATCAAACCATAATAAAAAGGATATAAAAACTGTCTGGCATTACTTGTTAGATCTCTTACAAAACGACAAAGCAAGCACAATGTTGCTGCTTCAAATGTCACACGTGTACAACTTGGCACTCTTGTACAGTGCGTCACACGTATAGTACGTGTCACTTAAATTGTCCACCCTGTCATTCGTCTATTACGTGTCATTCTTGTGCATCGTACGTGTATTGCGTGTCACTCTTGGATACTGTGTCACACTTCTGTAACATGTCACTCTTGTATACTATATCACGCGTGTATTGCGTGACATTCGTATATATCATGGCACTCTTGTATTGCGTGTCACATGTGTTGTGCGTGTCATACTTGTGCATCGTAATAAATTAGTTCTTACAAAGGAGTGGTATCGATATGGAGAACTGAATTCAACAATGTTTTTCTCTTAAACCAATTATTGAAAACATTCTGTAAAAAACGGTATTTTATGTAATGTTGACTGATTGACAACAATTTAATGCGAAAATTGTTTAGAAATATTTTATATAACTGTTTTTGTTAACATTTTTTTGTTTTTTTAAGTGCAATTGTTTTTGCCCCTTTCTGCCAATTCTTGAGAATGAAATAAAATGTCTTTTCGAACCTTGTTGGGACAAAATAGCATATGCAACATGTTTTAGACCTCTCAATATTATAGTTATACAAAGGAATTTTTGGCTGATTTTAAAAAAAAGTATTCAAAAAATTAAAACAAAATCCCCCCAAAATAGATAAATGGCAAATGGAAATGGCAAATGGAAATGGAAACTATTTATGATTGTATAACTATTCCGATTAAATCGAATTGATGGTGATAATCATCTAATTATTGACTCGATAGAACATTCTAATATCGAAAATAGAATTATACAATACATTGTTTATCTTTAAGTTCTTAAAATTAACGTTTCATCATTCCCACTCCCACTGGCATTTTGTTATTGGATGCTACATAATGATGACATCATCGCGGGTTACATTTAGTAGATATTTGTCGATTTTATTGATGCATATTATTTAAACACATTTTCCACTGATAAAAATGACACCAATATGATCTCAACTTCCCTGATAGAACGAACTATTTCAATCCCCCATACCAAAAGGGGAAAAGTAGATTTAGATATTCAAAATTGACTCTTCTTGTCCCAGCCTACTTTCTAATAATTTGATAAAACTCACAGCTCATCCTCAAAAATGTTTGAAAAATATAAATGTAATGGTAGACGTTTAACATTCTGAACTTTTCATCTTTGTACAATCTTATGACCTCTTATGGACTTGATTTTGTATGGGTTGAAGCACATGCAATCGTTTTATATGACAAGAGTATTGGAAATTTTTTTCTTTTTTCTTCAACATGCATTTTTATCACTTCAGTATAAATGGAAGATCCCGTGGTATTATATTATTATTATTATTTGTGGATTTTGATTGTGATAATCGTTCCTGGAAGATGGTGGAAGGGTTGCTTGATAATTCGTTTCGTTGTGCGTGAGGTCATATCGTTGGATTTGGGGGGTTTATTTCCCTTAGTGAGTTGTTATGTTGATTGATCCGAATCAAAATGCAGGGTTAAAGCAAATCTTGTAAGCTTACCATAGGATGCAATCACTTGTGTAGCAGTGAACGCATGAGATGAACCGAATTGGGCTGACGTCTGATGGTAGGTCTTAACTTGAAACACTGTTCTCTTCAAAGCTACATCCATCATTAATTGCGTGATGTTGCAATGTTCCCTTGACAATAATTATTTTGTTAAACACGAAAGAACACACCGGAAAACATAATAATATAAATGCTAAATTTAGGTTATCATGCAAGATTCGCACTCAGTTTCAACTTCAGATTTTTCGATATTCTTTTATTCTTCCATTTATGTCACTTTAATGGTATATCTTTATTCTTTTTCCATTTGTAAAAAGGCAAATTAGTTAATGGCACGTTTTACTAATTTAGGCTGCGTTTTGAACTACTTGCGGGCAAGTGGATTGCATAATGTTTAATATGTATTCCCCCTTGGTATCACGAAAAGAACAATGAGCCCATGCATTGCAAATTACATGCTCACACGTTTTCATCAAAAGCAGTTCATCCAAGCGCACTAAAACCACTAATATTACGCTATGACAACATTGTCGGCTGCTCGCGTGTGTCAACCGCGTCTGCTCGTTGCTGGTGCACCTTGGGAGTTCCACTGCAATAAACCGTGATATCAAAATAAATATTTTAATGTAGGTGCGCTTGGGTCAGCTCCTTTGTTGAAAACACATGAGCACTTAATCTGCACTGCAGAGCTTAATTTCATTTAAGTGATACATGGGGAAAAACCTCATTAAAATATTGCGCAATTCACTAGCACCGCGGGCATATAAAACTACAGTCTTAATTCAGCATTGTATCATGTTGAGACTCAGGGGTCACCAAGGTCATTGATTTGGATACAAAAAGGCAGATGTAGTTTGTAAAACTCAAAATGGTTCCAGACAATATAGAGCATTGTGAAACCATATTAGTTTGTGAACAAAGATGGTTATCTCTAATTGAAAGTGAATAAGTAGTGTAAGTTACGAATTCATATTCGGAATGTCTATCCTTTGCATCTTTGATCGACCCAAATGTCTGCAACATCGTTTTGTATGAAAACGTGACCTAGGGGTGTTTTACATTTTGTGACGAATGGTACATTTTCTTTCGAAATATTTCTGTGCCAAAACTGCTATATTTACTGAAAGAATAATCTTTATCCCAAACAAAACAAAAAATCAAGGTACAGGCTTTTCTAGAATTGAACTTTAAATGCAATTTCAACGATAGCTTGTATCGCGAAAACACATTGAAATCAATGTGACGCATAATATCAAATAACTAGACTTTGGAAATTGAACAAGTTCAATTTCAGACTCCAGATTTAGACTTTATAAGCTGAGTCATCCACAATAAGCCGAGTCATCCAGAATAAGCCAAGTCATCCAGAATAAGCTGAGTCATCCAGCATAAGCCGAGTCATCCAGAATAAGCAGGTGGATGGCTGGACTGATGGATGAATGGATGGATTGATAGGAGGAAGGATAGGACAGAATAGGAAGGAAGGATAGGATAGAATAGGAAGAAAGGATAGGATAGTATAGGGTATGAAGGATAGAATAGGATACGATAGAATCCGAAGAAAGAATAAGATAGTACAGAATAGGAAGGATAGGATAGGATAGGATAGGAAGGATAGGAAAGAAGGATAGGATTGGATAGGATAGGTGGGATGGATATAGCCGAGTATTCCAGAATAAGCCAAGTCATCCAGAATAAGCTGAGTCATCCAGAATAAGCCGAGTCATCCATAATAAGCCGATGGATGGATGGATGAATGGATGGATTGATAGGATAGGAAGGATAGGACAGAATAGGGAGGAAGGATAGGACAGAATAGGGAGGAAGGATAGGATAGAATAGGAAGGATAGGATAGTATAGGATAGGAAGGATAGAATAGTATACGATAGAATCCGAAGAAAGAATAAAATAGGACAGAATAGGAAGGATGGGATAGGATATGAAGGAAGGATAGGATAGGAAGGATAGGAAAGAAGGATAGGATTGGATAGGATAGGTGGGATGGATATTATAGTCGAGTCATCCAAAATAGCCAAGTCATCCAGAATAGGCTGGGTCATCCAGAATAAGCCGAGTCATCCAGAATAAGCCGATGGATGGATGGATTGATGGATGAATGGATGAATTCATAGGATAGGACAGAATAGGAAGAAAGGATAGGATAGGATAGGATAGGATAGGATAGGAAGGATAGAATAGGATATGATAGAATCCGAAGAAAGAATAAGATAGGACAGAATAGGAAGGATGGGATAGGAAGGAAGGAAGGATAGGAAAGAAGGATAGGATTGAATAGGATAGGTGGGATGGATATAGCTGAGTCGTCCAGAATAAGCCAAGTCGTCCAGTCCTATCCCTCTTTCCTATCCTTCTTAATATCCTATCCTTCCTTCCTATCCTATCCTATCCTTCCTTCCAGAATAGGAAGGAAGGATATGATAGAATAGGAAGAAACGATAGGATAGTATAGGATAGGAAGGAAGGATAGGAAAGAAGGATAGGATTGGATAGGATATACGATAGGATATAGGATAGGATATAGGATAGATATAGGATAGGATATAGGATAGGATATAGAATAGGAAGGAAGGATAGGATAGGAAGGAATGATAGATAGGAAGGATATGATCAGACAGGATAGGAAGGAAGGATGGATGATTTTTTCTATATTTTCTTCGCTACTCTTGACTTTCTATAAGGATATCATCAGATCGATTTTTCTCGAAATTTCAAAACGCCATAACTTTCGAACCGGAAATCGGATCGAAATTTGGTTTGCAGATTCAGATTCCTGAGTAAATTCTACCCTTAATTCATAACTCATATAGTAAATTTGGAGAACTTTACATTTTGACCTACTTTCTGGACGCCATATCTCAAAATCAGTAAGCGTAATCAAAAATCTAATGTCATATCTTTACTTTGGCTTTTTCTAAGCTACACGATGAAAAAAAGATTTAGGAATTACGATAAACAACGACGAAGATAAATGACAGAATGTTGAAAATGTAAGATTTGACCTAGTTCTTGACCTTTGACCTAGATAAAAATTTGACCCAATTTCCGAGGAACTAGATATTGGACATAAATTGACTGAATAATGATCTTTATTGGAAACCTTATGGTTATCGAGGAAACTGGGAAAGAATAATAAAGAATAATAAAGAATAATAAAGAATACTGACGAAAACAATAGACTCCAGATTTACATCTGGAGTCTAATAAACAATATGTTTTGTCTTCAAGTTGTATTACAAAAGATAATCAGTGATTTGGTTAGGAAATACATAATCGCTTGACTTTGTAATATTCCAACATAATTTTTGTTCATATTTTTTCCATAGCAACCACATAGCAACGGGATACAAATAGAATTAGTGAAAATGAAAAATGGGGGTAGGGGAGAATAAACAATTTTATCCCATACTTGGACGTGTTACGGGTACATAAAGCCGGTTTGTAAAAACTTATATTTTCATCAGCGGGCAGATATAGCTTTACGTCCCGCTCCGAGCGGGCAGATATACTATATCTGCCCGCTACGTCATAATCGCTGTTCCCGTATTGGTTCTTTTTTGTAACGTTCGCATACTGTAAACGACAATGGAGAAAAACGCAGACAATCTCGACCTGTGTGATGCTTTAAAGAAGGGAAGGAGCAGTGTACCGGCGTTGATAATCAAAGATTTGAATAGGAAAGAAACAGGAATACAAAACTGGACATGAATATTTTAAGAATATTCCACGGTTGGTTGCAAAGTTTCTGAACTTTGGCAAATTGAACAATGCCGTGATTGGTATGGGATAAACAGATCATCCTATAGTCGGTTCAGGATATTGGGATTATCCCTTGGCCAATATAATATATCTACCCTCGGGACCTACGGCCCTCGGGCAGATATATTATATTGGCCTCGGGATAATCCCAATATCCTGAACCTCATATAGGATAATCTCTATATATCTAAAATTTGGTTATCATTTTAACTCCGATGCCATATTTTTCATTAACATTCAGGAATATGCAAAAAGAATCCAAAGGTATTCAACAATATGTTCTTAATAAAACAGTTTTTCTCTCAAATTCGTATTTTTCCTTTTAAAACTTGTACGATAGTTAATAATCGCTCGATTTTTATGAAATAAAGTATGTTCGAAATATGTCTGCATGTATGAAGTATGTTCGTATATTCGTAATAATGATCATTTACACATTTGACAGGATTAAAAACACGGTATCTTTCAATATTTTAGGAATATCATTTTCATCAGCACCAACTTCAATTCCAACTATCATAACTTTGCCAATCAATATGAAAAGAGTGGCATAGCCATTTACCTGTGGTTAAAGATAGAAAAATTACGGAGGCACAAAAAACTTTACAAAATGTACTATCGAAAAATCCCCCTGCAGACATTAGGGATAAGACATAAAAATAATAGATTTGACACAAAGAAGTAATTTTTAAAATATTTTATTACTGAATTCCAGGGTCTCCGTTTCTATCTCATATCGGTCCTGTCTAAAGATCCTTGTTCATAAAGGCCCGGGATAAGTATTTCAGTTCAACAAAATAATGGTTTCGACACAAAATAATCTGAGGTGAATTGAGGTTTAGAAAGTTGAGATCAACTTTCTCTTTTTGTATAGATGGTGGCACTACGCTTTCTTATCTAGCGCCTTTTCCTGCCGGGATTTTTCCAGTTGCTCGCATGCTTGAGACCTGCAAAATGTCAAACATGCGCGTGATATTATACACTTTTAGATGGTATTATTCGTATCATAGATATTTGTTACACTTTGCAACAAATGATATTAGCTTTATTCCATGACTTTTCGAATTTTCAAATGATTGTTAGAGTAATTTACAACACAATATAGTTACAAACCACGCATATGGATATAATATTTTGATATGAAGTAGTAATATTTTGAACAATCCATATCATAGAAATGTATCATTGTGTATTATTAATATCAATGCGGTTGTTACGTTAAACTCATCAACGGATAAGAACAGAGTAAAGCACAATCGTACAGCAGAGACATCTTTTTATAATCAAAGCAAAGCACAAAAAGCGTTTTTGCTATAACCGATCCTGATATTTTAGATGTCATAAAAATAACTTTACGAGGATTTAAAGTAGATAATAAAGTATAAAATGTCTCACCTATCAGTGCGGCCCCCGCACCAGATGCAGCGCCGAATCTATTATTATAGCCAGCATCAAGCTGTCGCTTGTGTCTAAAATGGACAGCGCAAATACCATGTACCATAATAAGCATTCATGTCCCTTCAAATACCATGTACCATAATAAGCATTCTATCCCTTTAAATACTATGTACCATAATAAGCATTCATGTCCCTTCAAATACCATGTACCATAATAAGCATTCATGTTCTTTCAAATACCATGTACCATAATACGCATCCATGTCCCTTCAAATACCATGTACCATAATAAGCATTCATGTCCCTTCAAATACCATGTACCATAATAAGCATTCATGTCCCTTCAAATACCATGTACCATAATAAGCAATCATGTCCCTTCAAATACCATGTACCATAATAAGCATTCATGTCTCTTCAGATACCATGTACCATAATAAGCATTCATGTCCCTTCAAGTACCATGTACCATACTAAGCATTCATGTCCCTTCAAATACCATGTACCATAATAAGCATTCATGTCCCTTCAAATACCATGTACCATATAAGCATTCATGTCCCTTCAAATACCATGTACCATAATAAGCATTTATGTCCCCTTGCGTCCTCTCATTAGGGATATATTAAATCATGCAGATTTTAATTACATTTTGATGGATGTTGTCGATTATTGAGCCTACCTTCTTATTTCGAAGAGTTATAGATGTACATTGGAAATGTATGGTTCACTTTTTTAATTTTCCCAGTACTTAAAAACCCGTTATAACTACTAAAGTCTGATTCAAAATTCTACTGAGTATTTTAGGCTATACTGTTTCAATATGGTCATTTGATTGCAGACTTAAGGCGTATATTTTTTAACAACATTTTGAGTGTTTTACCATCCTTACTTTGCTTCGTTGTAATAGCTTTGCATTTCTCTAAGGTTCTTGGTCAGGTCTTCTAAAACTGCTATTGCTAGTGCGGGGCTTGCTATGGACCTTCTACTTCTGAAATAATACAATTATCCGCTGTGAATAGGAAGTTAAAATAACACGTTTTTAAGAGAACTTGTACGTATAGGCGATCAGCCTGGGGGGTTGGTCGGTACCAAATTAGGGGAATAATGGCCATGGTGATTTTTGGGAAGTTGTACACCCCTGGAGTAAGAAAATATGTGATAGCATTGCAGAAGTGGCAGCTAAATGGGTGTTATCACCCATTTTTCAAAATGGCCGCCGGTGCGCTTGCTTCCAAACAAAAGAAGTTATATCTAAGCATACTGAGAGGCAAAATCAGTAATTTTAGGGTCTAACTCTGGGTTTTAAGGGTCACTGATTCGATTTATGCCTAAATCCAAGTCATCAAAACATAGATTCATATGAAAATCCAAGATGGCCACCAATTTTGGTTCAAAAACAAATATGTAACTAATGATACAAGCTAAAACGTTTCAAAATGATTTTGAAGAGTTTTAGAAGAGGTTTTCAAGTCTAAGGATTTTATTCATGTGTAAATCTATGTCATCTAAGGATTACTTTATATGTAAATCCAAGATGGCCGCCAAAATAGGTGCCAAAAGGAATATGTAACTACATTTATTGATACATGCTCAAAGAACAGATAAAAAGCAATTTTATAGATCATGAAAGGGTTTAGAGGTTAATGATTTCACTTATGCTTCATTTTAGTCTAAGTAATCAAATAATTACTTTTCATAGAAAACCAAAATGGCCGCCAATATGGGTGCCGAAACGAACATGTAACTATTAATGTAGGAATAGCTAAAATGTAGTTTTGTAGTGGAAATCCAAGATGGCTGCCAAAATGAATAAGTTACCATTAATATAAGCTCAATGAACAATTACAAAGTGATTTTGGAGACCATGTCTAGGTTTAAATGGTCGAGAAATTTAAGTCAATGGCTAGGTTTCAATGGTTGAGAACTTTAAGTCATCAAATAATTCTTTTATATTTGGATATTCAGGATGGCAACCAAAATGGCTGCCAAAATGAATAATTAATTTCGAAATATATTCATTTGGATATCAAAAATGGCCCTGATGTGATATACCATCTCAATTGTACTCTCTTCATCAAAACAATGAACTGGTTTATGAAAGCAGAAGAGTCCTATTATAGAGGTCTTAAAGGGAATGATGATACAAGACATCCTTCTTGCTGAGCCTCTATGAACATCATTAATGTTATGACCTAGTCATTTCCCGGAGCATAACAGATTTTAAGCTTCTTTGAGAAGATGAGATGTATGTAGTGCAACCCCAGGGATCTGAGTGCTATACAAAGGAATATCCTTTGCATTCATTTGACTTCGCTTCTGAAAAGAGAGCTTCATCTCTAGTGTAACTAGACTCTGTGAGCAGGGTAACAAATGAAGCTAATTTGCAATTTTTCATACTATCCATGATGAGAGAATTGAATATATTTTGACAAAATATTTCGATGGGTCCCAACAACAGCATCTGTTAGATCTAGAAAAGTGGATTAAAGCTATTGACCTTAGCAATGTAGGGAGTTGGTACATGGTATTGTCCTATATGAGGTTCAGGATATTGGGATTATCCCTAGGCCAATATAATATATCTTCCCGAGGGCTGTAGGTCTGTAAAGAAAGGAAAAACTCAATCCAAGTCTACAATTTCAGAGAAGATAATATCTCGGATGGACTGAAGAGTGCCGAGTATGAAGACCTCATTGACAAAGTAAGATGTAAAGGGTGGAAAGTGAGACACTTTCCAGTGCATGTAGGCTTTAGAGGCTTCCAATGTTCTTCTCGGAACATCATGTTGAGAGAACTAGGTCTGCAGCCTGTGAACTTCAAGATGGCAATAAAGGAAATAGGTTAGATGGTTGAGTTATGCTCCATGTCAATGTGGTAATTTATTTTGGAAGCCAGTTTGGTGACCATTTTGGATTTTAATATGAGGAAAGGTTAAGATAATTTAAGTAAAGGCTAGTAAATTGAAACCATTTTCTCCTGAAACCCAGTCTCAGATATCTATATAAAATAACTGTTCTAATTTTTCTATGTGCTTATAAATTCATTTTTTGCAGCCATTTTGGCAGCCATTTTAGATTTCTATATAAAGGTATTCTTTTACACATGAATTGGATCCTTAACCTCTAAAACCTTACCATGGTCCGCAAAAGCAACCGTTTTTTGAGTTTACATGAATACTTACGTATTCATTTTGACATCCATTTTGGTGGCCATTTTGGATTTCTATGTAAAGTAGTTCTTTGATTACTTAGATTTAGAGACAAATAAAATCCCCAGCCTCTAAAACCTTTTCATGGTCTCCAAAGTCACTTTTTAACGATTCTTTGAGCTTTTTGAACTTATATTAATAGTGACATATTTGTTTTGACATCCATTTTGGCGGCCATCTTGGATTTCCAATTCTTTGATGACTTAGATTTTGACTTGACCCCTAAAACCCCGAAATAGACCTCAAAATCATTGTTTTTGTCTCTCAGTATGCTTAGATATAACTTGTTTTATTTGGTAGTAAGTGCACCGGCGGCCATTTTGAAAAATGGGTGATAACACCCATTTAGCTGCCACTCCTGCAATGCTATCATATAATTTCTTACTCTAGAGGTATTTACCTTGCCAAAAATCACAATGAGGCTTATTCCCCAAACTTGGTACCGATAACCTAAATTTTGGGGTGAAGCTGATGGCCTAGTAGTTCCTAACCCCTTTTGTAGTATTTGGGATGCGTTTTTGAACTACCCGCGGGCTAGTGCATTGCATAATATTTATTAATAAGTATTCCCCCTAGGTATCATGGAAAAGAACAATAAACCCATGCGTTGCAAATTACATGCTCACGCGCACTTAAACCGCTGATTACGCTGTGGCAATCTTGTGGGCCGCTCCTGTGTGTCAAACGCGTCTGCTCGTTGATAGTGAACCGCATGAGTTCCATTGCAATAAACCGTGTTATATTTCAAAAGAATTTTGTGAGTGTAGGTGTGCTTGGGTAAGCTATTTTGTTGTCCTTTTAGTGATACCTGGGGAGAACGCTCATAAAAATATTAAGCATAGCTAGTACCACGGGCATACAAAAATACAGCCTTGGTGTAGAGGTACTAGGTATAAGAAAAAAGTAAAGTACCTAAAAACAATTATGAGAGGGACAGTTATCTCTGGGACAAGCTTTATGGGTCATGATATTACATAATCACGAATAAGTTCTCTTAAGAACATGACTGTAGTTTAACCTCCCCAATATCTATAGTTTAACAGATAACGTTAATGAACAATTTAAATAGAGAAATAAAGGTATTCATTTTGTTCAATTAAACATTTTAACTTTAAAGTGTGCGCCAAAGTTTAATACTGCGCAGGCGCAACGTTCTCGCTAAACTATATAAAGAGATCACCGGGTACACGATTCAGAGGTAAGCAAGGAAGGCGATCAATCTTCGTCTCGTGATGATATACCGTATAATCGTAACCAGGGAAGTTTCACCTTTGAAATTGAAAATTACTATTAGATGTACTTTGTAGATGTTATTTATGAAGCTATTTAGTGTATGTATCAATCAAATGGCTCATTTTGGACATATAAAAAGTATTTGTCTTTGTTTCCCCGGGAATCGTATTCCCACACATAAATAGTGTACATTATGCAGTACATATTGAATAGCCTGGTATAGTAACACCGTGTTTATATTATATTGAAGGGCATGCTGATTGTACACACGAGTACATGCATGCTAGAAGGCCTAATTTTATATAGCTTGCATACCTAAATAAAAAATAAACCCTTCTAATCCCCTTATGTAAATACGGCGGTATACGTAGCTCGATTTATCGGAATCTTTAAAACAGTTTCTACTTCAACTGCAGATAAACATTTAAATATATGCGGATATATCAGCTTATACACATTTATTAAAGGAAGTGTGCACCTCAAATCCGCATTCTTAAATCATGATACCGAGCAGTACATTAAGAGAATGGAACCATGCGGTACCGTTAGAGTGTGATGCCTACAGTGTTGACGGTAATGTACGGTACCATATTTTACAGTACCGTACAGAACCGTAGCCAATAGTTTGGCTGTGTGTATTAACAAATGCCCTCAGCATATATGAATAACAATTTACTAAATTATTCCAAATGACATTTGCATCTCTTGAGATAATTTTATTCCAAAGGATAGCGTATACTTCCTTGAGGGACCTATTTCCAAATATCTAGCTGATGAAAAACGAATAATCAATTTATAAGATCATTCAAATTAGTCCTAAAAGGAATTTTGAAATAATTGTTAACTTAGCCGACAATGGATACCTTGTCTCATGAAAGAAGAACGTGGTGATTTTATCGAAATGTAATAAATGTTAGATGGAAATGACAAAAAGATAGGAGCGCTTTGGCAAATAGCGCAAATAAAATTAGGAATTGATGTGCGGTGCTTAGTATCATAGTTAATATAAATATAAAGATATGAAGTAAAACATAGGCCTATCATCACGTTTTGTCATTAAAAGAGTTTTATGAGTGATAAAACAACAAGATCCTGAGGTATGTTTTCTTTAAAACGATTTGTATGATGTCTTTAGAAATCAGCGGGTAATTAGGCGCACAAGAAACAAAGACTGTTACTATGGCATTCCCATCGCCTGCTGTCCAACGGCAACTGCATTTTTTAATCATCTATAAATCTATTTTATTTGTTAGTCAAATCTGATCGTATAGATAAAGCCTTACTATTTACCACTACAATTAAAGAATGGCCTTGCTATTTGCCACAACAATAAAAGAGTGAACTTACTATTTGCCACGACAATAAAAGAGTGAACTTACTATTTATCGCTACAGTAAAAGAATGACCTTACTATTTACCACTACAATAAAAATGGCCTTGCCATTTTTTCACTACAATAAAAAAATGGACTTGCTATTTGCCACGACAATAAAATAATGGCATTGCTATTTACTACTACAATTAAAGAATGGCCTTGCCATTTACCACTACAATAAAAGAATGAACTTACTATTTATCACTACAGTAAAAGAATGACCTTACAATTTACCACTACAATAAAAATGGACTTGCTATTTGTCACTTCAATAAAAAAATGGACTTAATATTTGCCACGACAATAAAATAATGGCATTGCTATTTACTACTACAATAAAAGAATGGCCTTGCCATTTACCATTACAATAAAATAACATTACAATAAAAGAATGGCCTTGCTATTTACCACTACAATAAAAGAATGAACTTGCTATTTGCAGCTTTGCCACTACAATAAAAGAATGACATTGCTATTTAAACTACAATAAAGGAATGTCATTGCACTTGCACATTTAAATGAAGAAATCATTAAATAAAATACATTTTGTTAACAATGTCGTTAATTACACGGTAACATTAATTGGAGAAAGTACAAATTGTCAATGACTTAAGCTGCCTTTCCGTATTTTAATGAACGCCATATATCCAACGACAGCTTAACTAATAAAGTTAGTTTACGATTCGACTCTTTATCGAAGGAATTGTTTCTCTTATTTGTGGCATAGGAGATTTCCTGACCTTGGTAAACAGATCTTTATCAGAAACCAATGTTGAAAAAGAATGAAATAATGAATGGAACACAATGATAATATACAGACTTGGCATTAACACCCCATGCACCATACGAATGTAATTTTAGGCGACCTGTCTGCATGGAAAGGCGGTTCAAATATCATCATTATATTCACTATTTAATTTTATTTGGAATATTAGAATGAAACAATGAAAATTGTAAAAAGTGAATTAATATCCAGTTTTTATCGTATGATCTCTAAAATGAAGTCCTCTGATTGGTCGGTATTAGTCCAATCTGTATTGCTACTGAGATTGTCCCCTCACCTTGTATTGGTAAAGGATCGATCATTCCCGTAGCAATACAAAAATATTGGTACAATCTCAATGCAAGTCAGCAGGTCAGTGGACTTCCTAGGGATTATCCCCTAATTGGCTTAGGATCACACGATAAAAACGTTATAGAATGATTTGAAGTGCAACCTTCAAATTTATAAATTCATTAAATCCTAAAGGTACTTGGTAAACATAGAGAAGGGTACAAATAAGCTTGTTATTAAAGTCAAAAAGAAATTAATAGAGAGATATCATGTATATTGGAAGAATATGTGGGAATGTGGGGAAACTTAGATTATTTAAACAACTAAAAACGCACTTTGGATTTGAACACTTTCTTTCAGAAACGACGATTGAGGGGAACATATTTAAAGAATCTGCTGACATGACAAACTATCTAATGATTGGTAGAGACAGGGTTAATCTTATATCAAAGTAACAATTTATATGTCATTTGAAGAATGTAACCCTATTTTCTGTACTTTATTGCTATTTTTACTGAAAATTGTATAGTGGATGTACGTTTGGCCCTAAACGGGCATCAGTACTCATAAAATCATGTTATATATACAGGATATATTGTGCTCTTGATATTTCGATATTTTCGACTTTCTCTCGTACCAATACAAAATTTCCCGAGAAAAATATACCCTGTATTGCACTTCAAATCGTTCAATAACTTAGCAAACTCACTTTTTATAAAAATAACACATCCACAGCTTTTGAAAGGACATTGAGACATTGTTCTTGATTACATAAATATGTGTACAATTGGTCATGAATAAAAAGATAGTTAGAGTGTTAGAGTTTCGAATTCGATATCATTTGCCTGATCAGAATGAAGAAGTCAAATAACTTTTAAAACGATTCAATTGATCTGAAAATGCAGTGTCTTTTCAAAAGAATGAGGCCCAAGAGCCAGTCGTAACCATAAAAAATTCTATACAGGGATTAATTGTGTAAGTGCAATCAAAGGAATCGAGTTAATTCTTCTAAAAGACTTTTATAATACAGATAGATCTCGAGAATTCTTCAGAATGGCACTTTTATGCATATTAGGACATCAACTTAAACAATTGATGCTAATGGTACCAAATATAAGAGAGAAAATAGACAAGCGATTCCATTTAAACATCATGGTTAAAGACCATGATGTCGTATTGGGGTCAATAGTAACTTACTCTCCAAGTGCGTGACTTGACAAGATTGGTTCATTTAGATTGGAACAAACAAGTCTTAAAGATGCAAAGGTAGAAATTACGTTTACCTGTGTTTAGTATTTACGGCACTGGACTGTGACTGATGTAGAGCTATTGTCATGAAAACAAGAATCCATTGGAAATTTATCTTCATTCTTAGATCACTGGAAAAAATATCAAATACGTCAATTAATAAAACATGCGTGTCTCAGTTCCTCATTGTATCAATCATACTTCATCAACTAGGCACCTGAACGTACCTAGTACTTAAACACTTATTTTGCACATTTTCATCATATCGCTTTGAACAAAATATTATCCAATATTTTTGTCATAACAACTGACGAATCATCATATTGTCTAAAAACCAGAACGTGTGAAAATTCATATATCCCAAATAAACGTGTGTCATTTTATTTTATTTGCCTTGCCAAAGATCAGAATCAAGTGTGTATCTGAATCAAATAATTCAGTTGAACTCTTACATCCAAAATAATAAAATAATCCAATACGAGTATATATATAAATGTATGTATGTATGTATATTTGTTTATTTAAGTCTCACATGTCTCCTGGACATCAAGCCGCTGCCGGCTTAGGAGAGACTATAAAATTTAGTACATTAAAATTCATTTTTAATATTTATAAAATGTAAGTTACAAAATCGTTATCAACTTTCTGTTTTAATGACATTGAAGTCATCTCTGCTATGTCGAATCTTAAAACAATTTTTTTATATATATTACAGCAATATATCAGGTAAAAAACAGATGAAGTCTAAGGATAAACTTTTCAATTGTTTAGATGATATAATCTCCGTATTTAAATATTCAGAAATATTGAATTCAGGAATATTTACATTTTACATTATTGCTTAGTATCAATTTTCTTAGATTTTAAAATTTTCAGAAGCATATCGATGAATTAATTAAGATAAATTCTCTCAATATTACTATTGTTAAAAGTAAAAATGTTCATACACGGAAATGTACATCTACTTTGATAGCAGAAAACGAACCAATTGATTCCTAACAATCTCTACTGTTTCTGTAAAACTCTAGGAACAATTGATTACTAACCTTCTACTTTTCTTGCCAGCCCCGTTGTCAACTCACGCTTGAGGTCCTTTGTCTGTTCAGAAGATCAAATAAATTCTGGTTTTATATTTTATATTTCCCCCGTTAATCCCTCCGTAATAAGTGTAGGAGACAATGGGCTTTCGAGAACATACAAGTTCGTTCAAGTTTCAAATTAATCCGCTCGTCTAACTTACAAATGAAATCCCCCTAAATGGTAAGATCCATTATTAAAAGCGCATCCACGTGAATCAGGAAATATGTATGCAACGTTGACATCACAGGCCAATAAGATTAATTAAGGAAATGCTAAGGTGCTATCGTAAATCAACGCAAATTATCAAATCTACGTCGCGACTTAGACATGCACGTAAGGAAGGCCTTGAACGAGTGGTAACAATTGTTGCTGTGTCCATGTAGTTATAACATGCATTATTCTAAATAACCAAATGTATTTGATTCAATGTATTAATTATATATATATAAGTTAAAATATTCGATATGGATATTTAGTGAATGTATTTGATCCAAAATATCTTATACAGAACATTTATTGAACAGTGACGTAGTCCATCGTATGTCTCCAGAATTTGAAGAATCCGTAGCACACTATAGCGCAGAAACATTTGAACTATTATTCAAGGAGGTGCGTATGTCTTGATTTTTTAAGATACCATTTGCTGAAAAATATGTGTCTCATCACATGGGGTCAAAACATTCATTTTCATTCGAATTTTTTACACATTTAATAAGACCCAAGACATAATCATAAAACAATGTCAAATAGGTAAAATGTATCTCTATTTGAATGTTATCGAGTATTGGAACGTTTATATATTCAGAGAGCATATCAAATAATCTATGAAAGACATATCCAATCTTGGTGGGTTTTTTTAAAACAGCTGAATGCCGTATTCACAGTTTGTATTCATAGATACCATGCGTTTACATCACCAATATTATAAAGGAACAAATTAACGATCCCATGGTACATGATACAGGTTGTCTAAATCAGCCAGGAAAATAAAGTTTTGTTTGACAAGCCATATAAATATCATCCCCTGAAACTGTAAACCTGTCGAAATGGTATCCAAATATTGCATTATATTGAAATGAATTCATGTTTTTGCCTTTCCTCGAGTATTTCCCGCAGCTCGAAATGACAATTTAATTGATCATATCATTGTAATGTTTCTCACTTTACGGAGACTTTAACACTCGAAGTGATAAATGGTGGAAACATTATCAAATAAAGCAAGAAGGAACTATTTTAACTGACTTAATTCAAAATTTATATTTGACCCAACTGATAGATGAGCCAACCCGAGTCACTTTGACCTCTAGGATACGTATTGACCTTCTGATGACAAACAATGAATTCTTCCTCTGAGTAACACCACCTATAGGAAACAATGACCATAGCACAACATTAGACCCTCCATCCTAGAATTGGTTTTGTATAGGTCTTATTTAGCGTTCCCAGTGGTTCCTACATTGCTCGCTCTATGGTTGTATATTGTTATATTACTCTACCCCTGAGCAATAAGAGTTACAGACAGTGCAACTTGGAGCAACTTGGTGCAATAAGAACTATTATAGACGGTGCTATACGGGTTAGGAACAGTGCAATAAGGGCTAGAGACAGTGTAACTTAGTGCTATAAGGGTTGGAGACTGTGCAACTTGGTGCAATAAGGGCTAGAGACGGTGCAACCTGATGCTATAAGGGTTACAGACAGTGCCACTTAGTGCAATAGGGGCTAGAGACAATGCAACTTGGTGCAATTAGGTTACAGGCAGTGCAACTTGTTATCGATGGGCAATGCATCATTCAGCTATTTACAAGGGTCGATCAGGAAATCCTGATAAAATGCTCTAAGTTTATCATTCATTTTGCACACTATTTTCAGAGTAACTGGGTCATTTATTTCCTCATAATTTTGATGTTGGTTACAAATATTTCCGAAGTTATGGATGCTATGGTGACCTAAATAACGCTTTAGCGGGACAGGGTAATATTTGCGAAGTTTAAAGCTAGTTTTCTTTCGAATAATTCTACAAATGGCTGTTTTAATATTAGAGAGATTTCGCACATAAGTGAAAGTACAACTTATACGTATACGTATAGTTTAAAGGGCCATGTCGAACTATTATATTTACTAAAATCAATTTTAAATTGTACTTAATGGAACATAACTATTCGCGTTATAGAAAAGCTCCATCAACTAGAGACTGTGAGTGCACTGTCATCTACACGTGTAGATTATGCACATTATAATTAAATGCTTGCTTCCGTGTCCTTGTAGTTGTAGTGTATTATAAACACGATCCTTTAAAGGGACTCATGATTCTTTAAAGTGAGTCATTACATAAACAAGTTGATTATTTCAATGTTTTCATGATCAGTATAAGTTCAATGAACTTACAAAACGGTATATTTACGTAGATGACAACGTATACAGTTGGATCGCCGTATAAAGATTTGCCTACATGTGTGTGGAACAATTGACCGCAAGCATTTTTTAAAATTAATTGGCTGAGTGGGAACAGTATCCAATCAAATACTTTAACCATCAATTTGAAACACCAATCAAACCAGTAGGTTCTAGCAATTCCTGGAAACGACCCATTCAGTAGTGCAACATATGACATACAGGGTGTTTCATAACGAGCTGCATCTCCAAAAAGTCAATTTGAGAAGAGATGGGTCTATAACATATGAACTACATATGAGCCTATTTTATTCTAGACAAACACATGCATTTGGATCAACTAAACATGCTACAATTCAAGAAAGTACAAATGGCATCCCTTTGACCTGTATTTATTACAGTCCGAGAAGAACTCTCCTGACGAAAAGCTCACATTATGAAACACCTTGTACGTTTACCTATAAGTATAAGTATACGTTATAAGTTGTACTTTCACTAGGTGCGAAATCTCTCTAATAACTGCTATGTACGTATGTGCTTTTTTCATTAGTGTGACATCATTGTAAATCTTGTGTTATACAGAAAACATGAATGCCTCATCATACATTAGGCAAGACACGGGACACTAATATAAGCTTTCAATTCCCCACGTATAGCATTACGTAAAAAGTGACCGAACATGTTTGTCTAGTACAACACATAATGTCACAAATCTGGCATGGTCTACATTATTATCAGCGACGAGGTAAATATGAAGGTTTAGGGCAGGAGTTATTAGGACATTCTCCATATTCTTCGAGTTTTTCAATACAAGTTATGACACCAATATGAGCTCGAAGTCCTGGACCAAGTGCCTCCACCATGGGGTACTACAACTGTGAACATAGAATTTTCTGTTGATCAATCATTCTGAAAGGTCCCAATTGAATAGGCATATAAATGATGCAAATTGTGTTAAAATTTCAGGTGATTCCCTTACTTACTTAAAAAAGATACACCATTTTTATCAGAGCTTCTGGATCGGCTTTGAAGCAACTCCATTATTCGGCTTCCGAGTGTTTGCTGCAGTGTGCCATCTTGTCTCCCAGGCTACATGGATCCAATTTCTAATTTGCTCAAAGCTAATCAACTGTTCGAAAACAGGTGCAAATTACTGAATGAATTAATGATTACATAACACATATGGTCTAGTCTAGCTAAATGATTGGCAATTGTTGCAAAGACTGGTTAGAATCAAATCCCGCGCGAGAACGTGGCAAAATTCGTTTAGAATTCTTTGAGAATTTATTTTCGTGCTTCAAGCTGTAATTTATATCGCATATAGTTCTGAAAATATTTTATTTTTAAACTGGTACTTACCCAATCATTGACCTTGGGCATAAAAGGTGCGCTGTACTACGAAACTTTACAAATACTGCACGGACCTGTCTATATACGTTGTTTTGACAACAGGTTGAACTGAAATTTAAGTAGTAAGTCCAGTCATAATTTTGAATAATATTTGCGTTTCTATTATTACGCATGTGGGAGACAGAGTTGAATGCTGACAGGAGAATTTACCTTTATTCTGCATAGTTTGATACCAAATATGTTAAGATCGCTTGGGAAACAAGAAAATTACAATACAAAATGCATTATACACTTAAAACATAGGAAAGTAGACGTGGCCTTTGCATCCCGTTTCCATAGCAACGGAGGCACATTTGGAATAAATTAATATCAGATCCTTAAATTAGTTAAATTAGAGGTCTCTAGCTTTAATTTGATATATGATATGTCTTCATACCTAAACTCCTCAAAACAAGGACTTTTGGAGAATACCTACTCGCCTATAGTTATTATTAGACTCCAGATGTCAATCTGGAGTCTATTGTTTTTGCCAGTATTCTTCTTCTTTATTCTTATTCTTATTAGACTCCAGATGAAATCTGGAGTCTATTGTTTTCGTCAGTTTTCTTATTCTTCTTATTATTCTTTTTCTATCCCAGTTTTCTCAATAACCATAAGGTCTTCAGTAAAGTCAATCATTTGGTCAATTAAGGTTCAGTATCTAGTTCCTCGGAAATTGGGTCAAATTTTTATCTAGGTCAAAGGTCAAGAACTAGGTCAAATCCAGTACTTTGTCACTTTTTTCGATTTTCTCGGTTGTCCTTCAATATTTTTGATCCGGTTTTTTTTCATTGTGTTCCTTATAAAAAAGTAGAAAATCTAGGTTCGATTTAGTTTTTTGGTATCTCAAACCGATTTCGAGATATCAGTGTCCAAAAACGAGGTCCAAAAAAATGTCTCCGAATCCAATGTCCAGGATATCAGTCTTATAGGAAATTTTCTCAGGATTCTGAATCTGAAAATCAAATTTCAATCTGACTTCCGGTTCAGAAGTTATGGCGTTTTGAAAATTCAAAAATCGCTAAATTTGGTGCCCCATGTTAATTCAACGGGAAAAAATATTTTTTTGAAGTGTAAAATATGAGGTATAGACTAAGCACAGCTAAACATAATGGAAGCCAATAAAAGAAAGGGACCTTAAAACCTCCTTTTCATAAAAATTTGGACACCAAAATGCCTAAGTCAAAATCTAGGTCAAATTCATAGTTTTTCCTTATTTTTGCGATTCTGATACTACAGATTAATTATATTCTTCGAAATTTTGTATACATGTAGCCAAGAGTGTGCTAATAGTGTAAGCCTTTTGCCGTCAGAAAGTATTTTGACCCACTTTTGAGATATGGTATCCGAAAAGTAGGTCAAAATAAAAATTCTCCAAATTTAACGTTTGAGTTAAGAATTAGTATAGATTTTTCTCAGGAATCTGAATCTGCAAATCAAATTTCGATCCGACTTCCGGTTCGGAAGTTATGACATTTTGAAAGCTCAAAAATTGCTAAATTTGGTGCCCCATGTTATGTCAATGGGAAAAAAGAATTTTTTGAAGTGTAAAATACGAGATATAGACTAAGTACAGCTTAAAATAATGAAATCCTATGAAAGAAGGGGACCTCGAAGGCTACCTAACTTCAAAATTTGGACACCAAAATCTCTAGGTCAAAATCTAGGTCAAATTAATAGTTTTTCCTTATTTTTGCGATTCTGACACTATATCTGAATGATTTGCTTCAAAATTTTGTATACAGGTAGGAAAGAGTGTGCTAATAGTGTTAGCATTTTGCCGTCAGAAAGTATTTCGACCCACTTTTGAGATATGGTGTCCGAAAAGTAGGTCAAAATAAAAAATTCTCCAAATTTAACGTATGAGTTATGAATTAGGGGTAGAATTTTGTCAGGAATCCGAATCTGCAAATTAAATTTCGATCCGACTTCTGGTTCGGAAGTTATGGCGTTTTGAAATTTCAAGAAAAATCGATCTGATGGTATCCTGATAGAAAGTCAAGAGTAGAGAAGAAAATATTGAAAAATGCATCCATCCTTCATTTCTGATCCTATCCTATCCTTCCTATCTACCCTTGCTTCGTATCCTCTCCTTCCTATCCTTCCTATTCTATCCCTTCTTCCTATTCTATTCTATCCTTCTTTCCTATTCTATCTTATCGTTCCTTCCTATTCTATCCTTTCCTTCCTTCCTTTTTCATCCATCCATCCATCCATCCATCTTTTGCTGGATGACTTAGCTTATTTTGGATGACTTAGCTTATTTTGGATGACTTGGCTTATTCTGGATGACTCGGCTAAAAAAGTCTAGATCTGGAGTCTGAAATTGAACTCGTTCAATTTCCAAAATCTAGTTATTAGACTCCAGATTGAAAATCTGGAGTCTATTGTTCTCGTCAGTTTTCTTATTCTTCTTATTAGACTCCAGATGTAAATCTGGAGTCTATTGTTTTCGTCAGTATTATTGTTTATTATTATTATTCTTTATTATTTTTCTTTCCCAGTTTTCTCCTTAACTAGAAGATATTGAGTCAAGTCTTATATATGGTCCATTTAGGTCCTAGATCTAGTTTCTCGGAAATTGGGTCAAATTTTTATCTAGGTCAAAGGTCAAGAACTAGGTCAAATCCAGTATTTTGTCACTTTTTTCGATTTTCTCGGTCGTCCTTCAGTATTTTCGATCCGTTTTTTTTTCATTGTGTTCCTTATAAAAAAGTAGAAAACCTAGGGTCGATTTAGTTTTTTGATATCTCAAACCGATTTCGAGATATCAGTGTCCGAAAACAAGGTCCAAAAAAAGTTCTCCGAATCAAATGTCTAGGATATTAGTCATATAGGAAATTTTCTCAGGATTCCGGATCTGAAAACCAAATTTAGATCTGACTTCCGGTTCAGAAGTTATGGCGTTTTGAAAGCTCAAAAATCGCTAAATTTGGTGCCCATGTTAAGTCAATGGGAAAAAAGATTTTTTTGAAGTAAAAAATATGAAATATAGACTGAGTTTAGCTAAATATAATGAAAGCTTTTAAAAGAATGGGACCTCAAAAGCCATCTAGCTTCAAAATTTGGACACCAAAATGCCTAGGTCAAAATCTAGGTCAAATTCAAAGTTTTTCCTTATTTTTGCGATTCTGACACTACAGATTAATTATATTCTTCGAAATTTTGTATACATGTAGCCAAGAGTACGCTAATAGTGTTAGCCTTTTGCCGTCAGAAAGTATTTTGACCCACTTTTTAGATATGGTGTCCGAAAAGTAGGTCAAAATAAAAAGTTCTCCAAATTTAACGTTTGAGTTATGAATTAAGAATAGAATCTTCTCAGAAATCCGAATCTGCAAACCAAATTTCAATTCGACTTCCGGTTCCGAAGTTATGGCGTGTCCGAAAAGTAGGTCAAAATAAAAATTCGCCAAATTTAACGTATGAGTTATGAATTAGGGGTAGAATTTTGTCAGGAATCCGAATCTGCAAACCAAATTTCGATCCGACTTCCGGTTCGGAAGTTATGACGTTTTGAAATTTCAAGAAAAATCGATCTGATGGTATCCTGATAGAAAGTCAAGAGTAGAGAAGAAAATATTGAAAAATGCATCCATCCTTCCTTTCTGATCCTATCCTATCCTTCCTATCTACCCTTGCTTCGTATCCTCTCCTTCTTATCCTTCCTATTCTATCCCTTCTTCCTATTCTATTATATCATTCTTTCCTATTCTATCCTATAGTTCCTTCCTATTCTATCCTATCCTTCCTTCCTTTTTCATCCATCCATCTTTTTCTGGATGACTTAGCTTATTTTGGATGACTTGGCTTATTCTGGATGACTCGGCTAAAAAAAGTCTAGATCTGGAGTCTGAAATTGAACTCGTTCAATTTCCAAAATCTAGTTATTATTCTACCCCCATTTTCTCCTTAACTAGAAGACATTGAGTAAAGTCCTGTATATGGTCAATTAAGGTCCAGTATCTAGTTTCTCGGAAATTGGGTCAATTTTTTATCTAGGTCAAACGTCAAGAACTAGGTCAAATCCAGTACTTTGTCACTTTTTTCAATATTCTCAGTCGTCCTTCAATATTTTCGATCCAGGTTTTTTTCATTGTGTTCCTCATAAAAAAGTAGGAATGCTAGGGTCGATTTAGTTTTTTGATATCTCAAACCGATTTTGAGATATGGCGTCCAGAAAGTAGGTCACACCAAAACGTGCTCCAAATTCAATGTATGAGTTATGAATTAGGGGTAGAATTTTGTCAGGAATACGAATCTAAAAACCAAATTTTGATCCGACCTCTGGTTCGGAAGTTATGGCGTTTTGAAAACTCAAAAATCGCTAAATTTTGTGCCCATGTTAAGTCAATGGGAAAAAAGATTTTTTTGAAGTGAAAAATACGAAATATAGACTGAGTTCAGCTTAATTTAATGAAAGCCTTCAAAAGAAGGGGACGTCAAAAGCCATCTAGCTTAAGAATTTGGACACCAAAATTCCTAGGTCAAAATCTAGGTCAAATTCAAAGGTTTTCCTTATTTTTGCGATTCTGACACTACACTTCAATTGTATTCTTCGTAATTGTGTATACATGTAGCCAAGAGTGTGCTAATAGTGTAAGCCTTTTGCCGTCAGAAAGTATTTTGACCCACCTTTGAGATATGGTGTCCGAAAAGTAGGTCAAAATAAAAAGTTCTCCAAATTTAACGTATGAGTTATGAATTAGGAGTAGAATTTTGTCAGGAATCTGAATCTGCAAACCAAATTTCGATCCGACTTCCGGTTTGGAAGTTATGGCGTGTCCGAAAAGTAGGTCAACATAAAAAAATTCCAAATTTAACGTATGAGTTATGAATTAGGGGTAGAATTTTGTCAGGAATCCGAATCTGCAAACCAAATTTCGATCCGACTACCGGTTCCGAAGTTATGGCATGTCCAAAAAGTAGGTCAAAATAAAAATTCGCCAAATTTAACGTATGAGTTATGAATAAGGGGTAGAATTTTGTCAGGAATCCGAATCTTTAAATCAAATTTTGACCCGACTTCCGGTTCGGAAGTTATGGCGTTTTGAAATTTCGGAAAATCGATCTGATGGTATCCTGATAGAAAGTCAAGAGTAGAGAAGAAAATATTGAAAAATTCATCCATCCTTCCTATCTGATCCTATCCTATCCTATCCTTCCTATCTATCTTTCCTTCGTATCCTTTCCTTCCTATCCTTCCTATCCTCTCCTATCATATCCTTTCTTCCTATTCTGTTCTATCCTATCCTTTTTTTTTATTCTATCCTATCGTTCCTTCCCATTCTATCCTATCCTACCTTCCTATTTTATCCATCCATCTTATTCTGGATGACTCAGCTTATTCTGGATGACTCGGCTTATTTTAGATGACTGGGCTTAAAAAAGTCTAGATCTGGAGTCTGAAATTGAACTTCGTTCAATTTCCAAAGTCTAGTTCTTATTCTTATTCTAACCCAGTTTTCTCAATAACCATAAGGTTTTCAGTAAAGTCAGTCATTTGGTCAATTTAGGTCCAAAATCTAGTTCCTCGGAAATTGGGTCAAATTTTTATCTAGGTCAAAGGTCAAGAACTAGGTCAAATCCAGTACTTTGTCACTTTTTTCGATTTTCTCGGTCGTCCTTCAATATTTTTGATCCGGGTTTTTTTCATTGTGTTCCTTATAAAAAAGTAGGAAAGCTAGGGTCGATTTAGTTTTTTGATATCTCAAACCGATTTCGAGATATCAGTGTCCGAAAACGAGGTCCAAAAAAAAGTTCTCCGAATCAAATGTCCAGGATATTAGTTTTATAGAAAATTTTGTCAGGATTCTGAATCTGAAAACCAAATTCGAATCAGACTTCCGGTTAGGAAGTTATGGCGTTTTGAAAGCTCAAAAATCGCTAAATTTGGTGCCCATGTTAAGTCAATGGGAAAAAAGATTTTTTTGAAGTGAAAAATACGAAATATAGACTGAGTTCAGCTAAATATAATGAAAGCTTTTAAAAGAATGGGACCTCAAAAGCCATCTAGCTTTAAAATTTGGACATCAAAATGCCTAGGTCAGAATCTAGGTCAAATTCAAAGTTTTTTCTTATTTTTGCGATTCTGACACTACAGATTAATTATATTCTTCGAAATTTTGTATACATGTAGCCAAGAGTGTGCTAATAGTGTTAGCCTTTTGCCGTCAAAAAGTATTTTGCCCCACTTTTGAGATATGGTGTCAGAAAAGTAGGTCAAAATAAAAAATTCTCCAAATTTGACGTTTGAGTTATGAGTTAAGTATAGAATTTTCTCGGAAATCCGAATCTGCAAACCAAATTTCAATCCGACTTCTTGTTCGGAAGTTATGACATTTTGAAAGCTCAAAAATCGCTAAATTTGGTCCCCCATGTTATGTCAATGGGAAAAAAGATTTTTTTGAAGTGTAAAATACAAGATATAGACTAATTACAGCTTAAAATAATGAAAGCCTATGAAAGAAGGGAACCTCGAAGGCTACCTAATTTCAAAATTTGGACACCAAAATCCCTAGGCTAAAATCTAGGTCAAATTCATAGTTTATCCTTATTTTTGCGATTCTGACACTACACTTTAATTATATTCCTCGAAATTGTGTATACATGTAGCCAAGAGTGTGCTAATAGCGTAAGCCTTTTGCCGTCAGAAAGTATTTTGACCCACTTTTGAGATATGGTGTCCGAAAAGTAGGTCAAAATAAAAAGTTCTCCAAATTTAACGTTTGAGTTATGAATTAAGAATAGAATTTTCCCAGAAAACCAAATCTGCTAACCAAATTTCGATTCGACTTCCGGTTCCGAAGTTATGGCGTGTCCGAAAAGTAGGTCAAAATAAAAATTCGCCAAATTTAACGTATGAGTTATGAATTAGGGGTAGAATTTTGTCAGGAATCCGAATCTGCAAATCAAATTTCGATCCGACTTCCGGTTCGGAAGTTATGGCGTTTTGAAATTTCAAGAAAAATCGATCTGATGGTATCCTGATAGAAAGTCAAGAGTAGAGAAGAAAATATTGAAAAATGCATCCATCCTTCCTTTCTGATCCTATCCTTCCCTTCCTATCTACCCTTGCTTCGTATCCTCTCCTTCCTATCCTTCCTATTCTATTCTATCCTTCTTTCCTATTCTATCCTATCGTTCCTTCCTATTCTATCGTATCCTTCCTTCCCTTTTCATCCATCCATCCATCCATCCATCTTTTTCTGGATGACTTAGCTTATTTTGGATGACTTGGCTTATTCTGGATGACTCGGCTAAAAAAAGTCTAGATCTGGAGTCTGAAATGATTTCCAAGATTTCCAATAAAGATCATTATTCAGTCAATTTATGTCCAGTATCTAGTTCCTCGGAAATTAGGTCAAATTTTTATCTAGGTCAAAGGTCAAGAACTAGGTCAAATCCAGTACTTTGTCACTTTTTTCGATTTTCTCGGTCGTCCTTCAATATTTTCGATCCGGGTTTTTTTCATTGTGTTCCTTATAAAAAAGTAGGAAACCTAGGGTCGATTTAGTTTTTTGATATCTCAAACCGATTTCGAGATATCAGTGTCCGAAAACGAGGTCCAAAACAAAGTTCTCCGAATCAAATGTCCAGGATATTAGTCTTATAGGAAATTATCTCAGGATTCCGAATCTGAAAACGAAATTTGGATCTGACCTCCAGTTCGGAAGTTATGGCGTTTTGAAAACTCAAAAATCGCTAAATTTGGTGCCCATGTTAAGTCAATGGGAAAAAAATATTTTTTTGAAGTGAAAAATACGGAATATAGACTGCGTTCAGCTTCATATAATCAAAGCCTTTAAAAGAAGGGGACCTCAAAAGCCATCTAGTTTCACAATTTGGACACCGAAATGCCTAGGTCAAAATCTAGGTCAAATTCATAGGTTTTCCTTATTTTTTCGATTCTGACACTACACTTTAATTATATTCTTCGAAATTCTGTATACAAGTAGCCAAGAATATGCTAATAGTGTTAGCCTTTTGCCGTCAGAAAGTATTTTGACCCACTTTTGAAATATGGTGTCCGAAAAGTAGGTCAAAATAAAAAGTTCTCCAAATTGAATTTATGAGTTATGAATTAAGGGTAGAATTCTGTCAGGAATCCGAATCTGCAAACCAAATTTCAATCCGACTTCCGGTTCGGAAGTTATGGCGTGTCCGAAAAGTAGGTCAAAATAAAAAATCTCCAAATTTAACGTATGAGTTATGAAATAGGGGTAGAATTTTGTCAGGAATCCGAATCTGAAAATCAAATTTCGATCCGACTTCCGGTTCGGAACTGATAGCGTTTTGAAATTTCGAGAAAAATCGATCTGATGGTATCCTGATAGAAAGTCAAGAGTAGAGAAGAAAATATTGAAAAATTCATCCATCCTTCCTATCTCATCCTACCCTATCCTTCCTATCTATCCTTCCTTCATATCTTTTCCTTCCTATCCTATCCTATCCTTTCTTCCTATTCTATTCTATCCTATCCTTCTTTCTTATTCTATCCTATCGTTCTTTCCTATTCTATCCTATCCTACCTTCCTATTTTATTTATCCATCTCTTTCTAGATGACTCAGCTTATTCTGGATGACTCGGCTTATTCTGGATGACTCGGCTAAAAAAAAGTCTAGATCTGGAGTCTGAAATTGAACTTCGTTCAATTTCCAAAATCTAGTTATTCTTCTACCAACGTTTTCTCCTTAACTAGAAGACATTGAGTCAAGTCCTGTATATGGTCAATTTAGGTCCAGTATCTAGTTTCTGGGAAATTGGGTCAATTTTTTATCTAGGTCAAAGGTCAAGAACTAGGTCAAATCCAGTACTTTGTCACTTTTTTTAATTTTTTCAGTCGTCCTTCAATATTTTTGATCCAGGTTTTTTTCATTGTGTTCGTCATAAAAAAGTAGGAAAGCTAAGGTCGATTTAGTTTTTTTATATCTCAAACCGATTTTGAGATATGGTGTCCAGAAAGTAGGTCACACCAAAACGTGCTCCAAATTCAATGTATGAGTTATGAATTAGGGGTAGAATTTTGTCAGGAATCCGAATCTGCAAACCAAATTTCGATCCAACTTCTGGTTTGGAAGTTATGGCGTTTTGAAAACTCAAAAATCGCTAAATTTTGTGCCCATGTTAAGTCAATGGGAAAAAAGATTTTTTTGAAGTGAAAAATATGAAATATAGACTGAGTTCAGCTTAATTAAATGAAAGGCTTCAAAAGAATGGGACCTCAAAAGCCATCTAGCTTCAGAATTTGGACACCAAAATTCCTAGGTCAAAATCTAGGTCAAATTCAAAGGTTTTCCTTATTTTTGTGATTCTGACACTACACTTCAATTATATTCTTCGAAATTGTGTATACATGTAGCCAAGAGTCTGCTAATAGTGTTAGCCTTTTGCCGTCAGAAAGTATTTTGACCCACTTTTGAGATATGGTGTCCGAAAAGTAGGTCAAAATAAAAAGTTCTCCAAATTTAACGTATGAGTTATGAATTAGGGGTAGAATTTTGTCAGGAATCCGAATCTTTAAATCAAATTTCAATCCGACTTCCGGTTCGGAAGTTATGGCGTTTTGAAATTTCGGAAAATCGATCTGATGGCATCCTGATAGAAAGTCAAGAGTAGAGAAGAAAATATTGAAAAATTCATCCATCCTTCCTATCTGATCTTATCCTATCCTATCCTTCCTATCTATCCTTCCGTCGTATCTTTTCTCCTTCCTATCCTTTCTATCCTCTCCTATCATATCCTTTCTTCCTATTCTGTTCTATCCTATCCTTCCTATCATTATCCTTTCTTCCTATTCTGTTCTACCCTATCCTTCTTTCTTATTCTATCCTATCGTTCCTTCCTATTCTATCCTATCCTATCCTTCCTATTTTATACATCCATCTTTTTCTGGATGACTCAGCTTATTCTGGATGACTCGGCTTATTCTGGATGACTCGGCTAAAAAAGGTCTAAATCTGGAGTCTGAAATTGAACTTTGTTCAATTTCCAAAGTCTAGTTATTATATATTTTATCGACTCTTTAGATGTCATATCATGACATATTAGTCACTTAGGTAGAGCAGTTCTTCCCATTGTCGAGTTGAAGAACTGGTATCTTTATCCTGGCTAGAACCATAGACAATTCTAGCCAGCGCCAGCCTTTTATCGAGTTAGCAGCACTCTAGTAATCGCCGGTATAGGTCAGCAGTCATAGGTCAAAGACAAATCACAAGAAGTGCTGTGACCTGGGTTTGAACCCAAGACCTCTACTTTTCAGCTTGAAGCCAGACTTCCTGCTTTTCAGACCAATGCCTTAACCACTGGGCCACTACACCTCGCACGAAACTGGGGACAATAAGCGTTGAAACGTCACATTTTTGTAAAGATTAGTCAACCTAAAAATAAAATACTTTATCCTTATCTAATCATGAAAAAATTCACAGGGTAGCAAGATCTCGAGGACAATATTTCTAAATTGTTTTTGAATTTTAAAAAACGGTCAAGATATCCACTTGGGGCGTTTATAAAAATTGATATGTATGAAATTAGTGGTAAAAAATCGATGCGTCACATTTTTTTCAAGTCTTGAAAACCAGCTCTTATTTTAACATTATTTGCAAAATAAACAAACTGATTATTGTTTTGTAAATTTCGCCATTACAATATTATAATTTTTGTTTCAAATCAGACTTAAATTAGAAAGTTAACTGAAGGTAAACTTATTGCTCGTCCAATTCGCCTTCAAAACCTTACACAATTTTGAAAATTTTAAAAGCGTTCATATACGATAATTTGAGCTTTAGCCGTTTGAGCAATTGTGACATCATTAATGAACATGTTCCATTGAATAAATTGAGCAATTTTAATGGGATTTTGATCATTATTTCAAGTTATCCCAATTTCAACGAGCCCTGTAAGAGTAAAGTGTT
Organism: Owenia fusiformis; assembly: GCA_903813345.2. Taxonomy (NCBI): domain Eukaryota; kingdom Metazoa; phylum Annelida; class Polychaeta; order Sabellida; family Oweniidae; genus Owenia; species Owenia fusiformis. The sequence goes on from CAIIXF020000006.1 coordinate 4,400,066, forward strand.
ATGTCTTACAGCGTATTTGACGATGTCGAGATATATTTAAATTTAAAAAAATGTTGGAACCCATCAAAATTTTGAAGGAAAAATAATTTCACTGAAATGCAAATAAAAAATGGGAGTGAACCATTTGCTAATGCCTAGCAATAGGACTTTCATCAAGAATGCGAGTCTGACTATGAACGTCGTATTTGTTCAAAGGGGTTTGAGATTAATTATTTTTGTGACCCAAAGGTTTCTAAAGGAAGGAAACAATATCACTGTGGCCTATTAGTGTCATGGTTAAATGAATTTGTGGCCAAAAGTTTTTATACTAGAAGCCAAGTTTTGATTATCTGTCCGAGTGCAATGTGTTAAAATATTTACTTCTCTCTTCACTTATTATTACATCTTTCTTCCACGAAACACATAGTAGCCGGGACAGAACAAGTCCCAAGTCTGTTTATTAGCTCTCATTTCTTCGCTTTTATTACATCTTTCCTCCACGAAGCACATAGTAGCCGGGACAGAACAAGTCCCAAGTCTGTATATTAGCTCTCATTTCTTCACTTTTATTACATCTTTCTTTCACGAAGCACATAGTAGCCGGGACAGAACAAGTCCCAAGTCTGTTTATTAGCTCTCATTTCTTCACTTTTATTACATCTTTCTTTCACGAAGCACATAGTAGCCGGGACAGAACAAGTCCCAAGTCTGTTTATTAGCTCTCATTTCTTCTCTTTTATTACATCTTTCTTCCACGAAACACATAGTAGCCGGGACACAACAAGTCCCAAGTCTGTTTATTAGCTCTCATTTCTTCGCTTTTATTACATCTTTCTTCCACGAAACACATAGTAGCCGGGACAGAACAAGTCCCAAGTCTGTATATTAGCTCTCATTTCTTCACTTTTAAGAGTTATATAAGTCATCACATTTTGCATAAATATTCCTTGGAAAAATCCTAATATAGAATTTATTTGGTTTTGATTATTATTTATTTGTTAAAAATAGGTTAACATATTATTCTGATTGATCTATAATCAAAATTTGCCATTTTGCGACAAATGCAACGTATTAACGCAACTAATAAAAATCACTACTTTTGGTATAATACTTTCTGAATTAGCACATGTTTCCTTATTCAGCAAAGTGTAACTGTTTTTAGGTAATTGAGACATTTCATAGAAAAATGGTACGCGGAAACCTGGTATTTTAAATGAAACGGGGTCAAAATGGACTCTTGGAGATGCCTGCATTATTTGAGATCATTTGAGACACTATATTGTATATGTCATTTATAACTTGTAAATGTTGCATTTGTGGCACAAGATGGCATATTTCGATTATAGACCAACCAGAGTGTTTCCCTATATTTAAAAAATAAATCATAATTTAAACCAAATGAATTCTTTGTTTGTTTCCCCAGGGAATATGTATGCAAAATGCTGTGGTGACTTAACTCTTAAAAATCAAGAAATGTGTGTAAATATACAGGGCGTTCATAAAGTTCTTGCAAAAGTGCTCTAAAATTGTTGTATCTCAGCCAATCTTGCTGATATGTTTACTCAGTATACCTACACTATTCATACATTGAGATCCAAAGTTATAATCAATAGGCCCTTGAAGAAAAAAGTTATGGTTGCTATAGTCACATAAATCGGGGGTATGCGGAGCAGGCAAAAAGGATCTGTGTTGTTTGAATGTTCAAAATGTTTTTACCTTGTCCTGTTTACTTCAATAACAGTATCTCAAAGAGTAGAGCTATTCAAAATAGTGTCCACCGTGGTTTATACACCTCTGCTGTCTTTATAACCATTCCCCAAACAGATGGCGGGACTCATTTGGAAAGTTTCCTGCGATTGATCTTTGTATGGATGGATTTGTTCTTGGACGGCCTGATTGAGCATTGTCCTTACCATTTGTTCTACCATCAGTAAATGTCTTAGTCCGTTTTGTAAATGGTTCTTTTGACCATAGCCTCCTTCCCATACACCTTATGAATATCTTCAAGTGTTAGTTTTCTTGAATTTCCCAGGAAAACATACATCCTGATGCTACTGAATATTTGTAATTGTAAATCATCATCTTTTGCTGATTTTGCAGCCATTTTCACACAAGGCATTAACATGACAAAATGTCACCACCTAAAACAATTTGGTCAATTTAAAGCAAGTTGAAAAAATACCTCTTTGACTTTTTTTTGACATTGAGAAGGTCATTGAAGGTCAAATGTCAAATGTAAAGTCAGATTTGAACTTCTGAGAACATGTAGATGATTTTGAAAAAAAATTAAGTAAATTTGAAGCAAGTTGAAAAAAGACCTTTTTGACCTTGAAAAGGTCATTGAAGGTCAAATGTCAAATCTTAAGTCAGATTTGAATTTCTGAGAACATGTAGATGATTTTGAAAAAAAATTGAGTCAATGTGAAGCAAGTTGAAAAAAGACCTTTTTGACCTTGAGAAGGTCATTGAAGGTCAAATGTCAAATCTAAAGTCAGATTTGAACTTCTGAGAACATGTAGATGATTTAGAAAAAAATTGAAGTCAATCTAAACAGTATTTGTTAAGTTATAGGAAGTTGTAAGAAATTGTTACAGACGCCGGACGCCGGACGCCGGACGCCGGACGCCAACCTCCAACCACCAACCGCCGTCGCAAAAAAACGGAGATCATAACAATATGTCACCACTTTTGGTGGTGACATAAAAAATAAAGTTGACGCTGCCTTTCACAAAGTCCGATGTCATCAACCAACATAGGTCACTATGATCCCATCAGTGATGTCATGAATCAAAGAAATTTCAACTATAATGTCATCATATGACATCATCTAGTGCTAACATGTCAACGTTAGCTTGTTTTTTATTTTCGAGGATACTTTAAAGTATGTTAAAGTTACCTCTAACCCATATTTTTTGTCTAAATTTTTTTTCAATGCTGCTCCGCCTACCCCCGACTAGTGTTACTATAGCAATCATTGCTTTTTTCTTCAAGGACCTATACTACACGTATATGGCATAAAATTGCACATTCATACAAAATTATAGGTTGGGATTTCTGAGAGAGTAACTCCATTCAGTCTTCACATGGATATCATATTGGTAAGATTTGACAATATTTCGTTATCATTTGAAATAAGCATTCGATCCCCTTATACATCCTGGATTTAAATCACCGAAATCATATGATTTATTTTATGCATTTTGATCATAGTTATACTCTTTCGTTTCCAAAATATATTTTTAGATTTGGGCTATCTGATTCTTTATTCATTAATGACACCTCTAGGACGATCAACGCGTTGTTATCAATGATACTAATCAAAGAAACATCTTTGTCTTGGGATTTGAGCTCGTTACATTATATTTACCATGACGCATTGACGTGTCATTTGCATAATATTTTTTTGCATTTTCTATAAAATAAGATTTGTGTGTGCTATCAGTCTTTTTTCTATCATATATAAACTTTTCATCGTTTATTTATCGCGCTTGATTATCTGATCTTATTTATACCAATCTCACTCTGAGTAACAATTGCAAATGGTTGACTTCACAATTCAATTATGGTCTGCCATTATTTATTGAAATAAGTATGACTTTTGAACATATATTTGTTTTTTCGATTTAAATTGGACAACAGTTATTGAATCGGACTGGACATTTGTTATTTTGAACTATAGCTATCAGATATTAAACATGCCAATTTTATGAGACGAACGGCCAGGAAAGATACATGTCTCCTACATCTAGACTTGTTTAATAGATGGCATCGAATTCGGAACTTAAAACTGAAACAGAGAAGGAGATACACTCCCCTCCATAAGTTTGGCAACCTTAATGGGATATTCCTTGCCAAACCATCTCTCTCCTCATATAGTAGCTATAACCATATGTATACTTGCCATGTTTAGCAAAGCAGTGAAAATGTTTAGATATGGTCAAAATTGAACACTTAGAAATGAAGTACTCAATTCCACTAGGCTTTTAAGATTCCACTCAGGAAGTGATGTCATCGACTCTCAACTTTGCATATAGCATTAGGGAAGGAGCTATTAAGAATTACAAAAACAGCTGAATATTCTTTTTCAATTTTGTATCTGATTTAATTAAGTTGACAAGCTCTGAAAATGTTTTTGCACAGAAATTAAGGATCACTTGTCCAGAAGTAATTTTGTGCTACCTTCCTACACTGTTATGGGCAACTTTATATAAGTTGAGAGTATAAGAAATCCTGAAAGATGGCAGCACACTGGAAATGAGCACTACATTTTTAAATGATGAATATTGACCATATTAAAACATTTCCCCGTGTTTTGCTAAATATGGAAAGTATATTTATTGATTATAGCTACCATATGTAACCAAGCTAAATAGTTTGAAACTTTTATGTGTTTAAACTTCCCGCTGTAAATTACTTTTTACGCAATCTCATTGGTTAAGAGAGTAGGTCGGCCATCTTGGATAAAAGGCATGTTTCCAAATTTGATTTTTGAATTTCTTGTAGAAATTCACTCGTTTCTACATCAATAACCTAAGTTTAGGTAGAAAACCCTTAATGAAGTCAGGTATGGTTGGATTTATTATATTTCAAACTTGACTTTATGAAGAAAACAGATTAGATTGCATGTTATTTAGCATTGATGAGATTTTTTAGGATTTAATATTTTTTGTAATTTCTGTATGGAAAGATATTCAATTTGTGTTGATTTTGTGATTTGTTACATGATTTAAGAGTGTTTGTAAGTCATATTTTGAACTCCTTCATTTCATTCTAGTGTTGATCAAGACCAGATGTTATATAGGTGTTCTATCAACCCCATGGTCTACAGGAGATACTAGTGCAGTGTAGTTCCTGGGTAGGTTTTCTAAGCTAGGATCTGTTTGACATGTTTGGTGCTATATAATGTAAGATTGCCATATATGTACAATTTAAAGACTTACTCAGATGTCCATATATGTACAAAGATTTAGCTAGACATATAAAATATGTCTCAATCAGTTCATAACAGTATACAGTAAATACGTTTATTTCATTACGATCTTGTCATTTTTGTAAGTCATAGATCTGAATTGTAACTCTTTTATTTTTGTATGTTCCAGGGTTTTTATTATGATATTAAGACAATAAAGAAACAAACTAAACCAAGAACTCTGTAGTCCTTAGTTTACAATTGGCGCAGTCGGCAGTCCCAGCGCATGATCAAGTCACCAGTCCCCGCGCATGATCGAGTCACCACAACGTATACATCATAGTCTCGATATAGGCTATATAGACATAAGACAATCACAGATCCGATCTAGATGCAGATCATCACAGATACGACAGATACTGTACATGTAACGATCAGACAGTTACAGATACAGACACAGTTCCAGTTATATTGACAGTAGCAGATACATGTAATGATAAGACAGTTGCAGTTAATGTCGACAGTAACAGATACATGTAACGATAAGACAGTCGCAGTTAAATCGACAGTAACAGATACATGTAATGATAAGACAGTCGCAGTTATATCAACAATAACAGATATATGTAACGATACAACACTCGCAGATACAGACATACAGCCACAGATATATATCGACAGTCACAGCTACTACAGATGGAGCCAAAGTTATAAAAAGCCGTCTATCAGCCGTATATACAGTCCCAGATAGAAGGTCTAGATTTAAGGGTAAATTCATGTGTCCAGAAAGACTGTTAAATATTATTTGAATTCTTAAATAGTATTTGAATACAGGTTTTTAAAACACCCCTTAGACTAAAAGAAAAGTTCAGGTGTACAAAAAGACCCATAGATCAGATTTGATGTGTGCATAAAGATAAGTTCAGGTGTACATAAAGACTCATATATCATATTTCGTGTGTACATAAAGTGCACATACAGTCCACTTAGACTATAGATATGTCCATTTGTACATGAAGACTCATAGATCAGATTTGGTATGAACATAAAGTGCACATAAAGTTCCCATAGACAGTAAGATATACGGTGTATTCATGCGTTCATGATAAGGTATCAGAGATCAGATTTGAATTCGAGTGTACATACTGATTCCAAAGACAGTAAGATATATTCATATGTGCACAAATCCCATGAAAGTCATAGTTAATAGCAAGTGTTCATAAAGATCTTATAGATAGATATTTGTTTATACCAAATACTTAGAGGAAAGTCTTGTTCCTTGTAGTAGTGTTGTTGCATGCATATATAGATTTAAACTCATTCATATAGTGTTAAGGAACATAGGATAGACTAATGACAATGATCAACTATTAACAGGTATTTTATGTCTATCGATCCCAGTTAGACATATAAAAAGTATGATCAAGTACATGTATTAACAGGTGTTTTATGTCTATTGATCCCAGTTAGACATATAAAAAGTCATAGATATACTCATACAATACTAGAGTACATTGGGGAGTCCAGCAAAATTAGTGCAGTAGATATTACATGTGTATAAACCCCATATAGTGACAGTTATGAAATAATAGTGTGTTGCAAGTTTACTATTACTATTGTAACAGTACATGAACAAAAGATAATTTTTTTGAGGGTAATTTGTTCTTCAATAATTGCCTAAATGTGAGTGGATAGTTTGAAGACCTATAAAGCGTAGTGATACTTGAGGACCCCTTAGAATACAAATACATGCTATATTAGTCGTTCAAGTGTATAGTGCTGTTTGATCTGTCAACTTACAGTGTGTATTCCAGGGGTGCGCTCCAAATCAGAATGAGAATTTTCTTTTAAGGGGTACATTTCTAAGTACTTACATTTTTTCAGGGGTGCGTTTCGCTCCAGACATTTCTTGCCAGTGGTGCATTTTTAAGTACTTACATTTTTCCAGGGGTGCGTTTCACTCCAAACATTTCTTGCCAGGGTTGCATTTTTAAGTACTTACATTTTTTCAGGGGTGCGTTTCACTCCAAACTTGTTTTACCAGGGGTGCATTTCTACATACCTAAAATATTTTCCAGGGGTGCGTTGCAAGGTATTTTTGTTATCATAATAGATTTGATTATAGAAAGAGTTGATTATTCAATTACAAAATTTTGAGTATACTCAACCTTCAAGATGACCACAGACGTAACCCAGAAGGCCTTGTTAGAAACAATCGAGATGCTTCGAGGTGAATTGACGCTACAAAGAGCCCAACAAGAGAAACTTAAAGATAAATTAGAGGAACTTGAAGCTAAAGGTTTCTCAGACAGTAATGATAACCTCGATACATCGACACATACTCCAGACACTCCATGCCCTACAGTACTGATATCCAGAGACAAGAAGATACAGAAATTTAGCTCAAGGTGGACAAAGCAAGGGGATTTAGCTTTAGAGGTTTGGATTAGTGAAGTTGAGACGGCTATACAGACTCTTCGCCAGTCGGATCGTGTACCATTTTTACTGGAACATCTGACTGGAGCAGCCAGGGATGAAATCCGTCTACGACCTAGTTCAGAAACAAACTCAGTTGAGAAAATTGTCACCATTTTAAGAGAAGTATTTGGTGATCTCGAACCTAGGCAAAAGATTCTCGAACTATTTTACGCCAGAACTCAACAGAAGACCGAAAACATCCACAACTACAGCTTAGATCTAATGAGGTTGAGAGAAAGAATACTTTTAAAACAAGGATTATGCTCTATGGGCACTCTAATGGAGAAATTCATTGAAGGATTATATGACCATTCACTCAAGAGGGAACTAAGAAGAGAGGTCACAAAAGATCCCACTTTAACCTTCACTGAAGTGAGGAAGTTGGCTATGGAGACTGCAGCAGAACCACATAGTATCACTGCATCCATCCAAGAATCTTCAAACAACAGTCCCAGTGAAATGGATGAGATGAAACAATTACTACAGAAACTTACCCTTGATATTCAGGATTTGAAATCAAGAAGACCAGACAAACAAGACATCCACAGCGACAAACAAAAGAAAGATGATATAAAAGGAAAACCTCCCCCAAGAGGAAAAAAATGGACCAATGAACAAGGGGAAATATTATGTTTTCGCTGTGATAGGCCAGGACATATTGCTGTAAATTGTGATCAACAGAAAAAAAACTAGTCATCACTTCTCAGCAGCGTCAGTTGAGAAGTGAGGTTGAAATCAATGACGCAAATGAGTTGATTGGTAAATGTCCGGAAGTCGAGGTAACATTGAATGGAATAGCTACTAGAGCACTCTTAGACTCAGGGTCAGAAATCTCCACCATTTCTAGTTCATTTTTTGAAAAAAATTTTAATGATACGAATTTACAGAGTGCACAATTTTTAAAGATTACTGCGGCCAATGGCCTAGAAGTCCCATTCAAAGGTTACACAAAACTTACCTTAGAGTTCAATGACACTGTAATAAATGATGCCGCGTTTTTGGTTGTTGAGCCTTGTGGTAATAATGAATCATTTAACGCCAAGAAATCCAAAGTCCCAATTTTGTTAGGTAGTAATCTAGTCACGTTTAGTGGTGTTCAAAGCTCACATTGTGAAGAACATTTTACGAGGTTAGTTGGACCTAAAATATTTTTACCCCCAAGGACTGCTATGATAGTCAAAGGATCAGCCGGACATCAACCAGGAACAACAGTCACTGTTGAGCCGGGATCGCTTGAACATTTGCCAGAGAATATTTGTGTGTCACGATCAGTGGACAAAGTCAAACATGGAACAATAAACCTACAAATAACAAACATGTCTGAAAACAATTTTTGGCTATATCCTCATACTCAATTGGCAAAAATCCATGCAGTTGATAAAGTGATTGCTAAAGATGAATGTGAAGTGACACAAGTTGATACAAATGAAATTTTGATAAAAGAGAAATCGGTAACAACAAATGCCGAACATGTAGACTCTGAGTTTTTAAGAAATGAGCTTAAGATTGGACACGATGTCCCAGAAGAAGAAAAACAGAAAATTTACAATATCTTCAGTACATATAGTGATGTAGTCAGTAGAGGAGACCAGGATTTAGGTAAATCTTCCACCTCGAAACATACTATAAAACTGACTGATGACAAACCAGTGAATATACCTTATAGAAGGATACCACACAGCCAGGTACAAGAAGTGAAAGATATTCTAGATAAACAGCTCAAAGCGGGTATAATTAGACCAAGTAGTTCACCATATGCAGCACCTGTTGTTCTGGTGCGGAAAAAATGTGGTGGTCTTCGAATATGTGTGGACTATCGCCAGCTCAACAAAAAGACCATTCCCAATGCTTATCCTTTGCCTAGGATTGAAGAAGCTTTGCAGAGCCTGAAAGGTGCCAAGTTCTTCACTTCCATTGACCTCGCTCAGGGATTTTTACAGTGTGAGATGGAAGAAGGCGATGAGGAAAAGACGGCTTTCACTGTTGGACCAGGCGCTCACTATGAATACACTCGTATGCCTTTCGGATTGATAAACGGCCCCGCCACATTTCAGAGATTGATGGATGTTTGTTTGGGAGATCAGAATTATCAGACACTCTTGATATATCTCGATGACATCCTCGTGTTTGGCGATACGTATGAACAACATAATGAGAGATTAGCCTTAGTCTTGGAAAGATTACAGAAACATAATTTGAAGATCAAGCTGAAGAAATGTGCTGTTTTACAGACTGAGTTGAAGTATCTGGGCCATATCATTTCGGCTGATGGTGTTTCTACGGATCCAGATAAAACGCAAACAATAAAAGACTGGCCAACTCCTGATTCTGAGGACAATCTTAGGAAATGGCTTGGGTTAAGTGGCTACTATAGACGTTTCGTCCCAGGTTTTTCGCAAATAGCGCAGCCACTTAATGTTCTCTTAGGACCTACCAAGAAGCAGTTGAGGAAACAGAAATCCAAGAAAGATGTCAAAGTTCATCCACCAGATAATAGACCTTTCAAAGAAAAATGGACTGATGCCTGCCAGTCTGCTTTTGACAATCTGAAGCAGAAACTCACCAGTGCACCCATTTTGGGGTTCCCAGATTTTACACTCCCATTTCAAGTTGAGACTGATGCTAGTGGAAGTGGATTAGGAGCCATATTGTCTCAGAAACAGGGAGATAAAATTGTAGTTATCACATATGCTAGTCGTAGTTTGAGTCCAGCTGAGAAGAACTATTCGGCCCTAAGCTCGTTTAAATTAGAACTATTGGCTCTAAAGTGGGCAGTCACGGAAAAATTTCGGGACTACTTGATCGGAACAGAGTTTGAAGTTTTCACAGACAACAATCCACTCAGCTATATCCTTAATTCAAAGACAAAGTTGGGAGCTGCTGAGACAAAATGGGTATCACAACTTTCCCAGTTCAATTTTGAGATTAAGTACAGACCCGGAAAAACAAATAAAGCAGCAGATGCCCTGAGTCGAAGACCAGATAATGTCAACAATAAAGACAAAGACACATATCAGATAGTTGTTTCTTCAGAGACAATGTCTGCAAGTATACTGTCAAGTTCAGATGTTCCATTACCGAAAGACATGTATTCTGATCACACTAAATTGAGTGCTATGGATGCAAAGCTGCCATCATGTCCTACTTTCCCAAAGTATTCAGACCAGGAATTAGCTGATTTTCAGGACAATGATGATGTCTTAGCCAGAGTAAAGTATCTCATTGTCAGTGATTGTGGAACAAAGTTGAGTTCCAAAGAACATGTAGACACAAGAAAACTCATGAAACAAAATCTATGTATCATAAATGGTAAGCTGTATAGAACTACAAATGATGCAATTGGTGAGACTGTCCAACAATTTGTTGTACCAGCAAAATTACAACAGACTCTACTAGAAGCATGTCATGATGCAGCAGGACATCAAGGGATAGAACGTACACAAGCACTTCTCAAAGCAAGATGTTATTGGCCTTCCATGATGAAAGATGCTGAGTTACATTGTAAATCCTGTGAAAGATGTCTCATAGCTAAACCTCAAAGACCAAAAGTTAGAACTCAGTTAGGATCACTGATTGCTTCTAAGCCACTAGAGATTCTTGCAATTGATTTTGACACTCTTGACAAAGCAAGTGATGGAAGAGAGAAGGTGCTAGTTATGACAGACATATTCACTAAATATACTCTGACAGCAACCACAAGAAATGAAACTGCACCTGTAGTTGCTAAAGTACTAGTAAATGAGTGGTTCATGAAGTTTGGTATACCGGAACGTTTGCATAGCGATCAAGGCCGCTCATTTGAAGGACACGTAATTAGAGAAGTCTTAAAGATATATGGTGTAGACAAGTCTAGGACAACTCCTTGGCACCCTCAGGGTAATGGCCAGACAGAGAGGTTTAATCGAACTATGCATTCACTCTTGAGAACTCTTAACAGTCAGCAAAAGAGAAAATGGCCCGAATTTTTGCCGCAGTTGACCTATTTCTATAACTGTACACCACACTCTACAACAGGCATGTCGCCATATAGTCTACTTTTTGGTCATGAGCCAAAATTACCAATAGATGTTATGCTTGGTACAGAAAATGGTAAAGAACAAGATCTCTGTATGAATGATTTTGCACTGGATCATAGGGAAAAATTGCAAAAGATGCATAAACTCGCATTACAAAACATAAAAACAAAAGCAGATATGAGGAGTAAAAGGTGTGAGCCAAGAAATAATAGTGAAATTCCAGTAGGGGCTACAGTCTTATTAAAGTACAGGCCTCTTGGTAGAAATAAAATCCAAGATACTTGGGACCCAACACCACACAAAGTAGTACTTAAAAATGATAATGTTTACAGTGTTCAATTGTGTGGTAGCACTGACAAATTGAGAAGAGTACATAGAGAAAACATTATAATGACTGTAAACAAAGAATCCTCTCATAGCAATTCTTTGTCTAGTGATGACACGGATGTGTTAGAATTAGAAGTCCAAGATGCTGGAACCGAACCGTCTGAATCTACAGATGATAGGATTATCAGAGTTGTGGTTGATAACAGAAGGCTTCCGGATGGAATTAATACAGATGATTCTAACAAAAACCAGACCGGGATGATAGATATGAAACAACATTCTTCAGAAGAGAAAAGTGAGATTGAAACAGAAAAGAATGTGAATACAGATAGACCTACCAGGTTAACTGAGAACATATCATCAGACTCGGACACAGATAATACTAAAACTCTAAGAAGGTCTAAAAGAAAAAATGCTGGAAAGCATAAAAATCCACATAAATTGCCTGCAGCAACAGTCTTAACTCAACAGCAACAACAACAGACAAGTGAAAGTGTTGCTTTTAGTGATTTATCACAAGCTATATCAAAGTTAGGAGATACTTTAGCAAACAGTCTAGGCAGTTCTTTAACTGAGGCTTTTCAAGCTTTAGCAAAGAAATAAACATTGTTATAAAAACTTAGCTGAATTGCATGAAAATAGATGATAGATAGTGATAGTTCATTATGATAAATGATGCTACAGTAGTATAAAGCAAAGTAGAGATAAATTGTAGCAAGTGTATATAATTAAGTATAGTTAAGGTGTTCAAACTTATTCTCTTCAGGGATTTGATGAGCCTTGCCATCAACTAGTGCATTATGAACTTGAGTAAAAAGAGTATGTAGATGCAGAAGTATAGACAGTATTGGATTGTATTCAATGAATGTGGACTTAGGTCAAGCATTGATTCATTTCACAAGATATGTGTACCAATATTCATCTTTCTCTTAAGGAGTACTCTGTGCTGTATTCATTTTTATACTTGACCATTTTCTAAAATTTAAAGGACCTATGTAAAGTTCTGATACAAGCATACATATTATTGTACAGTTTGCTCAAATTAAAAGGACCTATGTAAAGTTAACACTTTTGTATTTATTTAGCATTAGATGTTTATATAGTTTATGTTGAGGGCAACATAAAAGATGGCCCGGGAATATGTAACCAAGCTAAATAGTTTGAAACTTTTATGTGTTTAAACTTCCCGCTGTAAATTACTTTTTACGCAATCTCATTGGTTAAGAGAGTAGGTCGGCCATCTTGGATAAAAGGCATGTTTCCAAATTTGATTTTTGAATTTCTTGTAGAAATTCACTCGTTTCTACATCAATAACCTAAGTTTAGGTAGAAAACCCTTAATGAAGTCAGGTATGGTTGGATTTATTATATTTCAAACTTGACTTTATGAAGAAAACAGATTAGATTGCATGTTATTTAGCATTGATGAGATTTTTTAGGATTTAATATTTTTTGTAATTTCTGTATGGAAAGATATTCAATTTGTGTTGATTTTGTGATTTGTTACATGATTTAAGAGTGTTTGTAAGTCATATTTTGAACTCCTTCATTTCATTCTAGTGTTGATCAAGACCAGATGTTATATAGGTGTTCTATCAACCCCATGGTCTACAGGAGATACTAGTGCAGTGTAGTTCCTGGGTAGGTTTTCTAAGCTAGGATCTGTTTGACATGTTTGGTGCTATATAATGTAAGATTGCCATATATGTACAATTTAAAGACTTACTCAGATGTCCATATATGTACAAAGATTTAGCTAGACATATAAAATATGTCTCAATCAGTTCATAACAGTATACAGTAAATACGTTTATTTCATTACGATCTTGTCATTTTTGTAAGTCATAGATCTGAATTGTAACTCTTTTATTTTTGTATGTTCCAGGGTTTTTATTATGATATTAAGACAATAAAGAAACAAACTAAACCAAGAACTCTGTAGTCCTTAGTTTACACATATCAGGAGAGAAATGGTCTGGCGAGGAATGTCCCTTTAACTCCCTCATTGAACTACGTGTTAAAGCCTATTGATGTTTGAAGTTTTATTTATATAACCTGTGAGACAAACACCTATACTATTAATGGAAATGAAATCGATTTCATTTCCAATGCCTTCAAATTTTCCCAATTCGTTACCGAAACATTTTGCAAATCGCCGTGACGTAGCCGTCATGGTATAACAGAGTGCATTATAATGCTTTGTGCAATACTGATCATGAATGTTTATAGCTATATGAAAGGCGTGCATAGCGTCATAACATATATAGAGATTATCCCATATGAGGTTCAGGATATTGGGATTATCCCGAGGCCAATATAATATATCTGCCCGAGGGCCGTAGGTCCCGAGGGTAGATATAATATATTGGCCAAGGGATAATCCAAATATCCTGAACCGACTATAGGATGATCTGTTTATCCTATACCAATCACATTGTTCAATTGGCCAAATTAGTTCAGAAACTTTGCAACCAACCGTAGAATTATTTTAACATATTAATGTCCAGTTTTGTATTATGAGTGTTGACCCAAGCTGCCCATTGGGGGTAGTAATGGGTGACACTCAGATATAATGTATACTGTGTCTCATAAGTCGGCACCGGCTGGTGATGTTACAAAATGTTGTTTTTATTATGTATTTTATATGTATATTGTAATGTCAGTGACACAAAAATAAACTATTTTTAACAAAACTAAACTGTATTCTTGTTTCTTTTCCTGTTCAAACCTTTGATTACCAACGGGGTATACTGCTCCTTCCCTTCTTTAAAGCATCAAACAGATCCGGCGATTTTCTGCGTTTTTCTCCATTGTCGTTCACAGTATGCGAACGTTACAAAAAAGAACCAATACAGGAAAAGCGATTATGACGTAGCAGGCAGATATACTATATCTGCCCGCTCGGAGCGGGACGTAAAGCTATATCTGCCCGCTGATGAAAATATAAGTTTTTACAAACCGGCTTTATGTACCTGTAACACGTCCAAGTATGGGATAAACAATTTTATCCCATACTTGGACGTGTTATAGGTACATAAAGCAGGTTTGTAAAAACTTGATGGTTTATAGAAGGGAGGGAGCATCCTGTTAAAATATTCAAAGATTCGAGAAAATAAATGTGGGCGAATATCCGACCACGACCAAGAAAACAAAATTGGACATGAATACTCTAATTTATTTCCACGGTTTATTACAGGTGACGTATGTCCATGTTGCAGGTTGCATCTGTTTTGTAGCTGACACCAGCGTTTTACACGGGTGACATCTGTGTCTGTTACGGGTTGCATCTATGTTTTAGCTGACACCAGCATTGATCACAGGTAATGTATGTGCGTGTTGCAGGTGGAATTCGACACAAATCTGACATCTCTTAATACAAAATTATTTGGGCCGCATCGGTCAACACATACATTTTATTAAAAAAGTAATGCTTCTAATTACCATGCTGATAGAGGTTGTCACTGAAATAGCTAGAATCATTAATTACGAACGTTTTTCAAAAAATTGAAAATGTTCATGTCACTCATTTGTTGGGTTAAAAAACGGTTATCTAAAAGCATTTCATAAATCGTTTTAGACATATGGTGGAGCTGCCATTCTATAAATACTTAAAGAGTGTGACTTTCATTGAGTGCGACATTTGGCGGAGTTGCTTTTCGACAAATACGTAAAATGTGGGGACTAGTTAACATGGGACATACGGTGGAGCTGCAATTCAATAAATACGTGATTTGAAGAACATGAGTGTGGATTTATTGTTACATACTGTTATATGTTATTTTTATGATTGTATTAAAACTATAAGCCAATATATTTTTTGGAAGGTACTGAATTGAAAACATACCCAAAAGTCAAATGTTTTCACGTGAATTTATAATAACATACACTACCTGATATGGTTTCTGGACAACTCGGACCCTGGACAACTCGGACCCTGGACAACTCGGACCCAAGACATCTCGGACCCAAGACAAGTCGGACCACTTTTTGAAATGATGATTTTTATCATTATATTTTGTTTTAATTATTTTTTATGTTTATTTTGACATATATTATATATTGTGAATTCATATACATGTATTATGTTAATTTGATAAAATTGTTTTAAATTAACATTTTGATGAGAGTTAAGAAGTAAGATATTATTGAAGCTAAAACCCCAAGACAACTTGGACCACTTTTTGAATTGATGGTTTTTATCATTGTATGGGGTTCTTATTTTTTTGTTTAATGTTTTTATGACATATATTATATTTTGTGAATTCATATATTGTGTTAATTCTATGAAATTGATTTAAATTAAATTAACTATAATTTCAAAAAGTGGCCCGAGTTGTCTTGGGTCTTCAGCTTCAATATTCTCTTACTGGTCTTACTTCTTAACTTTCATCAAATAGGTTAATTGAAAGGTTAGCTATTGAAAGATCTTCATCAAATAAATACAATATATTCACAATATATAATATGTGTCGTGCTTAACATTAAACAAATAATCCCCTATTATGACAAACAAAAGTATAATTTCAGAAAGTGGTCCGAGTTGTCTTTGGTTTTTAGCTTCAATATCTTCAACTTAATTTTTATCAAAAAGTCAAATTAAAACATTTTCATAATATTAATACAAAATATGAAGTCACAATATAAATTGTATGTTTTAATTTTCATAAATGAAAAAAATAAAACCCCACATAATTTAAAATCATAATTTTAAAAAAGTGGTCCGAGTTGTCTTGGGTCCGAGTTGTCCAGGGTCCGAGTTGTCCTGGGTCCGAGTTGTCCTGGGTCCGAGTTGTCCAGTTACCCCTGATATCAGAATAGAACTTAATTGAACAAAACATCAATAGCTCTAGGTGCTAATTGTAATTCTAAAGATATTCCCAGACAAAAAAATAAGTAATTTTTCGTGTTTTGGCTCAACCTGTATATGAGCTTCAGGATATTACATAACTTCCGTCAATGCAAACAGTTTCCATTTCATGTTGCTATGGTAATCTAATACTGCGAAGGGTGAGGCAGGCTGCCTTCATTCTATATTATTATCTTAGTAATACGTAAAACACACCATAAACACATTTTTAATAAGTCATTTTTAATATAAACTGTATTCCATGCGGTAAATCCAGCTGACATTTGATCTTCCTTCGAATTAACGACTATCGTGTTACGTATTATTAAATGTCGATAAGGTTTGGGGGTTAAAAGTAAAAATGAAGCAAGTGCCAATTGTAGACACTCTTAAAAATTATTACTTGGATTTCCTTATATTGAGAAATTGTACTACTCATTTTAAGTCAAAAATTACTTAAATAATCTTGAACTACTGAATAATTTTTAAGTAATTTTTAAGTAATTCATTTATGGTGAATTTACTAATGCAAGGAGAGAAATTGAAATACTTACTGTAGTAATTGTAATACTCATTTACATAATTAAGCAATTAAAAAACTCAAAATGACAATATAAGTTAAACCTAAGTAAAATGAAGTAAAACTAAGTAATTAACTTTAAGTAATTTTTATACTTGGGAAATACTTGGGAAATACTCAAGTAATTCATTTTTAAGAGTGGAAAAGCTATTCATAGATGAGGTACGTGTTATGTACTGATGAGTTTTGGATTCAGGTTTTATTCCGAGGGATATCTATGTATTTCTCAAAGGACACATTTTCTGAAAAATAAACCCTAGATCCAAAACTGACCGTACATTGCAGATGTATTCCTAATAAGGTTTTAGATGAATTCTACCATCTAAGATTTCAAAATGTTCAAAAGGGGATTTTTGTAAAATAGTCAGTTTCGTTTTTGACAACTTTTTCAAATACTTAAAACTATTCATATCAAGATTTTAAAACTTAAAAAACTTAGTGAAACATCTCATAATAAATGGCTTCACTATTCCAATATTAAACAATCAATGATTTCTAAAATCGAAATTTGGGGCGGGACCGGGAGGATACAATTTGTATTTCTCGGACGATACAGAAAATATCTATCCTGCGCCATTCATACACTATTTCGAAGAACCGCAGTTCTGTAGGCCTAGGTCTCTTCTGAAAATATCAAACTGACACGGCAAGAATGTTAAACCCTTCCCTTCCGTAAACTCATCGTGCGCATGCGCAGATGTAAATATTCTTCAAATTCGCAATTGTAGTTAATCTAAGATGGCCATAACTATTATGTTGTTTTATGCTGTCTGGCTAATGATTGTATCCCCTTGAATGACATAAACAAGATGTCTTTCCCATTTGTCAGACAAACAAATGTCTTATTAATTGCAGAATTGTGGAGTCATTTGTTGTGATCAAGTGGAAATGGCAGCTGGTTGGGACAACAATGTCATCGTGCATCAATAAATATTGGTATGTGGGAAGTACGACTAATAAAAAACGAATGCATGAAACAAAACAATTAATAAACAATATCTTATCCTATTTATGTATAGCTGTCATGATGAATAAAATAAATCGAAACATTTCTAGTGATGGATTGTCAAAATACAATATTGTAACTGTTCGGTGATATTTATTTATTTATTTATTCAAAACTACGCTTTTGTATCAGCGGCACACTTTCAGAGGTGCGTCTTTACAATAAAACATAATATATCTAAAACTGAGTCTTAAGAATCTTTAAGATTGCACTAAAACTTTAATGGTTAATTTTCTATGCGACTAAAATACTAAATAACTAATACATCTTAAGTAAAAACATTTTAGATACTGTGTCAAATGTTGAACCTAAATCTTGTCCCCCAAGTCTAAAAGCCTCATCACCTAGAATCCATTGAAGTTTATATTCAGGTGAAGACGCGAAGAATGTTTCACTCAGGGCAGATGGAATTTTGCTTTCAATTGTTTTGAAGAACACATTACGATGGTCATTATAGTGGGGACAGAGTAGAAGTCTATGTTCTACCGTTTCAATCATATTTGTACAAAAATTGCAATTGGGGTCCGAAAGTTTATTTTTCCATCTACATGTTTCACTTTTTAATTGGAACTTTCCTAATCTCGCAAGGAACTTTATCCTTGCGCCCTGAAAGTCATAGTCATTTCTAAGGTAGTTTTGAAGTCCTTTTCTGGTGGAAAGCGTACTATAAAAGGATAAGGATGATTTTTGATCAATTTCATTCTTAGTATAAGATTTACATTCTTCCCTTATCCTGTTATCGTATTCATTAATCATTTCATCAGAATCATGACTTATGCCATCGAAGCCGATGGAGGACAGAATGTCATCCATTTGTTCAATGTATTTCCAGCTATTGGTTTTATTATTTTTAAGTCTATGTGACAAAGCTGCGATGAGGTTGCTTATAAGAGAATTCTCACTTTTGCCTAAAAGATGAAAAAAGTATTCAACTTGTCGTTTCAGCACAATAAAATGTATAGGAGTCCATCCTAGCTCGTTTATAGCGCCAATATATGCCGGAGTGCTTTTGATATTGAAAATTGCTCGCGCTGCGTTATATTGCATCGACTGAAGTTTATTTCTGATCACTTTTGTATCTGTAACCCATACACCACACCCATGTAAGATGCTTGGTAGAAATTTACTTGTATATAACGTGTTCCCAAAATCAATCCTCTTAGCATTGAGATGTTTACTAAGGGTATATGAAATATGGTTTTTCAGCTTGACCGCGTTTGGCGCAAGTTTGTCAATGATGTGACAAGAATCTTTTAAGGACCTATCAATAAAAATTCCTAGGTATTTATATGTTTGAACCTCATTTAATTTAAGATCTCCCAAAGACCAAAGTTTAAGTTTATCAATTTTCTTACCTATGACCATAATTTTGGATTTTTTCTCACTAAATCTAAACCCCCATTTAATTGCGAACTTATTTGCAACTTGTAACATAGATTTCAAGTCATTTTCTGATTGACCGAGAAGGACAATGTCATCAGCCCACATCAAACTTGGGAATTTTTGGTCCTTAAATGAGATCCCAACATTTGCTTTTAAAAGTTCGTCTTGGAGATCTGTCATTACAATTGAAAACAGTGTTGTGGAAAGAGTACAACCCTGCTTTACACCACAAGTTGTGGTGAACCATGAATCTCCAATGTATCCATTATTTAACTTTACTTTGTTCTTTATGTTTTTATACATCTCTCTCAACAATCGCCATGCTTTGCCTCTAACGCCTTTTTCCCAAAGTTTAATAAACAAAAGGTCGCGATCCATGACGTCAAATGCCTTGGAAATATCAAGGAATGCAAGGAAGGTTTTTTCATTCTTATCTTTTCTTAGGCTGCATAATGCTTTCAATTTAAAAACATGGTTTTCAAGACGCTGATTTTTCCTATATGCTCCTTGAAAATCTCCAAACACATTTTTGCTTTCGAAAAAGGACATAAGATGAGTATTTACTAAAGAACAAAAAAGTTTGTAAACATTTGAAGTAATAGTGATTCCTCTAAAATTGTCAAGTGATTCATTAACTCCGCCTTTATGAAGGGGTTTTAAAATACCTTCCTTCCATTGGGATGGATATGTTTCATGTGTTTTACAAATTTTAAAAATATCTAGGAGTGTTCTAATCATTGATGTACCTCCATACTTAATGAATTCATAGGGTATCATATCAGTCCCTACTGCTTTACCATTTGGGAGCCGTTTTATATGTGAGACTAAAGTTTCGGAATCAAAGATGAGCTGATCGATGATATCAAAGTCAAAATGGCTGGAATGCGGATCATTTAGCTTGTTTTCAATATTGTCAAGCTTCTCAGCATGTTTTGATATTTCAATCTCTGGTGATTGTGGGTTGCGATTTTTGGGGCCAACATTAGCCCAGTAGTCATTCATTATTTTAGCGACTCTTTTTGGGTCATCAATAATTATGTCCGGGTATTCGGGGTGTTGTACTTTTATGGGGGTATCATTTTGCTGATTAAACATATTAAGAGTTCGCCAATAAGATCTTGAGCTTGATGATTTTTTAGAAGCATTTTTAGTAAGAACCTTTATGTGTTTTCTTACCATCTTTTCTTTAATATATTGTCGGACTCGGTCTTTCCTTTCAATATAAATTTTCCAAATATCGTCAAAACAATCGAGATCGGAGAGGCCAGAGGCTCGCCAGTACCTACAAAACTGGTTAGCTTCCTTACGACTCTGGATGAGCTTTTTTAGTTCTTTATCCCAAAAGGATCTATGGTTTAGTGATATGTTCATGTGACCAATCGTGTTATTCCCTGTATTAATGACTTTATCCCTCCAACAGACCCACATTTCTTCAGGGGTTGCAAAAACCTTGGGGTTCCAGTCTGCAAAATCATCATTTAAAGCAGACTTAAAAAGTTTCCAATCTGTTTTATCATTCATTTTCCAAAGGCATGCATCAGGACTGGTTTTGTTAATATGTCTCAAAACTGGCTTACATGAGTTTGTACTAGATTTTTTTATATCAAAATCCGTCATAATCATGCAGTGGTCGCTTCCAATTGAAAAATTACCTTCCTCATCAATTATCATAGAGGAAAGCTTATCATAAAGGGCTTGGTTACATAACAAATAATCAATTGTGGATGTTATATTTCCTCGAAACCATGTATATGAACCATTACACTTACTTGACAAATTTAGAACCTGCATGTTTGTGACTTCACATAATGTTTCAACAATTTCACCATTAGGACTGGGGGAGTCATTTTTATTGAATTTGTTTAGCTTGCCATTGAAATCACCCATTAATAGCACAAAATCACCAGTATTTTCTAGAGTTGCAATATTTGAGATTAATTCATCAGTAAGAGCATGACTACGTTCTGGATCTTTACCATCATTAGGATAATAGGTAATACCAACACTTAAAGTTTGATCATGTATTTTTACCCGGATCCAGTATCGTTCGAAATCATCCCTTTTTGAGCTCAAAAGGTCGTCATTAAGTACTTTGCAGTTTTCAGAAGAAACAAAAAATCCAATTCCCCCACCTTCAGATTTAGCGCGGTTTTTATCGTACCATTTATGATTATTACTTTTAACAATAAGAGGACGTTTGTCATTAAAAAATGTTTCCGCAACAGCCATTAATGTTATGTCATTTGTTTCTAGCAAATGTTTCAGCTCTTGCTGCTTAGCTTTACCTAAAATATTTACATTGTTATAAGCAAATGTAACACTGAGATTGTCATTTTGGCATTTAGCCTTACGGCTGCGTTTAGACCTTCGATGTCGGGTTTTTATATCATTGGGGAATGAGGCTTTATCTTTCGTGACATTGGGGGATAAGGCAGACTCATTGCCGTTACTCTAATAATGGGTAAGTACGGAAAACCTATTATTTCCAAGAAAGTCATTGTTCTGATGATCATATTCAAAAGACTGGACACGATTAACATAATGATTGTCCTTCATGACATTTAAATGACCCCTTGCAGGAGGAATATCATTGGGTTTATTGGGGCATCGTGATTGTTTGTGTCCAATTGTTTTACAAAAATGGCAGCGTACAGCGGTTGGGTGCCAACATGTGGAAGGGAGATGACTCTCCCCACATTTATTGCAGGACATGTCCTTATTGGTGCTGTTACGATTTTGTGTATAAGTGTTCATGGATCTTGGCTTGTTGGTGTTGATATATCCTGATTGTCTTGTGTTGGTTGATGTAAGTGTTGAAGTTGTCGTTGGAGGGTTCTTTGGTTGATGTTCCTTGCGGCTGGTCTTAGTTTGAGGGCTGTTCCTTTTGTTACGGGGTAAAGTGACATCATCACATGTGGTTTTCAGTTTGAGGTTTTTAACCAAACTATTGGTTCCAGCGTCACTTAGATGCAGTTTATCTGGACATAGGTATCCGTTATTGATAGACTCGTCGCGAAGCTTGAAGTTAATGTCATTGTCGTTGAATGTTACAGCCTCATCCTGGCAGTGGCATAACAAGAAACCGTTAAGCTGGTTGATTCGTTCTTGCACAGTCAGATCATTTAGACGGGGGGTTACACTGGATACGGTGAGGCTATTGCAAAGCTGTTTTGCTGTCTTAATGAGAAGGGCATAATCCTCAGATATTAGTTTCACATCGTCTCTTTCGGCGCAATCGTTACTGGCAACTTGCAGATAGATGTGGTCATACTTCTCTTTTTTCTTGAGAAGTTTGTTGTGTATGGTAGCTATTTTGCCTCCACGAATACAGTCCACTTCGGTATCAATGAGCTTTGTTTCATCTATGTCCCGGATAATTGATGAACCTATTATGAGGGATTTGGGGTTTGGCTGCGGGGCATGCTTCACTTCCTTTAGTTTGTTCACGGTTTTTCTAAGGTCATTCAATTCTTTATGAAGTTCCTCATTATCTGCAGTTTTACGAGCGAGTTGTTTAACAAGTTCACTATTTGTATCGTTCAACTGTTTCAAGGTGTTAACTGTGGTCTGTATGTCCAAGACAGTTGACATGAGGTTATTAAGATCAATATTGCTATTCGCCTTAGCATTACGATTCAATGTGCGTGTTGGATTTGGCTGTGACATGGTTTTGGCGGGACGTCCTCTCTTCCTTTGCGTGGTGTGTGGGGTCCTGGGGGTCTTGGGATGTCGTTTAGCAGTAATACGTGTTGAACGGCGCGCAGGTTGAGGGGATGTTCCTGGAGAATCAGGAGGCTGAGAGTCAGGAATCATCATGACAACATTATCTACACGCCGAGGGCTATCCTGTCCTGATGCTATAAGTCCATCGTTAAGTGAAATTGTATTCTGATTTGTGTCAGAATCTGATGATACTGTAGAGTCATTGAGACAATTTCCATGTGTACAAATATGCTCTGGTTCAACATCTGCCAAAGCCTGTGTTTGTGTATCTGGCAGCAACTGTGTCAATGTCATTGTTGGGTTTTCCATTGTAAATACCTGTTAGTTCAAATTTAGGTAATTACTGTAGGACCTGTTAGTTCTAATTCAGGTAATTACTATAGCCCTTTGCTAGCCTATGTTGGCTGTAATAATTGGCTATGTTATAAAAAGGTCTATCCTGCTTTATGCACTTAAAATGGTTCCTAGTTGATCAACTGAAATCCAGATATTTCATCCACTAAAAACTCTTTCAAAAGTTGTTTAAAATATATCCAGTTTTTATCACAGTGTTCTCCAAGCGTTCATGTATACCACTGTAGCTTTGAATTTATACTAGAAAGTCTATTTCAGTAAAAAAACTAGCTTTTTGATGGAGCAAATATTTCATTGACTTCTCTCAAGTGGTGCTGTATCATGCTCAACACAATAACTCTACCCAGTGGAGACATCGTAATATTAGAATATTTAATTTGACCCTCTCCTCCCTAACAATCGAAGGAATAGTATACACCTTGCTCTTAGCACTAATTATCGTTTCGAACATCGTTTTTGAATGTCAAATCTTTTCATAAACCCAAAATAAGTCATTTGTAAGTGTATACTGGCCATCAATCATATTAAAGGGAAAATGTGTATAAGTGAGTTTGTTAAAGTAATTTTGAGATCGGCAATCAGGATTGAATGATAAAGACAGTCAAGACTTTTGTATTTCTTATTCAAATTTTCAAGGACGTTTCATGACGTTCGCTACTAAAATGTTGATTTTCCAATACGTAGAAAACCTTGTCGTTTATCATTTACTGATTTACCGATCCTTAAAAAACCTTGTCGTTTAGTTTGTTCGCCTCCTATTCGTACAAATGAGTTTGCTCGTTTTTCAGCGTCCGATTTCAATACATTTCTACCAATTCTGACGAATCCGAACCCTCGTTTTTGAGTTATTGAACCATTTGATTTTTTACCAATTCTGAGAAATGAACTAGCACGTTTACCATCATCGTCGTCATCGTCTTTCTTACCAATTCGCAAAAATGCATTAGGTCCTCGTTTGTCGTTGCTTTTACCTATTCGTAAAAACGAACTGGCTCTTTTATCTTGGAAATTCAAACTATTTTGCTTGTTTTTGTCTGCCATATCCTTCCCTATTCTCACAAATGAGCTGGCCCTTTTCCCCTCAGTCACGCCATCAGACTTCTTTCCTATTCTCAAAAATGAACTTGCTCGCTTCTCATCATCATTAATAGCTTTGCCGATACGTAAGAATGAACTTGGAGCTCGTTTGTCATTATCCTTCTTTCCAATGCGTAGGAATGCATTGGGGGCTCGCTTAGCTACATCCTTGTTGCCTTCACTTGGAAATGAATCTGACCTGAAGTCGGCCTCATTTTCTTCTAACTCGCCATTACCACGCCCGATCCTCAGAAACGAACTAGCTCTTTTTGAATTGTCACCAAAACTTCTACCAATTCTAAGAAATCCACCAGCCCGTTTAACAGCATACATGTCACTATCCTCCAAACCACCGCGTCCTATTCGTAAAAAACCCGCTTGACGTTTGTCGGTATCTGCAAGGAGGCCTCCTCCTGAAGTCCTAAGAAGAGCATTTTCCGCGATGGCAGACAATATTTTTTGTCGCTCGATATCATCAAAAATGTCACATATACGTGCCTCGCAAAAAGCTTGTGAGTCCTCCTTGGCGATATTGGCACAGATGGCTTTGCACATTGTTGTCGCCTTTGAGACTTGGAACAGGCAGAACAGAGCACATAGCAGCAGAACCGACACTCTGGTTGGAGTACACATCATTTGTAAGGTATTTGGCTGAAAATGAAGGTACAATATTATATAAAAATACACTATTGAATGTTATGTGTCACGTAAACTTGTTTTTAAGCAAATACATAAATTGTTATATCCCTCTGTTTTAAGTAAGATGTAATGGAGTGGAGTGAGGAACTGTGGATTATATCTCATATTAAATACACCTGATATAAAACAATAATATAGACTAAATGACAAACTTCGTGTTGACTTCAGCTGTAAATGATTAATAAAAATAATGCTACGGTATTATGACCAATGCTAATGTACAGTCATTAAAACACCATTAGTCGATGATCGCAAAGTACTCATACGGATGTTTTGGCAAATAATTGAGTTTTAAACCATTTCAGAAATGTATATTTCTGATCATTATTTTTGTAGGTTAAAGCCTTCATCAATCATCAGGAAATCAATTGAAGTCGCGTTCAATTTCCAACGTGTTAATGTTATTTAATGCGTTGGTAAAAAAATTTAACTAATGTCGCCAGAATTAGAATTATACGAAGGTCGTTCAATAGATACTAAAACTGGACTTCCTTGCGAATAGACCAACTTAAACGTTCATGGGCCTTTAATAAGAGTGAAAAAACACCTCGATACGTTGTATTAAATGACCAGTATTTCATTATTTACTCAGTATTTAGATATCGCACCTTCCTCATAAAACATGAAATGAAGAGGGTTTGTATCAGTTTTTATTGGACGACCTTCGTACGACCCAGTGCTATGTGCCCTATACGTGAAGATAATTGAATCGCCATATCTTTGCAAGGAAAGAGGAGAGGAATCAATAGCGAATGAGATGGATCTTACTTAGAAATTATAAAGGGCATAAATATGTTTTGTCAAATGTAGCTATCAGAGTTCCGATCTGTCATGATTGTTGCGTACGGGACGCCCGGGAAATAAGGATACATTGTAAGCACACACATGGGATTTTATATACAAAGAATCTTGAGCCGAAACATGGCATAAATCAACACAAAGTTGTTTTGTGTTTTGTGACGTATCGTGAACATTACGATACGAACGCAGTGTCATATGCCTAACGTTTACAAAATGTGCACCCCTTCATCACGTCCCTTCTTATCCTCAAACTCTCATATCTACCCAATATCTATAATGTTTGTAGTATGAGCCACTCATAAGTGATGACTCTTCCACAAAAAACAAGGTATCTTCAGTGTAAAAGGTCCAAGTCAAGGCCCGTTAGCTTAAATTCGATGTCCCTGTTGAGAAAGTTAACGCAAACAGTATGCAGAAATATATGACAAATTAATTTCCCGAGTAAAATGTCCCACGAGAGATCAGACGGTGCCATAGCCCAATAACTACATCTGTTTATGGTTTAGCTTCAATAAGAAGTTTTATCTTTATTTACCGCAGACCTTTCATTTCTGTGCATTGGCGTTAACTTTCATGTTTTGATTCAACGTCTGCTCAATCATTTCTTTTCGGTGGCCTATATAATCCGGGTCTATCCAAATAAAAAAAATGAACGAAATCGACAATCTGAATTGAGCATATAACAAAAAGTACGTTGATTGTTTATCTCGTTAATGCAAGAGTTGACATATTAAATGCGAGAGTTGACAGCTTAATATTTTATTCGAACACATGCAAGACAATGGTTGCGAAACGGTTTATAGGTTTCAAAGAGCAATGAATCCCTCGAGAAAACTAGAACTGCTTTAACCATATTAACACGTACCTTTTACAGAATTTAATCTTCGTGGTCAGACACAAAAGAGACATAAAATGGGCATTTCAAAAGTTAATTGAAAACTGGCCGTGACCCGTTTCAAAACAATCCAAGCTCAATGTAAAGTATAAGATAACATAGGGGGAAGGACCATTACAATATTCATACATGTATAATAATGTATATCCATAACCTCGTTTGCATCCAATGTAAACTATACATTAAAGGCAGAATATGATCTATAGGGGGTGACAAAATTACAAGCAACATGTATAACTGACCTACCAATCTATTCCTTACAAAATCAAATACAATATCTCCCAAAAGATTCACAATATGTTATAAATTGGTGAAGTTATTAATGATTCAAAGTGCAAAAATGGGTGGAAATGTTTAAATTCTCCCAAATAATAAGAATAGTAACCATTCTTATAGAAAAATAAAACATTATTGTAAAAATCTTTAGTTTTCCTGGAATAAAGTATGCACTTTTGTGATTTTTAGAAAATAAGCATGACAAGAAATGACATGAGCCAAAAATATTCTAAAATTGAAACAATTTTTTGTTTAGCCTGCTCGCTATATCTGATTCCCTCTTTAATATTATATTGAAACAATGCAAGTTCATGTAGAGGAATTAGAATGGATAGCGAGTGTAAAATGTTTGAAGCGATCTTTTCAAGAAGCAAGACTATGTTGTAAAAATGTGATTTTTTCGAAACTTACTCTCCCTTTAATTAAAAAAAATCCTTTTAGAGCATATTATTGTGAGGCGTTTCATTACAAATCCATGCATCTTCATAGAGTTTGAAATAAATATAATAAATGTATATTCAGTGTCTATTTTGCACATTAATATGAACTACGTCTATCTGCCAAATATCCACCATGTATTTTTATGTAACTTTGCTGTTTCAAGAAAGAACATCTCATTTAACATCATCAAATGCTAATACTTTACGCGCCTCTGCTTTTCGGGTCACCCTGTAGGAAGACTCAACAGCTCAAGAGGTTGTAAATCAATAGCTAAATGCTGGAATTTCGTCAACTCAACTTTTTTATAAATATTATGTCATTGAAGCTTTGAACTGAATTTACACTTCTTAATGCTGAAATTGAGAGTTTATCCATACATTTTAAGAAAATAGGTATGTCAAAGAAGATGTTAAGCCAAATATTGACCTGATAGCTCAGAAAAAAAGAAAAAAAATCGAATTTTCTCTACCGTCCTTATTGCCCCTTTAAGCTAGCGATATTTTTCACAACGTAACCGTGTACGCAAAGCCAATGAATCAATACAGTAATGTATATAGCGCGCATACAAAACAAGCGCTACTTAGTCTATATCAGATACCCGATCAGCTTTGATGTTTAGAACGGGAGATTTGCAATTTCACGTTGGTGGGAACGGGAATCAGTATACTCATGACTTTTGAATACTTTGCAGATAAGTTTGATTTCGATGCATAGTATAATGCTTTTTAGAGAAAATGATGTGTGTCATACATGTTTTAGCTCCAAATATCTTACGAAACGAGAATGTTTAAAATATGTATCATAGAAAACCAGTTGTATAACGATCCATGGCATAGTACACGATGATGTGTAGTCTAACCCCCCTATCACACCAAACTCGTTCTTACCCGTTCTTGCCAGTCCTACGAAAACGTCGTAAAACGGGCTCAAACTGGCTGTGGTCGGGAAATATGTCTGAAATAATTAGCTTCTTCGTTCTTAAACAGTCTTCAATACGAACGAATATGATAATCTCAAGTAAAAACCTGTAAAATTCACGCTGGCCCACAGGAAATAAACAAATCTGACGTCATTTATCTGCGTGTGCATTGAAGTTCACGTTCAAGTTTTGTCAAATACTTGTAGCTTAACCTCTCTAGTATGCATTGCTTAAAGTCTCAATTATTTGTCCGAACGCTCGTCATTTTGCATCATTATTTGTCCGACCGCTTGTCATTTTGCATCATTATTTGTCCGACCGCTTGTCATTTTGCATCATTATTTGTCCGACCGCTTGTCATTTTGCATCATTATTTGTCCGAACGAACGCACGTCATTTTGCATTATTAGAGAGGTTAAGCTACACGTTTAAATGCAAACCGTGAACCTGAGCGTAAAACGTTTTTACGCTCAGGTTCACGGTTTGCATTTAAACGTGTAGCTTTCAACCAGTCAAATATTCTTGATATTTATGTGGTGACTCACTTTTTGCTCATATCAAGGGCGGACGTAATTCAAAGAAAATGCTTCGTTCGCAAATCAAATGGTTGTCATTTCATTTCGTTCATTATACATATTGAACTTAGCCCCGGGTATCAAATTGGCCCTGCCTATTTATATTGTAGAGAATGAAACAAAACGTTCACATTTGAAGTTGTCATTTACCCATTAGAATGTATTTTTATTTCAAATGAAAGATTGGGGTTTAACAATATAACAAGCAAGATTATCTGTATCAAATATCTGATACTGGGCCATCCTAAAACATAGCTGAAATCAATCACGTAATGAGCGACGTGTAATCGCTCATTTACACGTAAAACCTGTAACTTTCACGCTTACAAGCAAGGGAAAGATCAATACCCGGTGATTTCAGCGGGAAGTGGTGTTTCGTTCAGTGGATGAGCTGCGCGCGCACGCATAAATGTGATTATCCAATATAATTAGGGGAGGGCTATTTGAAATAGTCTTTGGTCTCAGGCGCGACCCAGGGCTGTTGTCTTAAGGACATTTCGTTGAAAATGAGCCATTCGGCTGATAATTGGTAAGAGTTTGCGATCTTATAATGTATAACTGTTACTCAGACACATATTTTGACACGATTCTGTTGGAAATAAGCTTTGAACCGAGAGATATTCACGATTGATATGCACATTTTTGATTGTGCCATTGCTTTTCCATTGCACAATCCATGTATTGATAGAAGAAACATTAATAATGCAGATTGGTTTACCTTCAATACATGGCAGACACTACATATCGGTCTATTAATACCAGTTTGTGCCTTAAATAGTTTTATATTTCCATCCACGGCCTGGAGCCTGGGTGTGTTTGTCTCTTATGTGTGTGCTTGTGCATGGACTTCTAATCACTAGCAGAATTTAACATGATGCAAACTCGACATTATAACTCATGCTGTAACATTTTGACTTCGCTGGAAAACAATAGGAATTATTTTTCTTGCCAATCAATCATGAATCACAATCAAAATTTCAGAATGATCAATCAGGAAATGGTCCAAATCAAGTTATAACATTATATGATATTCAGCAAGAAGTCTGGTAGAAATACAGAATATTTAAACATCAAAGCTGAAAGTTAAAAGCTAATCTGTCAATTTTCTGTCTGCAAAAGAGCGTTTACATTTGACACAATAACAGACTGAGGCTTTGAAATCTAGGATTCCCCAGGAAAATATGACGTCATACTAATTAGCATAAGGATTTCCCTATTGGTCTGGGTCGAGCCTTGTTCGAAAACACAATCCATAAATACAAGCTAATTTCTAAGGAGATATGAAGTGTATAACGTGTTTATCGATTTTGTTTATAGATTTAATCAATTATCAAATTGTTTAAGTGGATAAAGTGGTCACACTTGCTTCAATTCATAGCGAAATCGACGGATAGAAACTGACCGAATTCCCGATATCCTACCCCGTATTACTGTAGGCTATAAGCACAGTGACCTACAGAGGGCGCTATCACAAACAAGTACTGCACGAACCGATAAATTCCCGGGTATTGTAACGCCCTTGTTACAAGTAGACTAATCTTACTTCATTTTCCTGCGCGCGTAAAGAAGTTGAATACGCGTCTGTAAATTGCACCAATATGATAATCTCATGTAAGAACCTGTAAAATTCACGCTGGGCTACAGAAAATATACAAATCTCACGTCATTTATCTGCGTGCGCATTGAAGTTCACGTTCAAGTTTTGTTAAATACGTGTAGCTTAACCATTCTATTATTTGTCCGAACGCTCGTCATTTTGCATCATTATTTGTCCGAACGTTCGTGATTACATCATTATTTGTTCATGAACATTTTTACTAAGAATCTCGATCCACCCGAATTGCACAATATGTCATTAGATGTAAATTAGTTAACAATTAGGGGTCATTTTGTGGTGTACATTTTAATATAGTAAGTCTAGAAAGCGTCATTAGGATCAAAGTATCTGGCGAGGGATATTATTCCCATATACTATCAACTTTAACCACATCGCATTTATAAGCCAAGGCGAAAAATATTACAATAGCTCTTAGTGTTATTGATGACAATTTCGTCAATAAAACTAGTATAATTGAGAGATATATTTTGTAAAGATAGTTTTATTTTGTAGTTTTCAATGCTTTATGTGGCACATTAAGTGACATTTGCTACGAAGTAGTATGTTGTGGCGAGAATTAATAGAATCTGAGGCCCTTATAGTTCTATTACTACCCCTATTGTGTTCAAGGCGACGATGCGTGAAAACAAATCCAGACAAACGAACTCGATGCAGATACAGATATAATAGTTCCCCTGAATTACAGTCCTCTATCCCTTGAGCCTTATACGCTTAAAGTGAAAGGTGACAGTGGGTTATTTCAAGGGTTGTCCATTCTAAACTGAGGACATTTGAATGTGATTAGAGTGGGCAAATAATTGAATCTTTATTTATTATCGTGAGTTATTATCCTTGGGGGTCAATGAATTATTTATTATGTCAAATTTAAAGAGTTAATAACTCTTATTGCAGTAGACGTGTACCTTCATTTGATTAACATTGTAAAATAATTAAATCTTTATTTATTATCATTGGTTATTAAGATGTGAGGTCAATAAATTATTAACTGCGAATTTGAGATCAATTAATGAGAACTGGTTCCCACAATAAATATTACTGGTTCCCACAATAAATATTACTGGTTTTGCTGGTTAAAGGAACCTGAGATTAACATTAATTACGAGAAAACGATGATATTGTAATGCCTTCTATGTGGCTTCTGTTGACCAGAAACAACAGCTAATAATCAAAATTCAAGCGTCTCTCGGATGCAGCAAGTCTTTTTGTAGATGAGTCTTATTATCCTGACTTCCAATTTTGTCATAATGGATATTCTACTACATTACCTCCTTATTTGGAAAATATGTCGCATTAGATGGAAAGTGCCTTTAATAGTCAATGAAATTGCACAAGAGGGCACTGTGCCCTATGGTTCAATTGCACCACGGGGAGATCCACTGGGGTACTATGACTCAGAATGCAATATGAAACTCTAATAGGTCTCCAAAAGGTCGAAAATGCCATTCCGTGTAGTACTATACCAGTAAAATTAATCATAATCGCCATGTCTCATTTTCCAAGTGAAACATAATGAACAGTTTTATGTGAAAAAATAATATTTATTTCAATCCTATCAAACTTTCTATGAAAGTAATAAAATTAATGAACTACTTATGAAAATGAAAACATTTCCAGTGGCTTTTTACTCATTCCATCATTAGCAAGATTGTATAGATTTGAATATTGGCATTTTCTATATTCTTCTGTCGGGTGTACTCAAAGAGCAACATTGAACGCACTATTTTCATGTTTTAAGATTTGATATTGTAGCTTTCCTACCCTTAACATTCGTTCGAATTCTTAAGAGAGAGTTTCTTCTTGTAGTTTATAACTAGAGACTCTGCGCGCATTGATAGCTTTCCAAGGCCCTTTCACCAATCATATGACTTTGATTGACGAGTCTATATCTCGATATTTTATATAAGATATGCGTTTTCATGAATAAGACGTACGTGTACATGTAATATGCAATAGATTTCTAATTTGCCCCCCTAACGACTTACATGCAAAATGTCAGTCTAAAACCGACGTTATCAAATAAACGTGAAGGTGATCAACAGTGCGATAAGTTGCGAAATAAGTTATTGTCACAAGACTTTTAGAGTTTAAACTTTATTCGAGTTTATAATTTTGACCAGTTAAATGATAGAAATCGGAAAGTATATATTGGCATATGGTATCTGTTATTCACCCTTTGTATTCGCAGTGCTCAGCAGCACCGGTGCGGTTTAATGGTTATTTTCGTTATAAGATTACCCATAACTAGCTTAATATCCCCTTTTTCAAGCCAAATCT
This sequence comes from Owenia fusiformis, assembly GCA_903813345.2. Taxonomy (NCBI): domain Eukaryota; kingdom Metazoa; phylum Annelida; class Polychaeta; order Sabellida; family Oweniidae; genus Owenia; species Owenia fusiformis. Next base: position 4,433,242 of record CAIIXF020000006.1, read on the forward strand.
GGAATTTATTTTACCTTTCAATATGTTTGGAAACTTCTTTTCATTTTTTAGACAAAGTAAAAAAGCGAAGAAAGCATTAATGCGTATTTTAAGAGTTTAAAGAGAGAATCAGAGATAGCGAGCAGGCTAAACAAAAAATTGTTTCAATTTTAGAATATTTTTGGCTCATGTCATTCCTTGTCATGTCTATTTTCTTAAAATCACAAAAGTGCATACTTTATTCAAGAAAAACGAAAGATTTTAACAATAATGTACAATTTTTCTATAAGAATGGTTACCATTCTTATTATTTGGGAGAATTTAAACATTTTTCACCCATTTTTACACTTTGAATCATTAATAACTTCACCAATTTATAACATATTGTGAATCTTTGGGGAGATATTGTATTTGATATTGTAAGGAATAGATTGGTAGGTCAATTATGCATGTTGCTTATAATTTTATCACCCCCTATAGATCTGATTCTGCCTTTAACATCGTCTAAAAATCTATAGAAAAAATCATGGAGCTTCCGAAAATTCCATGATATCATGAATTCTAAATCTGGCACAAAGGATTTCAATTGAAAAATACCGTTTTTAAACCGCATCGGTGCTGCTGTTGAACCCAGCCGGTCAATGATCGATCGCGCGTATACCAAGGGTGTGATTTTTAAGATTGCTTTTTAACATTTCATGATTTTACACTTCTCATCCTTAGCTGGTAGGATCAGATGAGTGATGATTTCAGTTGGATTTGACATGTTATCTAATTAACTTGAAATATAACCTAAAGTTTGACCACGGATGACCTCAGATGTAACTGATCGTGTCCTATTTACATGACAACTAACATGGAAATTTTGCAATGATTTCTTACACTGATTTTTAAATGATTTCTAACAACTTCTTTACTTTAGTGTCTACTCAGTTGATGCAGAACTTTTCATAAATAATCCACTCGGATTGTATTGTATTGTAAGCTTAAAAGTCGCCATAATTGTGTAATTTCATTGACATTTTTTACATTGAAAGGTACACGTACATTGCAAATTATGAAAAGGTCGCAGATTGGTTTTGATCACATTTGGAATTATCGTCGGCTTAGTCAAGGGTCAATAATAGCAATTTCATTAACGGTTCTTAAACCCTAAATCAATTTTTGTAACCTAAGCTATATAATGACGTCAAAGTAAGACAACAATAAGGACATTTCTGGTATGTTCTAGTCATTAACAGAAACTTTCGAAAAGCTGACATTCTTCACTACAAGCCCATTGCTCCTTAATTAAGAAATCAGTAGATTGCCAAAAAGTGACCAAGAGTCCTTTATTTCGTTTTACCCATATGTTCTAGTCGTTTGGGTAGACTTACGATATCGTCGATCCAATCACGACTTGTAAAATATCCCCGTTTCCTGAGATTGTCCGGTACACTTTGGAATTAATGTTTAAACGTTTAGACAACTGACAGGTATGTTGACAATAAAGAAAATTAGATAATAATACGTTTCCTTACAAAATGTTAACAGGTCCATAAACTAAAAACCAAGAAATTTAAATAAATATATTGCATAGTATCCATTAGTTGTAAGTATGCATTCGATTGTTATAACAAAATAGAACACGAGTGGACGATTATACTTTTATAAACGAAAGTATTACCGTATTAGGTGAATGGTAGAAACTGTCAGCCACATTAATAATTAAGGATATATTTAACGCCACATTCTGTTAAGCTATTTATTAATACACTTCAGGTAGATCATAATGTAAGAATAACATTAAACGGTAACAACCATAAACGAAATGATGATTGAATTTATTGTTATAGTTCCCCAGCAGGTTTAGTAGCTCTGTTTTATCATTTGCGCTCAATTGTTTCTTGTCAGGCATTTGTAAAAAATGATATTAGAGTTTACGCAATACAAACTGAGTGGGCATATTATCTATATTTCTGCTAAATGAAAACTTCACATTTTTATACTTACCTTTTATAAGCGTTTTTTTCATCCGATTAAATATCCTCAGATTAGAATATCTCAAATATCCATTATTTTATAATTATCTAATTTATCGTATAATAATTTTTAAAACATAATTTTCTCGCTAAACAATACTTTAAATAAAAATTCCAAATTATGTTTTTATTATTTTTTAATTAATTATATTCTACCAAATGATCTGTAGTATCAACAAATATAAATTGTTTAGTATTGCATTTGTTGTCCATACCTGTTCCTGGGACTAATCCTCTCTCTGGCCAGCCTGGACCAATCACTTCAAGAAAGACAATAACTTACTAGATTATCGAATATAAACCTGTAATCACGAGGTTTATTGCCAAAGACGCTCCGAACAATCTTAAAGCCTTCGTGCCCTTTACCCTCGCTGTGGATTATAATTTTTCTTGCGGAAGTAATAGAATAGTAATCAGATATTGTTGGCTTGGTAAAACTTCTTACAGTAATTTCCGACCATCACACGGTTGTCAGTGAAGCTGAGTCGAACACTTGTGCTCAGAATGTTTAAATACTTTTCCTCGTCTCTCAATTTCTTCATCGGGTAATAACTTCGGGTTTTGAAACGTGTGGGAAGATGGTTTACTGTATCCATAAACTCGTACTTTAGGATAAATTCACTTGACAGCTTTCAGATGGCCTTTTCTACACGATCATTTCTAAATTGGGGGAGTAGTAGCAGATGATGTGGTATTGGAAACTTCAACCTTAGACCCTGTCTGCCATTAATTGGCGGGTGATATGACGACGAGGTCTTGTTCCTTGTCGTCAGGTGTTTTAGTGTTGTCACGCAAACATTTTCATATCTATACCTAATGTAAATCACCTGGGTACAAATCGGAAACACGGGAATAATAATTCAGTTAGAACAGTTCGACTCCAGTCACACGCGAGACAGTTCTACCTTGATATTAGGTTTTTATTCTTCCTGTCAATGTAGGATATCTATTAATGGCACACAGAAACGGAAAATATATCATCAACTTGTATCCGGCTCTGGGCGTGTGTTCAATCAGACCATACCAAGTCGGCCCAAAGTACCGTAAAGCTGGACAATTGAGATATTTTGACAAGTTTCCCATTCCACCCCGTCATTAACTCTATTATTTGATTAGCACAATCTTTTTGACATCCTATGAGCATGACTGACGAATTACAAGGTTTTAACGATCGCACTATATTAATCAACTGGCAAATAATACGGAAATGAAAGCGTTTAACTGTAACGTCAATTCTTAAACCAAACCAAACAATATAAGGATATCTTTCCAATATCTAACCTCAAACGTCCTTTAAAGATTGGTTATATTATATCCGACAACCATCAACAGATCATCATAACACTACTACTCAATTGACTTCAAAATATATTCTCGTCTGAGATCTCTATTATCTTAAAATACCTTTACCAATACGGGACAAAACTCTGGGATAAAATCTGAGAAAAAATCAAAATTAAAAATAAGTTCTACTGATTCTACCGAGTCAAACTTTATTATGTGTTTATATGTGAAAAACCAAATGATTATGTTTTGAGTGGTATCAAATATCATGTGGTATATGATGATGCATTATCATATATCGGTGTAAATGTTACTTAATATTCAATAGATAACACTAACGATTAGATGCCTAATGAACTGTCAAAATGAAAGAACTCTTAATATCCTTATGAATAACATTAAATGACATTCTAATTACATAAATGACGTCACAATGAATTGAGTTTCAAGAATCGGAGATATATCGAAGGTAGACTCTAATGCTTTTCAAATAGCTGTTTTATAGTTTCTTTTACGCTTTGAAAAGTACATGTATTCCCATGCTCCCATATTTACCATATAAAAAGCACAATAAAGACCTCGTTTCATAGCTTAATGGCAATGTATGACATTGGCTTATATTCTGATCTGCCATTTGCAAAAGATCTCAATCCCTCAATTTCCCGCATACTTGATTGTATTTAAATCGAAGGCATGGTGCAGGCTTTAATGTCATTATGCAGGATAAAAATATGCCCCCCCCCCCTTGTCATTTAGTCCATTGTTTTCATGTGAGAATACGACACGATACGCTACAATACAATCCATAAAATGCATTGCAATACAATATATTACAACATGGACTTCTAATCTAATAGTTATTTGAAGTCCATGATTACAACAAAGTACAGTACAGTTTAGTACAATACAATACAATACAATAAAATACAGTACGATACGATACAATACAATATAATACAATACAATTCAGTACAGTACGATACGATACGATACGTTGCGATACGATACAATGCAATAAAATACAATGTAATACAATATAATACAATACAATAGGGTGACGAATTGACCTGTGGGGAACAACTTAAATATCTTACCAAATGACAATTGAGAATTGTCTACAAAGCCGCCAAGGGCTTCATTAATCGTAATAAAATACCATAAATGCTTAGACTCTTTACACAAAATTCATGCTATGAAGATATTTAACCTTAAATCACTCTTAAATAAACACGAATAACTCAACAATGAGTAGTTTACAAACAGTTGACTACTCTAAACACCATTTAGTTACGTGACAATTTTGATAGGAAAATAAATTCATCAACTTTAATTGCAATTTGAAAGACGAGTGTAAATAGTAAAGTGTTCGCTAAGATTAGTTGAAGTAAGTTTCGACTCCCGACAGGAAATGCATCTATAATTAACCTAGATATATCTGTGAATTTGAGGAATTTTCATGACGTGGTTGTATATCGTAATGCCTCGATGGAAATAAAATTTGGATTGCAACTGAAATTAAATATCATAACTCCATAATCGGTAACCTAATATTTGATTTGACATTTTTGAAGCAAAACAGATTCGGATTTCGCTTACTAATGATGTTGGTGAGTGAACAGCGGGACAAGATGCCATAATAAAATCCAATAGCATCATTTATTGTATTTATACAAAAACCACGAATATCAATATGGGTTTTATGTACTATATTTTGTTATCCTGCTCCAAAGCCTTGTTTTGTCATGTGTCAGTGCCGAGGGAAATAAAGGTACATTAGCTAGGTAAGGAAACAAGCCCTTATGATTGGATCTACCCTCATTAATTAGTTGTCTAAAACACTTAATGACGTGTATTCATTAATTAGATAATTCAATTGCAATATAGGATAGAATTTTCTCATATTTGACAAAACCAATAATTTGAAATGACAGGTATGCAGTATGTTATGGCAATCATTTTGATGTTGAATAGTGCGTTAATAAGACCACATGGAGGTTAATCGGACGCTAAACGGTAAGCCACTTGGGTTTTTTAAGACATTACATCTACCGCGTGGTCCAAAAAGTGGAAGATTGTTTGATCCAACATAAAATGTATCTCTCTTCTAATTTGAAGTACCATTTTAACTGAGCATTGGTTCAGTCATTTGTTATCTTCAGTAACATTTATAAGTAGCTTTAAGTATGGTGTTACCAGATTTGATCATCGAAGACAAACATATTTGAAGTTTGGCCTATTGAAAATTTGTTATGAAGATAGTTTGAAGGAGAATTAACAAACCGCAAATTAAAAGAATCATTTCAAAAAAGAAGCCTGAGTCTGAACATGAGCATGATGTGTTGCATCTATAAACTTTACAGCCAATGCACATTTAAACAAAACATGCTCAGTAAAATTTTGATTTATTTTAGTATAGTATTAAATGTTCTTCATATACAAATATACAACACATATAAGTTCCACTTCTTTAGACCAAGTGAAGTTCCACTTTCTTAGACCACCTTGTATAGTCCTTGTTCAGTCATTACATATTTAATGACATACACACTGGACACCGTTTCATAGTTACGTTTATTATTCTAGCAGCTCGTTCGTTACACTGTTCCCCTCATGAAAGAAAGTTTGTCCTCGGACATGCTGTGATTCATTCGGCAGATATAAACCAGGAGCTCCTGTCTAATCAACCGACACGATTCCAGTCGTCCAGACCACAATCGAGCATCTGTTTTTATGATACTACACATAGTACACGATTTATGACTTTGTATCGGTGCAAACTAAATTTAATATACGGTGCAGGGGGAGAAATCGCAACGTAAGATAATAATGTGCCAATACTCGGTTTCCAAGTAAGTTGTTATTACTTATCAGATTGAGGTTGATAAGCAGTTTCTCACGGCCAAACTCCTCCCAATCAATGACAATGGTGAAAATATAGCTCGCAATTGATATCATAAACTAAAATTGTACCGTTGAAACCAGATTAGGAAAATGTTAATCAATCGGTTAAGTCCTTGATTCGACGTCATCATAATTACGTTATCAGATTTATCACGTTGTGTATTTCGAAGAGTTGACATATGATTAATCGCGAGAAACGTATGGTAGCACTCGAAGAATAGATACGCGTGTGCCTGTCCAACATGTATATATGTCATGCGGTTTATTTATATCCAATAAAAGAAAAAGAAATACATATAAAAGGGGATGACATTCCATTGGGAGTATTATCCACGCAGTTTAAAATTTGATATGAAAAATAAAATTCAAATCCATTCAGAAATAATTGTCCCCTTGATATGAACCTAAATGTTTCCAGAATAATGAAATAATATGGAAAATTAGTTCAATACGATATGCAAAAGAAAGGCGACCCAAAAACATCAAACGCCTTTCATTCAGTTATCCCACCCCCTTCTCCATAGATAGACACATATGACCTAATAACAACATTCCCAATGTAGAAGGGGGGGGTTATACTGACTTAGAATATATTGTCCTGGTTGCCTTACATTTACAAAATGACCCAATCCAACCCTATTTATAATCGAACACCATAAACAATGTTTGCTCCAGTGCACCTTTCAATAACACTGGACTGAAATGCAATAACATTGCGTTAGACATATTAGTGTCATGCTCTTTTTCGATAACCTTAATATTTTTCACTCTAAAAAGCTAAATGTGTGGGACTCATTTCTAATAAATTACTACGACAATGTCTGTATAAGATTTGTGCATTTGTCATTGTGTTTTTTGTCACTCTCGTTTTCTCAGCGTAAAATCGGGAAAGCCTAGCCATGTTCTGTGTTGCCTATTAATTATAACCTCTAGCCTATTTTTGGAATACTAAACAGCATGCCAAATGATCTTGTTTTAAGGTGTAGTATAAAAATGATTATGTTTATGAAATATCCTTCGATATGTTACTTGCACCTCCAATATCTCTGATTTAAGCTTTCATCACCATAATAATAGAAATATGACCAAACTAATTCTCTTTACAAGAACAGACAAGGTGTGTCCGTGTGTTTTCCTTAATTTTGAGTTAAGTTAAAATGTTAAATTGTAATCTTCATTTAATGGAGGAAATAAAGAATATACAATACAATACAATACAATACAATGTGCTACATTTTTATACGTATATTCACTCATGCATGTGTAAAATATTTCCATTAATTCATTCCAGGCTCCCAATGTGATTGCCAATGTGATTTGAGCCTCGATTTGATTTATGTCAGTAAAGGTTATATAATTATTTGATATTCATATCTGAAATATTTTATTCAGATTCAATTTTGCTATTTATATCTGAATTATTCTATTCAGATTCATATTTTGAGCATTTTGATATTGAATATATTTTTGATATAATAAACTTTTAAAGATTTTATATCAGTTTTATGTGTATTTGTTTTAATCTATCAAGATATTCCAACCAAGTTACCAACCCACTCCACTCTACTACATCTAGTCGTAGCCACTCGGCCGGGACCCGTACGATGTCTAAAACTAGGCCGATGATGGGCGATCATCGCCCGGCGCCCGTACAATGCCCGGGCGCCCGGCCGATGAGTATCTTGTTCAAAATCGGTTTTGGGATTTTGCGTACTGATTTGTTTGATAAATCTTAATAATGATTACTTATAAAGTGATATAAAGGTTTTAAAAATAATGAGGCAAGGAATTATAATTACTACACAGACATCTTTTATAATTCAATGATGTTTATAATTGTTTAAAAGGACTAGGCATGTTAGTTTGAATTATTGATTAATAAACATTTATTTAGTTAACTAACAGAAATTTCTCTAACGTTGTTAGACGATAGCACTATGTTTAATTTTGGTTAATATTTTTTGCTTTTTATACTTCCAACTATCAGTAGCTGGTCAGTAGAGAGTTCAAATCTGTAAAACCTCTTTCCACCCTTTTTATGAAACTACAGACATGAAAATCTCTCCTTCCCCCCTCAAACTGTGTGCATATTGAAATACCCTGCTGGACGATCATACTGTATCATGAACTTTTGATAAATGTTTCCCCGTGTTAAGCTACCCTCCAAAGTATCACTGAAAGGAATGTTTTAAATAACATTATTTATTTTTACAGACATCAAAATCTCTCCTTCCCCCCTCAAACTGTGTGCATATTGAAATACCCTGCTGGACGATCATACTGTATCATGAACTTTTGATAAATGTTTCCCCGTGTTAAGCTACCCTCCAAAGTATCACTGAAATGAATGTTTTAAATAACAATATTTATTTTTAATCACATCACAGTTATAAAAAAGCATAGCATTGTGTGAAAAATCCATCCTATGTTATGTGCATCAGTTCGATGTATTGATAATCTCCATCAAAATATACTAGGCACCCTTCATCGATGGACTATATCGCTACCATGCAGCAAATGGTGAAACACCCTTAGACCAAGGATGATGACCGGGCCTCATTTTTGTAGTTTATGACATGGTTTGTCCAAGTTTTGTGTACTTGTCATACGATGACTCAGCTGCAACAACTGCCTTCCCTGTGTTTTCTCCGCGAAGCATTCCCATGAAAGCCTCGGGCATTTTCTCGAATCCTTGTGTCACGTGCTCTCTGACCTTCACCTTACCCTACAATTACAGAATGGTTAAACTAGAGAGGGAGAGCTCCGATGTCCTTTTCCATAGGTATGACCTTTGAAAGCCCCCGTTGCAACTGGATACGCCTAACCAAATCATCATGAGAAACCATGGCCTTTTATTAATTTCTTTCTTGATCTTTCAATCGTTTTTTATAAAGCTTTTGTATCAGTTTGAACATGAAGTAAATGCCTCACCTCTTTTATCCACTCTATCATTTGCATCAGACCTTTAGGCCAACTATCTTTCCATCGGTTTACAATAAACCCTTCACTGCGTAGCTGTTTACTGACCATCAGCCCGAATATATAAGGACCTGAATAACACACGATGGTACAAGTGTTTAAACAATAACATGAAAACAATACACTCATCTTACTAAGTAGAAGAAGTCTTTCAGATTTGTCGATCATTTTTACTAGATACATTCTCCACGAAACGTGCATGACGAATGTCGTTGTTGGTTAACAAAAGTGCTCTTCAGATAGATATCATTATTTTTTCATTATTTAAAAATTGATTACAATCTGGAAAGATATTTAACATTAAGCGTGAACAAAATGTTAATTTTTAAAATGGCCAGGTTTAGATTAGCAAACCATAATTTAAGAATTGAAACAGGGAGACACGAGAAAAAGAAAAAAGATGGCACTAAACAGCATCGACTTGAAATAAATGAAAGAATTTGTCAGATTTGCAAAAAGGGGGAAGTAGATGATGAAAAACATTTTCTTCTTGTGTGTGACGGCTATAAAAATGTAGATTTGAATTTTTTAATAAACTAAGTTTCATCGACACATTTGATAATATGTCGGATGAAGAAAAATATAACTTTTTAATGACTTCTGATGATTTTGAAATTGTTAACGAATTGATACATTTTATAAATAACTTTTTAATCAGCGTCGGGAGCTATTTGAAAAAAAAATTAGATTGTATGATAGTATTTGTGAAACAATGCATGTTGTTTTTTAACTGTATAATTATATGTAAATGTCTTGTAATTGATTTTGTGAGGAAACCAAGTGTTTGGTTTGAAACACAATAAAATCTTGAATCTTGAATCTTATTTTGAACAAAAAGTCTATCCAATGCAGATTGCTTTGAAAGGTAGCCTTAAAAGGTAGCCTTGATATGGCTAGACACTAGGAAGGGACATGAAAAAGAAAATATCATAATGTATTCAAAACACTTTTTACTAAAACTTTGAAAATTATGTCCAATCACATCCTCTTTTCAAAAATGTTGAGTCGAATACTCTCATTTCCGATAAGCCTCCCTCAACCGTTTCCTGATTATTCAATTAAAATAAGTTACCCGTTGCAACTTCTGTATCATTGTAAGATGAGATGGCGCCACAGTTCGCAATCCTGCCAAATAGATTCATATGATTCATCACCGTCACCGCAGTCATGCCACCAACCTATGAAGAACAATGTAGCTAAACAAATTACAAACAGAACTGAATCTTGCCAAATAGATTCATATGATTCATCACTGTCACCGCAGTCATGCCACCAACCTATGAAGAACAATGTAGCTAAACAAATTACAAACAGAACTGAATCTTGCCAAATAGATTCATATGATTCATCACTGTCACCGCAGTCATGCCACCAACCTATGAAGAACAATGTAGCTAAACAAATTACAAACAGAACTGAATCCTGCCAAATAGGTTCATATGATTCATCACTGTCACCGCAGTCATGCCACAAACCCATGAAGAACAATGTAGCTCAACAAATTACAAACAGAACTGAATCCTGCCAAATAGGTTCATATGATTCATCACTGTCACCGCAGTCATGCCACCAACCTATGAAGAACAATGTAGCTCAACAAATTACAAACAGAACTGAATCCTGCCAAATAGATTCATATGATTCATCACTGTCACCGCAGTCATGCCACCAACCTATGAAGAACAATGTAGCAAAACAAATTACAAACAGAGCTGAATCCTGCAATCCTGCCAAACATATTCATATGATTCATCACTGTCACCGCAGTCATGCCACCAACCTATGAAAAATAATGTAGCTAAACAAATTACAAACAGGACTGAATCCTGCCAAATAGATTCATATGATTCATCACTGCCACCGCAGTCATGCCACCAACCTATGAAGAACAATGTAGCAAAACAAATTACAAACAGAGCTGAATCCTGCAATCCTGCCAAACATATTCATATGATTCATCACTGTCACCGCAGTCATGCCACCAACCTATGAAGAATAATGTAGCTAAACAAATTACAAACAGGACTGAATCCTGCCAAATAGATTCATATGATTCATCACTGCCACCGCAGTCATGCCACCAACCTATGAAGAACAATGTAGCAAAACAAATTACAAACAGAACTGAATACGCCAAGATATAATCTACTTTGTGTTGGGTGGGCAGTTATTATTTTGAGGCAGTTTTCTTTGCTGTTTTCATATGATTCATCACTGTCACTGCAGTCGTGCCTCTAACCTATGAAGAACAACGTAGCAAAGATTGCACACAGAACTGAATCCTGCAATCCTGCCAAATAGATTCATATGACTTTCACTGTATTGTCTACTTGTGTAAAAAAACGCAGATTGCAAACAGATCTTAGTACACCAAGGTTTCGTCTGCTTTGTGTTCGATGGGGATTCATATACTTGACTTATCATTTTGAGACCGGTGAAGTTTTCCTTTGAGGTTTTCCCCTGAAACAAGTGTTCCTATTCTGAAAAAATTATTGCGCATTAAGCACTTATGAAGGACAAGTGTTGCTATGATATTATGAAACAATGGAAATGCGACAATAAACCCAATATATTGTACCATATTGGACAAGGTGAATACCCAATTCTTACATTATCAAAATAGCAGTCAACTCCTTCAGGAGCGGCTTCCTTTAGAGACTGCCCTATGTCCGTAGTTTTATAGTTGAAAGCATGATCGAAACCCAGTTCTTCTTTCAGCCATTTACACTTTGCGTCAGTTCCAGCATACCCAATCACCTTACATTTCTGAAATCATAAATGTATTCGAAAGAGATGTATTGACGTGTTAAATAATTTTTAAAGCAAAAATTATATGATTTTTATTCAAATATCGAAAAACACCAGTTGTTCTTATCTCAGTTCTTCTGTATTAAGTGATATTGCTCGAATAACATTAGTAAGAGGGCATCGTACATTGCTGTGCACTAAGGCTAGTGAAATCTATTCTACGGGAAACGTGGATTTGAATAGAGCGCCACTTTATACCTAGGAGTTGGGTGTAAACCTGAATTCAAATATGAACCAATTTTATGTAAACATACTTAATTGTTTATATTTACGTAAAGATAGGTTCATCTTTGAATTTTGGCTAATTCCCTTCTATTTTTATACCTTTAATTTTGCAATTTGTCCAACCAGGCTTCCTACAGCTCCTGCGGCGCCAGAGACCACTACGGTCTCTCCCGCCTTGGGTTGGCATAATTCAAGAAACCCGAAATAGGCAGTCATACTAAACATATTTAAGAACAAATCTTAAACATATATTTATAGTCTATGGTATGAAATTCCCAGGAGGCCTAATGAAGGAGCTGGTAACGCAAAATAGCACGTTCCAATACCTCTAGAACATTCAAATAGATATGTATTTTACATATGTGTCATTGTTTTATGTTTTTAAAACAAAGGCAATTATTTCTTGTCTCCTGGCGATGATAGGGATGAATTCTTTAAATAAAACGTTCAAATAGTAAAAACCTAATATGTTTGACATTATGAATTTATCAAATAATTCACACAATTTTGTTGAATCTGCTTGGCCAATATTTGAGAAAATAAACAAAAATTAAAGAGCACACTTATTATGCAATTACACTTACTAACCACCAGAATTACATCAAAATAATACCTAATATTTTCATAATAATAATCCAATTTAATGTAAATATGCTTAGATCAACGAAAGTTTTGGGTCTTATAAAATGTGTAAAAATTCGAATGAAAATGTTTACGTTATTGGCCCCTTGTAATGAGAGACATATTTCGCCCAAAAAAACTTAAGTTTTTTCAACAAACCGTATTTCAAAATAATCAAAACATATGGACTTCCTTTAAATTGGTTCAAATGACATTGCCCTTTATTGTGCTACGGATTCTTCATATTACAGAGTCATACCATAGACCATTACATTCGGTAAAGATACTATTCGATTTCTTTCTGTGTGGTATGTAAAACTACATTTGATAAATCATAGATATTTTTCAGACATTTCTCCATGCTGATTATTTTACCAAGGTTTCTTACCCTGGCATTCCAACAGACCCACATCCCAAGGAAGGACTTAGGTCGCCCATTGGAGGTAGTTTGTAGTCACCGTTCGTTTTCCCGTCTGATATGGTATGCGTCCTCCAACCTGACTGCAGTACAACAAGTTCACCAGGGGTGTAGTCCTTGTTTCTGCTTTCTAACACTCTACATGCAGTACAAACAAAATTAATGGGCATAATCTCAATATAATGTTGGTCAGAATGTAATGGAGGATCTGGTAAGATGAGAGTCGAGTCTAAGTTATGTAAGCCCACTTCGTGTCGTCATATTTTCATGTTTTTGTATTTTATGTTGGACAGTATATACCGTGGGGAAAATGATAGGTTGATGGTTTAAGTAAGATTTGCATTTGAGAGGTGTGTCACGAAAATATTACTTACTTTGTTACGTAAATGGTGAATGGTATTGCTTCAGGTTGATGGTTTTAGTAAGTTGTGCATTTGAGAGGTGTGTCACGAAAAGGTCACTTACTTTGTTACTTGAATGATGAATGGTATTGCTTCAAGTTGATGAGTAAGATGTGCATTTGAGAGGTATGTTGCAAAAATGTTGAATGGTGAATGGTATTGCTTCAGGTTGATGATTTAAGTAAGTTGTGCATTTGAGAGGTGTGCCACGAAAAGGTCACTTACTTTGTTACTTGAATGATGAATGTTATTGCTTCAGGTTGATGATTTAAGTAAGTTGTGCATTTGAGAGGTGTGCCACGAAAAGGTCACTTACTTTGTTACTTGAATGGTGAATGTTATTGCTTCAGGTTGGTAGTTTTAGTAAGATGTACATTTGTGAGGTGTGCAACGAGGAGGTTACTTTCTTTGTTACTTGGATGTTGAGTGATATTGCTTCACGTTGATGGTTTAAGTAAGATGTGCATTTGAGAGGTGTGTCACGAAGATGTCACTGCCCGGGTTCAGAGGTGTGACACGAGGAGGTTACTTACTTTGTTACTTAAATGGTGAATGGTATTGCCTCAGGTTGATGTTTTTAGTAAGATGTGCATTTGAGAGGTATGTCATGAAGATGTATATGTCACTTACTCTACTAGTTGAATGGTGAATGGTATTGCTTCAGGTTGATGGTCTAAGACACGAAAAGGTTACTTACTTTGCTACTTGAATCCCTACCATTATTGAACGAGGAGGAAATCTTGCCATATATGCTCTAAAATAAAACAAGCATACTATATATAAAAGTATAATCGTCGTTTTAAATAATACGAGTGAAAAATAGTGATATATGTACATATTTAGAATATCAGGATTCCTTACTCAGTCGTCTTTCAGACGATATATCACGTGACAATAACTGACAAGTGAATGCTAATTAAGGAGTATAATTTCCAAATGTATTCTTAATTGTATTATTTAGACAGCCAATGGACTACTGATTGCACTTATCGGCATTCATATTTTCCTGCATATACTGTACATATTTCCATCCACCTGGAATCTCATGAAAAACCATAACACATCATTGTCTTGTTTCTCGAAATGAAATGTTCTCCTAAGTATGAAAGTATAGCAACATAACAAATATTTGGACATATCTTTCCTTAAAAGCTTACCTCATATAAGGGTCCACGCTAAGAAACAATGCCTCGGCAAGGTATTCTGCAATATGAGTAAAAGCAGTAAAACAAATATTTTGGTATATGTTTCCTTTAAGCTGACATCATATGAGGAAAAGCAGCATAAGTATTTATCACATATGATAATATGAACAGGTAACACTAATTGTTACATTAAAACGAGTATGTATGTGTAAATGGAAATGAAAAAGAATACCAAGTGTCACATAAATGAATAAACGCAAGGAGCACACGCGTCTCGAACTCGCAACTTCGTGGTTACGGCCCCAATCGCCTAGCCTAAAAGTGCTGGTGCTCAAGCCCTCTCGGCAAAAGTTGACACGGCAACCCAGATAAAAATGACAACTAAACTTTTAACTCATCCGTTTACTAGTGAGAAAACAGTACTGGTTTGAAAAATGAACATTCATGTTAAAATGGAGATGACATGGCAAAAACTAAATAAAGATGACATGGCAAACATAGAACCGCGAGATGACGCAGCATAACTCACGATAGAAAAAGACATATTTCGACGATAAGCTATGTAATATTATATTCCTAATTTTATTCGAAAGAAGAGGCACAAAAATACTCTTGTAATTTGCAGGAAGCAGCATTTTCAATGGAAAGAAAAGCTATGAATATACAGGTACCTCCATCCTCCAACGCTGGGAGATCCTCTTCCTGAAGTTCGAAGTCACTTCGTTTTGGAAAGCCCTCAAAAGGCTCTTTAAGAATAAACTTTTTTGCTTTTACCATTTTGAAGATCGGGTGTTATGTTGGTTAAGTTGTGTCAATCTGTACTGAATGATAAGCGTTCTACTATTTTTGATCAACGAGATGACTTCTACAGTTTACTATCGCCAAAAGAACGAACGAGAGTTAGTAGGGGGATATAGACATCTGTCAGTCCGTCTGTCCGTACGCGTTTGCACGGATAGATTACTTAATATGTTAACCATTGATCCAGTTTCTTTCTAAAAATCTTGAAATACTGAACTCCCGGTAATTTTCGCGGGCAACTACTATATTCGCGCTTTTCAAAAGATTTGGAAAATTCGCAAAACATTATTTCAGCCAAATTCAAGCTCATTCAAGATAATTCATTTCGCTCCGTGTTGACAGTATTTTCGTCCAGTGTTATAAGGGATGTATCTTTCAATTCATTCCATTCAATAAACTATATATTGAATTTTGCCTCCCCTAACGACTTCATCGCCCGATTTTTGAGGAATCGCCAACACAATAAAGGAAGCTTGATTTCTGAGAAGTTACAAATGCACGGATATTGATAGTCGTAAAATTTCAAAAACTGAAAATTAGAGAATAGCAGCGAAATTTCAAAATTCACAGAAATGCGAAGTATAATAGCGTTTTCGAATTAGTGTGGGTATAGAAATCAAGAATCAATATCTACAAGAACAGTTGCTTTGTACATACATTTATCACCAAAATCACTTTCAAGCATCAACCTCTAATATCCTCTACTGACTATAATTTTGACAGAAATGTCCCGAAAATTGCAACTTATTATTTTATAAATGACGTTATACGCTTTATAGTACAAAGATACCACTAGAGTCGGATAATGTATTTTTACAGAATTTTACATGGGCAGCCATGTTGGATTATCATTTAGGATGATCGGCAAGTCGTAATAGGATTTTACATAAATCTCAAACAGAATTTTAACATGGAAGCTAATTAAAATTAAAACAAAATACATCAATCGACAAATACATACCTTTGAGTGGGATAAACTACTGCGCGAAGTTGCCGTTGTGTATTGACTATTGATATAGTGAACCTTATATATAAATTGAACCCTGGACCGACCTCATCAAGTAGGCAGAGATACGTACACGGTGACGTAGCTCTTTCAAAAATGATTGATCTAATTGTCAAACCACCAAGGGCTGGAAAGCTCGTGGTTAAACTAAACAATAGCACCATCAGGTACGCGTTCTAGATGCATAAATTCATTTTATTATAGGTTTGTGAACATTTTCTGACTTTTGAAACAACTGTGGGTTTAAATTCAGTGGAAAGAATAAAAGATTTGATATATATGTCATACTATGACCTGATGACGTGGTGTTTACTATTTTTGATAGTATTTAACTTTTTTCTCAAATATTGTTTTCTGAGATTTTAACAGGCAATAAAGAATATTAAAATTATAAATTATATGTTAGTATGCTCTTTTCTAAGCAAGGGGCATATAAAGTGTCAATATTTGACAAAAGTGGACTTTCGCCCCCAAGACACACTTTGGAGTACTTAACTGTTTCTAACGGTAAACTCACGGTAATAGTTGGTTTTGACATGTACTTTCATTTTGAAAATAAAAATTAAGGGATATTGTTCATCGTTTTCACGTTTGTCCGGGAGGCATCCTAAAAAGCAGAATCATAACTATGGGGGTGACTGCGGAAGTGACAAAATTGCAAGCCATGTGTCCAATTGTCATATCAAACCATTCTTAACAATCTCAAATACAATAGAGATTTCGCAACCGCACTTGCATGTATAGCGTGCTTATAAATACTTTTTATACCATGGTCAGAGAAATAATCTGAATCAGTCGCAAGTGATAAATCACATATTTGGGACGGGTATGATATCAGGATTAGAGGGATGTTATCAGGGATGATTGATATCATCTCGGGTAAATTCAAAAATTCAAAAAAAAATTTCCCAAAAAATCAATTTACAGAATTTTTCATTTTTCTTTTTTTTTCATTTTTCGAAAAAAACATTTTTTCAAAGATCATCATTTTTTCCAAAAAATGAATTTTCAAATATTTATATTTTTTGATTAAAATAATAATTTTTTAATTATTTTAAACCTAATGTTTTTCTTGCCCTTAAATTCTCAGTACTTTGAAGTTGGATAATATGTAACGTAAATATTTCCAAAATTCAATCCTTTTTTTAATTCAACAGACGATTTGGGGTTGATATTGCTCTTGACCATGGTATACGGTCGTTATTTACCGGTCGCGATGATGTGTATCATCCTTGTGATATTCCCCATATCAAATCCCTCTTGGTGAATAACTACTTTTTATTCCATATTACTACTGTTTTCCCAGGGAAATATGAAAGAATAAAAATCGTATTGAATCGTTTTACATGAAAAAATCGTATTATCCCCGGGAAAAATCGTATCGGAGCGTATTACATAAAAAATCGTATTCGCCTCGGGAAAAATTGTATTGGAGCATATTAACCTATTTTTGGTTTCCCTGTTATTTTTCCCCGGTTATTTTCATTATCCAAATGTAACATTTTAGAGGAATGTATTATGGAATGAACAGGTTATTTCTGGTCGGGATTGAATATGGGTTTTATTCCTAGGGACAATATGATATTGACCGAAGGATTTTCAGAGGAATAAAATCCATGTTTTTTTTTTGGTTTAAAGTTTTTTTATTATCAGTTAAACAAAACAAATTACAAACACAGCAAGGGCCGAAGCAATGCATTATTGGCCCTGGTAGTCAAGAATTTATATAATGTAAAGTGAAGTTGCAATGAGATTTAAGGATCAACTCGGTAATGCAGAACAGTATATAAAAATAAAAACTTACTCATTTAAAATAGTAACAATTAACTGCAGAAAACCTGCAGTCATTTCAACAATTTTCTGATTTGTCAGATACGATAATGAGCAATCACCGTATAACAAATAATTTACCCTGTCTTGCTGTCTGAGTTGACCAAACACGGTTAAATCAAAGGATGGCAGTTCCCCAAGTTCTTCCAAAAACAAGTTTCGCTGAACAATGAATAGAGGGCAGTGTAATAATAGGTGCATTGTAGACTGTGATCTAAAGCCACAATTACAACTTGGAATATCAATGTTTCTAAAATTATGTGTGAATAAATGCTGCCTAAAAATAAAGTCACATCGAGTCTTATTCAAAGTTGATTCAGTCTTCCTATCAAGATGCAATTTTGGAGTAGGTAGCTTTATTTTAGAATTTTGAATATGTTTCCTCAGGTTAAACTTAAAACAATTTCTAGATTGGATAGCTTTCAAATCACCAGGCAGTTTCTCCCATGCTGTTATACAAGATATCACTGTACCTTTTCTGATCTTGGCCTTAAAGTGAGCTGGTATTCTAAAAGATCTGACTCTGCGTAACCGATTTCCATTATTCATTAAATTATGATTTCTATATAAAGAAAAGGCCTGAGGCCCGATTCATGAAAGCTCCGTAAGCTTGCGGAATTCCGCAACTCCCTGCGGTACCGCTATTTCCAATTCACAAAAGGGCCGCAAAATCAGCATCACCGCAGATATCTTGCGGTACCGCGAGAATTACGTCATTATCGTGCGGTACCTCTGTACTTACCGCAAGTCATTCTCTGAAAATTCAGTGTAATCAATCCCCTTGAGAACATATTTAACATTAGCTTTACGTGATGGAAATACGTACATGTGTATTTCATTATCGTCCTTTCATCAGGACAATTTTCTAAATAAATAAAATAAAAATTAGAATGTGATATAGACGTTCAAATATGGATGTAAAAGCAATGTGTTATGAGTAGTTTTTAAAGTTTTCAATGTTGCGGAACACCGCAACGTCAATTATGTACATTTTGAATATGAATAAAAAGTACCCTCTGGTAGCTATTTGTCATCGTCAATCCATGAACACAAGAACGGTTGCCAAACTTATTGAGGGGAGTGTATCATATCTTATATCCATATCATCCTGCTAATTTCAATATCAGCCCGGGGATATATTTTGAAGTAGATTTCGCTCTCGATTATGTTATAACTTTTATCATTATTCACCTCTCTAGATGGTATACAACTCTGTAGCCACCGGGGGTTCGAGGGTTCCCCGGTCTAACTTTTCGAAAATTTCCCCGAGAGCCATTTCAGAAGTAAACGGTGAGTTAACGGTATTTAAAGATCGCTAAAATTAACCAATATATAAACAACTCTGTAAAATCCCCAGAGGATCCCCCGAATTGAAGAACTCGTTTTCCCCGAATATTTTCATTAGAAATTGTTAGTTATCGATCTAAACAAAGTATGTTCCTTTAATGATAGATCGGATTAAAGAGAAATGTTAAAAAGAAACAGAGATTTACGTGCGAAGAAAACCAGAAGATTTTTTTTGAATATTTCGCTCGAATTTTTACAGATTTTTTTTATTTCCAATGTTTTTTATGAATAACTGTGTAGAAACAATTGAAGTCATTTGGGATCGCCTTTGTATATACTGGCTCCGCAATTGTTGTGGTTGTGGGTTTATCTCTTACCACCTTGAATGCGAAAGTGACGGCAGTTACCTTCGCTTGATATCGACCAGTGAGGAATTAAATTAGTGCAAATATTGTTTGAAATACAACAGTACAATAGAAAACAATATGTTATTTTATTCCGATACTATAAGAAATTACAGTTTAGATAAATTGACTGTATCAATAAGATGATTTTATTTACAACTTTACTCAATTTAACGCATATCAGCAACAAATTCTAAATATATTATCTAACGGGACGTAAAATTATGGGTTCAAGACGCCGATACTGGTGATCTAAGCTTAGCTCCCTCACAATGCAATCCCATGCCTCATTCTTTTTTTAAGCGTGAGCAGATCACTTAGAGAATGCGTCAACACATCATACTTTTTTTCTATGATGTCCATCATAACTTCTAATTGAATACTGGAGAAAGCCTCCGAGCGTTGTTTTCCGACCTCGTCAGCCATTTTTTGAAGCAGAATGTCAACCCGAGGTCAAAATTTACAAGGGTCGCTATAAGGGGTCAAACTGACATGGCTTGCGGACACGGAGATAACATGCGGACACGCCCTGGATTTGCGGATACCTTTGTGAATACGACGTAACGCAATAAATTGCGGACACGCAATAGGTCCGCAAATACATTGCGGACACGCAAGCTTGCGGAGCTTTCATGAATTAGGCCTCTGGTTTACATAGGAAGGCATTTTGTTGTTATTTATGACGTCATAAGTAAACAATAGTTTCTTTTCATCCCTCCTGAGGCCTAATTCATGAAAGCTCCGCAAGCTTGCGTGTCCGCAATGTATTTGCGGACCTATTGCGTGTCCGCAATTTATTGCGTTACGTCGTATTCACAAAGCTATCCGCAAATCCAGGGCGTGTCCGCATGTTATCTCCGTGTCCGCAAGCCATGTCCTTTACCGGTGTCACTAATTTAGGGCACCTATGTCAGTTTGACCCCTTATAGCGACCCTTGTTAATTTTGACCTCGGGTTGACATTCTGCTTCACAAAACGGCTGATGAGGTCGGAAAACAACGCTCGGAGGCTTTCTCCAGTATTCAATTAGAAGTTATGATGGACATCATAGAAAAAAAGTATGATGTGTTGACGCATTCTCTTTAAGTGATCTGCTCACGTTTAAAAAAAAGAATGAGGCATGGGATTGCATTGTGAGGGAGGTAAGCTTAGATCACCAGCATCGGCGTCTTGAACCCATAATTTTACGTCCCGTTAGATGATATATTTAGAATTTGTTGCTGATATGGGTTAAATTGAGTAAAGTTGTAAATAAAATTATCTTATTGACCTACAGTCAATTTATCTAAACTGCAATTTCTTATAGTATCGGAATAAAATAACACATTGTATTCTATTGTACTGTTGTATATCTCAAACAATATTTGGACTAATTTAATTCCTCACTGGTCGATATCAAGCGAAGGTTACTGCCGTCACTTTCGCATTCAAGATGGTAAGAGATAAACCCACAACCACGGAGCCAGTATATAAGGGTTATGTACTGGGAGGTTTTGGATACAGGGTTTATCCCAAGGCAAATATGTGTATCTCACGAGGGACCGCAGGGACCGAGGGAGATACACATATTTCCCGCGGGATAAACACTGTATCCAAAACCGACCGTACATAACTGGTGTATCTCATACTTGAGTGGGTTTGGGGTAGATATAACCTTTACCACCTTTTTCAAATGACAAGATAGGCCTATACTGTAAAAGCACAATTTATATTTAACATTTTCATAATATTCCTTCAGCTCAATACAATAGAATTGTAACATTTAAACTTTTTGAAAAATTTTAAACTTCTGAAATTTAAATTTTTAAAATTTTTAAACTTTTGAAAAAATTCCCGGGAGCGGGATGGATATATTATATCTGCCCGCATTTGGCCTGGAGCGGGACATATACAATATATCCTGCCCGCTCCTCAGATATGATATATATTCCCGGGTGATATCTACCCCAAACCCACTCAAGTATGAAATACATAAATTTAGGCGATCCCAATGACTTCAATTGTTTCTACACAGTTATTCATAAGAACATTGGAAACAAAAATATCTGTAACAATTCAGAGCGACGCTTGCTTCTTGTCATGCTGTTCTTCGTCCTGGATCTAGAATGATAAGTTCATCATTATTTACTCTAAATTGCGGTAAAAGAGACGCATTTTGTAATTCCCTGCATCATACTCATAATCATATAAATATCTATGATTCGATGCTTTCCACACCATACTACTAATATAATATCATTTCAAAACAGTTAATAATGATTGAAAGAAATATTCAAGAAAAATCTTCTGGTTTTCTTCGCACGTAAATCTCTGTTTCTTTTTAACATTTCTCCTTAATCTCACAACTTTAATACGAAAAATGGTGATCTATCATTAAAGGAATATACTTTGTTTAGATCGATAACTAACAATTTCTAATGAAAATATTCGCGGAAACGAGTCCTTCAATTCGGGGGATCCTCTGGGGATTTTACAGTGTTGTTTATACATTGGTTAATTTTAGCGATCTTTTAATACCGTAAACTCACCGTTTACTTCTGAAATGGCTCTCAGGGAAATTTTGAGGAAAGTGAGACCGGGGAACCCTCGAACCCCCGGTGGCTACATACGGGAAATATGTGTATATCCCTCGGTCCCTGCGGTCCCTCGGGATATACACATGTTTCCCTTGGGATAAAATCTGCAAAAATTTCAGGAGCGGGACCGGGATTGATACAGCGTGTATCCATCCCGCCCCGGGCCTTGGCTAGATACAGTATATATTCCCACTCGTTATGTACCTAGAACCTCAGTAGGTATGAAATACAGAGTTGTATATCATCTTTACAGGTGAATAATGATAAAAGTTATAACATAATCGAGAGCGAAATCTACTTCAAAATATATTCCAGAGGTGATATTGAAATTAGAAGAATGATATGGATATAAGATATGATAAACTCCCCTCCATAAGTTTGGCAATCGTTCTTGTGTTCATGAACTGACGATGACAAATAGCTACCAGAGGGTACTTATTATTCATATTCAAAATGTACATAATTGAAGTTGCGGTGTTCCGCAACATTGAAAACCTTAAAACTACTCATAACACATTGCTTTTACATCCATATTTGAACGTCTATATCACATTCTAATTTTTATTTTATTTATTTAGAAAATTGTCCTGATGAAAGAATGATATATGAAATACACATGTACGTATTTCCATCACTTAAAGCTAATGTTAAATGTGTTCTCAAGGGGATTGATTACGCTGAATTTTCAGAGAGTGACTTGCGGTAAGTACAGAGGTACCGCACGATAATGACGTAATTCTCGCGGTACCGCAAGATATCTGCGGTGATGCTGATTTTGCGGCCCTTTTGTGAATTGGAAATAGCGGTACCGCAGGGAGTTGCGGAATTCCGCAAGCTTGCGGAGCTTTCATGAATCGGGCCTCTGGCCCCTAGGGACCTCCAACCTAAGCATGAGGTGACTTTGGTTGCATTTGTACCTTGGGTACATCCACTGACAATCAATGCTGCCCTATACTGAATACTATCCAATTTAGAAAGTAAATTTAAGTTTGCACAATCAAAAATGATATTCCCATATTCTAAGTGAGGTAGTATAAATGCCATATAAATCTTCTCTAGATGTTGTGATCTTAAGTTATGTTTTAGTGCCATAAGTGGGTTCAACATCCTGTTACATTTAACAATTATACTGTTAATGTGTTCTTCAAAGTTTAAAGCCTTGTCTAAAATAAGTCCAAGATGTTTGTGACTATTGGTGAAAGGGATAGAGTCACCATTTAACACAATAGGAATTTGAGCAATTGGAGTTCTAGTTCTGGACTGGAAAAACACTTCCTTACTTTTACTTGTCTTAAATTTTAATTTCCAAGTCTTTGACCAGATCTCTATTCTATTAACATCGCTTTGGAGTTTTAGATAAGTTTCATGAACTGAGTCCTCCTTTTTGACAGGTAGAAAAATTGAGCTATCATCAGCATAAAGGTACAGAGTGCTATTTAAAACTGCATCGGCTAGGTCATTGATATAAAGTAAGAAAAACAGGGGACCTAATATTGACCCTTGAGGAACCCCACAATTTATTACTCCTTTGTCAAACCCCCCTAAATCCCTTCCTCCTGTCCCTAGAATCCCTTCCATTGTCCCATCAATATTGTCATATAGAGTATCTGAATTTATTGAAGTTGTACCATTCACCCTAACTTTTAATTTTCTGTTATTAAGGTAGGACCCTATCAGATTAATAATGTTCTCACAGATACCGTATGATTTTAGCTTATGGAGAAGTAAGTAGTGGGGGACGCCGTCAAACGCACCCTCAATATCAAGAAAGATCCCTCTAGTAGAAATATTATGGTCAAAATTTGAAGTAATCATATTTACAATAGATACAAGTTGTTTCTGAGTGTCATGCCCAGGTAAAAACCCGGATTGGTTCTGATACAAAAGATTGTTAGATGACACATGTTTGAATATTGAATCATATATGACGCGTTCAAAAATTTTGGAAATATTACTTAAAAGGCAAACTGGCCGATAGTTCCCTGGGTCAACTTTTGAGGATTTATTTTTGAAAATGGGGACAATAATGCCCTGCTTCCAACAATTAGGAAATTTGCCTTTAGTAAGAATGAGTTTAAAAAGTTTATGAAGTTCTGCATCAAGTGAATCTGCCACCAGTTTAAGCATTTTATTTGTAATGTTATCATCACCCCCCTTTTTGTTTGATTTAAGCTCCCTCAAATGTTTATTTATTGACTGCTGTGAAAGATCAATTTCATTTAGCATGTTATCAGTTTTTCTTTGACAAGTTGGTAAAGTTTGATCAACAATGTTGTGATGAAATTTCTGTAAAAATTGATGGAGAAATGCATTAGCTTTAGCATGGTCATCTTCAATGATCGTCCTGTTAATCTCTAAAAAAGGAATTCCTGATGCAAATTTAGAACCTATTAATTTTTTAATGATGGTCCAATAATTTTTCTTACTAGCTGCCTCTTCATCAAGATTACTGCACATCTTGTCCTGATAACTGGTTTTTGCATGAACAATTGCATCTGAGACTAAATCACATTGATGTTTAAATGTTGTGAAGTTAAAATCATTTCTATTTTTAATTAATTTTCTATACAATTTATCTTTCTTATTTAATGCTGATTTCACTTCATGATTAAACCAGGGCATATCACTTTTCTTTATAAATTTCACTTTGGATGGAATATAAGTTTGAAAAATCTCAAACAATGCATTGGTAAAATTTACAGTGACAGTATCAATGTCTTCGTGAGATAAAAGTGCATCCCAGTTAAAATCAGATACAGCTTGATTCAACTGTAAAATGTTAGCATCACTGTAATGCCAGATCTGCTTATAATCCCCTGCATGTCTATCAGGCAGAGAGAAATCTAAAAGTGCTGAAACAGAGCTATGGTCAGAACCCCCAATTGGCAGTTTTACCTCAGATTTTAATACCTTTCCAGGAAAATTTGAGAAAACTAAATCCAAACATGAGCTAGAAGTGGCTGTAATTCTAGTAGGCTCCTCAATGAATTGGGTCAGAGAATTATTCACACTCACATCATAAAGCATATTTCCTTCTAAAGTATTAGTATCACCAACCCACCATTTTTGACTTCTTGAATTAAAATCGCCACCAAAGATAACAAAGTCAGATTTCACTGATAAAGCAGCTCTAATATTCGAATCAAGGTTATGCATATATTGATCTCTTGAGATTGCAGATTGGGAGGGTGAACGATAAAAGAGGCCATAGAGAAGTTTTTCATTTTTTACCTTAGTTTCAACCCAGAGACACTCTAGGTTTGCATTATTTAGGTCATTGCGAATTCTATATGAAATAGATTCATGGATGTAAATAAGCAACCCGCGTCCCGAGTTATTATAGAGTTCTTGGTTCAAGGTGTGGTAACCATCTATGTTATAATCAGCTAGGTTAAGATTTGTCCCCACTTCACTAATTCCAGCTATATGGACCCCCTCCTCCTTCAAAAATATACTTAAGCTTTCAAACCGACTTCTATTATCCGCTGAGATGCTATTAATATTAGTAAATAACACATTAACTTTGTTTAAGGGACCTGGATTTACCTCAACATCCCCAGCAAGTAACAAAAGTTGCCTGATTATGAATGGACTAAGTAAATTCACAAAAGGAATTATTCCAGGAATTGTCAGTAGAATTGTAAATATAACCATGGTGGTCATTAAAATCCATGTTCAATCCCTCCCAGCAAATAACCTGTATATATATATTCCTTTTTACTTGATATCATATGAAAACAAATCTTTTTTAGTGTTGAGCTTTAGACTCACATTGATTCTCATCATTTTCATCTTTTATCACTTGATGTTCCACTTTTTGACATTGTTCACTCATCATCTGAACCTTGATCAGGGCTGTGTATGCGTTTGGGTGTGCGCGTATTATATTTAAATGAATTTGACAAATCGTACATGTAACATGTACCTGTATTGTAATATACGTACATGTAACATTGAAAAAATAATTTCGGAAATCACGGACATCCAATAGCATTATAATATGAATCTGGATTCATGCGATTTAGCATAATGCAATCTGGCGTGATCTCTAAATCATGAGTCGCCGTGATAAAATGAAGGACCTTAATGAGTTTCTACCTCATTATTCGTTTGAAGTCAGATTCATTAAACTTTCACATTTGCTTATGTTACCAATCTAAATACTTGTACATTAATAATATTTCATTCCATAACAAAGGTTATACTGACAATTCTTTGCCACAGACTTTTGTTATTCCCTTTTCTCAGTAATGGCCCATTACCGAATGTAATTTATTACAACATTTGGTAATTATGGTCAATTAAATTTTCTTTTCTAAAAAACTCAAAATAGTTCGTATCATCATAAACATGCAATGTGCCTTAGCCTACGGTTGGGCAATTCTTTACCTCGTGTGTTTAACTGCTGTTGGATCTAAAGGGAGAAAACCAAGAGGCGGTGGTGGCCAGGGCACTGGACAGATCATTAGAGATGAATTTGAGAACCTAGAAGAAGCAATGCAACTCAAAATCGAAAAACTGAAAATAGATCTGAAAGAAGATTCTGCAAGTATAAGAGACGAGGTGTCAAATCTGAGGGATGATGTGTCCAATCTGAGGGATGACGTGTCCACTCTACAAGACGACGTGTCCACTTTGCAAGATGGTGAATCTGATAATGTTGCTAGCATAAAAGATGAGATATCAAATCTAAGAGATGGTGTGTCCAATCTTAGAGAAGATATCTCAAATCTGAGAGTGGGTGAATCTGACGTTCGTGATAATCTTCTTGAGTTGAAAGGATCGATGATAGAAATAAAGACCCATTTGAGTGAACAATCAAATGACAACATCGAGGAATCTGACACTGTCGGCAAAAAGGCTAATATACAATTGTTTCACTCGGAAGGTAAGATTACAACCTCTACGTTTTACTCCGACATCTAAGTAAGTAATTTGTCAGACGAATTATTGTTAAAAGGTTGTCGTTTGATCCCATTTCATTGTGTTTCAAGTGATTCGATGCACCTCGTATGTATTTGCACATTCCAAGCAAAAAGACCTAGAACAACTTAAGGGCAACATCCAAAGAGAAATCCAAAACATTCCACCGGAATTATTATTAAATGTGATGAACAATGTAGCAGTAGGGATACAGGCTGTCATCGAACTATGAGGTTACATTGATTATGTGGTGTTAAAGGTAAAGGGTTAAAGCATCAAAAAGGCAAGACTGAAATAAAATTGTGTATTGGGGAGAAAACTTTCATGTTTTGGCTACATGATCATGCAAAAAATGTCTGAAAATATTGATTGGTTTATCAGTGCTATTGATATACTTTTGGGTACATTTATTTGAGACACCCGATATATAGGCCCTAATATACATGTATATTAAGTTAATATTAAGCTAAGTTTAATTTTGGTTAACATTTTTTCTTTTTATGCTACCAATTATCAGTTGCTGGCCAGTAGAGAGTTCAAATTTAAAAACCTCTTTCCATCCTTTTTATGAAACTACAAACATCAAAAATCCCCCCCTCCCCCTCAAACTGTGTGCATATTGAAATGCCCTGCTGGACGATCCTACTATATCGTGAACTTTTGAGAAATGTTTCCCCGTGTTAGGATACTCTCCAAAGTACCACTAAAATGAATGTTTTAAATAACAATATTTATTTTACCACATCACAGTTGTCATAAAAATTCATAGCATTGTGTGAAAAGTCTTCATCCTAGGTTATGTGCATCAGTCCGATGTATTGGTAATCTCCATCTAAATATACTAGGCACCCTTCATCAATGGACTATGTTGCTACAATGCAGCAAATGGTGAAACACCCTTAGACCAAGGATGATGACCGGGCCTCATTTTTGTAGTTTATGACATGGTTTGTCCAAGTTTTGTGTACTTCTCATACGATGACTCGGCAGCGACAACTGCCTTCCCAGTGTTTTCTCCGCGAAGCATTCCCATGAAAGCCTCGGGCATTTTCTCGAATCCTTGTGTCACGTGCTCTCTGACCTTCACCTTACCCTACAATTACAGAATGGTTATTTATACTAGAAAGGGGGACCTTCGAAAGCCCCGTTGCAATTGGATACGCCTAACCAAATCATCATGAGAAACCATGGCCTTCTATTAATTTCTTTCTTGATCTTTCGATTGTTTTTTATAAAGCTTTTGTATCATTTTGAACATGAAGTAAATGCCTGACCTCTTTTATCCACTCTATCATTTGCATCAGACCTTTAGGCCAACTATCTCTCCATCGGTGTACAATAAACCCTTCACTGCGTAGCTGTTTACTGACCATCAGCCCGAATATATAAGGACCTGAATAACATCCGATGGTACAAGTGTTTAAACAATAACAAGAAAACAGTACAGTACACTCATCGTACTAAGTAGAAGTCTTTCAGATTTGGTCGATCTTTTTTACTAGATAGATTCTCCACGAAACGTCCATGACGAATGTCGTTGTTGGCTAACAAAAGTGCTCTTCCGATAGATATCATTATTTTGAACAAAAAGTCTATCCTAGGCAGATAGCCTTGATAGGTAGCCTTGATATGGCTGGACACTAGGAGGCGACATGAAAAAGAAAATATCATAATCGATTCAAACCACTTTTTACTAAAACTTTGAGTCGAATACTTTCAGACCCTTCCTGACCTCCTGAAAAGTATCACAATTAACTTTCGTGTTTCCGAATAGATTTTTCATAGTTTGAATAGATATACTTTGTATCAAATTAATAATTTTTTAAATATATGGAAAACTTTTGAAACTGAACGGGCCCGTTAACGTTTTCATTTTCATTTCCGATAAGCCTCCTTCAACCTTTCCTGATTTTTTCAATTAAAATAAGTTACCTGTTGCAACTTCTGTATCATTGTAAGATGAGATGTCGCCACAGTTCGCAATCCTCCCAAATAGATTCATATGACTCATCACTGTCACCGCTGTCATGCCCCCAACCTATGAAACGTAGCAAAAAATTGCAAATAGAACTGAATCCTGCCAATATATTCATTTGATTCATTACTGACACCGCAGTCATGCCTCTAACCTATGAAGAACAATGAAGCAAAGCAAATTACAAATAGAACTGAATCCTGCCAAATAGATTCATATGATTCATCACTGTCACCGTAGTCATGCCCCCAACCTATGAAGAACAATGTAGCTAAACAAATTACAATCAGAACTGAATCCTGCCAAATAGATTCATAAGATTTATTACTGTCACCGTAGTCATGCCCTCAGCCTATAAAGACAATGACGTGTCGCAAAAAGGTGGCGCATTTGTTTTTTAAGGGTATCGCGTGAATGTAACTTTGATTCCCCGGATTATAAGATAATATTCTAATCATAGTTATACATATCATTTTAAAGCTGTTTCGATGAGGATTTTAGATCAACTACACTCCGTTCACATTTTTTGCGCGTTCGTTTTTAAAAAAGAGTTTTTTACCAAAACATCTGGCAAATATCCCATGTTGACACGTTACATTTTGAATTATTTTTCGTCTTTAAACGCTCATAACTCAAACAATATATGACTATTATACTTATTTTTCGTCTTGATAAAGGTAGATGGAAGTTTTATTTCAAAGGATGAATTTTAGTAAGCGTCCCATATTGTGACTTCATAGAGTCTGAAAAATAGAATCTGTTGACAGCGACCTTTTTTGTTCATTTTTTGGTACCTTCAACTTTTCAGGTGTACATAAACAAAAAATACGAGATCAATTTCTAATAAATCATACATGATTATTTTGCTCCTAAACTCTAGTTTATTAATAAATAGTTGATTTTGTTCACAAAAAAATGTGTTTTCTGTTGTATGTGGAAAAGTGGAGGACGAAAGGTTTTCAAAATTCATTAAAATAGGGCAAATTTTCGCCATTCGCCTATTTTCAAGCACAGCAACACGTATATTTATTTCACCTAAAATATCAATTGATTCGTGTTTTATGATGCTCCTAGCCCATTAACAATATATATATGATATCAGAGTTATTCGTCTAAAATGTTTTGAGATATAGAGGTAAATGTGGAGGACGAAAGGATTTTCATGTGTGTACATTTTTCTCAAAAACGTCACATTCTATCATGTTAAAAGCGAGGATCCTCTGGATTACGCCACAAAATGTGTAAAAATGCGTGCGCGAGCTTTTTGCGACACGTCATTGTAACAAAACAAATTGCAAATAGAACTGAATCCTGCCAATATATTCATTTGATTCATTACTGTCACCGTAATCATGCCTCTAACTTATGAAGAACAATGAAGCAAAACAAATTACAAATATAACTGAATCCTGCCAAATAGATTCATGTGATTCACCACTGTCACCGCAGTTGTGTCTCCAACCTTTGAAGGACAATGTAGTAAAGATTACAAACAGAACTGAATCCTGCCGCCAAATAGATGTACTAGTATATGATTTATCACTGTCACCCCAGTCATGCCACTTACCTATGAAACGTAGCAAAACAAATTACAAATAGAACTGCATCCTGCCAAATAGATTCATGTGATTCATCACTGTCACTGCAGTCATGCCCCCAGCCTATGAAGAACAATGTAGCTAAACAAATTACAATCAGAACTGAATCCTGCCAAATAGATTCATATGACTCATCACTGTCACCGCAGTCGTGCCTCCAACCTATGAAACGTAGCAAAACAAATTACAAATATAATTGAATCCTGCCAAATAGATTCATATGACTCATCACTGTCACCGCAGTCGTGCCTCCAACCTATGAAACGTAGCAAAACAAATTACAAATATAATTGAATCCTGCCAAATAGATTCATATGATTCATCACTGTCACTGTAGTCATGCCCCTAACCTATGAAGAACAATGTAGCAAAACAAATTACAAACAGAACTGAATCCTGCCAATATATTCATATGATTCATCACTGTCATTGCAGTCATGCCACCAACCCATGAAGAACAATGTAGCAAAACAAATTACAAATAGACTGAATCCTGCCAATATATGCATATGATTCATCACTGTCACTGCAGTCATGCCACCAACCCATGAAGAACAATATAGCAAAGCAAATTACAAATAGAACTGAATCCTGCCCAATAGATTCATATGATTCATCGCTGTCACTGTAGTCATGCCCCCAACCTATGAAGAACAATGTAGCTAAACAAATTACAATCAGAACTGAATCCTGCCAAATAGATTCATAAGATTCATTACTGTCACCGTAGTCATGCCTTCAACCTATGAAGAACAATGTAACAAAACAAATTGCAAATAGAACTGAATCCTGCCAATATATTCATTTGATTCATTACTGTCACCGTAGTCATGCCTCTAACCTATGAAGAACAATGAAGCAAAACAAATTATTTTCTTTCGGAGTTTTCCCCATAAACAAGTGCGCATTAATGCGCTTCAAGTACTAATGAAATACAACTGTTGTTACGAAATGATGAAACAATGGAAATGTGAAATAAAACAAGGACCATCCTAGTGGCATCCTAAATATATTATAGGAGGTGTGTACCCAATTCTTACATTATCAAAATAGCAGTCGACTCCCTCGGGAGCTGCTTCCTTTAGAGACTGGGCTATGTCCGTAGTTTTATAGTTGAAAGCATGATCGAAACCAAGTTCCTTCAGCCATTCACACTTTGCGTCAGTTCCAGCATACCCAATCACTTTACATTTCTGAAATCATAAATGTGGCTGTATTGACGTGTTAAATAATTTTTAGAGTAAACATTATATGATTTTTGTTCAAATATCGAAAACACCAGTGGTTCTTATCTCAGTTCTTCTGTATTTAAGTGATATTGCTCGAATGACATTAGTAAGAGGGCATCGAACATTGCTATATACTATAGTTAGTGATATCGATTCTACGGGAAACGTGGATTTGTATAGGGCGCCACTTTATACCTAGTAGTTGGATGTAAACCTGAATTCAAATATGAACCAATTTTATGTAAAGATAAACTTAATTGTTTATATTTACGTAAAGATTCATCAAGATTCATCTTTGAATTCTGGCTAATTCCCTTCTATTTTTATACCTTTAATTTTGCAATTTGTCCAACCAGGCTTCCTACAGCTCCTGCAGCGCCAGAGACCACTACGGTCTCTCCCGCCTTAGGTTGGCACAATTCTAGGAACCCGAAATAGGCAGTCATACTAAACATATTAAAGAACAAATTTTAAACATATATTTAGAGTCTATGGTATGAAATTCCCAGGACGCCTAATGAAGGAGCTGGTAACGCAAAATAGCGCAGCGATATTTGACCTTATATTTACAGACCTACACATACCAAGTATTGCTTTACTTATATACCTACACATGTCCAGTATTTTTTTTATTATAGCCGTTCAATATTCTTTGGGCTTTTTGGCTAAATTATGCGTATCATTTGAACAAGTAAAAATGTAAAAACTGAATCCCCTTTTTACAATTTGGACATAATGCTACAGGAAATCATTTGAATCAATTTTGAGTGTATGTTTTTAGGTTTCTGAACTATAAATTTGACAAATTACCAAATCGGTACATCAACATATTAGAATTGTTTCTTCAATATTGGTGATGTAAATGGTATAGGAATCGTTTTTATATTAAAATGAAATATGCTTAAAGTATGGTAGTTTCTTTTTAAAAATTGGTCTTAATACGTTTAAAGATCGGGACTGTCATCGTCAGGGGTCACTTATCAATAAAGGAGGACGTATTGCTCTTCCTTGACTAACTGCAGCTACGGCTACAATTGTTTTGCCCCCTAGTTAGATATTGCTTAGTCGTTTATATATCAATCAACAAGACATGGTCGAATTCACGAAGCTTTGAGAAAATATGGTTTTGATGTTCACCAAAAATGTGATGATAACTAGCAGTAATGTCGAAAAAGATATAATCATCGAAAAATGTGATGATATGCAGTATAGTAAGTAACGTCGAAGGAGAAAGTAATGGAGTTTGATTGCATATACCTCTTATAGACTAATAGACATACCCTGTGAATATATAAACGTTCAAATACCTGTATCACATTCAAATAGATATATATTTTACATATGTGGCATTGTTTTATGCTTTTTATTACACAATAATTAATTCACACAATTTTGTTGAATCTACTTGGCCAATATTTGAGAAAATAAACAAAAACTTAAGAGCACACTTATGTAATTACACTAACTAACTACCAGAATTACATCAAAATAATACTTAATATTTTCATAATAATAATCCAATTTAATGTCAATATGCTTAGATCAACGTTTTGGGTCTTATAAAATGTGTAAAAATTCGAATTAAAATGTTTTTGACCCCTTGTAATGAGAGACATATTTCGCCCCAAAAGAATGAAGTTTTTTCAACAAACCGTATTTCAAAATAATCAAAACATATGGACTTCCTTTAAATTGGTTCAAATGACATTGCCCTTTATTGTGCTACGGATTCTTCATATTACAGAGTCATACCATGGACCATTGCATTCGGTAAAGATACTATTCGATTTCTTTCTGTGCGGTATGTACAACTAATCCATGGAAAGCCTTTACATTTGATAAATCATAGATATTTTTCAGACATTTCTCCATGCTGATTTTTTCCAAGATGTCTTACCCTGGCATTCCAACAGACCCACAGCCCAATGAAGGACTTAGGTCGCCCATTGGAGGTAGTTTGTAGTCGTCGTTCTTTTTCCCATCTGATATGGTATGCGTCCTCCAGCCTGACTGCAGTACAACAAGTTCACCAGGGGTGTAGTCCTTGTTTCTGCTTTCTAACACTCTACATGCAGTACAAACAAAATTAATGGGCATAATCTCAATATAATGTTGGTCAGAATGTAACGGAGGTCTGGTACATCCCCAAAATGCAATCTGATTTTCGACGCCGTTTCGGTGCCAAATTTCGGTGCCATTTTGGCATCAAATGATACACAAGTCTATGTTATGTAAGCCCACTTCGTGTCGTCATATTTTCATGTTTTGTATTTTATGTTGCTGGTTAGTATATACCATGGAGAAAATGATAGGTGATTTGTTCATAATGCGTGCATATAATAGATTGTCTACAAGGGGATTAATTGGAATTTCATTTCATTTCTTAGAGTACCATTCAGTGTCTTTGACACTGGAAATAACGTTTTTGGCTCGTAGTTTTTAGTAGGTAAATGGTATTGCTTCGGGTTGATTGTTTAAGTAAGATGTGCATTTGAGAAGTGTGTCACGAAGGGGTCACTTACTTTGCTACTTGAATCCCTACCATTATTGAACGAGGGGGAAATCTTGCCATATATTCTCTAGAATAAAAACAAGCATAGTATATATAAAAGTATAATCGTCATTTTAAATAATACGATTGGAAAATAGTGATATATGTATTCAAAATTTCAGGATTCCTCACTCAGTCGTCTTTCAGATGATATACCACGTGACAATAACTGCCAAGTGCATGCTAATTAAGCAGTATTTTCCAAATACAAGTGTATATTCTTAATTGTATTGTTTAGACAGCCAATAGACTACTGGTTGCACTTATTGGCATTCATATACTGTACATATTTTCATCCACCTGGAATCTCAATGAAAAACCATAACACACCATTGTCTTTCATATACATATATTGTATCTTTAAATAAAATGTTCTCCTAAGTATGAAAGAACAGCAACATAGCAAATATTTTGACATGAAAGTTTACCTCATATACGGGTCCACGCTCAGAAACAATGCCTCGGCAAGGTATTCTGCAATATTAGTAAAAGCAGTATAACAAATATTTAGGTATATGTTTCCTTTAAGCTGACATCATATGAGGAAAAGCAGCATAAGTATTTATCACATATGAACAGGTAACACTAATTGTTACAGTAAAACGAGTATGTATGTGTAAATGGAAATGAAAAAGAATGCCAAGTGTCACATAAATGAATAAACGCAAGGAGCACACGCGTCTCGAACCGCCCCAATCGCCTAGCCTAAACGTGCTGGCGCTCAAGCCCTCTCGGCAAAAGTTGACACGGCAACCCAGATAAAAATGACAACTAAAATGTTAACTCATCCGTTTTTTAGTGAGAAAACAGTACTAGTTTGAAAAATGAACATCCATGTTTAAATGGAGATGACATGGCAAAAACTAAATAAAGATGACATGGCAAACATAGAACCGCGAGATGACGCAGCATAACTCACGATAGAAAAAGACATATTTCGACGATAAGCTATGTAATATTATATCCCTAATTTTTATTCGAAAGAAGAGGCACAAAAATACCCTTGTAATTTGCAGGAAGCAGCATTTTAATCTGTATAAAGTATTTATGCCATGATGATAATTGCACTGCTGCTTGCGAACACTATCTAATTTTTCAATGGAAAGAAAAGAGAATATGAATATACATGTACCTCCATCCTGCAACGCTGGGAGATCCTCTTCCTGAAGTTCGAAGTCACTTCGTTTTGGAAAGCCGTCAAAAGGCTCTTTAAGAATAAACTTTTTTGCTTTTACCATTTTGAAGATCAGGTGTTGTGTCTGTTAAATTGTGTCAATTTGTACTGAATGATAAGCGTTCTACTATTTTGATCAACGAGATGATTTCTAGTTTACTATCGCCGAAAGAACGAACGAGAGTTAAGGGGATATAGACATCCGTCAGTCCGTCTGGCCGTACGCGTTTGCTCGGATAGATTACTATATATGTACACCATTGATCCAGTTTCTTTCTAAAAATCTTGAAATACTGAACTCCCGGTAATTTTCGCGTGCTACTATATTCGCGCTTTTCAAGAGATTCGGAAAATTCGCAAAACATTATTTCAGCCAAATTCAAGCTCATTCAAGATAATTTATTTCGCTCCGTGTTGACAGTATTGTCGCCCAGTGTTATAAGGGATGTATCTTTTAATTCATTCCATCTAATAAACTATATATTATATTTTGTAGGGTCTCCCCTAACGACTTCATCACCCGTTTTTTAGGAATCACCAACACAAAAAGGAAGCTGGATTTCTGAGAAGTTACAAATGCGCGGATATTGATAGTCGTAAAATTTCAAAAACTGAAAATTAGAGAATAGCAGCGAAATTTCAAAATTCACAGAAATGCGGAATATAATAGCCTTTTCGAATTAGTGCAAGTATAGAAATCAAGAATGTATATCTACAAGTACAGTTGCTTTGTACATACATTTATCACCAAAATCACTTTCAAGCATCAACCTCTAATATCCTCTACTGACTATAATTTTGACAGAAATGTCCAGAAAATTGCAACTTATTATTTTATAAATGACGTTGCTAAAGATACCACTAGAGTTCGATAATGTATTTTCACAGATTTTTACATGGGCTGCCATGTTGGATTATGATATGATTTAGGATGATCGGCAAGTCGTAATAGGATTTTACATAAATCTCAAACAGAATTTCAACATGGAAGCTAAATTGAAACAAAATACATCAATCGACAAATGCACTCCTTTGAGTGGGATAAACTACTGCGCGAAGTTGCCGTTGTGTATTGACTGGAGAGGTTAAGCTTTGCATATATAATCGAAACTGAACCTGTACGTATCACTCGACCATATACAAATTCATGTAGCCTTCTCATATAAATAGCCGTTCAAATCCAGTGTTTGTTTAGACTACACCATAGCGTGTAATGATTCTATAGTATGTCATTGATGCGGTTTTATAGCTGGTTTTCTAATACATATTTTAAACGAGCTCGTTTCGTAAGATTTTTGGCGCTAAATCATGCATGACATACATCATCGTGTTCAGCAAGAATTCAACTGTGCATCGAAATCAAAATTGACAGCATAGTGTTCAATAGACACGAGTAAAATGGTTCCCGTTGACCCAACGTCAAATTTCAAAATCTCCCGTTCTAAACCCGAAACTCTGAAGCTGAAAGAGTATCTGAAGTAGACTAAGCGCGCATAAAACTATGAGCGCTCGATACATTCCTTTGTTAATTTTTGTACTTTGCGTTCACGGTTACGTTGTGAAAAACATCGTTAGCTTAACCTCTCCACTATTGATATAGTGCACCTTATATAAATTGAACCCTGGACCGACCTCATATAGTAGGCAGAGATTTGTACACGGTGACGTAGCTCTTTCAAAAATGATTGATCTAATTGTCAAACCACCATGGGCTTTCATGAGCTGGAAAGCTCGTGGTTAAACTAAACAAATAGTACTATCAGGTACGCATTCTAGATGCATACATTCATTTTATTATAGGTTTGTTAACATTTTCTGACTTTTAAAACAACGTTGGGTTTAAATTCAGTGGAAAGAATAAAAGATTTGATATATAAGTCATACTATGACCTGATGACGTGGTGTTTACTATTTTTGATAGTATTTAACTTATTTCTCAAATATTCAAAATGAGAGTACATGTCAAAACCAACTATTACTGTGAGTTTAAGAAACGGTTAAGTACTCCAAAGTGTGTCTTGGGGGCGAAAGTCCACTTTTGTCAAATATTGACACTTTATATGCCCCTTGCTAAGAAAAGAGCATACTAACATATAATTTATAATTTTAATATTCTTTATTGCCCGTTAAAATATATATTTTTTGAAAATAAAAATTAAGGGTTATTGTTCATCGTTTTCACGTTTGTCCGGGAGACATCCTAAAAAATAGAATCATATCTATGGGGCTGACTGCGGAGGTGACAAAATTAAAAGCCATGTGTTCAATTGTCATATCAAACCATTCTTAACAATCTCAAATACAATAGAGATTTCGCAACCGCACTTGCATGTATAGCGTGCTTATAAATACTTTTTATACCATGGTCAGAGAAATAATCTGAATCAGTCGCAAGTGATAAATCACATATTTGGGACGGGGATGATATCAGGATTAGAGGGATGTTATCAGGGATGATTAATATCATCTCGAGTAAATTCAAAAATTTTACATCTTTCCCAAAAAATCATTTTTAGAATTTTTCATTTTTCATTTTTTTTCATTTTTCGAAAAAAACATTTTTTCAAAGATCATAATTTTTTCCAAAAAATGAATTTTCAAATATTTATATATTTTTTGATTAAAATAATCATTTTTTAAATTATTTCAAGCCTAATTTTTTTCTTGCCCTTAAATTCTCAATGTACTTTGAAGTTGGATAATATGTAACGTAAATATTTCCAAATTCAATCCTTTTTTTAATTCAACTGACGATTTGGGGTTGATATTGCTCTTGACCATGGTATACGGTCGTTATTTACCGGTCGCGATGATATGTGTATCATCCTTGTGATATTCCCCATATCAAATCCCTGTCCCCGGGAAAAATTGTATTGGAGCATATTCACCTATTTTTGGTTTCCCTGTTATTTTTTCCCGGTTATTTTCATTATCCATATGTAACATTTTAGAGGGATGTATTATGGAATAAATAGGTTATTTCTGGTCGGTATTGAATATGGGTTTTATTCCGAGGGACAATATAATATTGACCGAAGGATTTTCAGAGGAATAAAACCCATGTTCAATCCCTCCCAGCAAATAACCTATATATATATTTTTTCCTTTTTACTTGATATCATATAAAAACAAATCTTTTTTAGTGTTGAGCTTTAGACTCACATTGATTCTCATCATTTTCATCTTTTATCACTTGATGTTCCACTTTTTGACATTGTTCACTCATCATCTGAACCTTGATCAGGGCTGTGTATGCGTTTGGGTGAGCGCGTATTGTATTTAAATGAATTTGACAAATCGTACATGTAACATGTACCTGTATTGTAATATACGTACATGTAACATTGAAAAAATAATTTCGGAAATCACGGACATCCAATAGCATTATCATATTAATCTCACTGGATTCATGCGATTTAGCATAATGCAATCTGGCGTGATCTCTAAATCATGAGTCGCCGTGATAAAATGAAGGACCTTAATGAGTTTCTACCTCATTATTCGTTTGAAGTCAGATAAACTTAGATTCATTAAACTTTCACATTTGCTTATGTTACCAATCTAAATACTTGTACATTAATAATATTTCATTCATAACAAAGGTTATACTGACAATTCTTTGCCACAGACTTTTATTATTCCTTTTTCTCAGTAATGGACCATTACCATGATTACAGTATGTAAATTATTTCAACATTTGCTGATAATGATCAATTAAAATTTCTTACCATTTTTCTAATTAAACTCAAAATAGTTCGTGTCATCATAAACATGCAGTGTGCTATAGCATACGGTTGGGCAATTTTTTACCTAAGCTGTTTAACTACTGTTGAATCTAAAAGCAAAAAACAAAATGGCGGTGGTGGCCAAGGTACTGGACAAATCATTAGAGATGAATTTGAGAACCTAGAAGAAGCAATGCAACTCCTAATCGAAAATTGAAAACAGATATGAAAGACGATTCTGCAAGTATAAGAGATGAGGTGTCAAATCTGAGGGATGATGTGTCCAATCTGAGGGATGATGTGTCCAATCTGAGGGATGATGTGTCCACTCAACAAGACGACGTGTCCACTTTACAAGATGGTGAATCCAATAATGTTGCGAGTATAAAAGATGAGGTATCAAATCTAATGGATGGTGTGTCTAATCTTAGAGAAGATATCTCAAATCTGAGAGTGGGTTAATCTGACGTTCGTGATAATCTTCTTGAGCTGAAAGGAGCGATGATAGAAATAAAGTGAGTTACTGAAAGTCAAATAAATGGCCCAAGCAATTCTGAAGGTAAGAGTATTGATTGCAACTTGCATAAAGATATATTAAAATGCATGTAAACTGAAGTGTATACTTCTGCCACGTTTGCCATGGTGGCATGGATCTAAACTACCTATGAATCGATTTGGAAGTAGGTTTAAATGGAGAAAACAAAAATCTTACTTAAATCAGTAGCACGGAGGATAAGCAAAACGAGGGCGAAGCCACGGACTGCGACTCGCGTAACTTTACACCGCAGCCCAGCGCCAAAATGGAGAGACATCCGACAGTGCATTCTGCTTCTTCCGACAAAATAGAGAAATCCAGGTATTTTAAATGCTATCGTAGTGTCTAATCGGTGACCAAAATATTACTCTGTATCTACTGTTGGTCTGTAGATAAGAAAATAAGCAGTTGTCCAGATCAAGCTAAAACAGTAGCAAAGTTCTGATTTTACCTGTAAAATATGTGCATATTATTTAATTTACTATACATTTGAAAGGAGTTTTAACACGTTTCTGATATCTAAAGGTTAGTTGAGGCTCCGAGTATAATTCGTGAAAATGATTTGATAATAGAATGTGTTCATGAGGAGAAAATTAGATTCAAACTGCGCATTCATAGTGGACGCAGTCCAGTAAACAAAGCTATTTCAACAACGCAACACAGCCTCCATTGATATTCTAAGCAACGCAGTCCAGCCGCGAACACGAAATAAATAAGATAGTGTAAACTATATTCCTACGCTATTATTGTTTCAGGAAAAGAAAGTCAGCATCCAGATTATCATTCAAAGTTACGTTGATTAACATATATCTATTACCTGAATCAATGTCCCAAATTGCTATATTGTATCGTATTTGGCAGAACAGTCGAGCGCAAGATGACAACGTAATATGTTTATTACAAACCAATTTGTGGATAGGGTTAAATATTGTGGGAATTTTTAATTCCCCTGAGTAATACTTGGGCCTGTGAAACGTTTATTTTACAGGATTTTGTGTTATTTTATCTTTATTCAATGTTCCGTCCCTGTAACTTGGATGTTTACTTGATCAGCAAGCTGGGTTGGAATAAATTTGCATAATTAGGCACCCAGCAACAGAGCTCAACCAATCAGATGGCTTCATTTGAATTTCCCTCCAACATAAGTTGTAGTTTTCCCATGATGCATTCTGAGATGACTGGGATTAGAGTGTGAGAAAGTGACCTGTAAATCAGAGTAAACCAAGACTTTGCAGAGCAAACACCTCGTCAGTTTGTATCATTTTATGTGGTAGCGTGTTCGATGTGAATTGCGAACTGTATTACATGATATTTGGATTATTTGCTGACATTAGTTGCTGCAGTTTTTGCGTCCGTTGTGACTGTGCGAGATACAAGAAGATAACAGCCAGTTTTGGGTGAGTTGGCAAATTGATTATTGAGTTTGACGCCATATTGCTGTCCGCCATTTTGATTTCTTCTTCCCAGAATTCCAAGCGGTCAGCCATCTTTATTTTTACGGAAGTGACGTCATTTTAAGAAGTAATTCCTCCTCCAAGTAATTAAGGCTCTTGTCTAATCTCAGTTTGATTGATATTCGAGAGCCATATCTGCTCCGAGGACTCACTGCTCCGAGTGATTACTCCTCCAATTATTTAAGTGTTATATCTCCTCCGAGTTATATTTGGTCCGAGTAGTTACAGCTCTGTCTAATCTCAGTTGTGATTGATATTCGAGAGTTGTATCTGCTCCGAGGATTGCCAACTCAGAGTGCTTACTCCTCCATCTATTCTAGAGTGGAATTTGCTCCGAGGGTTGAGGATACAGCTCCGTCTAATCTCAGTTTAATGATCGATATTCGTGAGTTGCTCCTTTTCCTCCTCCGGCTTATTGATGATCCGAAATTGATACAAGTTGCTGAACTTGACGTATCCTCCGATGTGATTTGACTCCTCCAGAAGTTAGATACTGAGGTTACACTACCGGAACCAAAGTATTTCTGTGTTGCAAGGTTTACTCTCATTGGAGCCAAGGTTACTCCACCGGAACTAAGGTACTCCACGATCGAGAAGTAGCAGGTCTGGTCTAATCTCACCATCTGATGGACATTCCAGAGGTGTTATTTCTCTATAGAGGGTGAAGAGGTTTCCCCTGAGACGAGACAACTCCTGGAGTGGAAGGTACTCCAATAGCTAGGGTCTCGTACAAAAGAAGAGGTTTCTCCTGTGAAGTGGCGACTCCCTGAGTAGAGGATACTTCCGGAGTCTGGACTCCTTCCAAGAGACAGTGTGAGAGAGGTTGAGCAGAAGTTACTATAGAGACGAGAAGACTCCCATTGCGGAAGGTACTCCCAATAGCCAGGGTTGCGTTCAGGAGCAGAGGTTTCCCCTGAGACGAGACAACTCCTGGAGTGGAAGGTACTCCAATAGCAAGGGTCTTGTACAAAAGAAG
Organism: Owenia fusiformis; assembly: GCA_903813345.2. NCBI lineage: Eukaryota > Metazoa > Annelida > Polychaeta > Sabellida > Oweniidae > Owenia > Owenia fusiformis. The sequence continues at coordinate 4,476,068 of CAIIXF020000006.1, forward strand.
AGGTTTCTCCTGTGAAGTGGCGACTCCCCGAGCAGGAGATACTCCCGGAGCCTGGACCCCTTCCACGAGACAGTTTTATAGAGACAAAATAACTCCTTGAGCCAAGGTTACACTTCCGGAACCAAAACTCCTGGAGCCCTGATTCCTCCGAGGTGAGACGACTCTGAGGGACAGCGCAGTGAAGATTATTTGGAGCATTTATAACTTGGGTCTAATCTCAGTTTTGATTGACATTCCTGAGTTGTTCCTCCTCCATAGATATCACATTGAAACAGTGATATAGACGAGACGATACCTAGAGCAGAAGGAACTCCCCGAGGTTAGATTCCAGTTTAGTGTGAAGAAAGCTTCAGAGGAGCAGATCCTCCTCAGGCCATTTTACCAGTTGGAGCAGAAGGACCTCCTAGAGGGTGAAGATAGTTCATAGGAGCAGATCCTCCTCCTCTTACAATTATTCAAGGTGTTATTAGAAGAGAGAGAAGACTGGAAGAAGCTGAAGTGAACAATTACAGAGACATTCCAGCTCTATATAGACATTTTGAATTTATTTGTATTATTATTTTACATTGGAATAGAGTATAAAATCCCTGTATACCATTGTTATATTGCCATCTTTGAAAGGTAACTGCCGTACCACCAAACCAGGTCGGCACCCGTGTATAACACCTCCAAGATCCCTTATATCGTCCCTGGCCTTTCCTGAAGTTTGCATACAGGCTACTCCTGGGAATCGGCCCGGCGCGACATTGGTGGCAGCGGTGGGATCTGTTGCCTTAGAAGATGTCTGAGATGTCACAGAAGAGCGAGCCTTCACGGGAGAAGATGGAGCAAGAGGACTCCAGACGAGATGATGTGAGAACTGGTGGAATTGTGCGATTGGCTCCGAAGATGGGTTTGAAGCAGTGGCAGACTCCTCCAATGGATAGATGTCCACAAGAGCAGTCTGGGCTCGAGAGAACATTGCTCCCGAGAGATGAGGAGAAATTGTTCCCAAGCGAGGAGGAGAGTCTCGGTGTTCCACTTATGACAGTAGATGACACTCTACCAGAGGACTTAGATGATAGAGCCAGAGCGACTCTAGTCCGAGGAGAGCCTAGAGTTATTTCCCCAGATATGACGATGAAGATACTTCCTGATGTAGAGAAGGAAGATACTGGATACCATGCTGAATACAGGCTAAGACGAGATGTTCCAGCTCCCGCTGTGAGAGGAGACCATTGGGCTCGGGGGAAGAGAGAATTCGACTCCACCAAGTCCAGGCTGATGTCTTTAGAAGGGAGTTTGGGAACTTTGAGAGTAGATGTGCTAAAGATGCGAGATTGCTTCCTAGACAGACAATGTGAAGGGCAAATGATGATTCATGAAGAGATGAACCACCTTCACGAGGAGATAGCACATCTCTCTAATATGCAGAGGAACCTATGGGAAGAAATGGGCAGCCTCCATGTTGAACTGGGTAAACTGGCGAATGTGGTGAATCAAGGTCAAGAGGAGGCTAAGAAGACCAGAGAGGGGATAGAGAGTTTCTTGAAGGAGATGAATGCTACCTTAGGGCAGATGAGCCAACCTCCTCCACCTGTATCTCGGATAGTGACTCCCTCTAAGGTTGAGATGATGGGTGATCCAAGATCAGCTCCTCTGACTCAGCCTGATAGAAGTCCAGGTGAGATGTTTGGCCGAGCAGAGATGCCTCCTTATTCCCTAGGACGCCATCTTGAGCTGCCTGGATGGTCACGAGGTGAAGAGCCGAGATTGCTCCCAGAAACGACAATGCTGCTAGAGCCCAATAGAGTCTTTCTGGAGAGTAATGGTGATCGTATAATAGATGAATCTGGGTTCAAGCAGAGAATGCCTGCTCCAGAAGATGATCCACATACAATAACTAGATGTAGTCGAGATGTTGATTTGCAGCGAGATAGAAGTGCTCTGCCTCCAAAGACTAGAGGACATGAGGCTCCTCAGCTCACAAGGTTGGATCCAAACCAGGTCCCTCGCATGTCTGGAGAGGAACCACTTACTGGTCGATGGAATCAACATGGAGCCAGATTACCTCGAGAGCCTTATGTGGAAGCAGAGCCAGAGAAGCTCAATGTGTCAAATACTAATAGAAGGGATACTAATACGGGACTTCAACAAGAACCAACCCAATCCCGTAGAGTGGAAGTTCCTCCAGAGAGCCTTAGGGCTCATACTACAGATGTGAAGAAGAGCGAAGATAGCTCCAGTGGTAACCATGAGCAGGCAATAGTTAAGCTTGCAGAAAAAGCCATGGATATGTGTGGGAAGGCCTTGGAGTCAGTGCAGCAGGGAAGAAAAACTAAAATCAAACCAACTCAGCTGTTTGATGGGAAGACCCCATGGCTGGATTACAAGGCCTACTTCCAGAACTGTATAGAGAGTAACAGATGGAACGATGAGGAGAAGAGACAGAATCTTACAAACCAACTACGGGGAGATGCTCAACAGCTCGTACAGGAGTTGGAAGAGGGGCACTCTTATGATGATCTGGTTGAGGCGCTGACAAAAAGATTTGGGCCTGGAGAGAAAGCCTCCATGTATGAAGCGGAGCTTAACGCTAGAACCAGGAAGCCGAAGGAAACATTACAGAGCTTGGGTCAAAGTATCCGGAGGCTAGCCGCCTTAGCCTATCCGGAGATGCCTCGTTCCTCCCAGGACAGACTTGCTCGAGGGAGCTTTGAAAAGGCTATAACAGACGATGATGTTCGAGCTGCAGTGCATCGCCGAGCCCCAAAGTCTCTGGATGAAGCCATAGAGGAAGCCCAGAAGGAGGAAGCCTATCAAGAATCGGAACAAATTCGCAAGGGACTGAAACCTAAACAACGTGATCATCACATTACCATGGTTGCCAGTGACCCTATGGAGGAAAAACTGCTAAAATTGGTCGAGGGCGTGAAGACAGAGATGAAGGAGATCGGGGAGGCTTTAAAGCTCTTCAAAGAGCAAAGAGAGCTCCGAGCTCCTCGATGCATTACTTGTAGACGATGTGGAGAGGAAGGTCATATTGTGAGAAGATGTCCTCTAGTCACCTGCTTCAATTGTTTGGAGCCAGGGCACCTCTCCATTGATTGTCCCAAACCAAAGAAGAGTAGAGATGCTCCAAGGATCCACCCAGTATGTTTTCTTGATGGCAGAGGTCGAGCAGTAGGAGATCCTAAGAGAGCTGGATCTGCTCAGAAGATAGAGGCTGTTGTTGAGCTGTGTGGAACTCCTGTTAAGTGCCTAATAGACACAGGATCAGTGGTGTCTTTGATGAGTCTACACAGCTTCAACAGAATCAACTACCGGAAGAGACCACAACTGAAACCAGCCAAAGATGTCTTGCTGCAAGCCGATGGTTCTCCAATAGCAGTCTACGGCTCGTGTTCTATGGAGGTGGAGTTAGATGGAAGGAAGACCCCCTTAGAGATGGAGATTGCCGAAATCAGCCAGGATGGAATCCTAGGGACAGACTACCTGTCGGCTAGTAAAGCAGTGATCCATTATGGCTCTTTACAGATGAGCTTCCATGACTCCAACAGAGAAGGAATCCAGAGCTGTTGCAGCTCCCAAGAAGAGAAGTCAAAGGAGCCAAGAACTTTCATTACTGCAACCCACAAAAGAAGAAAGAGACAAAGAAGAGAGCGAAAGAAGAATGAGCTTCAAAAGAATCCCGATGAGCTAGGTGATACTGTGTGGCTCCAGAATAGCAGAAGGAAGAGCGAAGATGACTCTCTTGATGTTAAGAGCCGAGATGCCTCCAATAGACCTGGGGTGGGAGCTGAGGAACCTCGAGCCCTAGTAGACAGCCGAGAGAGACCTACACTCCTTGAGAAGGGAAGGTCAAGTAGGGGGGCAAGACGGTCGAGTGGTAGCGAGTTGACAAGAGAGAGGCGAGCCTACAAACCAAGAGGGTCATCAAGTGAGCAGTCAGAAGAAAGTCTACCTTACAGAGCGAGACCAAGATGTCAAAGAAGACAGCCGACATACTTACCAGTATGTTGTGCTGATAGAGACAAGATGAACTGGAGAAGAGTTGACTCATCTGAGGAGCCAATGAGGCTCTCCCATGTGCATGGCAGAGGGGCAACTACTGAGGCGTAGTGACTCTTTTCCTAAATGATACAATACAAAGTTAAGATAGATAGTAGTGCAGATAGTAGATGAGTGTAAATAGACTGTTGATTGAGCGAGTATTGATGAAAGGAGCTAAGTGAGCTCTTTACTTGTAATTATTTTGTAAGAGGCACTTGAGCTCTTTATGTACATTGTAACATTGAGATGTATTTTCTTAGTAGTTGACTTTATATTGTGTGATCGTGGGCGATCAACCTTAGTAGGGGGGAGTGTGGGAATTTTTAATTCCCCTGAGTAATACTTGGGCCTGTGAAACGTTTATTTTACAGGATTTTGTGTTATTTTATCTTTATTCAATGTTCCGTCCCTGTAACTTGGATGTTTACTTGATCAGCAAGCTGGGTTGGAATAAATTTGCATAATTAGGCACCCAGCAACAGAGCTCAACCAATCAGATGGCTTCATTTGAATTTCCCTCCAACATAAGTTGTAGTTTTCCCATGATGCATTCTGAGATGACTGGGATTAGAGTGTGAGAAAGTGACCTGTAAATCAGAGTAAACCAAGACTTTGCAGAGCAAACACCTCGTCAGTTTGTATCATTTTATGTGGTAGCGTGTTCGATGTGAATTGCGAACTGTATTACATGATATTTGGATTATTTGCTGACATTAGTTGCTGCAGTTTTTGCGTCCGTTGTGACTGTGCGAGATACAAGAAGATAACAGCCAGTTTTGGGTGAGTTGGCAAATTGATTATTGAGTTTGACGCCATATTGCTGTCCGCCATTTTGATTTCTTCTTCCCAGAATTCCAAGCGGTCAGCCATCTTTATTTTTACGGAAGTGACGTCATTTTAAGAAGTAATTCCTCCTCCAAGTAATTAAGGCTCTTGTCTAATCTCAGTTTGATTGATATTCGAGAGCCATATCTGCTCCGAGGACTCACTGCTCCGAGTGATTACTCCTCCAATTATTTAAGTGTTATATCTCCTCCGAGTTATATTTGGTCCGAGTAGTTACAGCTCTGTCTAATCTCAGTTGTGATTGATATTCGAGAGTTGTATCTGCTCCGAGGATTGCCAACTCAGAGTGCTTACTCCTCCATCTATTCTAGAGTGGAATTTGCTCCGAGGGTTGAGGATACAGCTCCGTCTAATCTCAGTTTAATGATCGATATTCGTGAGTTGCTCCTTTTCCTCCTCTGGCTTATTGATGATCCGAAATTGATACAAGTTGCTGAACTTGACGTATCCTCCGATGTGATTTGACTCCTCCAGAAGTTAGATACTGAGGTTACACTACCGGAACCAAAGTATTTCTGTGTTGCAAGGTTTACTCTCATTGGAGCCAAGGTTACTCCACCGGAACTAAGGTACTCCACGATCGAGAAGTAGCAGGTCTGGTCTAATCTCACCATCTGATGGACATTCCAGAGGTGTTATTTCTCTATAGAGGGTGAAGAGGTTTCCCCTGAGACGAGACAACTCCTGGAGTGGAAGGTACTCCAATAGCTAGGGTCTCGTACAAAAGAAGAGGTTTCTCCTGTGAAGTGGCGACTCCCTGAGTAGAGGATACTTCCGGAGTCTGGACTCCTTCCAAGAGACAGTGTGAGAGAGGTTGAGCAGAAGTTACTATAGAGACGAGAAGACTCCCATTGCGGAAGGAACTCCCAATAGCCAGGGTTGCGTTCAGGAGCAGAGGTTTCCCCTGAGACGAGACAACTCCTGGAGTGGAAGGTACTCCAATAGCAAGGGTCTTGTACAAAAGAAGAGGTTTCTCCTGTGAAGTGGCGACTCCCCGAGCAGGAGATACTCCCGGAGCCTGGACCCCTTCCACGAGACAGTTTTATAGAGACAAAATAACTCCTTGAGCCAAGGTTACACTTCCGGAACCAAAACTCCTGGAGCCCTGATTCCTCCGAGGTGAGACGACTCTGAGGGACAGCGCAGTGAAGATTATTTGGAGCATTTATAACTTGGGTCTAATCTCAGTTTTGATTGACATTCCTGAGTTGTTCCTCCTCCATAGATATCACATTGAAACAGTGATATAGACGAGACGATACCTAGAGCAGAAGGAACTCCCCGAGGTTAGATTCCAGTTTAGTGTGAAGAAAGCTTCAGAGGAGCAGATCCTCCTCAGGCCATTTTACCAGTTGGAGCAGAAGGACCTCCTAGAGGGTGAAGATAGTTCATAGGAGCAGATCCTCCTCCTCTTACAATTATTCAAGGTGTTATTAGAAGAGAGAGAAGACTGGAAGAAGCTGAAGTGAACAATTACAGAGACATTCCAGCTCTATATAGACATTTTGAATTTATTTGTATTATTATTTTACATTGGAATAGAGTATAAAATCCCTGTATACCATTGTTATATTGCCATCTTTGAAAGGTAACTGCCGTACCACCAAACCAGGTCGGCACCCGTGTATAACACCTCCAAGATCCCTTATATCGTCCCTGGCCTTTCCTGAAGTTTGCATACAGGGTACTCCTGGGAATCGGCCCGGCGCGACAATATATAGATAATTGGATAGTGGTGAGACTTTTTATAAGAAGTAGAAATGCGAAACAATTAACTTTTTGATGATGCAATAAAAGCTGTTGGGGAAGGGTACATTAACTAGTATTTAAGATATCAGGAAAATATCAAATAATTGGAGAGTTGGTGAGTTAATGTAATTTGGGATAATCTTTCCAACAGTCCATCAATATTGCTAGCTACCATAAATTCATGATTTCAGCTGTATTTGACAGCTTGTATATATTTGCAGAATGGATTGAGACACGATGTAGGTCTATTAAAATAGCCCTTTATATTCAATTTTGTCCAAAGTTGCTCCATTTCGGCCACACCTGTACACACATTGTGCTATCTACCTTTGGCTGTGATTGCGTTCAGCTTCAGATATAAAGCAACACTGAGTCGCATTTTTTTGTGGCAGATTTCGAATTCATTTGTGTTCATGCTAAACTATTGGACAGCCGAGCACCAAGAATGCCATTGCAGGTGGAGTATGAATATGTTGATCACCGACTGGAACATACTAGCTATTCTGTAGAATATCCAAACCAATAATCTACCCCAAATCCTAACATGCCTTCCAAATTAAGTTTGGACTTACCGCCATTGTTCAGCTATAATGCGTTGTAACCTCGTTTTGAATTACGCGAGTCGCAGTCCGTGGCTTCACCCTCGTTTTGCTTATCCCCCGTGAGTAGGCTTTTCCATTTTGTAAACGTCAAAGTAACTAAGTGATTGGGAAACAGTTACAGTATATATGGAGTCCCAGTGCTGTGGTACCACTCTACGACATAGCTTCGTCATGTATCGCTATGGCAAACATAGAAATTAAAAAGAGTTAGCAGGGGCGACCCTGAGGCCATTACAGATCATCTGCGACCGCCGCAGGATATCTCTTGATTTCGAGGGAAAGGAGATTACGGCGGCCGCGTGCTGTTAATCCAAGTCGTAGAGCAAATGTGACTAAGATATAAATCATTTCGACCTTTTCTTTTCAGTGTTTCTTTCCGATAATAAAAACAAAATCACGTGCAAATGGTATATTTTCTCAATAGCACACTGCTAAATCTAATTTGTTGTTATTTTATAGCATTTGTGTATTTCCAGTTTGTAATAAATCATCACGGATGTTTGAAACTATTCAAGAACAACTGATGAGCTTTCGACATAATGACCCAAATAATATTGCAAACGGTAACTAATTTAATTTAATTGTTTCACTTCAATATGGTGTCAAAGTAAAACGTACATGTATTAAACATACTCAAAATGATATAGTTGTGTTTTGATTAGATTTATAATGAGGCGGGGAGGTATACCCCTTATTTTCCAAATTATTCCCGGATAAAGAACCATTGGAAAAGAAGATAAGGGCTGCAACTGGTTGAAAAATAATTTTGAAGTACCAATCAAATGAGAGATGTTGATATTTAATCAATCAATATCAAATTATATTCTACACATTACTATATGATGCGAAAATTTCGTGAGTAAATATCAAAAATCTTTGAAATGAGAGCATTTTCCGTGAACTTATTGAACGACCTGCTACACTTGTATGATAACGTGGAACGTGTAAAGGTGTGTTCCTATAATTATTCAAGAATCAAGATGTAAAGAATCATGTCTATTCTTTGTATTTTGTAGTTTTAAAGAAAAAAATGATTTAAAAATTTGAACTGAAACAAGTAATAATACAAGCGTTATGTTAAACTTTCATACTGTAAATATTTTGTTATCTTATAGCGAATTGCAACGAGTCGACATTTGGAAACGAAGCATCAAATGAAGATCTTGTAATTATGAAGCAACAAATGAAGAAACTAGTAGAAACGTGTCAGACAGGATTAGATGACCAAGTTAGTAAACGATTTAAAATAGGCTATAACAGAAAGTTTATATAAAATGATTGTAGGGGAAATTGACAGATTGAACACACTTCATAACTGTTGGGCATTTTCAGAAGAAAAGAATGACAAGAAATATTGTTAGCCATTACCTTTTACATTCGTTCGACTTCACTTCTTAAAAGAGAGTTTCGTCGGTAGTTTTACTTTATAACTAGACTCTGCGCGGATGGCAGCTAGCCATTAAACTTCGCCAATTTTTTATTCATATCCTTATTTGACTTTTTAATTATACAGTGCGTATCAAAAAAAAACGCAACAGATCGTTATCTCGGAAAAGCACAAAACCAGTGATAACAGCATTGATTTCATTCAATGCATTGTAAAGCCATGTGTCTCCTCTTTACAATGATATATCATTCATTGATATTTGGTCATGGTTGGGCGAGTAATCATTCCATTTGCAAAGTGCGCCAAAATTAGCTTTGAGCCAAGTTATAAAAATCGCAAAAGTCAGTGTACGGAGCCCGATGCAATATTGGAAGAAAACATAAAACCAATGCTGATTGCATCCTTTTCATTCAATGTACCAAAAAGCCGGATTACTCCTCCTTGCAATGGACTATCATTCATTCACGGGGAGTCATGGCTGACCGAATAATCGTAGATTTTGCAAAGTGGGGCAAAATTCAGCTCGAACCCAAGTTTTAAACATTGCAAAAGTCAATACAACGGGCAAAGGGGCTATTGAAAGAAGGTGTGACAGGTGTGGTATAGACAGTAAAGTGTTCATACTCATACTCTTGCAAGAATACATCTAATACCCCTCCAAATTGCTACCACTTTCTTGCACATAAAGATGCGCTCATCTGTCCACGTCATGCATGGTTCAGCCCTGAGTCATCTGTGGGTTAAAGCAGAGAAAAGCAGCCCATGGGCAATTCTTTCTCGAGGTTTTGCAATATCTGGTGGAGGAATTGTGAGCACAGATGCTCCTGAGAGAGCTCCAAAAGAAAAAGTCACAAGAATTCAAGTCAGGGGAACTTCCATTGGCACTTAACCCTTGCACTGATTTTTTCAATATCTAAAACTTGGCTAAGAGCCGATTTTGACCCACTGTGCAAATGGAAGGATTTCTCACTCAACCATCACCACATGTGAATGAATGACATATCATTGCAAAGAGGAGAGACATGGCTTTATGGCACATTGAATGAAATTGATGTAGTCATCACTAGTTTTGTTATTTACCGAGATAGCTACTTGTTGCGTTTTTTTTGATACGCCCTGTAAATGTGCAATATGGACTGGGTGGGTAAAACCTTTCCCAAAAAGCCCTTGATATGCCATCGTGTATTTTAAATCAACCAGCAGATTGGATAACTTATTGGTGTAAATCTTCTCATCATTCACCTATTTTAATTTCTTTAGGCCGCATAGCAGAAGATTGCAGCAGACATTCGGATGGAGCTCATACAATAACCACCAAGAATGGTAGATTTTTTCTTGCAAGATGTGAAGCTGGTTGGCTTATCCTTGCACATCGTTTTGATGGGAGTGTGGACTTCAACCTGGATTGGGCAGCTTACAAACAGGGCTTTGGTGATATCATGAAAGAACACTTCATAGGAATGGACAGCATTGTTTCTGTATTGCAACAAAAGAGATACAAAGCTAGGTTTGAGCTTACAACATGGGAGAATGAGACACGATATGCAGAATATAAAACCTTTAACATTAATGATGAAAATGACAAATACAGGTTAAATATTGATGGGTACAGTGGTACAGCAGGTGATTCTACAGACTGGATTCTATGCTATATTCGAATCATGTTCAATTCTCCACAAAGGAATCTGATAACGATGGTTCTAGTACTTCTAATTGTGCTGTCACTTATCGTGGACCTTATTGGTATGGAAACGGTTGTAATGGTTCACATGACTCTGTCTTTGGCAAATACATAAAAGGTTCCGAATGTCCAAGTGCTTACGGTTGTATAAATAGGTATTATTGGCCTGGGAAACTCCCTGGGGTTACTACCAATTATTTTTACTCGTTTAGAGAGGTAAAGCTCAAAATCCGACCAATTTAAAAGAGGCTCTATCCCATAGGATATCACAATAAAGACCCCTCTGGACCTTTTTGCATATTGAGGTTCACCACATATTCATCCATCTACTCACCAAATAAGAAGTCTCAAATCCCCCGCTTTCAGTGTTAATTTTGCGATTGTGCAGACCGATCTAATTATTTTTACGGGAATTCATTCAGTCTGAAGTTTAAATATACCGGGGAAATCCCCTTTTATCTGATTGGTCGTTGATTTTGTTTATCATGAACCTGATTGGTTGCCTGGTTTAATGCGCTTGTGGGCGCTTGTGTAACTCAATGGGGATTCCCCTCGCTAGCCGAGGAATTGATTGTGTTTAATTCTGGAGGCTGGTTGTTCTGTCGATTATATCAATATTTCGGCAATAATATACCCATAGGTTATTCCCAAGATACATGTATATCCATGGTGTGTGAGATATTATATGAGCAATAAAAAGGGACATCGATTGTCTGGGCGAGAAACCTATGGTATAATGCATCTTTAAAGGGTTCCGATTAGCATCCCGTATAAAAACAATATGGCGGCTCCAGGCGAATCAACTGGATCAGTCTATTTTTAAGAAATAAGGGGAGTTCTGTAAAATCCAGTTTATTGAAATTGTCTTTGAGATAAAGTAATCCGTTGATAATGATTTTGAAAACATTATCCAAAGAGTGATTGCGTTCAAATAATACATGTACAACAGCCAATATAAATTCTTGTATTAGAAGCCGGTTTGTCTTGCTTTGTTTCATTTGTAGGATATTTCATATGCCAAGCTGTGTGCTGTTAATGGGGAAAACTTTAGATGCCAATTTTTCCTTATTATACACAAATAGAAGATCCTGAAACTTCACCCATAAATGTGGAATTGATTTGTCAAATTAAAAATCACCCTTTTATAAATGTGTGACGATCTATAATATACTTATGCTATATAACAGTTAGAGGTGTTGACACAACGACCTCGAACCTGTGAACCCTTGAGTAATATTCCGGGATCGGGCCTTTTATACTAAACGGTGAGCAACACCAGAAACGAGCGTTCGATTTGCTAAACGATATGCGTCACCCTTTAAATGACGTTTTCAGAAAGACAATTTTACGTCGTCTAGCATTATATACTAGTAATGATTTAAAATATTGCAAAATACAAGACTGGTCATGTAATACGTTGGTGCACGTACCCCCCCCCCCCCCTCCTTTAGTCACACCAAACTAGTTTTCAAAACTAACCCTACTATCACATCAAACTAGTTCTCACTACGTTCTCGAAAACGGGCTTCAACTGTGTACGAACGGACTGGACGTACTTAGGACCGTTTGGGGTCTATTTAGAAACTTCATCGAACGTACTCGAACGGGTAGGTCCTCTAGAACTTAGAACATGATCAAAATGTTACACCTGTTTTCCAAAGACATCTTGGAGATTACATGTAATATGAAAATATTAGTTCAATACTGATTGAAGGACGGTCCAGTCAAGATGGCTAATCCGTTCCTACTTAGATACTTTTTGCTAAAGGATGCATCGTGTTCACAGATATATGCATGAAGAGAGCATTGTTAAAAGCACGAAAGAGAGCAGCACGATTTGGTGCATATACGAGGAATACTAGGAATATGGAAGAACGCCAGGTAAAGAAGAAGGTGGTTCCTCTTCTCGATATTTTGGGACAATATTGGGAACAATGGTTTGGACAAAAGAAAGGACTGTGTTACACATTTAAACAGAAAGTTTCAATTTTTCCGTTCAGCGCAGCGCACAAAACCGGGTTAAGAGCTCTTGGCTAAAACCGATGGATTACACTGGCTTGTAAAACGTTTAATATGTTTTGGCTATGACTAGGGTCCTAAAACGTTTTGGTTAAGCGCTCTTTTGTAAAACATTTTAACGGTAAAACGTTTTACCCAAGACGTCTTAGGGCCGTATTGTAAATCCAGCTCATGATTTTTAAATTGAATATCATCAAGTCCCCTTATTTGTTGCCATATACAACAGTAACAGGTATGCCTAAAATCTGTAAACTTGAAACAACGCTTTAATCGGCATATATCATTATGTTAAAAATGCTGCATATCATTTGGCTTCCTAATTGCTGTTCTGGCAAGATTTTTTTAATATCTGCTGTAACGAACTTTTATAGAGGTCGAACGTCAACCATCTGCCTCAATATAGTGTATATTTTTGGAATCTCAACAAAGTCAACCCATACAAAGCAAAAAACCTCTAATCTGAACGCCCCAAAGATAGGATTAGAGTTCGGTTAAGCAGGTGTTCCGATCACTAGTTTTGTGTTTGTCAATTAGAGATAACAAATTTGAGACCAAGTAAGTGTTCACATTGAGAGGTGTTTACATTGAGAGGTGTTCACATTGAGAGGTGTTTACAGATGTGGTGATCGGATATACAGTTATCATTGCGTTAATAAGTGATTCTTGTGTTATGAACATCCCAAGTCACATGTACTGATATGCCCAGCTACTTTAAAAGTATTTTGTGTACCATTACCAATGAACGTCTTTCTACACTAAATGTATTGGGCTTACTAGTTTTTGAGTTATTGCCAATACAGGACGACTGATTCACTGACTGATCCATCAATGAAGGACTTGAGAATATCCCTCTACCAAATTTTGTTCATTGGAATAAAACATGAAAACAAATCTAAGGCTTGTAATTTGTCATTTCACATTCATTTTATTCTAAGTATCAAACGAATATATCATTGATGTCACGGTGCACTGCAACAAGCACTGTATTTTCTATTCTGCCATAGAAGAATCAAAAGTAAGTAACACTTCAATCCTTCACCTGTCCACCCCTACAATGTCTCATTGTTCTACTTGATGCCACGGTTCTCCCAACATTCATTCCACTAATTGAAAATGTCTGTCATTTCACTCAGATGTTGTAACAGCCTCATCATTTATAGCAGTTTCCGCTTCATTCACATCAGGTTTCTCATCAACTACAGCTTTTTTCACAGCTTCTGCCTGAAAATTATCCAATGCCATTGAAGCCATTTGGTTGTTCAAGTATAGCCATTACAAAATCTCCACTGTGTAATCTCTATTGTGTAACTCAATACCATGCCTTTCATTAGCATTCTGGTTCAAATATAACCATGTCGGGACTCAAATAGGTTTGGTTGATGGTCATGTACAACCAATTCTTCGTGACTCACAAAATGACACACTGAGAGGGCACTTTTAAATGACTACTTTGTATGATTTCATGAATGAGCATATTCAATCTATTGGTGTGACTGGACCATTGCCATTAGTTCTACGTGGTGGCATAGCTTCACCAAAGGCAGCACATTCTTGCTCCAATGGCATCATACCATCAGCCATTGAATTGTCCCAATCATCTATTGTTTCAAACACACAGTTCTTTTCTCTATCCAAGTCTAGTGCTGCATTTTTCTGCAAAGGAGAAAACTGCAGCTTTAGTCTCAGATTGAGAAAACAACCCATGAGTGTCACAATACAGAGTGGGCCAAAAAAGTGTTATTCATTCTAAACTGGCAAGAATATAACAAACTAACATTTTTGGTCCACCCTGTCGTAAATATAAATATGTCCATGCAACTGGCCAGCATGATGTCTATGAAGATCAATAAAATAATCTGACATTTGACTGCACAAGATCAAAAGCTAACTTATACTATGAGAGCCTATAGCATGAGTATGTACTGCTTTAAGTTAACAAGAAGCGAGTTAGTATATGCTATACCTGTTCCTCCTTCTTGGCAAACTTTTCAAACATTCCTCCATATAAACTTTTCTGTCGATTCTTCTCCTTTGTGATATGTTGCTGGCATTGAGCAGCTTTTCTAATTGCTTGTTTATTGCTAGGGTTAGCGCGGAGAGCTGCATCGTAATCTTTCTTTGCAATTTCATAGTCTTGCAATGCAAAGTAAGCCTGTAAAATGAAAAGAATTTAAAATTAAGAAAAGGAAAATTCACAATCTATGCATTTTAATCCATCCGCACTTACTTTTTAGGATTTAAGGTGACACCTAAACAAATTTGTTATCTTAACTCTTTTTGAATCTATGTCAAAATCTAAATTTATAATTCATTATTTTCAATCTTAAGGCTAAATATTAGTGATTTGCCATTTAGATTAAACCTATTTTCCAACTCCCTTATGATATAAAATATACTTATATTTGCATTAACTCACCTCTCCCCGCCTGAAATGAGCCTTTTCATTGTCTTTATCAATGTCAAGTGCTTTATTACAATGTTCCAGCACAGCAGGGTGGTCACTGAACTTCAGTTCACAATGTGCACAGTTCAGGTAGCCAGCCAGCAGTGTCTTATTGTAGTCTGCAAGCTTATCCCCTGTGACACCTTCTAGGCTCTCATCCTCAAGATATTTTATGACACGTAGGTAATGGCTGTATGCTGCTTCTAAGCTACCCTTCTACAAATGTATTAAATGGTTTTATCATTTCTGAACTCAATTTTGTCACACTGTGATATTGATTAACAAGATGCATCTTGGCATTAATATGCTCTTCCATCAGTAAAAATCTCTAGTTGGATAAATAGTCTTCCTGAATTTTATGACATTAGATTTACTTGGCACCCCCCTAACAACCAAGCAGAACAGTATAGCATGTTTCACGGTTTGATGAAAAATATTGAATGCAAAAACATTTTTGTCAAGTGTATTATTTAGTGAATGTCCTATATAACTCAAGCACAAAGTTCTTACCCATGATTTACTCTCTAGTTAAACTTACTTTCAAAAAACCTGTCCCCTTTTCTTTAACAATGATTGCCTGTTGTACTTTTTCTTCTGTTGACATCTCCCAGTTTTCTTTGGCCTGTAAAATAATTGTAAATAGCAAATCAACAATCAAGCAGTGATGTCAGGGTATAGCGATACACAGTGAGCATCTAAACAAAAGGCAAAAATGTAGTGCATGTTTTGTAAAATCATAAATCAAACAACAGTCATAAATAGCAGTCCTAAATAAAAATCTAGATATCTCCCTACTGTACATATTGCAAAATTACCTCATAATATTTGCAGATACTGGTATACAAATAATTGGATTTGAAAAGACTATCACTTATCTTGCAATATCTAGCAGAATTACCTGTTGCTATAGTTCAAACAGACAAGGAAGCATGTCTTAAAAAATGTCAAAGAAACTGTGACACTGTTCAACTTACATTCTCCATACTTATGAGTTCTATTTCATAATCTAACTCTGCATTTGCTGGAATCTTGAACTCTGGATTGCCAGCTTCCCTGAAACCATACTCTGGCTTTATGACGACTCTGCACCTTTCATCCACTTTCATACTGCTTATAGCTAGGTCTACGCCCCATGGAATGTTATGTTGGCTCCCTTCCCCAAGAATGAATGATAGTTCTCTTGTGTCAAATGCCTGGTCATTGTAATATCCTATTATCTTTACTGGAAACAAAACAACATTACATTATTCTTGGGTATAATGATGGGTATTTAGTATTTATATTCGGTGAAGCTACTTAACTATAAATAGTACAAGCTCATTAATTCTTGTATCCAGCCACTGGTTCTCTGTGTAGATTTATATAGATAAGAAAATTTACACACAAGCTTGGTGCTAGACTTATCAACACATGAACATGACGACATGTCCGAGAGAAAGTTGTTTAATGTTTCACATAATAGTTACAATTCAAAAATTGGGGGTATATTTGTGTGCTGACCTTTGACCTGAGCTCCCATACGTGGTGTGTCATCATCCTCTCTGTTTGGTGCATCTCTTAAGGTAGACTTCATTACACCGCCATCTTTTTTATCTGTGACATCATCTCCTTGAAAAAGACATAAATTATACATGTACATATTGTATGAGTAAACTTGAAGGATCATGATTCATAGTAAAGTGGATATATCATAGGTATGCACTCACATTGCAAAGCGAAGACTGGGACATTTATATGAACTTCTTAGTCCATAGTCCATAGTGAGCCAAAAAAGGTAATCTAGACAAATCGTAATAATAACCCAGTCATCCAGCATGGGTTTAAAATCATATTTGGCATAATTTAATCTGGTTATGTTCTTTCATTCTACCAAGTTCCATTGGTGGTTATGATCTTATGGCCATACTCTGAACAGTAAGTAACAGTGTCTTAAAATAGAAATGAAAATATTAATAAGTGAATCCAAAAGTACCTTTGAATGATATGAGCTCTACTTCAAATTTAAGGATTGAATTTGGAGGTATTGTTGGTGGGCTTCCACTTGCCCCATATGCATAGTCAGATCTGCATGTAAGGATGGCTATCTCCCCTATCGCCATGGTGGCTACGCCCTCATCCCAGCCCTTGATCACCTGCCCTGTAGAATACAAGTTCAAAATTGTAATCATGGGTAATAGAGGTACATACATGTATAGCAATGTAAGTGATGACTGGCTTCTAGTCTGATGACCTATATGAAGATTTAAATTGTTATGCTAATAGTTGTGATTTGCTATTCAGTAAATTTTTATATCTTTAAGGTCAGACTGCATGGTCGGAATTTTGATGCAATCCTCAGTAGTTACATGTTATTTTTCAAAGATCAATCACTCCTTCCCCACATTATCTACATCTTTCAGGTTTGCACAAAGACTGCACTAATGTACCAGGAAGAGTGTAAAATGTATAGAAAACTAGAAATGTCACTGAATTTACATGTACTTGTTTCTTATACAATTTATGAAAAAACATTCTTCATTTCTAGGTTCATTGGTGCACTCTTTGTGCAAATCCGAAAGATGTAGACAATGTTTGGAATGAGTGATTGATCTTTGAAAAATAACATAAGACTCCATTGG
This sequence comes from Owenia fusiformis, assembly GCA_903813345.2. NCBI lineage: Eukaryota > Metazoa > Annelida > Polychaeta > Sabellida > Oweniidae > Owenia > Owenia fusiformis. The sequence continues at coordinate 4,493,445 of CAIIXF020000006.1, forward strand.
GAATTGCAACGAAATTCCGAAACATGCTATATCTTCTGGTTCGTATGATCACGAGAAAATTTTCAGTTCACTGTTGAAAAATCATCTTCTATTACTACATAATTTTAATGAGTATCTTTATAGTCTACTACATTGGTATTATGTTTACACTGTACCTTTCCCGAGGGTGAAGACAAAGGGATCATTGCGATCACGACTGGAGTCAAACTTGTCGCCAGAGAGCAGTCTTCCAACATAATGCACCTCTACCTTATTCCCAGTGCCAGGTCGCCTGCCTCCAGCACCTTCTACTAGAATTTGTTTATACAAACCGCCGTCTTGAGCTTTAGAAATGTCAACCATTCCTTCGGTTGGAGAAATTTCTGGAATTCCACTTGCTGCATCATTTTGCTCCATTTCTCGGCTAGATTTACACTGAAAACTCCGTAAATCGATTCAGGAACTTCAAATGGTCTATTGATTTATTTATTATGATGTAATGTAGTGTTATTTTTCAGTTTTGTTTGAAAAGGCACCTTTTTAGCTTCATTTAAAAAAGAACCGGAAGCATGCTAAATTTGACAGAGCGATCCTTATTTAATTTCCACATTGCTCTCACAGAATTATGACCGTTTTCATATCGCATTTGAAGGATAGTTCAGTTGCTTTGCTAAGAAAAATTACCCTTCAGAGTCTAAATCAACATAATTTATAAATATTTGAAACAAAATCATGTTTAAAAACCTTTAAATGTTTGTTTGATTGGAACGGTAAAACAAAGTCAGCACTCTCAATGGTAAGTAGTGGTAGTAAGAGCTAAAAGTTCATAAGCTTTTGGCAATTTTTCTATAAAATTACAGACACCCTACTTTTCAGACTAAGAATTCGACGTTTCTACACAAGTGTTTCCCTATTATTTTTAGTGACGGAGGTCCATAAGACACCAAGGTGTTATTAAAAATGAAAGTCCATACCTCAAATTACGTTGAGATCGTAGAAATCAGTTCAAATGTGCTCATTCTTCAACAAAAGTATCACAAACGCGTCATCTCGCTAAATCTCGTTTAAATCTCTATCCAAATCTCCTCTTCTCAGAGATGCATCCTGGGTAATACAGCATGGAGAATATGGGTCAGACAAAGTCAGCACTATCAATGGTATACTCTACCGTAAGATATAATAATACTAGAAGTTCACAAACTTTCTGCCATCTTGGTTTCACAACCGCTTCATCTCGCTAAATCTCGTTTGCAATCGGTCAGTGTAAAATCGTATCCTAAAGCCCGAATCCCGGGAAAGTATTCGGTTTATGGCGCGTGCGCATTAAACCCAGTAATCTGATTGGTTTAAGTTATCATGACGCATGCGCGATTAATAACTTTGTAGGAACATTTAATTTGACATAGATGTCACTTACGTTCATATTTCACAGCGTGTCCTACCCATGATGCACCATATATTGCGGGATTTTTTTTGTTTATTGTCAAAACAAAAACTATACACCCAAAACAAATGTAATGATATAATGTCAACCTGCCCTGGATTCGTGGACGTTTGTTGTACAAACTTAAACCGAACCAATGGCAGAAAAGCACTTTGAATCATGGGAATAAAGTACTTCCCTTAATGAAAAACCGAACCTCGTGCAGATTAACCCGACTCGTTGTTTACACCAACAATCAATCAGATGGTATTATTACACCAAAAGAAGTGAGAAAAAGTTTTGATGACATTTAAAGACACTGTTCCTCTTTCACGTGCATTATCTTATAAAATACTAGCCCCAGAGTTATACAATAAGTAGGTAGCTACGACCGGGACTATTAATGAAGCTAGCATTTTATGATTCAATAAATGATCAATGATTGTAAAGACAAAGGGTGAATTTTATGTCTAGATATTGAAAGACTAAAACAAACCAAAACTCCAAATATTGATAATAATTCACAGATGCAAATCTTTAACTCAAAAGAAGACAATGAACAATTTTACCATTCATCTTATTCATTAATTTATTTTACAAACAAAATATTTCACATATCAAAAGCTTACTATTAAAGTATCACTTACAATGAGGAAATCAATTCTAGTTAATATAAGAGCAAACATCAAAAGCAAAATCTGCAGTCAGGTGAATATCATAAATTCCTTATAAACCTGAAGCTAAGTTGTTCTTAATAATTATGAATTGATTCCAATCTTACTATAAATCATCTTTAAATCTCTTCCTTCATAAGGCTTTTAGATTTCTCATGATTCTTTTAGTAAAACAAGATAATGAAATAGAAATGGTATAAACTCTCATTAAAAGTAAAAACTGACGCTTACCTAAATAAGTTCAATTTGTTCCTAATTACCTCTTTTAAAATGACCATCTTGTTATTCTGTTCTATTTCAAACCTATCACAGCTTCTGTGCATGTTTGACTTCCAACAGACTATAGAAATAATCAATGTCTAAAAACATGAAACTTCTATTGTACTTTTGACTTCATTTGTCCTCTTATAGAAACTTGAAAGTTCTAAACTTTCCTTTTCCATCTATAGAACACTGAAAGTCCTTTACAATACTTTTCATCTAAATCAAATTGTTGTTCCCATCATTTACCAGCCAAGATGTGCCCTTGATGATCCGAAATTGCTAACCAAAGAGCTCGTACAATCCTCTCAATTTATACAAGATAATTTTCCATTAAAAAGTGATGTCAGTAGCAAAATGATGTAGGTACAATAATGACGCTAATACTATACTTAGCATATGACACAATATGACGTACCAAAAATAAAGCAACGTTTCAACTTTTACAAGGCCAAATGAAATAGATACTCTGACATAGTTAGAACAACTGCATCATGTTTTGAATGACTCGGAGTGCTCTTTATGAGGTGAAATTGACATCACTTTGCTCAAATCAGCTGACTGCAGTTTTGACTATCTTACTATTCAATTGATACAATATTATTCTAGTATGAATATATGATTACTAAGCAATTACTGATTATATTAGAATGAGTGGGTCTCTACACTACCCCCTTCAATAGAAAAATTGTTCGTCCTCGAACAACATATCTAAATATGTAAGTCCTGTTTGCTTTAGATGTGCTTTGCAGTGCAATGCAATATACTGTATGTAATTTGATACACAACAATTTTTCTAAACTGTTCTTCAGAGATAAGGAGCTATAAGCTGATATATGTACGTCTATAACAATTTGTATATACATGTATACATTGTAAGTCCATCAGAAAGTTTATATAGTTCTTGGCTTCATGACCCTTAGTTGAAATGTTCAAATGTCAGTTTCATTTGCTGGTGCTGAGTATGGTATATTTGAAGTCTCTGCCGATCTATGTAGTCAGATGTAATATCGTTCTATAGCTAGCAGAAAATCTCCTCATTGTAGGCAGTATTGTTCTCTCCATCTTTCCTCATGTTAATGACTGGAATTCAGCATCCCATCTGACTTGTGCCAACTTGGAGGTAGCTCCAACTACAGCAACACTGCATGCTGCACAAATGTCACTGAGATCAACACGGGATCAGTGCTTTGTAGTATGCATTGAACTAGAGTAGACATCCTTCATACATTCTCATTTCGCTACCCAGAGGCTTTCGAAGGGTTCCACCATAACATGGCAAACCTAAAATTTAATAAGATTCTAACCTGTCTATCCTACTTGAAGGGTTTTAAGTATTTCTATACGAACCCCCCTTTAGGATCTAAAGGCATTAATCTTCCTAGGTAATTTAGATTAAGTCATACATAATTACTTGTCCAACATTAGACTATAGGGTGATCATTTCAACACCCTCTTTCTAATCTATACAAGTCTAATAATATATATTAATAGTTAGAATATAAGGAATTAAACAATATATTCTGTTACAAAATATGAAACTTCTTCAAAACATAAAACACTCAACCTGCTTGTCCAGGTTCTCTGTTTGCTTTAAAAATATTAAAATTTTCTTCAATATTCTTTCAACTGTTAACTCAAGGTCAAAATCATGATCTCCATAAATGACATTAGAAAACAAGAAAACATCAAAAACAATACCTAGAAAGTAATTAAAATTAAAAAGTCAATCATAATTCAGGTTAAGATATAATATTCCCATCTGGTATCAGGAATTAAGTTAAAGCTAACTCTTCTTCTTATCTTGTTATAATTAACACTAGTCTCGCCTATAAATCAAATTTAGATTATGAAAAACATCTTGATTTTGTAACAGAAAATTCATAACTCTTATACGGTCGCAATTGGACAAGTTGTCTGTCGAATTGTCAATCAGATGTCTTAAATGGTCAGGTATATCTTCGTCCGTCTTTTCGGGAGATTGGTATTCAATGTCACCAGCTGCAATGTTATTTCCAGGCACTAATTTAGACCTTACTACAACATCGTCATGAGAGCATAGGGCGTGCCCTGGACAATCATTCATCCTATCCGTGTAGGGCTGAACGAGGTGCACGTTAGGCGCGTCTTCTAAGGACTTTTCAGCTTCACTTTCCAGCGCCTCGCCAGCTACAGCAGTGCAGGGGGTCAGACCTAAACGTTTTCTCGGATCCCCAGTTAGGAACGCTCCAAAGCATAGGGGATCTTCAGTCTCTGAATGACCGTCATCATAGCGTCGAGACTCCTCCGGCTCGTCGCCACTGTCGCGAGGTAAAAGGTCAGGTCGTAGTCTAGCAAGTTTGCCCTTCACCACCTGAGTAACATTTTCCATTGATTTACCAACCTCCCCAAAAGCACCACCTTCAACATCAACTTTTTCCCCACAAGAAGCAACGAGATTCCCCACATCGAATATTGGTTCCCCGGTTGCTACTGCAGTATTCTTGTAAAGGAACAAGGGTTCTAAACTAAGATTAGCCAATCTAATTGGAATGAAAGGTTGACTAGGGTCAACAAGGGATTTGGCAATAATCAGGGGAGGAAATTTTTCTCTATCTGCCAAATTCCCATTCATTTCAATTCACAGAGGTGTATCACCCAAGTGTTGACATTGTACTTTTCCAGGAACAATCATTTCTGTCATGGGAGGCACTCTGACAGTATCTTGCATTAAAATTCGGCACTTTGTAGACAAATCAGTCTCTAATATACAATCAAAATCTTTGCCATGCAGTCAACAGTGCATCCCCGACATTAAAGATTGCCTTTTGATTCTTTAAAAAATTGTAGCCTAACACAGCCGGAGTGGCTATGTCGGCCACTAATAATGTTTGAACCACCTGAATACCCTGACCTAAATAAAACATGAAATCGATTTATCTTATTACTAATTAAAGAATCACTAGTGATAGCATTATTGCTATCAAAGGGTCAAAACTCTTACTAATTTTGTTTCACTTGAAAAATACTTATATTTTGCCCCTGTATAAATTATAACAGGAACAGCATTGTCAATTTTGAAAAATAAAAGCCATTCACTAATTAATTGTAGACCAAACATTTAATAACAACAGTGAGCGCCATCTTTCAATACAATAACATTACACTTAATCACAAGTAAATGCTATGTTGAATACATGTACCTGGCTAACAACATGGCTATATTTTCACTATCCAATCATTTATACGCAAGATAGATTATTTCTTCTACCCCTATCTATTCAGAATCAAACAAATACAACTACAGACACAGATTTTGGGTCAAAACTTAAATTTTCTTCCCAAGCCTCTTCTGAATCGTAAGTCAATTCATAAAATACATTTTTCATTTGAAACTAATCTGGTTTCACTTACATTACAAACAATTATTAATTGCCCATACTTTACTTTTCTAAACTGAACAAACTTACAGCAAGTGAGTATCTCACCTCCCCCTGACAAAAGGTGGATTTCATTTATGGAACATCATCTGATACTGGCCTTGCTATAGCAACAATGCATTTATGCCTAACAAGTTTATATCTGCTGACCTTGAAATACAACACTGTTTAGGTTAGATGAGGACAATTCTCTTGGCCAGCCATGAGAACGATACCCATTATGACCTTATGTTAATCCCAATGTAATCCTATACTCCAGATAGCACCATAATGATCACTTGACTCAGTTTCAGTACTCAAGTTTTTTGTTTTATTTAAAAACAATTCAATTTCCTTACCTGTTTTATCACACACTTCCGGATCAAAAAGGTGTGATATATTTGAGAAGTTAAGTCTCAGTATATGCAATCCAGACTGTGCAATCACTTGATGCCAAACTACCGAACTATAACGTCCAATCCCAAGTTCCGAAAAGTTAAAGCCTCCTCAGCCTGTCATGCTGAGGAAACTGGGTAGCAATTCCTCAAGGGCAACATCTGACAAAAATTTAAATCTGACCCTCCATTGAACACCCTTGCAAATTATGTGCTATATAACAGACAAGCACAACTGATCATCAATCAAATATCGACTAAAATTAATAAAAAGGTCCCTTAAAACAAGGTTTTAAGAGCATCTCACCAAGCTGCCACCAATATAAAATACTAGCCCCAGAGTTATACAATAAGTAGGTAGCTACGACCGGGACTATTAATGAAGCTAGCATTTTATGATTCAATAAATGATCAATGATTGTAAAGACAAAGGGTGAATTTTATGTCTAGATATTGAAAGACTAAAACAAACCAAAACTCCAAATATTGATAATAATTCACAGATGCAAATCTTTAACTCAAAAGAAGACAATGAACAATTTTACCATTCATCTTATTCATTAATTTATTTTACAAACAAAATATTTCACATATCAAAAGCTTACTATTAAAGTATCACTTACAATGAGGAAATCAATTCTAGTTAATATAAGAGCAAACATCAAAAGCAAAATCTGCAGTCAGGTGAATATCATAAATTCCTTATAAACCTGAAGCTAAGTTGTTCTTAATAATTATGAATTGATTCCAATCTTACTATAAATCATCTTTAAATCTCTTCCTTCATAAGGCTTTTAGATTTCTCATGATTCTTTTAGTAAAACAAGATAATGAAATAGAAATGGTATAAACTCTCATTAAAAGTAAAAACTGACGCTTACCTAAATAAGTTCAATTTGTTCCTAATTACCTCTTTTAAAATGACCATCTTGTTATTCTGTTCTATTTCAAACCTATCACAGCTTCTGTGCATGTTTGACTTCCAACAGACTATAGAAATAATCAATGTCTAAAAACATGAAACTTCTATTGTACTTTTGACTTCATTTGTCCTCTTATAGAAACTTGAAAGTTCTAAACTTTCCTTTTCCATCTATAGAACACTGAAAGTCCTTTACAATACTTTTCATCTAAATCAAATTGTTGTTCCCATCATTTACCAGCCAAGATGTGCCCTTGATGATCCGAAATTGCTAACCAAAGAGCTCGTACAATCCTCTCAATTTATACAAGATAATTTTCCATTAAAAAGTGATGTCAGTAGCAAAATGATGTAGGTACAATAATGACGCTAATACTATACTTAGCATATGACACAATATGACGTACCAAAAATAAAGCAACGTTTCAACTTTTACAAGGCCAAATGAAATAGATACTCTGACATAGTTAGAACAACTGCATCATGTTTTGAATGACTCGGAGTGCTCTTTATGAGGTGAAATTGACATCACTTTGCTCAAATCAGCTGACTGCAGTTTTGACTATCTTACTATTCAATTGATACAATATTATTCTAGTATGAATATATGATTACTAAGCAATTACTGATTATATTAGAATGAGTGGGTCTCTACAATCTCATGGAAATGGGCATACCAGTGCAAAGGTCTTTGTTCCGTGATAAAGGAAAGCTATCAAACATTGTCTGAAGAGCATTCTAATTCTACTTTTAACATGGCGACCTTGACAACATATAGCCATTTGGGCGATAATAGGTGATTCTAAAGTGAAAATGAGTGCTTTTTTCGTAGTTTTACTTTGACCAAGGCTTGAAAATAATTGAAGTGATAAACCTTCCACTGGCGGATTAGGAGGGGGGGGGGCTGGGGGCCCGCCCCCCCTTGGGTGGGCCCAGAAAAAAAAATTGGGCTCAAAAATTTTTTGGGCATAAAAGGCCTTTAGGCCCCAAATAGTGGGCCTTTTTGGTCATAACTGGGCCTTTTAAGGCCTTATTTTTTAATTTCAGGCCAAATTTTGAAGAAAATGGGCCTCAAAATTTGGGCCCACTTTTTGGTTTCAGGGGCCCCAAATTTTTTTCTGACCTGAAATTTGGCCCCCCCCCCTCCTTGTTGGTTCTCAGATCCGACCCTGCCTTCCCCCCATTTTTGATATTTTTGTTGTCTAGAAGTGTTCTAGACGATATCAAAGTTTAAGAAAATGTGTATGTCTCGAAATATTTTGAAAATTAGTGCCATTATGGCGGGTCTGGGTGTTTTTTGCTCTCATTTTTACCCATTTCCACGGTTGCAATGGTAACTCATACCTGCCAACCTACCGTATTTTTACCGGCATCTACCATAAAAAATAATATAAATACCGTAAAAAATTACTGTTTTTTCTTGTAAAACAACCGAAAAAATCTACTGTAATTTTACCAAAATCTACCATAAAATATTTTATTATAATTAGATTTTTTCTATAAGAACGGCCGTAAAATATACCGTAAATATTTGAAAATCTACCATATTTCTGCTTGAATTAACAGTATTCTTGTTCAAACTACCGTAAAATCTACCGCAATTATCATTAAATAATGAAAAATTGAATTCTTCTCGTATTGCCCTTGTAAAATTCCATTACCAACCCGAAAATAAATAGGTGCCGGCAGGTCTTTGATGGTGGTTATTGCGTACTTAGTAAGTAACTAAGTAAGCTGGCATGTAATCAATCAACACACTGGGGAATAAACAGTGTTCAACTACCACAGGTGTATCACAGGAAGAGTAATCATGATTAATTTGTAAATTGCTACATTGTAGCAATGGTATGAGTATGATGTCACAGTACACTGGGGCCTAACTGGCGTAAAGGGGGAGAAAAAGGGCAAATTTTGCACATGGGGACCACATTTGACTCAAAATATTTGCATTTAACAACATACGTTTCAGTACATTCTGTGTATGATTTCAAAATGAAATAATCTCGGGGATTTTGCGTCTAAATTTTTTGCATGAGATCTCTGAAGTTGATAACCCAAGTTTAGGTCATTTTGGCCAGTGTTTAGAGACTCAGCCCTCACCTATTTCCCCAAATATGACTAGATTTTGTAGAAAATGTGTTAAAAATTTGAAAATGCAGCTGTTTTGAGCATGAAATAACTCAATTGTTTGAAAAAATGCTGAATGAGCAAAAATTATCATAGTAAAATTTTCCCATTTTTGGATATTAAGGTGTAACTACGGTAAATACCACTTCCGGGTAGTGTTTTTTAATACTTTAAAAACGAAGCCATGAAACTTCAATGGTGTGTATAGTAGGTTTAAGTGTATGCAATGTGGCCATTTGAGGTATGTATGTAAAGCTGAGGCCAATTACTTTCTAAATGTGCCATTTTTAGAAAAAAATCGCAAGAATATAGTCCCGCAAACTTGAACTACTTTATTCGTTAATTTTCATCGGTGAAGCAGGGATTTTACCTAAAAATGAGTCCCTGTGTTGGCGTAGTGATATTTAAAAATCAAGACGCAAACCCTATGTTAAATATATGGTCAAGATGAAGGTCATGTATAGGGGAACGCAGAAATATAGTTCTTGTATGGGCTAATTCGTTCAAAAATGGCGATATGTATCCCAGAACCTGAATTTTGTGATTTTTCAATGATTTACCGTAGTGACACCCAAATGGAAATATAAACACTTCCGGTAAATATTCGGTTCAAGTGCGAGTTTGGACCAACTTTTGCAAGTTTGACCAGGAAATCACCTTTCATTTGGTATGTTAGTAACATTTTTGATCGTATTGGGTATGTAAGAATCATATACACGTCGAATTATTAGCATAAATGTCTCAGTTTGAACGATAAATGGAAATATAACACTTCCGGGAAATTTTGTCACAAACGCCTTATGGACTTTTCTCTATTATATTCCCTATATTTTTAGAATATACCATTGATAGTGCTGACTGTGCGGTAAAATCACAAACTGAATTCAATTGAGTTTTAATGAGCGCTCGTATTTTTTATGAGTCAAATTGGAAAATCACATAATAATTACTCTTAGAAGATGGCAAAACAAGTAAAACTATTCCAAAGTTTATTGAAACATTCTGCAAGATTGCAACCCAACCTGAAGTGCAAATGTACTAAAAATGTGATACATTCACGTTCACTGCACTCTGGATCAATATACGAGCAGAAGACAAGTTGGAGCGCTGTTTCAACTTATGATGAAGCATTTCGAAGATCTGTTGAGACACCCAATGAATTCTGGGGGGAAGCTGCAGAGAATATATCATGGTTCAAGAAATGGGATAGAGTATTAGATGATTCGAATTCTCCTCATACAAGATGGTACGCTATTGTATTTACATGTACATGTATAGCTTTTCAACTTTGCATTTGTAGCTCCTGAATCCCGGTTGCGTTGGGCTCCTAGTTAGAATGTATCCAAAAGACCGAATATAAATATCCGGTCTGAATTTATTCAAACTAAGGATAAAGCCTTGTCGCCTAGTGCCAAGCCAAGTCCTTGATTCAAATCCCAGCATCTGACAAGTGACAATGGTCTAGCTAATTAACTAGAACACAGGGAGGGTGATTATAAAGTGCCGCATCATCAGACTAAGGATACAGTCTAGTTGCCTAGTGCCAAGCCAAGTCCTTGATTCAGATCCCAGCATCTGACAATGGTCTAGCCATTGCCTTCTATTGAAATCCCATGATCTAGCTAATTATAACTGGAACTTTTGTATGCTGCATCTTCTCATTTCAAGACTCGATAATACCCTAGCCAGGTTAACGATATTTGGCTATCATTCACCATTTATCAAGCAGTAAAAAATTAAATTGCCCATGGGTGACAAATTATTTCAAGTTTCCTGGTTAATGTCAAGTCTCACATCATACAAATGTAATTTTAGTCGATCTGTCTGAACGGGGTGAGTTTATACTGTAGCATGGGCTCTACTGTGGATTAGGACATGTGCTCTTTATTACTATAGGTTTGTGGGTGGAGAGATGAACACTTGCTACAACTGTTTAGATAGACATGTTGAGAAAGGCTTTGGAGATATGAATGCCATAATATATGACAGCCCTGTTACGAACACAGTCCAGAGAATTACATACACCCAGCTTCTAAGAGAGGTAAGTAAACAGATTGACCATGTAATATCGTCTCAAGTGTGTAAAATAATTACATAATTGAAGAGTACTTCCTTAGTAATAAGGTTGCCTCTACACATTCAGATGATACTGCATAATAGAGGGACTTTTGAACAATTAAGATCTGTCTATAAATGTCAAAAATCATTCAAATTCAGGTTTCAAAATATAGCTTGTGGACCTTTTTGTAAAACACTTTCTAGATATGTACATTTGAAAAATGCAGATTTGTCATCCCATGCTCTTTATTGACAGAACTTTCATAGTGACCCCATACACCTAAATTGCCATTAAGAATTACTCCCGTTTAATGCCCCATGGTCTTAAATCAAGAATCTGATAATGTTGAATGCCACACACTTTCCATTGTTCTAATTGATGGCAGGTTGCTAAATTGGCTGGTGCTCTGAGCAACCTTGGTGTGAAGAAGGGGGACCGTGTGTTAATCTACATGCCTATGATACCCCAGGCTATGGCCACCATGTTGGCTTGTGCAAGGCTCGGAGCCGTACACTCTCTTGTGTTTGGAGGCTTTGCTGCTAAGGAGTTGTCAACTAGGATCAACCATGCTGCAGTAAGTCAGTTCAATAATATATTGTCTAAAATTGCGGTCAAGGCCAATAATTAAACATCTTTTCTATCAATTGATTCATTCATGGTTCTCTCACTTTTCAATTCCTACAAATAAACATGCACTGGTTTAATATGTCGGAGGATCTTGATTGCCTCTATCAGAACTTAGATTATTTCAAATTTTCTCAAAATTATCATTACATCATTACTAGTATAGTAGGGCAATCCAGTGTTAAAGTAATTGAGTTTGAGGAGTTACTAGGGTTTTATTGAATTTCTCCCCTGGTGCTCCTCAAAATGACATACAGTGAAACTCCTGTGTATGTGCATTGCTTTTTGAGGAAGTAGATTTAGTAAATATCAACTCTGCAATGTTAGTTTATGTACATTTCCAAGTTAACTTAAGATTGTTCTCCTATTTTTCAGCCTAAAGTGATCGTCAGTGCCAGTTGTGGAGTGGAACCGAATAGGATCGTAGACTACAAGCCTATTCTAGAGAGTGCCATAGCTCAATCAGAACATAAACCAGACAAATGTATCATATATCAGCGACATGGGGTAAAGCTCCTTTCATTTTCTGACACTCAGTAGCACTCAAATGTCAGCATCATTACATATTCTTAATTTCCCAAGAACTGTCAGAGGTAAAACAGATGATAAATAATATTTAAAAACGGCAGTCAATGGTAAACGATGCAATGTATTAAGATAGAAAAATGATGTTAATTTTCTGTTATCTTTGTGCAATTGATCTAATATATTCACTTCCCCCTAGGGATTTCATTTCCCATTTAGGTAAGTATCAGATCCATCCATACAAAAGAAACATTTGGCCAATCACATTTCATACTTCGTTTCAGCTTGAAAAGGCCATCCTTGATCCTCAGATGGATGTTAACTACCATGATGTTGTGAGTGCTGCCAAGCCACATGATTGTGTCCCTGTACTTGCCACAGATCCACTGTATCTCCTTTATACATCAGGAACTACAGGGACTCCAAAGGTATAGTTTTCACCTATTGTACGCAAATATGGCTCTATTAGTATAACACGTACTGTAGTGAGTGCTGCCAAGCCACATGATTGTGTCCCTGTACTTGCCACAGATCCGCTGTATCTCCTTTATACATCAGGAACTACAGGGACTCCAAAGGTATAGTTTTCACCTATTGTACGCAAATATGACTCTATTAGTATAACACGTACTGTAGTGAGTGCTGCCAAGCCACATGATTGTGTCCCTGTACTTGCCACAGATCCGCTGTATCTCCTTTATACATCAGGAACTACAGGGACTCCAAAGGTATAGTTTTCACCTATTGTACGCAAATATGACTCTATTAGTATAACACGTACTGTAGTGAGTGCTGCCAAGCCACATGATTGTGTCCCTGTACTTGCCACAGATCCGCTGTATCTCCTTTATACATCAGGAACTACAGGGACTCCAAAGGTATAGTTTTCACCTATTGTACGCAAATATGGCTCTATTAGTATAACACGTACTGTAGTGAGTGCCTCCACACGATTGTGTCCCTGTACTTGCCACAGATCCGCTGTATCTCCTGTATACATCAGGAACTACAGGGACTCCAAAGGTATAGTTTTCACCTATTGTACGCAAATATGGCTCTATTAGTATAACACGTACTGTAGTGAGTGCCTCCACACGATTGTGTCCCTGTACTTGCCACAGATCCGCTGTATCTCCTGTATACATCAGGAACTACAGGGACTCCGAAGGTATAGTTTTCACCTATTGTACACAAATATGACTCTATTAGTATAACACGTACTGTAGTGAGTGCTGCCAAGCCACACGATTGTGTCCCTGTACTTGCCACAGATCCACTGTATCTCCTGTATACATCAGGAACTACAGGGACTCCAAAGGTATAGTTTTCACCTATTGTACACAAATATGACTCTATTAGTATAACACGTACTGTAGTGAGTGCTGCCAAGCCACACGATTGTGTCCCTGTACTTGCCACAGATCCACTGTATCTCCTGTATACATCAGGAACTACAGGGACTCCGAAGGTATAGTTTTCACCTATTGTACGCAAATATGACTCTATTAGTATAACACGTACTGTAGTGAGTGCCTCCACACAATTGTGTCCCTGTACTTGCCACAGATTCGCTGTATCACCTGTATACATCAGGAACTACAGGGACTCCGAAGGTATAGTTTTCACCTATTGTACGCAAATATGACTCTATTAGTATAACACGTACTGTAGTTAGTGCTGCCAAGCCACACGATTGTGTCCCTGTACTTGCCACAGATCCGCTATATCTCCTGTATACATCAGGAACTACAGGGACTCCCAAGGTATAGTTTTCACCTATTGTACGCAAATATGACTCTATTAGTATAACACATACTGTAGTGAGTGATTCACACAATTGTGTCCCTGTACTTGCCACAGATCCGCTGTATCTCCTGTATACATCAGGAACTACAGGGACTCCGAAGGTATATTTTCACCTATTGTACGCAAATATGACTCTATTAGTATAACACGTACTGCAGTGAGTGCTGCCAAGCCACACGATTGTGTCCCTGTACTTGCCACAGATCCACTGTATCTCCTGTATACATCAGGAACTACAGGGACTCCAAAGGTATAGTTTTCACCTATTGTACACAAATATGACTCTATTAGTATAACACGTACTGTAGTGAGTGCTGCCAAGCCACACGATTGTGTCCCTGTACTTGCCACAGATCCACTGTATCTCCTGTATACATCAGGAACTACAGGGACTCCAAAGGTATAGTTTTCACCTATTGTACACAAATATGACTCTATTAGTATAACACGTACTGTAGTGAGTGCTGCCAAGCCACACGATTGTGTCCCTGTACTTGCCACAGATCCACTGTATCTCCTGTATACATCAGGAACTACAGGGACTCCGAAGGTATAGTTTTCACCTATTGTACGCAAATATGACTCTATTAGTATAACACGTACTGTAGTGAGTGCCTCCACACAATTGTGTCCCTGTACTTGCCACAGATTCGCTGTATCACCTGTATACATCAGGAACTACAGGGACTCCGAAGGTATAGTTTTCACCTATTGTACGCAAATATGACTCTATTAGTATAACACGTACTGTAGTTAGTGCTGCCAAGCCACACGATTGTGTCCCTGTACTTGCCACAGATCCGCTATATCTCCTGTATACATCAGGAACTACAGGGACTCCCAAGGTATAGTTTTCACCTATTGTACGCAAATATGACTCTATTAGTATAACACATACTGTAGTGAGTGATTCACACAATTGTGTCCCTGTACTTGCCACAGATCCGCTGTATCTCCTGTATACATCAGGAACTACAGGGACTCCGAAGGTATATTTTCACCTATTGTACGCAAATATGACTCTATTAGTATAACACGTACTGCAGTGAGTGCCTCCAAACCACACGATTGTGTCCCTGTACTTGCCACAGATCCACTGTATCTCCTGTATACATCAGGAACTACAGGGACTCCAAAGGTATAGTTTTCACCTATTGTACGCAAATATGACTCTATTAGTATAACACGTACTGCAGTGAGTGCTGCCAAGCCACATGATTGTGTCCCTGTACTTGCCACAGATCCACTGTATCTCCTGTATACATCAGGAACTACAGGGACTCTAAAGGTATGTTTTCATATATTGTACGCAAATATGACTCTATTAGTATAACACGTACTGTAGTGAGTGCTGCCAAGCCACATGATTGTGTCCCTGTACTTGCCACAGATCCACTGTATCTCCTGTATACATCAGGAACTACAGGGACTCCAAAGGTATGTTTTCATATATTGTACGCAAATATGACTCTATTAGTATACCACGTACTGTAGTGAGTGCTGCCAAGCCACATGATTGTGTCCCTGTACTTGCCACAGATCCGCTATATCTCCTGTATACATCAGGAACTACAGGGACTCCAAAGGTATAGTTTTCACCTATTGTACGCAAATATGACTCTATTAGTATAACACGTACTGTAGTGAGTGCCTCCAAGCCACATGATTGTGTCCCTGTACTTGCCACAGATCCGCTATATCTCCTGTATACATCAGGAACTACAGGGACTCCAAAGGTATAGTTTTCACCTATTGTATGCAAATATGACTCTATTAGTATAACACGTACTGTAGTTAGTGCTGCCAAGCCACATGATTGTGTCCCTGTACTTGCCACAGATCCGCTGTATCTCCTGTATACATCAGGAACTACAGGGACTCCAAAGGTATAGTTTTCACCTATTGTACGCAAATATGACTCTATTAGTGTAACACGTACTGTAGTGAGTGCCTCCAAACCACACGATTGTGTCCCTGTACTTGCCACAGATCCGCTATATCTCCTGTATACATCAGGAACTACAGGGACTCCGAAGGTATAGTTTTCACCTATTGTATGCAAATATGACTCTATTTTATGTTTGAATGTTTAAATGTATGATAACACCTACTGTCTGATTTCTTTTAGTTCAACTTCATTCATTGTCTTTAAAATATGTTTGCACAAGTGCCAATGGTAAAAGACTACTAAAAAATATTACAAAACAGAGCAGGCAAATTAAAAGTTTAAGAGAACAAGTCATAATGAAAATAAACCCAAATATCCCAAACAATGAACTTATGTGTAAAGAAACAATGTCTAATACCCCCCTTCCAACCACTCTTTACGAAATGTTTGTTATTCTTACAGGCTATAATTCGGCCCAATGGGGGACATGCTGTTGTGTTATACTGGAGCATGTTCAACTCATATGGCATAAAGCCAGGAGAGGTACTTGTTGTACTTTAGATTTCATTAAAGATCAGCACTACCTGATAGCATGTACATTAAGAAATCTTTTCTTTACAGTATACTATATAAAGCTCTAAAAGTATATGTCATTTAAAAATGTAAAGCTCATCAAAATGTCAGATTGAATTTTTTAGGAATGTATTTCAAGATGAATTGAATCATAGAAATGGTAGAGCCATAAATGTTAAACTCTGAAAGATTTAAAACTTATTTTCTTTGTATGCAGGTCTGGTTCTCTGGTTCTGATCTTGGTTGGGTAGTGGGTCATTCCTACATATGCTATGCTCCTTTATTGCATGGCAACACCACAGTTTTATTTGAGGTAAGACTATTTATTTTTGTCTCAGAATTTTATGGTGTGATGTTTGATTATAAGCCAAGAAAATTACATATAGTGTATGTAACATATTACAATTTGGTTTATAGACTCTATTCTGCCACAGTTGTTCTGCAGAAAGAATGAAGTTATAATTAAATGTTATGTAACAGTTACGACGATAATGGTAATCATTGAGCAGACTTACAATTTATCATCTACAGTTAAAGTGCATGTATCAGATTCAACCTTTTCTCTCAAAATAGCAATGTCTTTTTAAGGGTAAGCCAGTTGGTACCCCCGACCCAGGCACATATTGGCGAGTGATCCATGACCATGGCGTTGCGGCCATGTTTACTGCCCCTACTGCTCTGAGAGCTATACGTAGAGAAGACCCCAAGGGTGCTTACATGAAGAAATACTTTCTTGGCCAGTAAGTATTAAAATGTATTGCAGGCATATAGTGTCAAATAGTGGCACAATGATAAAAATCCAGTGCAACAATACACGTACATTAGATTAAATTCTAAACGTGTTGCGAGCGCAAAAAAACACACCCTCCCCCTGACAATTTGCTGGCTAAGCCCCTGAGTTATACAATAATAAATGCTTCATTTATTGCTGAAAGCTTTATCACATTTTTTCAAAATAGAGTACACTTGATGAAATGTAAGATTTACATGTAGCAGCTGATTTAATAAACAATTTTGAAGGAGAGGTATTTTCAAGTGTTTTTGTAAACCGCTAAATAGTAATGCATTCAAGAATAATAGTGTATGATATATGATTGATTTGTAGTTTCCGAGAACTTTACCTAGCTGGTGAACATTGTGATCACGAGACACTGGAATGGGCTAGAGATACACTACAGAAACCTGTTATAGATCACTGGTGGCAGACTGGTATGTAATCTTATAAAGTCACAGAATGATCTAATTCATCATGGGGAAAAATTCACCTTAAATTTATCGCACTATTGTCATTTTGTCATGTCGAATATGCATGCAGGCAGGCACTGCGGGCCCATGGCCACGACTAAACTAATATTTATCTCATTGGCTTGAATATTGTACAAAATGTATTGTTGGATATTATGTTTAAAAAATACCACATCCATGTCATGTAGATGGCAAGAAAAATATTTAAGTGTCTTTAATTTATTGTACATTACGGTTTATGTGTTTTAGAGACAGGCTCTGCAATAACATGCTCTAACATGGGGTTGGGGAACAACCCATATCCACCAGCTGGAGTTGCAGGCAAACCTGTGCCAGGGTGGAACAGTATGTTTAAAAACCTTCTACTACGTCTATAGATCACATTTATTTACAAACTACCTGAATTCAACATAAATGAAGTAAATAAATTGTGAATAAAAGTTGAACAAATGAAGTATTATATATTTCTCCTCACCAAATTATGTTCGCTGTCCATCATTCCATGGACAAGGTGGTTATTCATGGTTGGAGCGCACCCTTATAAAAAATTCAACCTTGAAAGTCCGAATTTAAACCGTTGCACAATCATTGTACAATCATTGATCCGATCATTTATGCAACCATGCCAACCGTTACGATGCAACCATTACAATTTTGGTTGTAAACTCATTGAAAATGTTTCTATCATATGTAACCATTGTAAACACTTGACAATTTTGGTTGCATTTCTTGCAACCATTTCAATCGAATGCAACCCTTTGAAACTATGGCAATATTATCTCAATACAACATAAAATAATTATCTTGCTCTTTAAAAAATATATTTCAAATGTATGTATTTCATGCATACATGTCAGAATTAAAATGGGTTGATTAAAGTAATGAAGTACTGAAATAGTTTAGTAAACTTGTCTTGTGAATGAAAATATATTGAACCTAACTTAAATCCCCTCGCTGTCATGACTATCATTTTTACAAAATCCCTTCAAAACTTTATAAGTTATTGCAAAAACATTTGACATTTTTTTGCTTGGGTCAAGTCTTGGAATTTACGCTTCACCTTGTAATCATCACAATTATAAAGGAAGGAAGGAAGATGTATCTGGAAGTAAGAAATCCTTCAATCGGAAAATAATCTGTTTATTGATTTGATATTTTAGATTTGATAGAGAAAATGCAATCAGACATTACAGGATGTGTTTTAGATAATTAAGTCGATAAACATAACTTAAAAAACTCTGATTACAGTTAGACTCAGTCTCAGGATGTGTCTAAAGAAACTTTATTAATCCATTAATCCATAAACAAAACAAAAATAATTTGGCAAAGCAAAACAAACCTTAATACAGAGAGACTCTCAGTTTGATTAGAGTCTGCTATAAAGGAAGCATCCTATGTAATTTAATTATTTCATACACAGAACCTGATAAATAATTTGCCAAAGAAAATCTCCCAGATTTTCCTCCAGATTTTTCAAAGTTTAGAGTTTTGAAAAATAAGCCCTGTTTTTGGTTTTTATTTTTTAATCTTTAACACTTATTATTTAAACTGAAAACACTTTTCAGTACAAATGCTCTGCTCTAGTGAATACAGTAAAACCATGGACTTTCAATCTATTCAATACCCATGGTAAAACAAACTAAATAAAAATGAAATAAAAAAAATCTGAAAATATTATTTGCAGTTTCATATACTTGCTATTTGAGATTTCTCAACACTTATTGAAGTAATTGAATAAAGAAATAAACCCTCAAAAATCTAAAAACACTAACACCCCCCCCCCCCCCTCTGCATGAAATAGAGAATAAAAATAAATATATAGTAATATAGTATAACACAAGATGAAAATAGATATAACAGAAACTAGGACTATGGACCCTTTTTCTGGTCAAGCATTTTAATTAGCCATTCAACCGTTTTAATTAGCTGTTCAACCGTTTTAATTAGCTGTTCAACTGTTTTAATTAGCTGTTCAACCGTTTTAATTGGCTGTTCAAGCATTTTGATTTGCCTAAACCCATGAGAATATCAATATGTAGTAGGTATTGTTGTGTTGAGCATTGTTATAAAAAATATTTGCCAAGAAAGAACATAGTAATTAAATCTGTTGTGAATAATGTGTTTCACACATAATATACAGTCAATATCAAAATAGTTCTCTTGTTTGTATTTTTCAAATTTTAGTGAGTCATACTCTTGATATTAGGTGTGAACTACACATGGAAACATTTGAAGACCCATTTTGCTGAGGGGGGCTGGCTACTAGCATGTTCATTGTATATAAACTTTTGTGGGGGTCCTAAGCTAAACCCTCCGATATCAATATGTTCCCATACCAATCTATTTATATATCATGGGTGTAGCAATAATTCATCTACCTCGACAAAATTTTACTTGAAATTATTAATTCAGATGTTTTCCAATTGAAACTGTAAAAATTAAGTCTTTGCTGCCTGAATGCATTATTACTTGTGATTACATATGTTTGCATTATTTTGTACATCATATCCTGCTTCTTTTGATCATATATTAGTCTGATCATGAACAAAAACCATTGTGTCTCATCTTGTGATTTTGTTAAGTTTAAAGGAAATCTTAAGATTTTCCTTGGTCAATTTCTTAACAAAATTGGAATTTTGCTAAATTCTTTTCATAATTAACATTAAAGATACATCATTTTGGCAATATCAGATAAAGGGAAATAAACACTAGATATGGTACTTTTAATTGTGTTATTAATGTAAATGACAGGGAACATAAATTATCATATGCCATTGAGTGGAAAACTAGTCTGGTATCGCATTCCTAAATCTGTACTGGAGAAAGAAACATATGAACATGAATTTAGTAATTTACTATAATAAACATGCATGTATGCTTGAAGAAAAAATATCCTAATATACTGTTGTTGAATAGAGGTAGATTCAAATCCTTACTTAAAGATAATTTTAATTCAGGTAAAATGATTATTTTATTGGAATGATACTAATTCAGGATGGTTGCAGGGGTTGAACTATGTAATCATTGAACAAAACATATTGCAACCGTTTACATTTCAATGTGAAATGGTTGCAGTTTGCAATGGTTGCAGATTACAATGATTGTATAGAAATGGTTGCGCAGTCGTTGAAAAAGAGTTGACTTTGCTTGGTTGAATGCAATGGTTGCACAATGATTGCTTATCATTGTACAATGGTTTTTCCTTTGATCTTAGTAGTTGAAACAATCAGTATTCAATGATTGATGGAAACGGTTTAAATTCGGACTTTCAAGGTTGAATTTTTTATAAGGGCTATGATGGTTATGTAAAATTATTTTTATTCATTCCTTTTAGTCAAGGTGCTCAGACAAGACATGACAGAATGTGATGTAGATGAACTAGGCATCATTGTAGCAAAGTAAGAACTTTTGGTCTATTTCTGAATACATATTTCCTATGTCATGTTTGCATCCCTCTTCACGGATATTGTCATCCAGACCCTTGGATACGAGAGGCTTTATCATTTTTGCCATTAATCTTGATATATGAGATGAATTGTACAATATTCATTTTAAAAGTACATTTCCTATTTCAATTTTTAGTAGATTTGATAACGTCGATTCTGCACTTTTTGGAGTTATTTAATAAACAGCCATTTCAACATAATAAGGATAAGTAAGATGTTTGGACATAACATATGTTTTACTCTAATTAGGTGCTTTTATCTTTCTTTATTTCAGACTTCCCTTACCACCATGTGCCATGTCTGGTTTGTACAAAAATGATGAGAAGTTCTTAAGTGCTTACTTCAAAACCTTTCCAGTAAGTCCAATAGTTCACAATGATTTATTTGATTACCAAAAAGAAACAATTGTTTGATACAGTATATTATAAAACCCATTTCATAATAGACAAAGATTTTCAAGCTCATATAATTATATGGATATCTCAGGTTTTTCTTGGATTGAATCTGCTGTTTTTAGGAGTTATATATTATGATTTCTATTTTGATTTCAGTTCTGTTTTGATTTCAAGGCTATTGTGATTTCAGGTGTATTTTGATTTTTAGGGATATTATGGTTTTAGGATTTTGTGTTTTCAGAAGTTTAATTGTTTTTTGAATATTGTGATTGAAGGTACTTTATGATTTAAGAGGTGTTATAATTTCAGTGATGTATGATTTTCAGTATTATCAATTCAGGGATTTTGGATTTAAGTCATCTTATGATTTCAGGCTATTGTGATTTCAAGGGTATAATGATTTCAGGGATATTATGATTCAACGGATGCTGGTTTCATTGACAAAGAAGGCAATATTGCTGTGATGTCACGTGTTGATGATGTCATCAATGTGGCAGGCCATAGATTATCATCTGGTGCATTAGAAGAGGTTAGTTATTTCAAAATCATCATCATATTGAGAAGGTTGTTAAATTTTATTAGATTTAAGATTGAGCATGTTACTTTAACCATCTCCAGTTCATCTGTCACCTCCCTCCATGCCCAAGGTCTATAGTTCAATATTTGATTGTTCACTGCAGGCTATGTTGGAACACCCAGACCTTGCAGAAGCTGCGGTTGTAGGAGTTCCTGATACTCTCAAGGGACATGTGCCCCTGGGACTGTGTGTAGTCAAATCAGGTATGTACCATCCATCCATGCAGGTGATATAGGCTTGATCCAATACCATTTAGAAACTTATGAGAGAACAAGTTCTGTTCAAAGCAAACTGGCCAGTATAAATCTCATAACCTGAACTCCTCACTTTCAGGAAATTGGCATCAACCAATTATGTGCATAATAACTCAAGAATCTAGCAAATTAGCTTTCATTGCTTTGATTATAGGTGAATTGGCGGGAAATGCCAATTATCGTATCATGATGTTAATGTAACCTGACTTATCGTATGATCTGTAAAATGAAGCCCTCTGATTGGACAGTTCTTGTGCTGTACCAATCTGTATTGCTACTGAGATTGTTCCCGTTGATCATCTCCGGCGCACGATAAAAACGTTATTGAATGATTTGAAGTGCAATACAGGATATATTCTGGTTGAGAAATCCTGTATTGGAACGAGATGAAGTCGAGTGCCAATACAGAATATCGAGATAACTTATAATATTGTTCAAGCTACATGTATTTGCCATTCAATTTTTTCAAGCAATGAATGATATTATTTTATAATTCCAGTGGGACTCCATATTTTAACATATATTTACAGGTACCAAGAAGCATAGTACTGATATAGTAAAGGAAGTTGTCCAATGTGTAAGAGATCATATAGGCCCAGTGGCAGCCTTCAAACAAGCAGTTATAGTGCCTAGGCTCCCTAAAACACGATCTGGCAAAGTGGCACGAAACACAATAGCATCAATGGCATCTGGTAAATCATTTAAAGTAAGTGGATGTATTTGAACTTAAGGGTTAACAAGTTTGGTTCCGTAAGAACCAAACACTTGCATTATAATTCAACACTTTGGAGGTCTTGAAGAAAATTACAGTTTTGGGACTGATATGATCCATATGACCTCACTAAAGGAACTCTAATGGTGTTTTGTTGGCATTTATGTTATACATAAAATCCCCCTATATTGATATTGAAAATGTTTCACCATATATCTGTGTTTTTACACGTAATTCATAAAATCCCCAAATGTTGATTTTTGATTTTGTTTCTCATAGATTCCGGTTACCATCGAGGATCCCAGGGTATATGCAGAAGTTGCCATAGCAATAGAAACCATTGGGATCAACCCCGGAAAGCCATTATAAACAATAAATGGTCCGTTGTAATTTCTCCTAGCTTTTGCTTAAGTGGTATTACGCTTGCTGTGTGTATTTGCATACATTCAATGTAAGAGCTTCGATGATTTAGAGCGAGGGACTTGGTGTGTTGGTATAGTGTTTCCCCCTTTTAACTGCTTAACTTTAGGCATGTGGCATGTGGATAGAGTTAACACTGTTGTATCAGCTTATATGTAACTCTACCAAGTTTGACTACTTAGAGGAAGTAGAAGGGATAGAGATGGTTGAAAGTAGGTTTCGAAAATATTGTCAAGATTTAATTTTTTTGCTTTAGTTTAACTCATTTAACAATTGAAATATATTGTCATTGGATTCATGATTGCATAAAACATGGCAAAGGGGTTGTTGATTCAGTCCATTTTATGCTATATATGAAAACATGCCATTTTGCTCTATTTTTCATCAAAATGGCCAGTCACCAAAATGGCTTTGGCCAGCAATGAGTTAACAGTTCAGAATTTACTTCAGGGTTCAATCTTTTGATTTTAATTAGGAGAACTGACAAAATTTGAAAATGTAGAGGCCCTAATTTTCAATTTAGAATTCAATTTGGGCATTTCTGTATGTTGAATTTTGAAATCTTTCAATTTATTGTTGATCAGATAACTCTACTTCAGAAAATAAAATCAGGATGACTGAGATGATTTTAGAAAATGTTTCCAAATATTTACACTCTCTATCCCTTCTGTTCTTTAAATGTCCTTTCAGATTTTATTTCAGAATTTACATAGATAAAAATGTCACTGGTGCAAGAATACTTTTAGGAAGCTTCAATAACATATGTAGTATATATGGAGTAAACCAGCCCAAAGTATTCTATATGATGTCACAAATGTTTTTCAATGAACAATAAATGTCATCACCTTCCTAGCTTGAACGCTATATTTTGATTTACATTTAAAGGTAGTATCAGATATTGGGGATCTTTTGGGAGGTATTTTGAGAGGAAGACATCGGTAACAGTTTGTGTTGTTGCAATTTTGTCACTTCCTATAGATTTGATTCTGCCTTTAACATAGCTCGTCTCAGTCTTTGCTATTTATTTTGGTTGTTTGACATAAAACAAGCTTCTGTTATTTTTAAATTAAAATTTGGAATGCTGTACTGACACCTTGGGCAAATTGTCCCTTAATGTCAATAAAAGGACTAAATGGTTCCTTCAGAGCCATATAACAAAAACCTCAAGCCAACTGGCTTTGAAGAAACTTTTCCTCAATCATAATATCAGGGGTATGACATTATATTTAAATTTGGGTAAAAAATGGTCTGAGTAATTTTTTTTGGTGAAAATTTGGTGAGATAGTTGTCTTACCTGCCTCAGCTCATGCCTGGCTTAGGTCCATGATAATGTTCCCTAGTTGGTGTACTGGGGTGTAGTATTTTTTATTTCTTTATCTTTAAACACTTTATTTTGAATTCTTATATCACATTTGTTTCAACATTTATTTCTTAATTTACACTGTTATGGACCACAGGAAGTGTCACTTTTGTTGATTATAATTGAAGGGTTTCCATGGCAACAAATTCTTGATCTTGGGAAAATCAGATATTGGGGCATCTAATAAGCACACAGGGTTGGAACGATACAAAAGCATAAATACAATTTGTAAAATGCATAATGTATCATATTGTTTTTTCAAAGCGAATTATTTTATTTATGATTCTACTGACATTATTGATAAATATAGCTTTCCATGAATGGGTGTAGTAATTTATTCAATGATATCCAGGTGCTTAACTTAATTCATATTTTCTATGAGAATGGAAAAATCATGGAAAAACCACATAATCACAACCCATAATCACAACCCATATATTCACAACCCATATAATCACAACCCATATAATCACAACCCATATATTCACAACCCATAACCATTTCCTCGTATTGTTTCAGGTTCCTGCAAGCATTGAAGACCCAGGTGTTTACCCACAGCTTGCTGCAATATTCAAACAGATGGGATATGTAGACCTGGGAGAACCTGAAATGTAGCTACAACCGGACACATAGCTAATTGCTACAGTAGAACCATCTAATACTAGGGAGGTTACCTACACATTTGTAAAAGAACTTGTTTGTGAATCTTGTGTAGAATTCTGATTCTCTTGGGATTAATTCATTGATCATTGGGAGTTTCAATATTCCATATTCACATACAAATTTTCTTAAATCAGGTAGCTAGCTTATCCTCCCTCATAGTGCCTTTTAGTGCCTTCTAACTGAAACGTTGTCAAACTGAAGAGCTAAGTGAACATTTCTAAAATTAACCATCTCATCACCGGTGATATCCCAAAGTAGAACAATTTTTAAGGCAATGACTGAAGTGTTCACCTTTCTGAAATGAATATCCCATTACGAAACTCCTTCCTTTAGTAAATATGTTTATCAAATAATATGCTGGTCATGAATTCCAATATTATTCTATCTCTGGAAAATTATGCAACTGGTAGTCAGGCAGTGGATCTGAGAAAACTCATCACTTAAAAGCATGTCAAATTGCAGTGCAAATAAGAGAAAGCATGTCAAATTGTAATGCATATAAGTGAAAGCATGTCAAACTGTAATGCATATAAGAGAAAGTATGTTGAATTGCAGTGCATATAAGTTAAAGCATGTCAAATTGCAGTGCAAATAAGAGAAAGCATGTCAGATTGTAATGCATATAAGTGAAAGCATGTCTAGTTGCACTACATATAAGAGAAAGCATATCAAATTGTAGTGCATATAAGAGAAAGCATGTCTAGTTGCACTGCATTTAAGAGAAAGCATGTCAAATTGTAGTGCATATAAGAGAAAGCATGTCAAACTATAATGCATATAAGTAAAAGCATGTCAAATTGTAGTGCATGTAAGATAAAGCATGTCAAATTGTAGTGCATATAAGTGAAAGCATGTCTAGTTGCACTGCATATAGGAGAAAGCATGCCAAATTGTAGTGCATATAAGTGAAAGCATGTCTAGTTGCACTGCATGTAAGAGAAAGCATTTCAAATTGTAGTGCATATAAGAGAAAACATGTCTAGTTGCACTGCATTTAGAGAAAGTATGTCAAATTGTAGTGCATTTAAGAGAAAGCATGTCAAACTGTAATGCATATACGTGAAAGCATGTCAAACTGTAGTGCATATAAGTGAAAGCATGTCAAATTGTAGTGCATACATTTTGTATAAGAGAAAGCATGTCTAGTTGCACTGCATTTAAGAGAAAGCGTGTCAAATTGTAGTGCATATAAGAGAAAGCGTGTCAAACTGTAATGCATATAAGTGAAAGCATGTCAAATTGTAGTGCATATAAGAGAAAGTATGTCAAACTGTAATGCATATTAGTGAAAGCATGTCAAACTGTAGTGCACATAAGTGAAAGCATGTCAAATTGTAGTGCATATAAGAGAAAGCGTGTCAAACTGTAATGCATATAAGTGAAAGCATGTCAAATTGTAGTGCATATAAGAGAAAGTATGTCAAACTGTAATGCATATTAGTGAAAGCATGTCAAACTGTAGTGCACATAAGTGAAAGCATGTCAAATTGTAGTGCATATAAGAGAAAGCATGTCAAACTGTAATGCATATAAGTGAAAGCATGTCAAATTGTAGTGCATATAAGTGAAAGCATGTCAAATTTTAATGAATATAAGTGAAAGCATGTCAAATTCAGCACACATAAGAGAGAGCATGTAAAATCACAGGGCACATAGAAGAAAGCATGTCAAATCGCAGGGCACTTAGAAGAAAGCATGTCAAATTGCAGGACACATAGAGGAAAGCATGTCAGATGATAGCATTCATGTTGTATACTCACTAGAAAGCATGCCACATACTTTATCTAGTAGTGTACATTCCAGAATATTTTTACCAGGGTATAAATAGAACCACAGCCAGTGATGCTGCTGTATTTTAAAATGAAGCATTTATTTGAATTCAAAAAGCAATAATTTGAAATGTTAGGTATTTTAGTGATTTTATAATTATGAACTTTTGAAAAAATAGGATTTTATTTTACTAACAAAACTTTTTTATAGGTATGTTTTGTTGTATATGGTAGGTTTTTGCACTCCCTTGGGAGTGATACATATATTTCCCTCAGGATAACAATGATATTGCTACATTAGGGGATATCACAATCACACCAATATGTGTGGTGATATCAATAAAAAAAGTTTCAAAAATTAATTGTAAAGAAAATCATGTGATAAATCCTGCATATCATATGGTAATTTATTTTTATAAATAGGTCAATACCATATACATAACTAAAGATGAACTACAGTATATTGTATTTTGGAGATTGATATAAATAACAAAAAACTGATGCAATTGAGATTACTGTGATGACTCATGTAATATAAAATATAAAAACCAGATTTGTAATATTTTATTCTATAAATATTTATAGTTAGTAGGTTTGTTGGTATTAAATACTCAAGGATGTAATTACAAGCAATAAGAATATATGCTTTTACTAATATTAACGCACAATAAAAATAAGCATAGTAGATAAGATTGATTATGCTGTAAATATGTAAAAAGGGGTGATATGCTGTTATGCCCCATTTTTGCGTTTGGCATTCAGCGTTGGTGTATATGCAATAAATTAAAATTTTTTGATTATTTTGACTTGAAATTGTGCCATTACTATGACCACGTGATTTTTTGATTTTTTCTGTTACCATGGCAATATATTTGGGGATTTTGAGAACATTTAATATTTTTGTAACAACATTGACTTATTTGAGTACTGAGCTAACTGAACTTAAGGTTACCTTAACTTGAAATAAATACAATGAATGCATTTAGATTTTTGTCAATATCTGTTTCAATGGTGATGAATTATGGGACTCCAAACAATTCGAGCATTTGCAACATAAGTGAATATCATACAGAGATCACCTATAGATAGGCATGTTATATATTACAGAAATCTTCAGAGTTTAGGCAATGATGGTTGCCATGGCATCCAATTAAAGCCTCAGTCACATATGATCTATAGCAACCATATATAGCTTCCAAAAATAGAGAGAATTATGAAACATAAAATATAAGGATAAGCAGTACGATGAAGATTTTCTATATCGATTTTGTGAAGCTATGGCCGCCATAGAGGAAATGTGACTGAAGTTTAAGGGGCTTTCACTAGTGGTTGAAAAAATATTTAAAACTCTATATTATACTAAATACTTTGTGTAACCATTTGGTGACATTTTGTCATGTAAGTGCCTTTTACATTGTATTTTATAACTTAGTGTTATATTTTATAACTTAATGTTGCTTGACATGGTATACCATGCTATTTACAGGGAAGTCCATTATGCAATGAAAAATAAGGTTTATAGGTGTTTTTATGTCACTGGAATATATAGGTGACTTGGTGATAAGTTAAAGTTATATATGATACTTGGCATAGCTAGAATAAATGTATTTTAAAAGTCAAATATATTTCTTTTGAAATATTTTTAAAACATTACTGATAACTGAACAAGTTATGGCTTCGACTTTTGCATGGATGATAAAATATTCTAATTGTTGATTTGAACTTATATATTAATGTATTATGTATATTTTGCGAGATATTTACTAGCTAAATGAATAAAGAAAATGAGTGAACATTATATATTTTGTTGTAAGTATGATATGTTACATTTTGCAGTCCTAAAGTTTGAAGAGGAAATATGTACATTTTATGACTGCATGTTTTCATTTGTAAAACATTTAAAATAGCTCCTTCCAGGAAGTGATTCTAAAAACCTAAAAATGACTGACCACATTAACAGAAATAAGACAGATTAATTGAATTAATATAAATGAATTCAAAGGTTCACTCGATGTACACTCCCCTCCATAAGTTTGACAACCGAGAGTTTTTATTGGATATCATATTAAAGACTGTCAATGTTGAATCTTAATTTTGTTCCTTGAACACTTAAAGGTCGCATATTAAGTTTGAAAACATGTTTTTATCATTTGTGAAAACAAAGTTATTTCCCTTTTGCATTTTAAATATTCAAACGTGGATCTCTTATTTTCGAACCACCTGCTTTGACCAACATAACAAAATGATATAAAGTGTAAATAATTTCATAATTTATTCACAAATTATTACATGTATTTAGATATCATCCAAAATAATGAAGTAAATGAGAAACTTGAAAAAAGTGAATAACTTCCATTGTTTACATGATTATGTAGTAGGTCCCTCTCTGGACAGATATTTCTACAGGTTGAGACAAAAAATGCAATTTTGGAACACTCTCAATTATGATAAAATGTTCTTAAATTTGCTTGTGTGAATAGAATGCTCAATGAATATTCTAAGGATTAGTCTAAGGATATTGATAATATGTATGAAAGTTATGCAGATGCCTCGAATAATAGTAAAGACATCGATACATGCCTCAAAGGAAAACATTTTTCTCTGAATATAGTGTGTCACAAAAATTCAACAATATGCCATTATTATTGAAAAAAGTTATTCCAAAATTAGAGGATTGCATTTTTTCTTTCACTCTGTATCTTTTAAAGTTTCAAGGTTTCAAAATCCATTATATTATAATATCATATATGCCATATATGCTATTCATGAGACAATCAAAGGTAAGGCTATCATTGTGTTGTGCAGTATAATAGATTTAATTTGAATTGATGAATATATTATTATACCATGACATTTGAGGGTCAATAAAAGATATTTATAGAACAATACCTTCATAAATCAAAGGGGCTAGTTCAAAATATCAAAAGTTTTTATTCACAAATATGATGAAATAATCAAATAATGCACGAGCACATACCCTTTGTTCAAGTATTGTTTAGCTTTACATGACCATTAATGTGTATTCTTAGACTTCTGCAGCCACTTAAATTCCTAGACGTTTCAAATGAATGTTTACATATGTTCATGCTTCATTCTACTAAATGAATTGCGATTGATATTTGAGCTAGCCCCTAAGAGTAAATATATTACAAAACAGTGGTTAAATTACCTGAGTTCTCTGTCTTATCACCGAAAGTGATCAATGGGGGGTTTCACACATTCCATTTGATAATTGATACCATATAAGGGTGAGGGTTTAACACATTCCATTTGATACCATATATGGGAAAGGGTTACACATTCCATTTGATAATTGATACCATATAAGGCTTAGGGTTTAACATATTCCATTTGCTACCATATGTGGGAAAGTGTTTTACACATTCCATATGATACCATATATGGGAAAGTGTTTTACACATTCATTTTGGAACCATTTATGGAAAGGGTTTCACACATTCCATTTCCATTTCCATATAAGCGTGTAGATGAATTCCAATATTGTTATTTTTTCAATTTAACTAGCATTACTTATTCATCCTATCGAAATGATCACTCTGTCAATATTTCAAAATCCAGAATTAAACAGATATTAGTGAATCATTTGGATTTCCAGACAGAAAACAGTTTCAAATCACAAATGATAAAATAAAAATTATGGTAGAATAAGCAACCCAAGTCATCATCTATAATCCTTTTCTCTTATATGTGATTATCACATCAACATTTCCAGGATTTAAGGTTCCCCATGTCACCGATGTGGCTCAGGATGCACCTCTGCCTTAACAACTAATGTATCATTCTTAATATATCGTCCATTTTCAAGCAGAGACAATGGAGCAAATTCCATGTAGCCGAATCCCTTGTGATTTCTGATGGTTTCAGGTTTTTGGAAAGCTGCCAGATTTGATTTTGATGATAAGGTTTCCGTGACATTTTGTCGCAATTCACATACTTCAGACTGATCCATTATAGAGAGAGTAATTTTTCCATTAAATGGCCAATCCAACATGAAATCATACTCCCCCTGCATGAAATGAATGAATATGGACAGATGCGTGCCGTGGGCATTATCAACGCCATTCAGGTTCATTCTCACACACAATTTGTAACCATAGTAACTAGTATAAAATCCTGGGCTATGTATCACTGTAGTCTCGCCACTTTGGGCCTCATGGCGCAAGTGCGAATAATTATTTACCTTCCAGACATAAACACCATTACAACTTCTGGCATCATTATCATGTACTCGATATTCCAATTCCTTAAGCCGTTTTTTCTGATCCAGTACGACTTTCTCTAGACTGCTATTCTTCGCTAAAAGTTCAATTATTTGTTGAGATTGTGTTTGGAGCTTCTCATCTTGGTAAGTATTACGCTCCTTCAAAGTCGCAAACTCTACCATACTAACTTCTCCACCGCCTCCACCACCCATACTAATAGCTCCAGTACTGTGGCGATTTTGTACACTATTCCCTTTATGGAAATTCGATGAATCATACATTTCTTCAATTTCCCGTATTTTAACACTAGTTTGGCTGTTCATTCGTTTGAATTGATGAGGGTGTTCAGATGACGGATCGACAGAAGGCAACTCCAATGGCGCTATTTTGGAGTTATCTTGGGAGTGTAGAACTTTCAAGACGTCACCAAATGAAGTGACGAGCATACGAAGATGAGGCTGGGTATACTCTTGCATATGAAGGGCCAGAGAGCTCCTCTCCATCTGAAAATGGAAATATTTTTACTCTCAAGACATAGATAAGACGAAACATGATATGGATGAATGTCCAAATATAGGCATGCTGAACCATCTCCTAGCAACCTCTTAGCAATTTGTATTTATTGGAATATAGTTTTGCCAGCAAAAAAGTGACACTGCTATACCTTTACATAGATTTGAACATATCAAATTAGAAAAGTTTTACTATTTCCAAAACTTTTCCAAATATTAGGGCATGACAGTGAAATAGAATATATTAGACATTTAATTATGTCTGCCACCATTATTTGACCAAATAAGATGCAAACTGAATTTTACATATTTTATCATGCACTTCCTGACAATAATCACATAAAAATGACCACTACTGTACCTTTATTTCACAGCCCACAACTGAGAATGTGCAGTTAATGATGGCTCTGGGGCAGTCCAACTCTAAATGTCTCTGCATCTGCTCTCTAGTCAGTGACACGTCACAATGAGTACAACGTACTTGGACCATTGGACATACATCTTTATGAGCCTAAAATATAGTTCATCAATTTTTATTCAACTCTAAATTAATATTTATGCATGAATGTGACGGTGTAACTTCTCCAATACTTCATAAACATGTGTTTATTGGCCAAGAGATGGAGTTACATGTATGCACTAGATATAGCTTGTATTCCACTAACTAAAGTCGTATTCACAATCTCATGAAATTGGGTAATTCTTCATTGACCCTTGGAATATGGCGGGCAAGACTATTTTTTATTCAGATTTAGCATTAGAGGAAACTTCTCCATTATTGTCTTTCAATATATAGATACACGAACAAACCTTGTATTCTTCAAAGATGATCTTATCTTTACACGCATTGCAGCGTATGAGTCTGCGTATGCACTCCTCTGCCAAATGTCTGGGCATGTCCCGACGTAACAAGATAGCGGAACACTGATTTGGACACGGCTTGCAGGAAAATGGACAAGACTCAAGATGGTTCTAAAAATACAAGCAATCATGTGTATGAATATATGATTTTCATAAAGAATTCAATAACTTAACACCTGAAAGCAGAAATTTCAATTTTCAGTGCATTATGAAACTGATATTTCCAATATTGGTACAACTAAATGAATCATTTATCATTAAAAACTGAAGTATCTTGATGCCCAAAAGTTAACCAAATCCTTTTCTATTCAAAATATAAGTAATATACATGTACAACATATCAGATAGATCAATATTTACAAAATTACCATATTACATACATTGCCATCAAACAAGATAAACACATACCAAGTTGATCAATAAGTTCTGAGAAAAAGTTTTATGTACTTTCTACTTGACATTTTTACAGGTAATGTAAAATATGGTACATTTGTTTCAATTCTGTCTCTTAAGGGATAGCTATTTTATCTATATCATGTCATAATGAAACAATAAAATAAATGAATCATAGGAAACCATAAGCTTGAAATGACCTTGAGCCTGATCCCTATGTTTAACCTTAACCCCATCCCACAGCCCCTCCTTTAACTATATTTTATCTAAAATATCAACCCAAACCCCCCCCACTCGTTTATTTTCACAAAAAAATTATACCTGTAGTTTCTTCAGTATGATAACTTCAGCACAGCCAGTGTTACTATTTGAGCACCTAACCGTTAATGACATGATTTCTCGTTTGGCAAAATTATCTGGAAACAATTGGTTTTCTGACATGGTTTCATTATCAATTGGACACCTCGAATCTGCCTCCTTTCCCCTGAAAATAAAAAAATAAAAAATATATCACACAACAGAAGTTCCTAATTGCATGTAGTAAAACCTATCGAACCACTCCCTCATCAGAATATCTCACCTAATGCCTACTTTTGGGTTGTATTTTTATAACCTGCAATAGACTAAAAGATGAACACTATTAATTTGAACACTTTTTGGCAGCCCCGGTGGTGTTCAAAAAGTTTTACTCAAATGAAATCATAATATTTATTTCCTTGAAATAGTTTTGTTTTTTCCTGATTTGTGTTAATTCGCCTATGCAGCCAAGCCACTATGATGTGGATAAAATTAATTTCCTATAGACTAGATGCAACATATAACAGCTATTGCTAATTACTTGTAGTATGATGCACTCCACTATTGATTCACGCTCAGAGAGTATCTATTGTTGTATATTTATAAGAATGACATCATGCTATGAAGGATTGGAAAATGGTCTCAAACTTAAGATTCCTTTAACAAGGTTGTCAATGGTAGATTACAAAATTGGGACTGAGAGAAAGTGTTCACATAGGGAGGTGTTCATATAGAGAGGTGTTCAGAATATAGAGGTGTTCAGACATACTAGAACAGGTTTTACTGTAGTTTGTTGCACAGCATTGACAATGACCTCAACCTATGATATGACAATAAAAATATAGAAGAGATTGTGTATAGTGCATCATATAACCTTATGACATCACCATATTTTGTTTAATAAAAATGGGTATAATATCAATTCCACTCATTGGAGTGGCTAATGCGCATTATCAACTATTTCTGGACTAGATAATTTTCGCAGTAATATATTCTAATAATGATACTCTCTTGTATTATGTAAAGCCTTGAACACAATCTATAGGAACCTCTGATATTTTTGAATCAGAAGACGTATTATTATATAACAGCTACAGTTCATTAACTTTAATTCAACCCTTTAACAAATTGATTTGTTTTTAAGTAAGCATATATTAACAAAAACATTTAACACCCAAAACAAGTATGAGATGTTTTTCTTACATAGAATAATATGTTAATAAGTGTTGAAAGCAAAACAAAAGGTTGGGATTTATGAATTTTTCATCAGGTAAACAATACAATACATCAGTTTACCTGATGAAGATGTATGAATGCATCGAAAATTTGTAATTCTCAACATTTTGTTTTACAAAGAATAGATATACAAGTATTTGATATTTTTTCTGATGCGAGAAGGATATCTTACCTTATCCACTTAAAGAGACATCCTTTACAGAATCTATGTCCACATGACGTCTGGTAAGGATCCCTCAGGGCAGACAGACATATGGGACACTCATATTTAGGGTCTAGAGGGGGGACAAACTCATTGTCATATCCCTGACTTTCCAGCCCTGAGGTATCATCAAATATATTATTAGACTGATCATCCTTTTGATTTATGCTTGCGTCAAAGCTTTGCAAACGTTGGAGTTTCTCTGCCATATTGTTTGTACAAGTACTCTCTCATTTACAGCAGTTTGGATTTTCCAAGTCATCTAGTTGGTTTAGTGGGAAACCCTCTATTGTATAATTAAGCTTTACTTTGTCAGAATGTGTATATTTCCTATTTAAGAATTCTTCGTAATATCTGAAAGAACAGAAATAATAAATAATTAACAAAAAGATGAACAGTGACATTTAATGGAACTTTAATAATTTATAAACAAAATTTCTCGAAACTGAGAAATAAATAAATAAATATCCATGATGACCTAACTGTATATCCTTCTCCGAAAATCTTTCATTTAGAAATTTCTTTATCTATTTCTAAAAACTGAAAACACTAGCGCGAATATGATTAATTCAAAGAAACTATAATTTTCTATACTGTAATATATATATGTACATGTATGTATGTACTGTAGTACTGAAAATATAGTAGGAGTATTGGAAGTGAGTTTATTAGAAAACCTCTACCTGAATCATGATATTTTAGTCCTAGTGTTATGAGTAAATGAGGAAGTGAACTTCAAAAATTATTTTAACAACAATTTTTAAGTCCATACATATGCATGCATATGTCACATATGAAAACTGTGTTTGTGTGTGTGGTGAAACTAAACAAATAAATATTTGTGAGAGTTAACATTGATACCATTAACATAGCAGTAAATTAATAGTAAAACTGTCTGTTGACTAGCATATGGAATATATTTTTGTCCCATCTTATTTACATATAATAAAACAATGATTCCATTCTTAGATATCAATAACTAATGCATCAACATAGTGGCAATTAAACTACATGAAAGGAATATGAAAAATTAAGGATGTTTAAGTATAAGAATTACACCTATTCATCCCCTAAGGGGGATTCCCCTAATAGTCATGATTATCAAAATAATATGACATAAATAACGTAATGTTATAAACCATTCTTCTACAACTTTGTAAGATGAGTGAAATGTAATATTATGAGAAGTCAAAACTCTAACAATTATTCTATAGGTATTCTAAAATAATATACATTGGATATCATAAGATAAAAATGTCAAACAAACATCAGAATTGTAAATGGGTTACATCCTCTTTCCTCGGAACACTCAGATATTTTATCCTCCCTCATGATAAAACCATATCCTTACCTGCTAACAACATTTAAGTAATATCCCCTCCTTTTGTTATGTCCTATCCTTTGACAGTGAAAGTAAAAGCACATAGAGTATATTTTACAATCAAATCCATTTATGTTGAATAGTAATGTTTGAAAATGTAATTAACTAGTCACCTCAAGCAATCTGCCTATTACTGTCTATAAGGGACCCTCTCAACATGTTATTAGCATAGTAAGCTATGTGCAAACAACTCCCCCAATGACTGAAACCAATCCTCTAAAGCAATATAGAAATTTGACCATAAGGAATAGGTTTCATTTTAAGTAATGAACATATGAGGGGATGTCGTCTTATCAAAATACTTGAAATCTGTTATCAAAAATATTTGTCCAGCTCATTTTGCCACCTGTACAGCGATTATATGCATATAATATGATGTCATTACATAGCGACATTACTGAGCCAAATGTGACGCATTCGACTTGATAAAACTGATGTCATTGGTCTTAGACAACAATTGGTTACTACATCATATTGTATCAGTGATTATGTGAGACATAACTTATCTGAATGAGACTTTATTTGTTATGTTAATAAAAAGATTTCAACAATACTTATCATGTTTACTTTTATAGATAGTGAAAATTCTGCATGAAGTTCATTCTGAAAATTGCATTTCAACCATAATTGAGTGTTATTTAGGGTGTTTCAGCCATGTATTATTTTTTTAACGACAGCTAGTTCAGAGAAGCATCACAATACAAAAGGCAATTGTGAGGCAAGCACAAACAATCCAAAATACACAAAAGATTTGAATTTAACCATTTGAACAATTAGATGAAAATAATTTAGGAGCATTAGATAAGAATTAGATAAGAGGAATGTTCTTTGCAAACTACCAACAGTCATTTTTATGACACAATGAAATAGTCAAATCTAAAAATGTGTTGAAATAATACCCAGTATGTACTCATCCAACAACACCTGCTGCTACCATATTTTGCAGTAAATATAAAATATATAATAAGAAATGTGTACAGTAGCTATACATTTTCTTGATTGTTTATATTATTTGACTGTAAACTAACAGTTCTGAGATAACATATATATACATGAACAGTGTACTTGTAATATAAAGTGTCTACCAATCAAAGTTAAGTTAATAAAACCAACCAGGAAGTAAATCTCTGATATTCTTCACCAATGCATGTGTATATTTGAAAAGGTCAATCACATCATTTGAGTAAGAATATGGCTGGATTCTGAATAAATTCATAAAAATAGTACTTTTGTGTCCTGTTTCAAGAGAAATAGTTTGAAGAATTGGACAGCAATATATTCATTAGTCCAACATAATACCACCAACCCTTTCACACATCCTTTCCACATACTAGCTTATACTAACTTTGTTGTCTATATTATCAGAGACTTATAATTACACAATAAGACATGTCTCTGATATTATTGTTTGTTCAAAGGTGAATTGGCTCAAAAGCTTCATTGAAAATTCTCTAGCAAACCTCATGTTCAGTGGTCAGTTGTGACACACCCCTTAAATATGATCAGCCAATCAGTGATCAATTTATCACATGGTGATTCACATGGAACTATGTTTTGAGAACTATCACTCAAGGATCGGGGGAAGGGATCTTGGTTGAAGGTCTCACTTAATTATTTTTATAACAAGAGCTTGACTTCAATGATACAATATTGTGTTAAATGAATAATTCACAAATATTTCATTCTATTGAGGTGTATATCTGTGCATCTTTCACAAGAAAATTTTAAAAAGCATGGAGATTTTTGTTTTATTATTCACCGTTCATATTCCTCCCTCTCTCAACAATAAGTACAGTTATACAAGAAATGTAAACAAAGTGAAAATATTCCCAAAAATTTTCCGAAAGGCATGTCATTTCCGTAAGTTATGATACGTTATATTACCGAACATGCGTGAAAATGGAATGTTTGTTCGTTCATTTTACGAGAGCTAAATAAAATGCGAACATCCAAGCATCGGGTATGACTCCACCATTGTTTTGCCGTTTTACTACTTGCCACAATCAACCTCACTGCCAGCATATCAAACAAGGCCCATTTTCCATCAAACTTGGTCCAACTACTATCAGGCGGATGTCCTTGAAAAATCAAGTTGACATGGTTACCAAAGCCTAATAGTTGCCATGGCAACCATAGAAATGGGCTAAAAAATGAGAGCAAAAAAGCACCCAAACCCACCATAATAAATTGGGGTGGGTTTACCACTTCGATTTTTTAAAGGCTTGGTCAAAGTGAAACTACGAAAAAGCACTAATTTTTACTTTTGAATCACCTATTATCGCCCAAATGGCAATATTTTTTCAAGGTCAAGGTCGCCATGCTAAAAGTTGAATATAGGTGAAGGAGGAACTGTGTCTTTAAATGTCATCAAAACTTTATGCCAACACATGAAAAAGCCATTTTCGCACTACTTTTGGTGTGAACTTCACCCACTTCCGGGTACCACTTTTTGGTAGGACAGTGTTTTTTAATACTTTAAAAACGAAGCCATGCCAACTTCAATGGTGTGTATAGTAGGTTTAAGTGTATGCACTGTGGCCATTTGTGGTATGTATGTAAAGCTGAGGCCAAGTACTTTCTAAATGTGCCATTTTTAGAAAAAAATCTCAAGAATATAGTCCCGTAAACAGGAACTACTTTATGCGTTAATTTTCATCGGTGAAGCAGGGATTTTACCTAAAAATGAGTCCCTATGTTGGCGTAGTGATATTTAAAAATCGAGACGCAAACCCTGTTAAATAAAGTGTCAAGATGAAGGTTATGTATAGGGGATTGCAAAAATATAGTCATTGTATGGGCTAATTCGTTCGAAAATGGCGATATATACCTCAGAAGGTGTGAGTACCGTAAGCCAACACCAAATTCGAAAATTCAGAACAATACTTTGCACATATGGCGTTCGTGATCAACTATAAAACACTTACCCCCCATGGTGTTATATATCAAAATGTACCTGTTCATATAGGGGTTCAATTGATCTACATCAAATTATAGGGAGTCAGGTTACTTTTTGAGATATCAGTGTCCATTTATTGTAACTCACTTTTCACGTTTGCTACCATTTCCTCAATTCTGAAATGACGGGCAAACGCGTAGTAAACATGCTCACGCCAGAACTATTTTGACCTACATCGCTATTTTCGTAATTCAAATGAAAGTTGAACTCCTCCTCTTTATTTTGATACCAAATAGTGGCATACTAGGTACCCTAGAATCCAACTATGGCGTTATTTAGAACAAAACCACAAATTTTTAAATGGACTATATAGAGGTCATACCTTTTGGCGGATGGATATGAAACCTCACACCAGAACTTGA
Organism: Owenia fusiformis; assembly: GCA_903813345.2. NCBI lineage: Eukaryota > Metazoa > Annelida > Polychaeta > Sabellida > Oweniidae > Owenia > Owenia fusiformis. The sequence goes on from CAIIXF020000006.1 coordinate 4,533,363, forward strand.
ATTGTGAATGATTTACCGTAGTGACACCATAACGTATCATAACTTCCGGAAATGACATGCCTTTCGGAAAAATTTTGGGAATTTTTTCACTTCGTTTACATTTCTTGTATAACTGTACTTATTGTTGATCGGACGGAAAGATAAGCTGATGTAGTTACACTAGAGTTTGTTTACTACCATTTGGAAGGCACGTGAGGGTCCCATTCATCAGGTAACACTTATACAATGTATGTCTATGTCAAAGTTCTTGCTATTTTTACCATGAAACCGACTGAATAAGTGTGATAGTGAGATAAAGGTCAGGGTGCATGTTCGGAATTTTGATGCAATCCTCAATTGAGTCACAAGTAATTTTTCAAATATGAATCACTCCTTCCTCACATTATCTACATCTTTCAGTTTTGCACAAAGAGTGCACTTATGTGCCTAATATGTCTATGTCTATGTCAGGATGCCTAATATACAAATACACATGTAGTGTATGTGGGAAAGGAGTGATTCCTATTTGAAAAATAACACGTGGCTCAACTGAGATGCAGCAAAATTCCGAACATGCACCCTGTCCTAATTCAGTCAGTACAGTTGGGGACAAAAATAAATGACAGGTCGATTTTCGATCACCATTTCCTAATTATGGTGGTCTGAAAGCCCATAATTTCCAATATTGTCTAGATACATATCCCTTAAAATTTGTATATTTTACATTTTGTATAATCTCATCCACTGATTCATGGCCTCTTGTAAATTCTCTTATTTTTAACATGGGAAATCCTCACTTCAGCAAATCCACCTGTCATTTATTTATGTCCCCAACTGTATGTGTCATAATTCTTTATGACTTTATGACTTATTTAGGCGAAGGCTATTTTGACTGTTGCCATTCATTTCTGAGAGTGTGCGTCTTGGGGGGGGGGGAGTAATGGGAAGGGATACCTTTACTGGACTTTCATGTAATTCAGTCATAATTCAGTCAGTGTGTGTCACGACAAATCGAAAATAAAAAATAGACTAAAACTAGTTCCTCTTCACTTCTCACTCGGTTCTACCATCTATAAATTATATCTGGTAAAACTTTAGATTGGAGTTGACTAAATATAATATCTTTAAAGAATTAATGATGAAAGACTTACCGATAAATGGCAAAACAGTCAAGCTTTTCAAAATATTTCGAAAAATATATTTCTACTTCCGGGGTACTTCCGGTATGGTGTACACGAATATTGATGACGTACTTCACATCCCAGTTGAGGAAAATTATATTTCTAATGAATTTTTAGCAATAATCCTTGTCTCCAGGTGATTTGCGGTGAGTTCATTGTTCAGTATTAATCTTGTTTTATTTTCCATTCGATCGTGCATGTCATCTCAATTATTCTTTCCAATTCATGTGAATCATCTGTCATAACATTGATAGACTAACATGTAAATATCTTGTCGATTTGTAAACTTGAGTCAATGATATAATCTATTCTAAGTTTGACTTCCTTAAAGTGGGAATATCGATTGCCGAGTCGTATCCAATGATCCTGGGCCTATCGTAAAATGAAAGCTTTGAATATGTTGTTGCCTTTAAAAATGTATCTATTTTCCATGTATGCAACTAGAATTTGTGCACATACCTTATAACGATCGATAATGGCAAAGGAAAATCCTCTAATTCTTCGTCATAATTTCTCCTTCGACGTCTGCCATTTTTTATTAAACTGGAAGTTTTTTCTCTGACGTCCGCGCAATGTTTTTTCACTTTTATTTCAGATTTCGCTTCGGATTCAACATTTAATATCAGAAAGATTTCATAAAAAGACTCACACTATCAGAGATTTTATCGATTCGAGCAGCCAGAAAAATTAGTTTCGATTTCACCTGCTAGGTGTTTCGACGTCGACTTGGAAAGAATTTGAAAAATCTATGAGTGGGACTCCTTGTATGGAATTGTAGATTCTAAACGATTTGCCAGTTCTACTGGTTGATGAATATTGCCATATGCATACATTTTTATAAAATAGGAATAAGGAAGAAGATGTTGGACCAAACTTCACCCCGATAGCTCAGAAAAGGTAAAATTTCTCCATTTTTCTCTCTACAGACCTTAGAGCCGCTTTAATAAGAAAATTATATGCTATTAACCACGTATCTACCTACTTATTACTTATTTTTTGATTCAAAGTTGTTTTGGAATTATGAATCTGACTGTATCTAAGGGTGTCAATTTGCGCTGTGACCCCCTCCACAGCCAATAGCAGGATAGGCACCCACACAAACTATATATCAAATTAAAGCTCATTTAATTCTGAATCAAATTACCTCATTTGACATTGATTAAACATTGCTACAAATTGCTATACTATTTCAAGTATGTCTCTCATACATCCCATAGATGCCCCTCAGGCTGCTTGCTAGGATGCTTTAGCCCGGCTCGGCATGGGCTATAATTTTGCCACTTGAATTGCTTCTGGTCTAAATGATGATTGATAAAGTGCGCCATGTTAAAATCCACAACTGATCAGCACTCATAAACATTACACACTGTATTACATACCACATTCATTAAAACCCCACCTATTTCTGGCCAATTTGTCAATCACTTCGAAACGAGCGGCGAATATATTCAGGAGTTGCGAGTTAAGCTCCAGGCTAAAAAAATCCTGGTAAGCACCCTGCCCCAAATATGCAAGTTCAAGTAATTCTTAGTCAAAAAATCAACATGACACACCAACTTTATAATGATGATCAGAAACAATTTATTTACAGACTCAGATGCATTGCATATCATGAAGCAGGGGATGATGGTGCAGATCTTATAAATAAGAAATGGGTAGAGTAGATAGATGTAGAATCTTTTTCTTTAAAAGAAGAAGATTCTTTTTTCCATTTTATGACCACATAGCAAACGCTTAGCAAAGTGACCTGGATCTTGGAATTTCGTTTGAGATCTAGTAATGCTCGCTACATGTTTTCATCATAAGTGTTCATCAGACTTTGCGCATGCCTATGAAAAAATCATCAGCCAATCATGTTTATAAATTAATTTTGCACATGCGTCTTTAAGGGTACAGAAAATAATGCACATCAACATTTCTCAAACACAGTAATGAGGGGGGAAGGAGGGGGGTCACAGATTAACTGCGCAAATACAGTTAATAATCCTACATTGAACGTTTGAGATGCTGCCTAAGTGATGGACTCTTGCAGCTCATATATTGTATTCAACTAACTTGTATGAACATATTGCAATGAAAATTTATGACAATCTTCAGGAATGGACTTATTCAACAAGCTTAAAGGAGCAGTTGCTGTAGCGATCACAGGCAATCCAGTCACGAATGAATTTGACATAGGGCAGCATGTTGCCAGTGGAGGCCCAGGGTTGTTATGGCGAATATACAATGGCATAAAGCGAACAACAAAACAGGTAATCATATCGTTATGTCAATATTATACAGAAAGGCTTCTTTAGACAGCTGTTCAGGGGAACTTCCCATAGTCTGAAGTACAGAGTATCATCACCTCCTTTCAAATTTACTTATTCCTTCACAATGTCACAGTCTCCCTCCCTCTCGTATCTGGCCACAAGCCACTGTAGATTTATCTGGCAATAGGCAGTCATTTGTATACTACATATATATATATATATAATTTGGATGATAAAATACAGGGTGGGCCAAAAAATGTTACCCTTATACAATCAGAATGGGTAACATTCTTTGGCCCAACCTGTATTTGATTTCTATTGTATTTCAGGAGGTATCAGTGTTCGTGTTTGAAAAGAAGACCATAGAGAAATACTCAAGAAAAGATAAAGATATTATTATAGAGACACTTAAGAAGGGAGTGTCTCAGCTTACAAGATTGAGGCACCCGAAGATACTCTCCGTCTTACATCCTTTAGAAGAATCAAGGTAAGATGGTAGACTGCAAAGATAATGCCATTCAGTGAGACTGTTTTAAAATTATAGTCAACGATAATAACATGTCAGTTATCAGGTTTAATGATAATGTTTATATAATTAGATTTTCACTAAAATCCTAATTGAAAGAAATAAAACATGGGCCATCCTTTCAGTTGCATCATTCACTATGTGATAATCTGTTAATGTTCATTTTTCTTTCTCCAGGGACTCTTTGGCCTTTGCTACAGAGCCAGTGTTTGCCAGTTTGGCTAACATTCTTGGACAACATGAGAATCTGCCTAATCCAGTACCCTCCAATATAGAAAACCATGAACTGTATGATGTTGAGATCAAATATGGTCTTCTGCAGGTAATATGTATTCTATGATTATTTTTAATTGATATCTCCACTTGTTGATGAAAATGATTATCAAAATTACATTTTTATCTCATAATCAGTTACTGATTCAGTATGATGATTGATGGAAAATGTAGATTCTTGAAATGTTTTTGAAAAGATTACAATTTTTTTATCTTCTGCACATTGAAGTGAAATGATCCTGTGTTTTTTTCTGAAGTATGTTCTAAGTGCAATAATATTTGTCAGCTTTTTGGGGTAAAATAGACATCTCAATGACTATGTTCATTCATAAAGATTTTGTGATGAAACCCCTTTAAATGGATACTTTATAGGATTGTGTAACAGTATACTTTGTGTTGCTGCCGTGGTGGAAACTGCTAAATATTATTTATAATTTCCTTGTGTGTTCAGGTGACAGAAGGCCTCACATTCCTACACAATGATGCCAAAATTATGCATAGTAACATAAGTCCAGAGACCATAATACTTAATAAAAATGGTGCATGGAAGATAGCCGGCTTTGAATGTTGCATTCCTAATAGCAACTCACCTGATCAGCCAGTAAGTGTTTTATGTTAGTGGGAGTTTATCATTATTTGTAATATTTAATATGATGACGATGCCATTCTCCAATAGCTATCATTGTTGCTAATTAATATACCACAATATTGTTATTAAAGATTACAAAAATGTGATTTTTCCTGAATTGTGAACTTATTTTGTAGGCACTGTTCTCATTTAGGGAGTGGAATCCAGAATCGCCACCCAAGATTCAGCCAAACCTGGACTATTTGGCCCCAGAGTTCTCCCTCACAATGTCATGTGACACTTCCAGTGATATGTTCTCACTTGGCATTGTCTTCTATGCAATCTTTAACAAAGGGAAGACACTGTTTGAGTGCAGGGACCAATGGCACGCCTTCAAGAAGAATGCCTCTGAGGTATGCATGGAGATTGAGTGCTAACATTGAATTAATGTATCATACATTACATCAGTATTGCAGAAAATGGACACCTGAAAACCTTATTACTTCCACTTGATTTTTAAAAACATAAAATTGAAAATCTTTTTACAACCACTTGATTTTATGAAGATAACTTCGCCCACCTGAAGCATTTCCACTTGAAATAAAAGAATATTGAAAAACTGGCATATTTTGACAAAACCTTTCAGAATTGTGAATGAAAATTTTGTACTCACTTGAGATAAAATCATTGGAAGAGAACTCCAACATGTAGTATGTCTTGGTGATAATTTAACATTTACCTCTGATTGTGATATTTCTGACAGTTTCGATGTACTTAAATCTGGGGTCTAAAATTCAACTTGTAAAGTCTCAATTAGGTTTCATTGTTTTGTGTTTTAAGCTGAGAAGTGTGAAGACCACATTCATTCTAGGGTCAATTCCACAGGAGGCCAAGGAACATGTGAAGATGCTGCTTAATGTGGAGCCTACTCTAAGACCAGATGCCGACCAGCTTTCCAAGGTTTGTGTAGGTTTTTAGTCAACTGAAAAAATCTAATTGAATAAATTGAATTAATTTTTCTTATTTATTTAACATAAAATAACTAACTACTGACACACTTTGAATCTGATTTTACTTGGGTTCAAAGTTGACTTATTTCATATTTAATCAGTAACCAACCTATGTATACACTGTATATCTCATAAAGCAAAAATTCACAGAAAATTACATGAACACTTTTTATTTCCACTTTCCAGTTTTCATGCATCAAAAATATATGTAATGTTGATAGAAATTTAAGATTTCTAACTAAAGGGACAATGTTTTATTAATGCAAACAAAGCACAAGTGTTGGTGATAAATAAAATGATTTACTATAACTCTAGATCTGAAGCATAACCCTTATTTGTTCTATGTCATGTTATCTCTTAAATTTGTTATAGATCAAGTTCTTTGAGGATGTAGGTTCTATGACTCTGCAGTCACTATCCCTAATTATATCCCTATACATACGTATATGCTCTTACCCTTTATGTTATGTTATTCCATATTATGTTATAGATCAAGTTCTTTGAGGATGTAGGCTCTATGACTCTGCAGTATCTGGACTCACTCTTCCAAAGAGACAATCTACAAAAGTCACAGTTCTTTAAGGGACTTCCCAAGATTTTGACAAAATTGCCAAAGGTATGCAGATAAGTATTCCAATAATTGAAAACAGAATTGTATTAATGTCTATACAGTGCATCCCCAGGGAAAGAAGTCTGGGGATGTCCAATGTGGTGAATAGGGAGGTCACTCAATATCTGCATACGGAGAGATCACACATCCAGATAACTGTATCAGTAGGAATTTTTGTTTGAACAATACATTGACCATAAAATGTACATTTTTTCAGCGAGTATGCCTCCAGAGGATACTGCCTTGTTTATACTCCGAGTTTGCCAACCATGATATGATTCCATTCCTACTGCCCAACATCATCTACATTGCAGAGGAGGCTACCAATGAGGAATATGTCACCCACATATTGCCTCACATCATACCTATTTTCAAAATAAAGGAGCCAGTTCAGGTGAGCGGCAATGTCAATGGTTGGCTGAACCTTTAGTCTTCTTAACTGCTTCATCACCTAAAAGTGCAGATTATATAGCAGAAAAAAATCTTATTTCAAAAGGAAAATGGCATTTTGAATATTTTTTCATTGAACTCAAACATGGCTAAAATAGCAAAATAGCAAATAATTACCTCTTTTTTTACTATGGATATGTTTCTTATAATTAATGTTTTGCCAAATCAGGCCACAAGTTGTGCAAACTATAATACTAGGAGAATGCCATTTAGGCTTCAAAAATGAACTTTTCAATTTTAATTTCATTAAATTATTTCAGGCATTTATTATAGTTGATTCGATCTAGCCATTAATTCCAGTTGATCCAAATATTTCTACTTTTTACTATTATCATTTTTTCAGATACAATTGATATTTTTGCAAAATATGACATTGCTGCTTAGGAAAACACCAAGCTCTGATGTGAAGAACCATGTGCTTCCTATGGTGTACAGCTCGTTAGAGGCCCCCTCCCCTCAGATACAGGTCAGAAAAAGTCAAGAGATGCTTTGCTATTTACCATTGAAATATCATTTTAATGGGATTTTAAGATATTTGTATATTTATTATTTAACCCATTAAGGATAATAAATAACTTGATTTCAGCTATTTCCACATTATGTAATGGTATTTTTAGCCCAACCTAAACAATCTATCATCTATTTAGCATTTATTGCGTCCACTTTTTAATATAAACTCTGTTAAATTAACAGTTTACTAATAATAATGTATATTATTTTAGGAACTATGCCTAAACATCCTACCAACATTTGCCAGCCTAATTGAATACAGCAGTATGAAGAATGCAGTCATGCCTCGTGTCAAGAAGTTATGTCTCGGGACTAATACTCTCTCTGTGAGTATACAATAATATTCTTTCTATGAGTCCACATATTTTAGGGATCAAAAGAGCTTATGCATCAATATGTCCACCTTTCACAAGTGCAAAAAGCCCAAATCCTTATCTTTCATGATCCAGTTTTGACCATGCCTGTCAGTGACATAGTGATAAAATAATGTATTTTTAGGTGCGTGTGAACTGTCTTATGTGCATAGGGAAACTTGTTGAATATATGGACAAGTGGTACGTTCTAGATGAGATATTTCCCATAATTCAACAGATACCTTCCCGTGAACCTGCAGTCTTAATGAGTGTGCTAGGTAAATTTGTTATCTACTATTCTTCTTTAATGTTTGTATGTTGACAGTATGTTTTGGATAAAGTCATGAAATTTAATATACTGTAAGTGTCATGTACAAATACAAAATCAAATGTAGGAAAATATTTATAAAACGTAATGCACATTTAAGAAATATAGACTGAAGAGCAGGTATTATATCGACATATAAATATCACAGGGCCAGGTACAAACGTTTTCTGTACCCAGAACTACCGAAAGCTTTCATGCCTAGCCCTAAGGTATTTATTACTTGATAAAACGACCGATCTGAGGTCAATATTACAATTTGAACATGAAAACTCACCAAAATTTGCAAAATCGTCACTTCATTTCCTACTTCCGGTGCACTGAACAAACATTTAGTACAGACCAGGTATTGTATCGATGAATGAATACCAGGTGAAATATTGACATTGTTCACAGTTTATAGAAGGTTTGATTAAACAGTCATGTTTGAATAGGCTATATATGATAATTTGGTTAATAGGAGCAAGCTTGTTAATCTGATTTTCTATGATGTGACATTGAGTCATGACTATGTCCCATGATGTGACACAAAGTCATGACTTAATACTCTTTGATGTTACATTGAGACATTACTATGTTCTATGATGTGACATTGAGTCATGACTATGCTCTGTATGTGACATTCAGTCATTACTATGTTCTGTGATGTGGCATTGAGTCACTGCTATGCTCTATGATATGATGTTGAGTCATGACCATGCTCTTTGGTGTGACATTGAGTAATGACTATGTTCTATTGTGTGACATTGAGTCATGACTATGTTTTATGATGTGCATTTAGTCAAGTGTATAAATCATGACCAAGCTGTGTGACTTGGTCTGCGAATAAACAAATATTGCTTCATGTTTCAGGAGTATTTCATGTTTGTCTAACTCATAAAAAACTTGGAATTACAAAGGAAGTGATGACTAAAATAGTCATACCATTACTTCTTATGATATCTACAGACAATCAAAATCTCAACCCAACACAGGTATAGGATTGGTACATTCAGCATAATTGGCACAATGCATAAATTTCTCAAATGTGGCTACATTGGAGGCAATGACATTGCTGTTGTTTTGCTCTTATTCATTGTATAGGGTGTCTAGAAAGTTTTTGACAATGGAATCATTATTCCTAGCTAGATACATGTGTTGTATCACTGGCAAATTTGACCATCATTGGATGTACTTATCCAATCATAGAAATAGGATACTGTTGACAAAAAAGTTTGAGCACCCTGAATTTAACACAATATTCAGCAAAACCATTGAGGATCAAATTGTAGCCTCATCAAAATGTAGCCTCATTTTGCCACAGTAGCTATAGGTCTTCTTAACAAGTTAATAACAAGTGTGCTACAACTCTACTGACTAACAGTAACAACCACTTACTTTCTGCTTTATTTAACAATTTGCAGGAACTACAACTTGAGAGAAATCAGACTCCGATCTGGCATCTGGTCACCTTTCCTCATAACATTATGTGAACGGTCATAATAACTCTAAGGATATGCAAAATATTTATTTAAATGCACAAAAATTGGAATGCCTGATTTCAAATAATTTTTGCATATTATTGTGTATCTTATACTAGTGTATGGTACATATTAGTGCGTATTCACTGTATTTTATATGGGCCTCCAAGAATGAAGCAGTGCCTTGTGGGACCTGATGAAATTAGCCAAAACAAATATTACAATGTCATCTATAAATGTTGTGAAAATTAAATGCCTGATTTACCTTCTATTGGTAGGTTCATTTTAACAACATTAGATTTTCCTGGTCCCATTAGGCTACATGAGTAAATAAATTCTTTCATACTCATTGCTTTTTTCTTGCCTTGATTAATCTACTAATATCACTTTTCTTTCACATGTACTTTACAGGCATCTACCAAGTGACTTTAACACATAAAAAGCTTGGCATTACTAAAGATATCCTAGCAACTCAAGTGTTACCTGCTCTAATTGCTGTTGCTATTGACAACAACCTTAACCTTCAACAGGTAGAATTCCTTTCTAACAGTAGACTATAGACTATTAGACCTCATTGGTCAAAACGAACCATTTTCACACATTCTGGGCCTGGACTTTTGAAAAATGTTGACTTAAATCTTGTTTTGCTTTGGCTAGAAAAAATCTTTTTCAGCATTTGGTAGCCTATTTATTTATCATTCTTTGTCTGCTTCCGCTATTCACATTTGTATTCATCTGTGAGGTAAAATATTAAAATATAAGATTTTTTCAAAATTTCTTATGACCTCACATAGAGTGCTAGAACTAGTTTTAAAAAGCAAGAACTGTTAATTTTGAAGCATTTTGAAATATTAGATAAAAAGCAAATGATCTTTAAAACAATCGTCAAAAATAATCTCCTGCATCCAATTATTGTAATTTTCAGTTTAACGCATTTATGGCTGTGATTAAAGACATGCTTTCTAGAGTAGAGACAGAACACAGGACAAAGTTGGAACAATTAGACAGCATGCAGAAAGAACAGAAGTAAGAGATAGTACAGGGTGGGTCAGAAAAATGGGACAATTTGTATTATTGTCAGAAAAATACTCTTTAGAAGATATGTGTGTCCCATTTTTATTGGCCTAATCTTTACCTATGGTATCTTTGCATTTTTATATATTCAATTAGATTTTAGTGAGAAAGGTGTAGAAATGACAATTACAGATACAAGTTTTGACATATTGTTATAGTTTCCAACTTTTTTGTGGAGTGTTCAGCGGTTGGTGTTTGGCATTTAGTGTTCAGTGTTTGATGATTGCTATTTGGTGTCTGTAACAAATGGCAGGTAGTAATCCTTTGCATGTTAATGCCTTGTTATTACTTGATCAAGTTAAGACACGTTCATTCTAAAACATTAAAACTGAAATAAAGAATGAATTTTAGACAGTGTCATAATTATTGATTAAAAAAGAATTCAAAGAGTTGTTGTACATTTCTAATTCTCATGTCTAACTTCTATATAGGTCACTCCAGTTTGGCAAAGTGGATATGCCAAATGGCGTTACCACAGCAGCTGATCAACCACAGTCCGATTCAATGGTATGTATATTTAGTCTTATCTGTACTCATGTGGTGCTTGCATATTCGGTGAGGGTTATGTAATATGTGCATTTAAGATTAAACAGACTACTAGTAAGGTTGTGAAATTAATGTGCAATTTTATTCAACCAAAATCATAGTTACAGTATTCTCATTTATTGTACCTTGAAATCTCCTGTTTATATTTTATGTTATTTAACTCCAGTCCTATTGTCTGTGAATTATTCACATTCTGCAAACTTATTTATTTCTATTGATTGTATATGTCGGCTCTGCAAACTTTCTTATTTCTATTGATTGTACATTGTATATTTATATGGTGTCTTGTAAGCTGATGTCGGCTGATGGGTTTTTTAACACATGTATTTTACCTGTAATATTTTAGGAAAAACATGTGACACAGAAATAAACTATTATTAAACTAAACTAAAACCATCAATGCCATATACATGTATTTATTGATTTACATAGCATGTCCCTGTTTTGCAAACAAACAAACACAATGAAAATATTGCATTATAAAGTGAAGGCTGGATAATCACGTAAACAAAAAGTGAAAAACTACTTTTCAGTCAAGAAATATGTTATTTATTATGACATAATAGATACAGTATCAGAGTTATTGGCATCTTAGAAGTAGATAGTGGCCATATAGTGAATCTGTTTTCTCATTTGGTGTTATTTATATTTTTAATATTCCGACTTCTTTAAAACTTGGCAGTCTGACATTGTACATCTGGACTGCTACGCAAAAGCTTTTGTAGCAAGTAAGAGATCAGCAACACTTGAACCTATGAGGAATAAGAATACCATTTTAAAGTTAACAATGACATCTACATATTATATAATATTCTACTCTATATATCTCGAATCAATACATAATTTTGTTATTCTTTGCAAAATGATAATTTAACCTGATCTCAAAACTTACCAATTAATGACTTAACATTTATATGTTTTTAAAGTACATGGGTTCAGACTAAATGCAATACCATATTCTGCCATTTCCAAAAACTCTTTTCCAATGCCTCTTGAAGGAGGACACCTCATTTTCACGTAATATGTACCAACACACTTGTAACATTCTGATTTATCAGAGTCCCTCTTTACCTAACGCTTTTGAGAGACTCTGATATATCATGAGGCAGAACATGTTCCTAGCCAGTGCATTCTCCAAGTAAATCAGTGTATATGGAGGAATAAATTAGTGCCTAAGAATGCACCGGCCTGTTTTCCCCTTTGTAAACTTTAATTCAATGAATTCATTATGTGGAAAACTTTTATTTATCTTGATGGTCCTTGTTTTTATATTGAAAATTAATAACTATGATAATGTTGACATACTTCTCTTCCTTATTGTTTTCCAATTTAGAATTTTAAACAATAATTATCATGCAAATGTCAACACTTGGATCATTTGTGAGGGAATTGTGTTTGGTCACACTCATTAGGCTTTGTCTGGTTATGTAATCATGCAACTGCAGGTAATGCCTTCCCATGATACTCATGGTCAATAGAACTCTGTAAATAATTTAATTGGTCCGTACATTTTAGGGTTTAAGGAAACATTTATTACAGACAGTATCCCACAGTCTGAACTATTCCAAACAGGCAATCGGCCGTCATCTGCGCCAAGCCCTATTTAGAGAGATTTCTTTTCCAAATCTCTTTAAAATTTGGCACATCTCGCGCCTTCGCGATACTTTTCGAGATCTCGACCCCGACCTCTTTCTAGTCAAAAGGGGATCCCCTCCATGTAGAATGAATATGGCGACCTGAATTTTCTAAAAGGTAAGAAATTCTTCTTCAATTTGGTGTATAGAACGTTGCGATGCTTTGAAAAGAAGTATGTTTTTGGAGGGTCCGAACAACGAACATAAATTTTGAGTCGATGAGACCAGAGTACGCTGCAAACCATATCTTCAGCGGGCCATTAAACTTTGGTGTTCAAAATGGTTGAAATTCGTTTCAAAACATATCGTTTTTCGTTAATTTCAAGTAGTTTTGACGGGGCATCAGGTATCTTTCGAGATATATACGAAATAAAACCGATAATATGACTTCCG